>JAJJWW010008097.1:0-1200000 GCA_023531295.1 Papaver armeniacum | reverse complement strand
CTTAGCTGCAGTGCCCTGAAGCTGTGAGCTTGAGTAAAAACTGATCTTTGATTGCATGATAAAACTGTGTTAGGCATTTCTCACACCCTGAAATATTTGCACTGGTAGGTTCTGTGACCTGGTTGTCTAAGTTGTAACTAGCTCTAAACCTTGTGTGACCTATGAGCCAAACTCCAGCCCCTGAGCTGTTGAGCTTGTGCTGCCTCTTGGAAAGCCAAAGTTATCTCGCTAGCCCTTGTTATATCTTCCCCGTAACTGTGAGCTCTGCCCCGTAAACCCCGTGTGCTTGTGTACTTTGCAAAAGCAACAACAAGCTCTCTTGTTTGCTTTGCTAATTGAATGAATTAATTGCTTGAGAGTGCCCGCTAGTTGAATGAACTGTTAAACCTGCTAAGCGTTACTCATCTGCAAAACTGTGTGCATCAATCTGTGGCACTTAAGCAAAATCACTACTCTGTGCAACTCTGCACTTGCAACCAACTGGGTTGCTAATTTGCAATCTACACAGGCCTCCCCTGTGCTGTGCACTGAAGTGAAACACTCAACCCACAGCAATAACCTGGGCTGTGACCTGAGCTCTTCTCACACTTGGGCCGCACATAACCAGTGCACACAACTGAGGCCTGCTGTGCTTTTCAACTGGGCTAACCCACAATCAACCAAACTGTGCACTGGGCTGTTTATAACTGAAACACAGTTTAACTGGGCTGCAAAACAACTAAGCCCACAAAAACCAAAACTTCCCACAACTTCTGGGCTCTGTCCCAACCAGCCTCTGGGCTTTGCACCCACTTAAGCCCACATCCTCTGAGCTGCTGGGCTGTGCACTGTACTGAACCCAACCTGGGCTGCCAAACCAAACTGCCAACTGGGCTCAATCCACTTCTGGGCTACACATTTTGCAACTAACTGGGCTTCCCACAAAAACCAAACAACAAGCCCCCAACAAAACCAAATGAATCCCATTTAAACCAAACTAAGCCCACATAAACCAAACTAGATTTTGAGTTCAATTTGAGAGCTAGACCATGTCAGGATTTTGGTCCGCATCTGGGGATTCAAACAAATCCCTTAGAGAGCTTGCTTACGGGCATCTTTCACAGGATGAACACCCCACATACCATAGTGACTTTAGGGAATTTTATGAGCCTTCTCAGGGCCCCGAACTCACATACCCTAATCATTATGATCACATACATCATCCACCACAGGTTGAAAATGAACAATTTTCTCATACCCAGTCATCACTTTTAGATCAATTAGAAGCTCGACTATCTCGCTTTAGATAGGCAATCGCTTTAGAAAAGCAATCTGTCGAATCTAGTTTTTCTAGGCAATATGAAATGCATGCTTGCACCTTATGTGGTGGCTTAGACCACCTGCCGAGTACTTGTTATATTCTGCATGCTTTTAGACAGTCTAGGGAAAACCATGATAACCCAATGTACGAAGTGTCTAGAAGTGACTATTGGGACCATAATCAACCCGCACACATGCTTCATTCACCACAAAGGGGGAGATGAACAATTTTATACTCCCCCAACTCCTAGTTTGCAATCAACAATGGAAACACTCATGGAGCAAAATGCTAGGCTTGAAATGAATGCAATGCATGACCATCCATATAGCAACATGTCTGAAATTCCCTTCTCTAGTGAACCTCATGCACAACCATACAATGAATATCCATATGAGGACTGCATACCCACTAGTGAAGACTCTCCTTCAATGGAACAACTCAAGATGATTCTTCAAAGGAACCTGATTGAGTTACAAAATGATAGGATTGAAAATAGTGTTTCTAGTCTTACTCATACAACTAACATTGAATAAGAACCTAATCCAGAGGTAGATGAGTACACTGAAAATACTACAATTTTGAATGGAGAGATGAATTCTTGCTATGATGACGATGATGATGAATATGAAGAGCATGTGTATTTTGAAAATGTAGTAGAATCTTTAGGTTCAGAGACATTAAGTGTCCCTTCTGTGAACCCTATGAATGATGCTTCTTCTGATATTCATGCATGTGATATTGATGTGGAACCCGTGCACTTGTCCTGTGAAAATGAACATGATTTACCCTCTTTTGACTTTAGGAAAGTGTGTGATGGTACAAATGATTTTAAAAATGAAAACAACCTAGATGTACCTAACCTCTCTCCTGAGTCACAAATTGAAACTCCTCCACCAAACCTAGGTGTAGTTTGTCACAAAATTGCAAAACCAACTTTTCTGAAAATGCCTAACTTAGGCCTAGAACTTTGTGCTTCCCAAGTCCTCTTGGACTATTTTGCATCAAAGTATAACACTCTTAAGGAGCCACAGTTGGAATATGTATGTCTGCACTTTGTAATTAGCAAAACTCATTTCGAGTTAGACCTTTTGCATGATGTACCTTTAAAATTGCAAGATTTTGTTCTCACAAACACACCTGTTCACAAGTTTAGGTTTGGGGGAAACTCCTTCACATCTGCAGTCTTACTTGCACTCTCATATTATATTTGTGTAAGACTGTTGATGTTTGTATATATAATCTATTGGGTTGATCCTCAACTCTTTAGATTGTTAGTTTATGGTGAATTTTCATTGTATATAATCCAGTAGGACTTGTTAAATTTTTCTTTTCTTGAAACGGTTGAGTCTTCTTGTACATATATTGTGCTAATCCGATATGATCTCCGCTGAGAATGTTGGATTCTAGCCTTGACTAGTGAAGCTCTAACCGTGCTCCGCCGACATCCTAGTAATCTCTTCCCTTTTCTCTTATCAAAGATAGTTCTCATGGTATGTGACTGTTTAAAATTTTCCTATCTGTTGACACATTGAGGACAATGTTTGATTTGGGTTTGGGGGTGCATTTGCATTTAGAGTTTTTAGTCTTTTATTTTACCTTTTATTTTCATCTTAAAAAAAAAAAAAAAAAAAAAAAAAAAAAATCAAAACTCTTTTTGTAAGAACCTCCAACTTTTAGAGATTTTAGAGTCACTAGCATGCTTCTAGCTATGTTTACATAGAGAATCTGACCGAAATAACAGAAATTGGAAGTACCGGAGAACACAATCGGGTTTCTTAGTTGATTAGAGCGTTAAAGTTGGATTTAACCATACCGGAGGGCGAATTAGGTGTTGTTTAGATTTTCGGTAGTAGAAATGTGATCACCCATAGTGGAGACTACCCAATTTACATCAAGTGAGGCACCAACCTTCAATTTTTGCAACTTTCTAGAAAAGTCATTAGAGTGTGTGTCACCGTACGTAAATTCCGGTAGGAATGGTGAGCTACCCAACTTCGCACCAATTTCAAAGACTACTTTTGATCTCTTGAGTGCTAGTTTTTGTCAATCATGAGGGTGACGTCTAAAGATGAAAACTCCTTCTAAATACCGATTTGTAGTTAGCATCATTCTCTCTCTCAATCAGCAAGACCCATAGAAACACATCATCGTCAAGAACCTGGAGCAGAATCGAATATTGAAAGAAAAGTTGAGATAGTCCAAGGTTTACGTGCAACAAAGAAAACGAAAAGAAAATAGGATGAGAATTAATAAAATTTATAAAATCAAGACAATACAAGTTGTGGAAAAATTGAGTGATAAAGTCCTTTGTCCATGGAGTTAGTTGTGTCATTATTTGTATTTTTATTTTCACTTTTTGTAATTCAAAAAAAAAAAAAAAAAAAAAAAAAATTAAAAAAAAAAAAAAAAAAAAAAAAAAAATATTGTAGTTTATTTTTGCTACCACCTGGTAAAGAGAATTTAAAAAGAAAAATCCAAACAACAAGGAATTTGAGTAGAAAAGTTAAAAATTGTCAAGTTTTGTGAAGTTTAGAAGTTCGTCATCAACATTTGAAGACCGAAGACCGAAGATTGAAGACGTTTCTATGGTTCTTATGAGAGAGTGATATTAATTGTCGATCGGGTGAGAAGTGAGTGAGTACTCCCACCCTTGCTAATGGTTGATTTTCCTTTCTTAGAGATCATCGAAAAAGATTCTTTTGTCCACACTTCGTGGAGTCTCCAGATTTTATTTCGGAAGGTTATCCTTCTTACCTACAACGTGTGCGGGATTTCTCTCTTTATTCCCGCCTCGCACACATGAGAGACTAAAAAGCGATCTTTTTGAGTGCAATTATCATAAAACCCTAATGGTGAGGCAGAAGTTGAGACTTATGATCACAATCGAATCCGAATTCTTTCATATGGTATGGTTACTTCTCGCTCAAGACTTAAGGATGAGAAGGCGTTCTTTGGTAGTTCTAACTTCCCGTTACTAGCATGCAAAAACTCTATGTCCTCATAGCTTCAAGGATGCTTGAGACTCTTTTACACTCGAAGTTGGAGAAGGTTTTGTGGGTACACCTCTGGTAAACCCTCACGAGACTACAACTCGTCCACTAGGGACACCTAGGGGTTTAAAGGCTTAGTGCATACGCTAAATGCATTCGAGAGACCTACGACAAAGTGGTATAGTTAGGATTTCCTAATTTCTGTTTCACTTGAGGACAAGTAAAATTCAGGTTTGGGGGTATTTGATGAGTGCCAAATAGTGCATATATATACACCTTTTTATTGGCATTTTACTCATCTTTTGCGCTTAGAAATCAGATATTATCCCATATTCTGTGTTTTCTTTGTTTTCAAGAATAAATATTTGTATTAATTAATTTTGTGTTTTTAGGTAATAAATAAAGTCCGGAGAAACTGAGGAGCTAAAGAGCGAAGAATTGGAGTCAAGCATCTATGGAGCAGATAGCCAAAGTCCGCGCGCGAATCAGTTGCAACCCAACAAGGAAGACATGACCTTGAGCTAGACCCGACCCGCGACCCGGATCCGAGCTCGCTCACTCTGAGCCATTGAGATCTTCCTCAGCTACATCCAACGGTCGCTCCACCTAGCACATCAACGATCGCCGCTCCCGCTCAACACCGAAGATGCATATATCCGTAGCCGTTCGGATCTCGTCTGCTCTTCATCCGACGCCGCGATGCCTTCTCATCATTTCTCGCTATACCTGCCTCACACTCAAGAGCCCTATATATTCCCATTAACCAAAACCCTAACTCATTTCTTTTTCTTCCCTTACCCGACAGCTTGCAGAGAGAGCTCGCTCCTCTCCTTCCCTTCCCCGTCACGACCTCCTTCACCCGACCAGCAGCCCTTACCGCCTCCATCATCACCTTCCTGACATCAAACAACAACTCCATAGCCACCTACTCCATCACTCTTTCTCGAGTCATCTATTTCATAGCTTCTCCACCCTAGAGGCTAGGTTAAAGATGACTAGAGTTAGGGTTGCTCATCTATCAATCGAGGGAGTTGCTAAGGACGATGTGACAAGAAGAGGAAGCAGATTCAGAGTATGGGTTCGAGTTTTTATTAAATTAATTTTTATTTTAATTGAATTAGGGTTAGGTATTTTGGGGAAACTTTGCATGTATAAATAGGAGTGTTCTATGGATGTAGAAGGCACGCCTGGATTAGCCAGTGCAGTCATTTAGATTTAATTTCTGTTATTCTTCAGTTTTAATTTAGTTTGCTAGGGTTTCATGAAACCCTAATTCCATGTATGAATTCAACTCAGTTTGAGATGTCTTGAGTGTTTAAATTTAAAGATAACTTCAATCTTAGCATCCAACACATTGCTCTCACAGTGTATGCCAATGCCATGGATACACTGTAGTTAGAATACCCCTGTGATGATGATGCTGCAGCTCAACCCTTAGGCCCTAATACTAATTCCCTTGACTCGGTTGTGCTTAATTAGACAGCCGAGTGCTCGGGTTAGTAACTTCAAATGATATTGAAGGATCACAAGGTGAAACTCCTTAGCTAGGTGATGGAATTGACACACCTCACTTGTCTACCATAGGAACAAGAAAACTCAATCTAGTTGAACACATACTAGGAACCAAGTGGTGGAATGAAGACCCAAGCACCCTTTTGTCACTGTTTACCTTAGTTTAGGTTCATTGTCACTACATCTCAGCCGTATCGGCAAAACCCCCCTGTTGTTACCTTGTCACTACACATTTTCACTTGAAACTCAGTTAAGAAAGCCTTAGATCACACACAAAGCACACACAAGTCCTTGTGGGATCGACCCGTACTTGCCGCGTCTCCGATAGACGCCGTGCACTTGCGGTATTACAAGTAGGTCATAAATAGATACACTCTTAGAGGCCTACCACTTGCCTTGATAAAATTCTTCCTCTTCTCTTCCAAATTTAAGTCCAAGTCAAATTCCACATCCAATTCTAAATCCAAGTCTTCACACCCATGAGAAAAGTTCACACAAAATTTTGTAACTTTGGATCGCCGGATAAGTCCTTAGGATCACCGGAATCCGGCCTGAAAAGTCACCGATGGTCATCTGAGTTCTGTCGCGGTCTACAGAATATTGTGTCAAGATTCCGTTAAAGCTAACGGTCAAGCTTACGGTCTCTGACGGTCAACAAGTCAAGGTAGAAGGGAATCCATCTCAAGTCAGTTGGCTGAGTTATCTAACTCAGTCTTACTCACTGAGTTGGGACCAGAATCGCCGAGTTGACTCACCTGTAATGGAAATTTGGACAAAGTTTCCTCTGTTTTCAGGCTGATTCTCAAGCCATGATCTAATTTTGGTCTTCTCCTATTAAGAACCTAGCATACATTTAATGAATCATTCATTCTCGCAATTTATCAGCACAACAACTTCAATTAGCCCACAACTTCACCATCAACATCATCTTGCGACCTCCATTGCTCATTCTTCACAAACCCTTTCTACAATAGCAACGCCTTTACCCTCCTTGTAATCTATACTTCAAACTCAGACTCAAATTACATCACCAGCATAACTTCTGCATCTCACAACTCAACTACCAGTTGCAGTTCATTAACCAATCCGCTTCACTTCACACTTATAACATCACCAGATCCATTAACTGCATCAGCATCTCTTTTAATTACAACCCAACCATCACCAGCAACTTCAGCCAATTCAGTAGCATCAACTAGTTTAGAGAAGAACATATGAGAAAAGAAAATGGGAATTTTTTCCCGTTCTTTTGACCTAATTAGGTCTTATATGGGACAGATATTTCCACCCACTTCTTAGATATGGCATCCCCACTCTGATTTAGTGTATAGGTTCCTTGAGTAATTCTTCTCGGTGTATTTAGTGATTCCTGTGAAATGACTATTTTGCCATTCTTTCTCCATTTGTGATATTTCTCCTTCTTTTATTCCGCATGACTCCAAAGTAGCTATAAAACTAAAAACGAGTGTAAAATAGATAATTTATTGGAAAAAATAGTAAAGAAAGCATAACCAATAGATATTAAATCAAGGCGTATTCTACACCTATCATTGAGACCAAGTAATCTACCCCTAGTTACTTAGTTCCCTAAGTATCCCTGCGCCTGCAACTGTCTGGCCTATGCACATGAATCCCAAGATAAAAATCAATATCTTGAGTTGGTTTACCAATGTAAGTTCTTTAGCACTCAACTTCTTTTGGATCGTATTCCAAACAGTAAAGGAACAAATTCGTTTGGTAACCACTCTATCAATCTTTGAATAAATTCAGATATGTTGAGTTTTGACAAAGGCTCTTCCGTTTAACAAGTAAACTCCTTTGTCGAGTTTAGATCAATCAAGATATGAAATAATCATATATAGATTCAAGCTATCAGATTTGCATACTGAGATACCACCAAATGATAGTTGTTTGATTTATACAACTAGTTAATAAATTCTATCAAAGATAAACAAGATATAGTCAGATCCCATCCGGTCAAGATGTGTGCACTAATATCACAAGATGTGAAACCAATCAGAAAAATCTTCTTGTCTTCAAATCTTCAATTGTTTTCAATTGTACCTGCACATAAAGCTTGATTCCACTTATGATCGGTCACACACAGAATAGAGTATGTTAACAATGGATGATCACAATAGTTGTCTTCAGATCTAAAAACAGTTCCGAAGATCCCGTCAATACTTTGATCTAGTTTGAGTTACCTTATATCAGAAGAGAAGGCTTTCAAGAATATCAAACTAGGTGCAATCAAAGTTTCAATAATCGTTAGTCAATCAAATCAATAATCTAAAACTAAAATAACAATGAAATTATCTAGTTTCCCACCAACGGTACTCGTAGAGCTTCTTGATCCCATAGAAGTATTTAAACGAGCGGTCGTAAGAGATTTCGCCTAATTAGGGTACTTTCATCTCCGAATAGAAAGCTCCACCAGAAACAACACGAATGAAGTTTTCCTGGCTCTTAGGATGGTTTTCAAGAAATGAAAAATCAACTATTTATAGACCAAGGTTGTTTGGACAACAAGGAAATTCCAAAACCGAAAGATTCTCAAGATATGCAATATGTACCTATTTTCGGTTTTCATATTTCTAACTAATATCCAACATGTAATTCCGAAATCTCTTTTTACAAAATATATGATATTAGTTTAGCACTTAACTAATATAGCTTTTCAAGATATATGTTTTGATTGCTGGAAAATCAAAAACATATAATTCGAAAATCTTAATTAAAAGATTATCAATATCTCGGTTTGGGATCACCTTGAGTATCAAGGAATATCTTCGAACAATTAGAGATAAGAATTATGTACATGTTCAAAGTATGTCGAAATCTAGAACTTTCCTATTTGGCAAACCCAGATTCCAAACTCACACAAAACCATACAGTAATATGTGAAAGTAGAAGATTAGTTTTGCTATTGGGACCGGTTCTACCATGACTCCCAACATAGGTAGGAATCGGTTCTACCAAGTCTTCCAATACAGGTAGGGATCAGTTCTACCATGAATTCCAATAAAGGTAAGGATTAGTTCTACCAAGACTCCCAATAAAATCTAGGATCGGTTCTACCGTGTATGCCAAACTAGGTTTTAATGCATTAAGAGAACACATAATGACAAATATCTGGTTGGACATAACATTATGCATGAAGGAGAACGTGTGAATAAGGTATTGTTCACTGAAGAATATAGTGGCGATGATGGTATCATGCTCCTGAAGATGATGAATCTACTGATGAAGTTGTTCCTGGAGATCAAGGAGTAAACTTTCTAATGAGAAGAATTAGCCTTATGCCGTTGTTGATGGTGGTTTTTAGCTTAGGGTTAAAATTGTAAAACTATGCACCTGGCATGACGTCACCATGACCTCTAGCGCATTTATTGACCATTAACACATTTATCGAATCAACCAACATGCTTACGTAAGAATTACCAGGGTACCTTTTTCTTTCTATGTATCATGTTCCACGGCAGAACCCCTAACATTGATTGACATCACCTGTACAAAACCCTAAAATTCTCATGCTACCGCGCCAAGGCATGCCAGCCATGCCAGCCGCACCTCCGTGCCCAGCAGCACCACCGCGCCAAGGCATGCCAGCCATGCCAGCCGCACCATGTGCCAAACGGCATGCCTAGCCATTGGCCCCACATACCAAGCCAAGCCGCACCTTGCCTTGGCCCTAGCCATGCTAGCCGCACCATGTGCCAAACGGCATGCCTAGCCCATGGCCCCACATGCCAAGCCAAGACGCACCTTGCCTTGGCCCTAGCCATGCTAGCCGCACCATGTGCCAAACGGCATGCCTAGCCATTGGCCCCACTTTCCAAGCCAAGCCGCACCTTGCCTTGGCCCTAGCCATGCTAGCCGCACCATGTGCCAAACGACATGCCTAGCCATTGGCCCCACATACCAAGCCAAGCCGCACCTTGCCTTGGCCCTAGCCATGCTAGCCGAACCATGTGCCAAACGGCATGCCTAGCCATTGGCCCCATATACCAAGCCAAGCCGCACCTTGCCTTGGCCCTAGCCATGCTAGCCTCACCATGTGCCAAACGGCATGCCTAGCCACTGGCCCCACATGCCAAGCCACACCTTGCCTTGGCCCTAGCCATGCCCACGGCATGCCAACTTAGCCGCGCCACCATGCTGGCCTTCCCTATGTGGCTACTAAAAAGAAGGCGTGCGACGGTCCCCCTTCAATCCCAGGATCAAATCCTAGCCATCCAAGGTTACCAGACAACGTATGGTAACCTTTGGGCCGAAACCCTAGTTTGGCCACGCCAAACCGCGCCAAGGCATGCCATGCCAACCTTGCCGCGCCACCACGCTGGCCTTCCCTATGCGGCCACTAAAACGAAGGCGTGTAACAATCAACGGCCACCCTTCCACCTTAGATGCAAATCTTAGTCGTCCAAGGTCGCCAGCCAACGTATGGTAACGTTTGGCCGCGCCTAAACTATGCCTCCTCGGGCCCGCAACATCCCTCATGAATTCTTCCTGAGTTTTACTGTCGGGCTGTTTTCACCTCCAGAACGAGTTCAAACACTAAATATCTCCGCGTGGGAGATACAAAATTCTTTTCCGGTCGATTTGAGGGACGGACCGTCAAAATCCGAGTTCGTACGAGAATTCTACAGCGATTCTAGTAAAGGGCGCTAATTAGGGTTTCTAAAACGAATGCGCGCGGCCATCAACGGTCGCCCTTCAATCTCTGGAGCAAATCCTAGCCGTCCAAGGTTACCAGACAACTCATGGTAACCTTTGACCCAAAACCCTAGTTTGTCCACGCCAAACCGCAACAAGGCATGCCAACCTAGCCACGTCACCATGCTAGCCTTCCCTATGCGGCTACTCAAACGAAGGCGTGCGACAATCAACGGTCGCCCTTCAATTTCAGGAGCAAATCCTAGCCGTCCAAGGTTACCAGACAACGCATGGTAACCTTTGACCCAAAGTCTAGTTTGGCCACGCCAAGGCATGCCATGCCAATGGCCTGCCAACTTTGTCGTGCCATCATGCTGGCCTTCCCTACACAACTATCAAAAACGGAAGCGTGCAACGATCAACGGCTACCTTTCCGCTTAAGATACAAAATCTCGACCGTCGAAGGTCGCCAAGCTAGAAAGTCTCCCAAGCTCGACTTGCCAGGCAACAACCATGTTACATGTTTTCACGAAAACGTTCGAGACATCAAACCACAAACTGGGGGATCTTCTTTAGGTTTTGGTTTGGCGGTTTACAGCGTGCGGCGTACACTACGCCCGTAATAAGAAAGTGTAATAAGGATGAATCGGTTAAGTAAATAGGGAAGTAATGGTGAAACGCTTTTCTTTTATGGAACATCAATTCCATGCGTTAACGGTTACCACCTCCTCCCATTTACTCACCCATTATTCCATTCCTTAATGAGACCAGAGTATGTTTCACTCCGACTTGTATAAATAGGTCTTACCTATTTCCACAAAAGAGAACAAGTTCGGTCAAGGATCAGACAACACTCAGAAAAACGTTTGGCTAAGCTCTCCCATCTGTTAGCTTCCCATTTTCTGATACAAGTCGTGAAACCACTACTCTTCCAGAAACAACCTGGTCCCAACACTTTCTTCGCTTCCCTCCCCAAAACCAACCCATTCTCCTCCTCTTTGTGACCGAAGCAAGTCTGGAACGGCCATTTCTTGGTTTAGGCCGGATTTGTACTGATTGATCTCTCGAATCTAAAGTACTCACGTGCAGTACATTGTTTAGGGTCTAAATTCGTTTTTCACCCACACACCCGAAATTACCAAAATCGGCATAAACTATTTTCACCCTCAAACAGCCGTGTCAAGAAGATAATGACATATTTTCTTTTCCTATGGTTGAGAGTAAGCTAGTTGTTGAGTATTGTGATACACAAATGATCTCCTATATCCATCCTAACAAGGGAGAATTTGTTGAATCGACTTATGAAGATTCGTTTTGGGTTTTCACCGTACGTCATGCTTCTTTAGGGTGCATAAATTATTTTTTTACAACATCAATTCGTGTGTATGAAGATTATCATCTAGAGCCACACATGCGAGAATATGGAACCGGCAAGATTCGAGGACGAATCTTCTCCAACACCGGTATGATGAAGGGAGATTTATGGAAACCAAATCTATTGTTTTCCTATTATTATTTGTATTTCATTAATTATAATTTTGGTAAAATAAAATAGTTAATTTTTGGATTTATTAATTGGGGTAATTTTAGGATAGTCTAGAATTTTACTTTTAGAGTTTTAATAAGTTAGGAAAGTTGTCTGATACCTTGTGAAATAAGTTTTTGATATATTTTTTTATTAACTTTAGGACTTGTTCAAGAGGAGTTATCTATATAAGCAGCTCTAAAAATGAAAATTAGCGGACTTTTTTGATTAATTAATTTTTTTTTTAATTTCATTAAACTTGTTGAGTTTATTGATTTTGATTTTTTGTTTATAGTTGGGTTTACCCCGAGGTAGTTGTTATTTCTAGTGAATTAACGAGGTCTAGATAAAACATATTTGTAGTCGTTATTCGTAGTGAATTAATGAGTTTTAGATAAAAAAATATCTAAAGTCGTTATTCGTATTGAATTAACGAGGTCTAGATAAATGTATAGATTTTAGGATATCTCTTTAAAGAAAACCCAATTTCTACCCATTTTGTCGGTTATTTATCAATTTTTATTCCACTACGATAATTTTATCATCTTTTATAACGCTTCCGTTCTGCATCAGAGTCTCAAACCGGCTCAATCTCTGCCATGTTGAAAAACACTCTTGAGCCACAAAGCATGACCAATTGGATATTTAATGGTCAAGGAAATCAATAGTTTATGGATGTAATTTAATTTCAATCTTCCTAATGAAATTGTTTTGTTTTTATTAATAAAAAATATATTTATATTAGTGTTCAAATCCAAACAAGTTTTATATTTCATTAAGTTCCAATATTTAATTAAAAAAACGCAATCGTGTTATATAGCACTTAATCAAAACTAAATCCCTACACATTCATCATGCTTAAACTGAAAAAGCGGGGGTACAACAACCACACCCAATATTTCACTTAGCAATCTGTATGGACTAACTCCAATATACTTTTAAGAGAATCAACTAGACAGTCAGACTCAATCTTAATAAAAGTATATCAAAGAGTTATATCTCACTTTCTCGATTCAATACTTACTCAAGCAAATAGAAATCTGCGAGTCTAATTGAATACAAGAGAAATCACTTGAATGGTACCAAAGACCAATATTCAAGGATCAATCAATTTCAATCAACAACCAAAGGTTGGATTTCCCAATTGATTGATTCAACGCACAACCTGTGATATTTCAATTATTGTATTAAGCCGCTACAGACACTAGCCTACTACAAACTAACTTCGTTCTGGACTGTAGTTGAACCCCAATCAATCTCACACTAATCCAAGGTACAGTTGAGCTCCTTACGTCTCTGATCCCAGCAGGATACTACGCACTTGATTCCCTTAGCCGATCTCACCCACAACTAAGAGTTGCTACGACCCAAAGTCGAAGACTTTAATAAACAAATCTGTATCACACAGAAAAGTCTACGGTAATAGATAAATCTGTCTCCCACATAAATACCTACAAGTTTTTTTTTTCGTCTTTTGATAAATCAAGGTGAACATGAACCAATTGATAACCCGGACTTATATTCTCGAAGAACGGACTAGAATTATCAATCACCTCAAAATAATCTTAATCGACTAGCAAAAGAAGATATTGCGGAATCACAAACGATGAGACAAAGATGTTTGTGACTTCTTTTATATCTTGCCTATCGGAGAAATCAATATCAAGCCAATATTGCTATTGTACTTAGTAGGATATAAACAACAAGATCAGAACACGCAACTAAAGAGAAAATAGTTGGGTCTGGCTTCACAATCCCAATGAAGTCTTCAAGTCGTTAACCTACAGGGTTTCGTGAAAAACCTAAGGTTAAAAATAATCGGCTCTAGCTTATACAACTAGTATCACACATGATGTGTGGGGATTAGGTTTCCCAGCTGCTAGAGTTCTCCTTTATATAGATTTCAAATCAGGGTTTGCAATCTAAGTTACCTTGGTAACAAAGCACTCAATATTCACCGTTAGATGAAAACCTGATTAGCTAATATCTTTCAACCGTTAGATCGAACTTAGCTTGTTATACACAAATGAAATGCACCTTCATTTAGGTTTGAGTAACTGTACCTAAACGTGTACACTTAGTTAGTTCAATAATAGTTAACCAATGGTTAGCCATATGAGCACTTTCATATCATCCTTATTCATCTTCACCATAACTAGTTCAAATGACTCAAATGAACTAGTTAGAGAGTTGTTCAATTGCTTAGATCTTATAGAAGTATACAAGACACAATTGAAGCAAAAACGATTTTGATTCACGAACATTATAGCCACGGTTTGCAAAAGATTGCATTCCTTAATATATAAATGTATTAGTTCATGAGTAAACCGTTTTTAGAAAAGAACCTACTTAAGTACGCATACTTAAGTACGCATACTTAAGTACCCGGATTGAGTTTGGATTTGGTTCACAAACTCCAGCAGAAATTCACGGGATGTGAACTTCCGTCATTACCCGTACTGGTACGTGGACTTAGCTCCGGACATCCTAAACCAGTAAAGTACGCATACTTTGGTTCAAGGATTTTGGACTTACACAAGTATGAGTTCTCATACAATGTTTATATCCAATCATGGTTATATACTCTAAACACTCATTTCAATCATTGAAACTTTCTTAGAGGATGTTATACAGTTGTTATTCACAAACTATTTTTCATCAAAGCGATTTTTAAGTTATTGAAATAATCAACATGGCTTTCGTGACGAGTAAAGATGAACTTGGCCAAAGCGAAAGCTTACCAATACATATTTCGAGAAATAGATAAGCGAGATAAACTCGGCTCGAAATAGCAAATGTGTATAATCGAAGTCTATATAGAAATACGAATTTTGTATCAAATAGGAGATAGAGTAAATAGACTTTTGAGTGATAGATAAGTTCAAGTCTCCACATACCTTTTGTCGATGAAGTTCCACAAGTTCCCTCGAGTAGTTCTTCGTCTTCATTTGATGAACACTGTGGAGTCTAGAGCTCAACTACACTTACTATCCTAATCCGAGACTTAGCTATAAGTAGACTAGAAATCAAGACTTATAGTTTTGGCAACTAAACTTGACAAACAAGCTTGAGATAGCAACGCTTACGAGTTCGACCGATCAATGCTCTAACAATCTCCCCCTTTGTTAATTTTAGTGACAAAACTATCAATACATATGGAATACAAAATAAATAAACTTTGTAACTTCTCATCCAAATGCTTGATCTCCTTGGTTCTTCAACATTACTCGAAATCTTCGTCACTTCCAAGTACTCCAATGATTCTAAAGATGTTTAGTTCAGCATCACCGTTGTTGAGGATCCGTAGCCATAACAATGAGAAAATAATAGCTCTCAATCATTGTTATACAGTGTCATAGTATTATTTCACAGCATCAAAGTTCAATTGTATCACAACTTTGTCAACAATACTATGGTGATATGTATCACTCCCCCTTAGTCAATATTTCATCTCACATGAAAACCACTCCCCCTTACATAATGATCCGAAAACCATATGTATTTGTAGTGTGAACTACACATTAATTCTCCCCCTTTTTGTCAATAAAATTGGCAAAGGTACGAAAATTAGTGGGATCCTAATGAAATTTCCATAGAGATACTTCATGACCAAAAGAAAAGCACATATCAACTTTTAGATGCAATCATAGAGCCGAAACTAAATGAATTCATCAAGGAGTTTATAAAGATACAAGATAACCCCTATAATATTCCACAACCGCACTCCCCACAAAGATTTGGCAATCAAGCACAGGTTCAATTAAGAACTCTCCCCCATAAAATGTCATTCCCGAGAGAACAACAAGAGCAACCTTACTTTTACAAGAAAAGAAGGATTTCTTTGGACATTAACAAATCACATGAAACATGAATTTGTATCCAAAAGTGTCAATTAAATTAACCACAAGAGAACCCATGATTAATTTAATCGGTAATGCTCACATAAGAGAACTAGATATGCTTGACCTTGACTAGTAAAGCCCTTTTCGTGCAATTCTCACATATGGTCGCCTAGGAGATCATCCTCACGGAAATTTATCTTTCGATTACGTCCAATTTGGCCATATAATAGACACAAAAGTGATTTTGTCATATCAATTATAAATAAATGTTCGACGTTTTGCTCTAATCGTAGAGGATTGGTTATCAAACGCTCTTGACAACATTCTGGATGGGTTAAAGAAGACCGCGGTTTCATATCTTTTCCTCAAACCAGTTTCAAAGAAGGATGCACCAGATTACTTGGACATCATCGAAGATCATATGGAGTACAAAACCAAGAATAAGATCTGACTGGTTGTTTGGCAAATTGCCTGCAATTTCCACATGTAGAATGCTAATCGTAGCCCAGGATTACCTCAACTTGCAGATCATCTCTTAGAGCTCTGTGATTATTTCCTGGACCAGTATGATGAAAGCTTAACTGAAGTTGAATCTGATATCTAATCGGAAGTATATCTTTTTAAAATTTAATTATTATGATTTTGTTGGGAGTCGTAAAGATGGATATTTCCATCAAATTTCCGAATAAATTAGATGTTAGTCTCCAAAATTTGGAATAATTTGGAATAGGGGATTTTGGCTTCTTTGTTTGAGAGGATTAGTGAACGTATAAATATTTGATATATCCACTTCACTATTGCTTGTACGGGAACTGTATGTCTGCAATCCCTGTACTTAGGTTCTTTATTTAATATAGTAATGCGCTAATATAGTATAATTCTACGACTCCTAACAAAATCATAATAATTATATTTCTATATCTTTATTCAGAAATTCAAAGTCCTTTCCCGAACTGGAAACTCCAATGTCCAATTAATACTTATCCAATTCCCCATGTGAATATTTTCTTTTTGAAATGAAAAAATCTTTAGAAATACATCCAATAAGGATGGGAGGAACGTGCATACCGGTTTAATGGGGGTACACAAACTCGGACTCTTGATTTTATCCAGAAATGTGGGACACTGTAGAATGGTATAAGAAGACAGTGTAAGTATGGTTCAATATTTTTCAGAAGAAAACATATGCTTAAATAGTTGAATCACATTCACAACTTCACCAGTCTCATACCAAAGGTTAATAACTCAAAGTTTGTGAGGGGCTATCGTAGGCACAATAAATTAATAAAGATATTTCCCACTTATTAACTAGTAATATAGCGGTAGTAAGTGATGCTTGTCGTAACCACAACAAATTAGTGAATATTTTTCCACCTAATTAACAAGTAATATAGTGGTAGTTAAGTTCGTTCCCACGAGGAGTAAGAGATTTTAGTTGTCTTATTTCACAAAGGGGGTTTTGTTTTAGATTTTAAAAAGTAAAATAAATAAACAAAGCAATTAAAAAGATAAAGTTGAATCAATAAGAGAAATAAGATCAAGGAATCGTTCTTCGTTACAAAACAATGCTTCAAATTATGTTCTTTTCCACTTTTAATAGTCACGGATTATCATCAACCGTAGGTTAACAGGCTCGCTTAGCTAACCCCAAAATTCCTTGTTTTATTGAGTAACAGGTTCGCTTAGTTATCAGATTTTGTTCTAAAGTGTTAGAGCACTGCTCGGTCGAACTCGCAAGCGTTGCTATCTCAAGCTTGTTTGTCAAGTTTAGTTGTCAAAACTATAAATCTTGATTTCTAGTCTACTTATAGCTATGTCTCGGACTAGTATAGAATGTGTACTTGAGCTTAGACTTCACGGCGTTCATCGATTGAAGACGAGGATCTACTAAGGGGATCTTGGAGGAACTTCATCAACAAAAGGTATGTGGAGACTTAAACTCATCTATCATTCGGAAGTCTATTCTATATTCTATATCCTATTGAGACTAAGTCGTATAACTATATAGACTTTAAGATTATACACATTTGATAGTTCGATATCTCGAAATATGAGTTGAAAGCTTTTTGCTTTAACTACGTTCGTCATTATACTTGACGAGTTTAGTTGGAAACAATTTATTGTTGGAAACTAAATAATAAGTCAGAAGATGATCATGTGAAAATTGCCTTGAAACATCTTACATGATTTGTGAGAGACACTCATTTGATGTCGACTCGGAAAGTTTCGTATTAATCATTCAATCACTTGTAAATTACTTATAAGCTAATAGTTTGTGTGAGACGGCTATTGTCGTCTTCTAAGGATGTTTCAATGATTGAAATGGGAGTTGAGAACAATTAACCATTGTCCGGATTAACACAGTATGCGTACAAGTACGCGAACTATCGCAAGTATAGTTCAGGTCCGGAAACTAAGTTTGCATACCAGTATGCGAACGGTTTTTACTGTCAAGTCCGGGAACCAAGTATGCGTACAAGTATGCGTAAGGTTTCACCTGAATTAGGTCCGTAACTATAGTATGCGTACACGTTCGCAAACTGTTGGTTATGACCAAAGTACGGAACTTAAGTTTGCGTACCCGTTCGCAAACGGAGTTGGTTAAGTTCTAAAATCGGTGATCATGTTCCTGAAAAAAATATATTAATAAATTAAGGAATGCAATCTTTGCAAACCGTGGCATAATGTTCATGAATTGATTTCGGTATGAGCACTTTGTACGATTACGAATCAATCCGATTTTGCTTCAATTGTGTCTTGTATACTTCTATGAGAATATAAACAATTGAGAAACTCTATGAGTAACAGAATTAGATTCATTTGATTATCATTCAAGTTTATTTGATCATCATAGTTGATCTAGAAGTGTTAGATAAATATGATTAAGTCATAAGTGTGCTTACGGCTAACTTCGATTGACTGTTATTGAGCCAACTCAATATACACGTTTAGGTACGGTTACCCATATCTAAATCAAGGTATATCTCATCTGTGTTTTAACATGCTAAGACCATCTAACGGTTGAGAGATATTGCTGAGTTTCTAAGCAGACTTAGCTTGAATCTTAAATCAGAATTTCATCTAACGATGAATATTGTTTGCTTTGTTCCAAAGCTAACGAACCTTGATTTGAAGACTATATAAGGGAGAACTCTAACAACTGGAAAACCTAGTCCCCACACTTTTGTGTGTTACTAGTTGCGTACTAGAGTCGATTCTCCTTTAACCTAGGTTTTTCCTAAAACCATTATAGGTTAACGACTTGAAGACTTCATTGGGATTCTGAAGCCAGACCCAACTATTTTCTCTGTAGTTTCGTGTTCCGATCTTACTTCTTCTATCGTATTGAGTACTATCTTCTCTAAGATTTGCTCGAGATTTATCTCCGATAGGTAAGATATAAAAAGTAATCACAAAGCTCTTCATCTCATTTTTTGTGATTCCAAAATAACTTGTTCCACTTCCATATGGTTAAGTTATTATGAGGTGATTGATATTACTAGGTTGTTTCGGGAATATAAGTCTGGTGTATCAATTGGTTCATGTTCACCTTGATTTATCAAAAGACAGAACAAAAACTTCATAGGTATTTCCGTGGGAGACAGATTTATCTATCAGAATGGGCTTTTCTGTGTGAGACATATTTGTCTATAAAGTCTTCGACTTTGGGTCGTAACAACTCTTGATTGTGGGTGAGATCATCTAAGGGAATCAAGTGCGTAGAATCCGGCGTGGTTCTAGAGGCGTAAGGAACGTGATTGTACCTTAATCAGTATGAGATTGGTTAGGGTTCAACTACATTCCGGTCCGAAGTTAACTTGTAGTGGGCTAGTGTCTGTAGCGGCTTAATACAGTGTGGTGTTCAATCTGTACGAGAGAATTTAAGAGCAGTTTCCATTCGAATTTGAGAATAAGGAGGAAGAAATGGTGAAGTTTAGTTTGTTAGCATGAATTAGACAAACGTTAGAAGAATCAGTGAGCTTTGATAGATCTGGTGACTGATTAATGGAACTAGAGATAGTGATAAGTGCTTGTCGTTAATGGAGGAAAAGAATTCAGATGGAGGAAACCGCAAATGCACAGCTGCGCTGCTTTTCTTTCTCATATTTTCTTCTAAATTTTTGTTGCAAATGATTGAGAGATAAGAGTTCTTTTCGATTTAGGGTTAGGTTGTAGTTTTGGATATATGCACCCAATCACTTCTAATAAGTGCTATTCCAAACTGGGTGCCTAATAACAGGTGGTCATCCCTTAACTTGATCAGCTGTATGTCTTGAATGCTCTTCTAAGAGAGTTTCCCTTTAACCTTAACTCGACTCCCAATTTTATTATCTTATAAAATGACCTTTTTTCCCTTTCGGCTCAATTTTAGATGATTTCTTCTTCTTTTCTTCCGCATGACTCCAAAGTAGCTACAAAACTCAAAACACGCGTAAAATACATAATTTACAAGAAAAATAGCAAAGAAAGCATAAACAATGGATAATAAATAGGGTGTATTCTACACCGTATTAGTCTCAGATCTATTCCCATGTTCCGGTCTTTCCATTTGATGTACCCCTTAGTTTCAGCTAGTCAACTTGGGGCAAGAAGATACTAATAGAAGGATTCCGGAAAGTCATGGCTTGTAAATGCAGGGTGTGTTAGAGCACTTCTCGGTCGAACTTGCAAGCGTTGCTCTCTCAATCTTGTTTGTCAAGTTTAGATGATCAAAACTATAAGTCTTGATTTCTAGTCTAATTATAGCTATGTCTCGGATTAGGATATAATGCGTAGTTGAGCTTTATACTTCACGGCGTTCATCGATTGAAGACGAAGATCTACTAACGAGAGCTTGAAGGAACTTCATCAACAAAAGGTATGTGGAGACTAAAACGTATGCGTAGTTGAGCTTTGTATACAGCACAGTATGCATACATAGTATGCAAACTGTTTAGGTCCGGTCCAGGAACCTTGTTTGCATACCTAGTATGCGAACAGTTCTACCTGAGTTAGGTCCGGGACGACTATTTGTGTAACCGTTTGCAAAGGGATAGACAAGACCAAAGTCCGGATACTATAGTTTGCATACATGTTTGCAAACTTAGTGGTAAAGTTCTAAAATCGGTTATGTATGATTCTCATACTTATGAACAAATACATTTATGAATTAAGGAATGCAATCTTTGCAAACCTTGGCTTAATGTTTATGAATTGATTCTTATATAAGTACTTTGTACATTACGAATCAATTTTGTTTCAATTGTTTCATATATATTTCTATGAGATAGTGAACAACTGAACAACTCTATTTGAAACACAATTAGATTCATTTGATTATCTTTCATGATTGATTGATCATCATATTTGATCTATAAGTGTTAAATGAATATGGCTAAGACAATAGTGTTCATATGGATAACTTCGGTTAACTATTATTGAGCCAACTCAATATACACGTTTAGGTACGGTTACCCGTATCTAAATGAAGGTATATTTTATTTGTGTGTACAAGCTAAGACCATCTAACGGTGGAGAGATATTGCTTTGGTTTTAAGCAAACTTAACTTGAATCTTAAATCAGGTTTTCATCTAACGGTGAATATTGAATGCTTAGTTATCAAGCTATCTTAGCTTTGATTGAAAGCAAACCCTGATTTGAAAGACTATATAAGGGAGAACTTTAGCAACTGGAAAACCTAATCCCGGCACTTTCCCGTGTCCTAGTTGTGACTAGAGTCAATTCTCCTTTAACCTAGGTTTTAAAACCATTAAAAGTTAACGACTTGAAGACTTCATTTGGGATCCATGAAGCTAGATCCAACTATTTTCTCTGTAGTTGCGTATTCTGATCTTACTTGTTATATCGTATTAAGTACTATCTTATCTAAGATTTGCTCGAGATTTATCTCTGATAGGTAAGATATAAAAAGTATTCACAAAGCTCTTCGTCTCATTCTTTGTGATTCCATAATAACTTCTTCTACTACCATATAGTTAAGTTATTGTGAGGTGATTGATATTTCTAGGCTGCTCTTCGGGAGTATAAGACCGGATTATCAATTGGTTCCTGTTCACCTTGATTTATCAAAAGACGGAACAAAACTTCATAGGTACTTCTGTGGGAGACAGATTTATCTATCAGAATAGACTTATCTGTGTGAGACAGATTTGTCTATAAGTCTTCGACTTTGGGTCGTAGCAACTCTTAGTTTTGGGTGAGATCATCTAAGGGAATCAAATGCGCAGAATACGGCGTGGTTCGAGAGGCGTAAGGAACATGACTGTACCTTAATCGGTGTGAGACTTGGTTAGGGCTCAACTATATTCCGGTCCGAAGTTAACTTGTAGTAGGCTAGTGTATTTAGAGGCTTAATACAATGTGGTGTTCAAATATGGACTAGGTCCCGGGATTTTTCTGCATTTGCGGTTTCCTCGTTAACAAAATTTCCGGTGTATGTGTTATTTCTTTTCCGCATTATATTTTTATATAATTGAAATATTACAGGTTGTGCGTAGTACAATAAATTGGTAAATCCGACCTTTGATTGTTGGATATAAATTGATTGACACTTGGACATTGGTCTTTGGTACCGTCCAAGTTGTTTCTCATATTAATCAGGCTTACAGATTCATATCTGTTTGATTTGCTGATTACATTGAGAAACTGAGATAAGACTCTTTGATATATCACTTGATTGAGCTTTCTATTAATTTGGTTCTCTCGGAATTATATTTGAGTCTATTCCATACAGATTGCCGAACGAATTATTGGGTGTGGTTTTTATACCCCTGCTTTTTCAATTGGTATCAGAGTAGGCAAACACTTTAAAGACCTCATATGTCTGTGTTTGTAACAATCTAGCCATGGACAGTAAAGTCTCTGAAAATGCTTCACCAGGTCTAGATCTACCCAACTCCGAGTGTGTTTTAGAAACCATCGATGAGGTTGAGTATCTTGATCTAGAGAAAATCATCAAAAATCTTTGTCGAGAGAAACAACGATTGATAAGGAAAATTGATGGTCTTCATTGCGAAACTTATATAAAAAAACTCTGATCTTAGAGAATGCTCTGAACAGGTAGTGGATCTCCAGAAGAAGTTAGATGAACAAGTCCAGATCAATACTGATCTTGTTGCAGAAATTGCAAAAAATAAGGATTTGAAGTCTGTCAAAGAATCTTCAATGGATTTGAGAAACTCCTTTAATTCTTCTCTGAAGGATTGTCGTAAGTCAGGACATAAGTGAGGCTTGGGTTTTGTGAAACCTGATGTGACTCAGAATTTCTCGAATGAGTTTAAAGATGTTGGTACATGTATGTTTTGTGGTTATCGTGATCATTATCAACATACGTGTATTCCTTTTAAGAAAAGTTTAAAGGTTGCTAGTAATCTTCACAAGAAAGTTGAACAATTGTTTACTGCTCTAGAAAGGTGTACAAAACTAACAAGAAAACCCAAATGGGATAGTAGTGTTAGTATGGGGGCTTTTGCTCTAAAATTAACATCACACTTTCAATGGTTCCTTGATAGTGGATGTAGCCGAGATCTTTCTTGGTTTGTGAATTCGAGCGATTTTGAAGGAGGTCCGGTAACATTCGGAGGTGGGAGTTGTTGCTACATAAGAAAGAAGGGGGCGATCAAACTACCAAGCGTTCCTGAAATCCATGATGTCGTATATGTTAAAGGTATGACTGCTAACCTTCTTTCTGTTAGTCAAATTTGTGACAAAGGCCATAAAGTTGTCTTCAATGCGAATGGATGTGACATTGTAGACAAGACTGGAAAAGTAATTTTTCAGGGAACTCGTGGTAAAAATAATTGTTATCTTCTAGATACTCAGTTTAATAATTATTGCAATCTGACTAAGGTGCAATCTATACATATTTGGCATGAGCGTTTTAGTCACATCAAGTAATGGTTTCTTATAAGTTAGTTGATGGAGACAACAAAAATGTTTTCAAATTCCATTGTCTAACTGTGGTTAAGGCCCCAGTTTGATGATGTCACATCTCGAGCATCTAATGGTCGCGTAGCTGCGAGTTCATTTTTGATCTTGCACTACGGGATCAAAAAGTTTTCCTTTTAACAGAAATAATATATTGCAGAAAAATAAAATAAAACAACAAATAGTTACCTGAATGACATACAGTGTCATAGTATTAAATTATAAACCTAATACAATAAGAGAGGAAATTAAAATATATTTAATGTCACATATCTACTTAATATCAACATTAAATCAACCTGTTCCTTAAAATCAACTTTAAATCAACCTAAATAATGGATCGTATTTTCCATTAAATCAACCTTTTCCTTCTGGAGTACTTAAATCCACGACATCTAGTCAGTATATAAAAGATAGTAGTGATGTTTTCCGGTGTACAAATCCTATGGAGGGTTTTCTTGATTTTCCGGAAAATATCCCAATATAGAACGGTCAAATGGGAAGCAGTAGTGTGGGTGGTCTAGGAACAAAGTCAATATAAAAAAGATAGTAGTGATGTTTCCCAATGTACAAAACCTATGGAGGGTTTTCTTGATTTTCCTGAGAATATCCCAATATAGAACAGTCAAATGGGAAGCAGTAGTGTGGGTGGTATAGGAACAGAGGACCACAACAAACCAAGTGAATGACAAGATTGGACCTATGTTGCACGGACAGTACTCCAAGAAAGATGACGTAACCGTGTCGGACACCCGAATGGACACGAAACTTCCCGACATTCGATGGACACGCCACATCATGTGTCGCGTAAAAATTGATATTGGACACCAATTGGACACTTTCGAACACGTCGTAAATGATTTATTTTGGTTGCGAAAATCAAAATAAACTAAATGTGACGCTAATTTATTCTTGTTTTAGTCAAATCCAAGCATTATTCGTGAAAAACTTTATCATCATTACATTATTATTAATTTTATATAATTAGGAATCAAATATTTTGAAAATAAGAGTAATTATTTTGTTGTGTAGATTATAGTAATATTTAATTTTAATGATGTGAGTAATATATATAACGTGTCCCCATAACCCGTTTTATTGAGATTTAACGTGTCCCCGAAATCGTGTCGTGTCGTAACCGTGTCCGTGTCCGTGCAACATAGGATTGGACAGACCAACTAATAACTAGTGATGACGCTTCGGCTCCAAATTGGAGTGAGTTTCTTGTAGACACCGGTGTTCTTTTGATCCTGAACAGAAGGTTAGATCATTTTTATTCATAGGCAATTGAATTTTTTAATTCATGTCGTTGTCTCATCATTTTTAGCAATCACTAACTTATGTTTATAGGCGATTGAATTTTTTAATTTATGTCGTTAATTCTTATGAACGTTTTGTAGAAGTGGTGAATCAACTTGGTGGCAGTGAAAGTGGGTAGTGCTTTATGCCTTAATCTACTAATTGGTCGTTTTTTGGCTAGAGGAATCAGGGTTTCCCAATTCCCTCAATCGATCCTTTATTGCTAGTTCTAGTACTTAATAGTGATATATGACATACATGAGCTGCTCCCAAGGTATGTTGAATCTCATGAAAGTTGAAGGCTTAACCATTTACCATGTGAAAATCCACCTGCAAGTTTGTTTTTGATTTATCTTTAGATAAATATCTATCTGTTTTGGCAAAGATGATCCATTATTTAGGTTGAGTCATATTCCTATGGAAACTTTACTAGAGTACATGATTCAGAAGGTGTAACTGATGCTACATTGCTAAAGGATGCCGAAGAACATTCTAACTCAACATCATTATTGATTTTCAGCATCACAAATAACAAAATCAAAAAAATAAATATGCTCCCTTTCTTTTGGGTTAAAAACTAAATTATACATATGCCTTACATATATGTATCTGATTTAGACAATTTATGAAATACCTGGAATGCAGAATCCTAACACTAACACTCCAAAACTAAAAAAGCTTTGATAAAACCTTTAAATTATAAATTCGTTGTATACCATTTGGTCTACAACTAATGAACATAATCTCAACAACAAAAATTCTAACTTAAACATCAAAACCCCATAAACATGAATTGTTCTCATTCGGGTTTCAATTATTCGAAAATAAACGGAGTCGGAAAGTATGGAAAGCTTAGAAGATTGTCAAGGCCGTAGTTTAGAAGGTCTGGAAGTTCGAAAATGAACGGAGTGGGAAAGTATGGAATCTTGAGATTCATCTTATTGACCAACATGTGAGTATTTTCTTTCATGTTGTCCAACCTCAAATATACCGGGGATAGCCTAATTTGTTGTATAAGCTTTTATGGTAATACATCAACTGTCTAAAAGTTCCTCAAATGTACCGAGGATAGCCTAATTTGTTGTATAATCTTTTATGGTAATGCATCAATTTGTAGTTACTGGACTGGAATATGAAGACTTGGGAAACTTCATTTTAAGTGTTGGCAACAAATTCAGTTCAAAGCGAAGAAGAATTTCATTCCAAACTTAAGCTTTGACAAACAATTGATATTTGGTTGTATCCCATGCAATCTTTGGTTCTTTGGACACTTCATTTTAAGTGTTGGCAACAAATTCAGTTCGAGACGAAGAAGAATTTCATTTCACACTTAGTGTTGACAAAAAAATGATATTTGGTTTGTATCCCATGCAATCTTTGTTTCTTTGTATCTGCTTTGGTTCATATGGTCTCTTTCAAATATCAAAATGGCGGTTTAATTACTTCATAATTGTCTTCATATGTAATTTGCTAAATGAAGGTGTAGTTTTTTGTTTTGGTCACCTTAGATTTGATGCGGTTAGACCAAATATATAGTTGTAAATTTTTATGAGTATGCCTTGCTTTACACTGTCTTGCTTCTATGTATCCAATCTTTTCTTAAGTTAGTTTCATTTCCATGAGCAGACTGTTTTAATTGATATCCATATTCATTCATGTGCCAAATATCCAATCTTTTCTGAAGTTAGTTTCATTTCCATGAGCACACTGTTTTAACTGATTTCATTCATGTGCCAAGAAGGTTATAGGCTTATAGGCAGTCTAAATGCTTGACATTTTAAGAAGGTTGCTAATGAAAAGCTTTTAGAAGTTAATTTACCACCGTGTTCAGAGATTTTACCATCTAGCTTTTAGAATGTGTATCTCTCTACTAGGGTGATAAAATTCATCCTAGGTATCACAATGAGGTATATATAATACTTCAAATTACTATATGCGGAGTTCTGAACTATTGAGATCTTATAGTTTGTTGTATTCTTATGTGTTGTTATTTGTTGTTTAGAATACCAGATTTATGATAATGGACAAAAGGTACTCTTTGAACTTTAAGCTCTTGGAAAAGAAAGATGCATTATTATGAATTAATGGTCTGCAAGTTACTGAAAACAATAAATTTATCCTCATTTGGATGGTATGTCGACTCATGAGTCTTAAATGGATAAATTCAAAGAGGTGAGGATTTTGTTGATGCTTAGCTGAATTGGATACACAGTTGAATTTTACGTTATAGGTTTTCATTATTTTCCAGTCAACATGATAGGTGTCCAAAATACAATATGTGAGTGTTGTTGCGTGATTGCTGGTGGTAGGAGATGGTAGTAGTAGCGTGTCTGGGGGCAGTGGGTGGTGGTGGTGGTGGTCTAATTTTTAATTAGTTATTTCCATTCTTGATTTTGCTTGATTTTCTTTAGCTAGGTTGGATAATTCATGTTTTATTTTGAAATTTATTATGAAATATGTTGTAGTAGATGCTATCTGAGGAACAAAAATAAACATCACAAATCCTAAATTCCAACACCACTTCAGTACCTGTTTCAGTTGTTCAAAAGTATGAATTTGACTGATATATGTAGGGGCAATAACTTGAGATTGTGGATATCCAAAAATTAGTATCTTTAAACCTCTCACTTCTAAAGTTTTTTTTTGAATTTAAACAGTTAAAGAATGTTGTCTAAAACATGGATCCAATGACTTTGGAAGATTTGAACTAGGAGTCGTATGAAGTGAAAATATTATGTACGATTTTGTGGACAGATTTTATTTTTTGTTGGTCTTTTTGGTTTTATTTTTTGTATGAGGAGAAATTCTCATGTGTAGTTACTGTAGACTTTGTTATCATTGTATAGGTTCGCTACATTTTTGATGGCTCTGTATAGACTTGGAATATTGTCTGTTTATGTATGAAGCTACCGATCAAAAAAAAGAGTAACTTCATATTCGTTTGTGTATATGATGGACTCAGTCCTCTCTAATTCAATTTTATGGAACTTGAATAGGATGGACTTAGTCCTCTCCCAAGTACGTTTAATAAGAAATTGATTCCCTCATCTCCATTAATGACGTGTACGTATTAGGTGGGGCTATAATTTCGATATGTTAATATTCTCTAAAAAGGTGTGTAGTATTTGGAAATCAATCAAACGAAGTGATAGTTGCAAGATCCAGGTAATCATTCTTGAAGTAGATAAGCATTGAAGAAAACTAGGTTATATTCAAAAACTTATAGCTTGACCACGTGAAGACTGGTTCATTTGTTCAAGGGAGTTAGGAAAGCAGCCAATAAGAATCACTGCATTTTTATTCCTATTTTATAATGATTATAGTCGATTTAAAGAAGCTACAAATTTATTTTTTGAACATATGAAAGCTTTTGCATCTATGAGACGACCAGAAATTATAGATTTAGTGTATTTGGTTCCCATACACAACGACAAAGAGACTTTATCGCTTAGAGAAAATACTTATATTCAAAAACTGCAGAAATGGTCTTTAGCTGGATCTATTAGCTTTTCATGAATAGCTTAGCTTTATATTGCATAATAATTAATGTTGTTGTCTGAAAAATAATTATTTTGCAGCAAGGATTGCTAAGTACTCAAAATGGGACTACCATTTAGTTAGCATAGGTAGTGTGAGATATTGACGAAATGATATCTGATGTTGAAAAACAGAATGATGATTTATTAGCAGCTGAGGTCAAACAACGATGGGATACACAAGAGGCTTCTAGAAATTATTGTGAAAGCAAATAAGAATTTCATGCCAAACCTTGACAAATTAGTATTTGGTTTTTATTCCATGTTGTCTCTGTTTCTTTGCATTTATTTTGGTTCATATAGTTTCTTTCGGAGAGAATCATATACTATCGCCATGGATAAAGAAAAAGTATTTAGACTATCACCAAGGCAAAGAGCAACTAATTACCTTTGCTGACAGCCAACTTAATAGTTTCCAAGTGTAAGGTATGCCAACATTAGTTTAGTCCAATTTCCAGTTCCGACATCTTTTTAGATCTCAAATCGCAATAAGTCTTGAGTAAATCCAATCACAGTTTTTAAGTTGGGCTTATTTGACCACAAAACAGGTCTGCATTTGAAGCAGGGCAAAGGATTAAAAGAATATAAAGGGTATAGGAAGCGGAGGCACTTGCAAGTGGGGGATGTCGTTATCTGTGCAATTAGTTGGGGTGACCATAGAAGCGTTTTTTGTTGGATATTGGTCAATGTTAATGATGTTAAAGTGTCAAAAAATGAAAAAACCAGTTAGACACAACACATGTTGTCCCCCTGCTAAACTTCCAAGGGGAGAACCATTGGGGACAACAAATTCTGAAAATCTATGAAGGGTGTTTTTTTTTGGGGTCTGTTCGTCTAGAATCGCTCTAATGAGAGCAACATTGCTTTTAAAGGTTTACAGATTGTATGCATCATTTCACCAACAAGAAGAGCATTGTAATGGTTGATAAGATGCTAGGTTTGAGTAGAGATTTTAGAGTCTTCAAGTTTAGTACATACTCCGTGGAAGAAAAATCCATTTAATTCTTATCACGTATTAAAAAAATGTTACAACACTAACACATACTTTGTGACAGTTATATTCTCCCACTAAAAGTAAACGACGGTGATAGACGACGGTGACAAATTAAAGAAGTGTATTCGCAACAATGGGAAAATGTGTTGGTAGGCCCGAGAATGTATGTATTTTATGGCCTACGGTGATAACCGCAAGTGCACGGCGTCTATCGGAGACGCGGCAAGTACGGGTCGATCCCACAAGGACTTGTGGTGCTCTAGTATTGATCAAGGCTGCTTAACTGAATTCTAAGTGAGGTAATGTGACAACAGATGTTTTGTAAATGCCGATACGGCTGAGTATGAAATGTGACACTAAGCTAAGGCAATGAAGTGAATTGTAACAAACTGGAAGTTACCAGGGTGGTGAATCCACCACCTGAAATTGAGCTAAGGCAATTCCTAGTCTAATTATGGTCTTGGTTCATCCCAGAGATGAACACCATGATACTATCTTGCTAATCTCACACACTCCCCTAGTATGGAGTGTCTTCTTACAAGACACTCCATCACAGGGTCATGTGATCAAATGGCGAATACAATATTTCTAACACATTAAAGCACGACAAGAACACAACATGAAAGTGAATCACTTAGCACAAAATCAGGGGTTTCAACACACCCTGGAAAATTAAACTAAAGCATTACAAGATAAATGAAATACAAATTAAAACTAAAGTGACTGCACTGGCTAATCCAGGCGTGGTTTCTACACACCCATAGTTCGGATATTTATACATGCAAGAACCCCCAAAATTCCCAAACCCTAATTCATTATAAAATAGAAATTAATTGCAACATAATTCGAAAACACTCATACCCATACTCTGATTGCCTCTGAATCATCCTCTCCTCTGGTCCATGCGTCGACTGATGTGATGAATGAGAAACCCTAGTCCCAATTATCTTTAATTTAGCTTCTAGGGTTGATAGAAGCTAAAAGAAAGATGACTAGACCTAGAGAGGGTACGGAGGTGGTTGATGGTGTGGTTGTTGGCCGATGGTGACAGGAGAGGGAGAGATGGTGGCGAGGTAGCTCATCATGGCATGGAGGTGGTAGAGAAGAAGAGCATAGCTCTGCAGAGGGGGAAGAGAAGAAAGAGAAAGTGAGGAGAAGACTAGGGTTGTTCGAATAGGGTATAGGGTATGGAGATTTTGGTCGTGAGGCGGGCATAGCGGAGTCAATGGGAATGGCCTAGCGAGCGCTGGATGGAGCCGATGGAGATCCGAACGGCCAGGAGGGAGGTAAGCGGTTTTGGCGTGATCTGGTGTAGCACGGAGCAGCGATCTTCGATGCACGTGGAGGCAGCGACCATTGGATGTGGAAGATAGCGATCTCAACGGCCGGGATGAGCGGGTTCGGATCCGGGTCATGGGTAGCTCTAGCCCAAGTCTTCCTTGTTGGGTTGCAACTGATTTGCGCGCGGGCTTTGGCTATCCGCTCCATAGATGTTTGACTCCAATTCTTCTGCTCTTTTGCTCCTTAGTTTCTCCGAGCTTTATTTATTACCTAAAAACACAAAATTAATTAATACAAATATTTATTCTTGAAAACAAAGAAAACATAGAATATGGGATAATATCTCGATTTCTAAGCGCAAAGATGAGTAACATGCCAATAAAAAGGTGTATAAATATGCACTATTTGGCACTCATCAAATACCCCCAAACCTGAATTTTACTTGTCCTCAAGTGAAACAAAAATAAGAAATCCTAACTATACCCCGTCGCAGTCTCTCGAATGCATTTAGCGTATGCACTAAGCCTTTAAACCCCTAGGTGTCCCTAGTGGACGAGTTGTAGTCTCGTGAGGGTTTACCGAGGTGTACCCACAAAACCTTCTCCAACTTCAGAGTGTAAAAGAGTCTCAAGCATCCTAGAAGCTATGAGGACATAGAGTTTCGCATGCTAGTAACGAAGTTAGAACTATCGAAGAACGCATTCTCATCCTTAAGTGCCGAGCGAGAAGTAACCATACCATATGAAAGAATTCGGATTCGATTGTGATCATAAGTCTCAACTTCGCCTCACCATTAGGGTTTTATGATAATTGCATTCAAAAAGATCGCTTTTTTAGTCTCTCATGTGTGCAGGCAGAATAAAGAGAGAAATCCTGCACACGTTGTAGGTAAGAAGGATAACCTTCCTAAATAAAATCTGAGACTCCACGTATGTGGGCCAAAAAGAATCTTTTCTCGATGATCTCTAAGAAAGGAAATCAACCATTAGCAAGGGTGGGAGTACTCACTCATTTCTCACCCGATCGGCAATTAATATCACTCTCTCATAAGAACCATAGAAACGTCTTCAATCTTCGGTCTTCGGTCTTCAAATGTTGATGACGAACTTCTAAACTTCACAAAACTTGACAATTTTTAATTTTTCTACTCAAATTCCTTGTTGTTTGGATTTTTCTTTTTAAATTCTTCTTTACCATGGTGGTAGCAAAAATAAACTACAATATTTTTTTTTGATTTTTGATTGATTTTTTTTTTTTTTTTTTTTTTTTTTTTTTTTTTTTTTACAATAAGTGAAAATAAAAATACAAATAATGAAACAACTAACTCCATGGACAAAGGACTTTATCACTCAATTTTTCCACAACTTGTATTGTCTTGATTTTATAAATTTTATTAATTCTCATCCTATTTTCTTTTCTTTGTTGTTTAAAAACCTTGGACTATATCAATTTTTCTTTCCATATTCTGATGTTGCTCCGGTTGCTGACGATGATGTGTTTCTATGGGTCTTGCTGATTGAGAGAGAGAGTGATGCTAACTGCAAATCGATATTTAGAAGGAGTTTTCTTCTTTAGACGTCACCCTCATGATTGACAAAAACTAGCACTCAAGAGATCAAAAGTAGTGCTTGAAAATGGTGCGAAGTTGGGTAGCTCACCATTCCTACCCGGAATTTACGTACGGTGACACACACTCTAACAAACTTTTCTAGAAAGTTGCAAAAAATTGAAGGTTGGTGCCTCACTTGATGTAAAATGGGTAGTCTCCACTATGGGTGATCACAATTCTACTACCGAATATCTAACAAAGACCTAATTCGCCCTCCTGTATGGTTAAATCCAACTTTAACGCTCTAATCAACTAAGAAACCCGATTGTGTTCTCCGGCACTTCTAACTTTTGTTATTTCGGTCAGATTCTCTATGTAAACATAGCTAGAAGCATGCTAGTGACTCTAGAATCTCTAAAAGTTGGAGGTTTTTACAAAAAGAGTTTTTGAATTTTTTTTTTTTTTTTTTTTTTTTTTTTTTTTTTTTTTTTAATGAAAATAAAAGGTTAAAAAGACTAAAAACTCTATATGCAAATGCACCCCCAAACCTAAATCAAACATTGTCCTCAATGTGTCTTCATATAGAAAAAATTTAAACAGTCACATACCGAGAGAACTATGCTGAAAAGAGAAAAGGGAAGAGATTACCGGATGTCGGCAGGAGAAAGGTTGAGCTTCGTTAGTTAAAGCTAGAATCCAACATATCATATCGGATTAGCATAATATATGCGCATGAAGACTCAACCGATTCAAGAAAAGAAAATTTAACAAGTCCTACTGAATATATACAATGAAAATTCACCGTAAACCAACAGTCTAAAGAGTTGAGGATCAACCCAATAGAAAATATGTACAAACATCAACAGTCTTACACAAATATAATATGAAAGTGCAAGTAAGACTGCAAATGTGAAAGAGTTTCCCCCAAACCTAAACTTGTGAACGGGTGTGTTTGTGAGAACAAAATCTTGCAATTTTAAAGGTACATCATGCAAAAGGTCTAACTCAAAATGAGTTTTGCTAAGAACAAAGTGTGACATACACATACCAACTGTGGCTTCTTAAAATTGTTATACTTTGATGCAAAATAGTCCAAGAGGACTTGGGAAGCACAAAGCTCTAGGCCTAAGTTAGGCATTTTTAGAAAAGTTGGTTTTGCAATTTTGTGACAAACTACACCTAGGTTGGGTGAAGGAGTTTCAATTTGTGACTCAGGAGAGAGGTTAGGTACATCTAAGTTATTTTCATGTATAAAATCATTTGCACCATCACACACTTTCCCAAAGTCGAAGAGGGTAAATCATGTTCACCAAAGATAGAACAATTCATCAATCACCAAGTCATAATCATCGTAGCAGTGCAACATATTGTGATATGGGCAGGGAATCGTACACAACAATAATATCATGATCCAAAAGAACATTAGTGTCAACGTAAGATTCATCCTGTCCTAAGTCACAAACAAGTTGTGAAGCATGCTCACATTCACTGAAGAATTTCACAAAGCCAAGCTCGAGAATCCATATCACATATATGAATGTTAGAAGAAGTGTCATTCATAGGGTTCACGAAGAGACGCCTAACGCCTCCGAACTCAAAGATTCTATCATATTATCTCGCATACACATGCTCTTCTAACATATCATATTCATCATCATCATCATCATAACAAAAATGCATTTCCCTATTAGCATTTCTAGTGTACTCATTTTCCTCTAGATTAGGTTCATATTCAGTGTTAGTTGCATGAGTAGGAAGAGAAACACTATTTTCAAGATTTTCTTTATTAGGGACAATAATCATTCTATCATGAACTGCCTTCCATTCTTCTTTTTCCAAATGAATCAGGTTCATCTTTAAGAACATGTGACATTGTTCAATGGAGGGAGAGTCTTCAATAGTGGGTATGCATGTGTCATATGAATCATTAAATGGTTGTGCACATGGTTCACTAGAGAAGGGATGATCATGCATGTTGCTATATGGATGGTCATGTATTGCATTCAGTTTAAGCCTAGCATTTTGCTCCATGAGAGTTTCCATTAGTGATTGTAGACAAGGAGTCTGGGAGTATAAAATTGTTCAACTCCCCACTGTGGTGACTGATACATGTGCTCATGATGGTTAGGGTATGAGTACTCAAGGTCAGGGCCCTGAGAAGGCTCATAATATGCCCTAAAATCATTATGGTATGTGGGGTGTTCATCCTGTGAAAGGTGCCCATAAGCAAGCTCTCTAAGGGATTTGTTTGAATCCCCAGATGCAGACCAAAATCCTGACATGATTTAGTACTCAAATTGAACTCAAAATCTAGTTTGGTTTATGTGGGCTTTGGTTTGTTGGGTTTTGGTTTGTTGTGGGCTATTTGTTTGGTTTTTGAGGGAATTTGGTTTGTTTGGGAAACCCAGTTTGTTGCAAAGTGTGTAGCCCAGAAGTGGATTGAGCCCAGTTGACAGTTTGGTTTGGCAGCCCAGGTTGGGTTCAGTTATATGCACAGCCCAACAGATGTGGGCTCAGTTTTGTTCAAGCCCAGCAGCAGAGGTTATGTGGGCTCAGCCTATGCAGAGTGCAAGCCCAGATTGATGGCCCAGTATGTGGGCTGAGTTTTGGTTATCTTTTTGTGGGCTCTAGCTGTTTGCAGCCCAGGTGAAAAGGCTCAAGATGTGGCCGAGTTTGTGTGCGCACCGGCGAAAAGGGTATAGCCCAGCAGACTATGGGCTCGGCAGGTTCAGTTTATGTTGAGCCCAAGGGTTGGGTTTCAGCTCATATGCACAGTTTAGGTTTTTGTGGGCTCTAGTTTATGCAGAGTGCAAGCCCAGTGGTTGGGCTTGTAGTTGTTAAGCTTAGCTTGGAAGGGTTTGTAGCCTAAAGGGAGTTTAGTCAAGTTTGTGCAGAGCCAACAGCTCAGGTGAAAAACAACACAGCACAAGACAATCAAAACTCACACTCAATGACTCTTGATTTCTCAAGACTTAGCACACAAGAATACTTGAATTTGTCTGGCAGAGATTGCACAAAGATGTGCGGGCCCGGTGTTGACACAAAGACAAAGTTACTTGCAGATTGGCTGATGTCAAAAGGGTAGTGTATCAAACTTGGTTAACCAAGTTGCAACAAAGCCCCACACAATTCGTGGGGCTGGAGGGTTGCACAAAGTTATGCTCAGACAACAGCCGAGTTGATGTCAAACTCGTGAGCTCACAAAACAGGGCACAAAGCAATAGGCACAGAGCAATGTACTAGGCACGAGCAATGCACTAGGCACAAGGGTCGATGACTCACTAGGATGCAAGCATAGATTCCAGGGCATACAGGGGTCTGACTTTTCAGAGCATAAAGTGCAGCATATGACTTGGCTTTTACAAGTAGTGACCCAACACTTGCAGCTTCAGGGGGCTGAGGTTGAGCACAACAGGTTTTCACACAAGGCACACAGGTGCGCAAACAAACTCATACAACTCATGTGAATGATTACCTCAGGTCAAGCTCATACAATTTTTTTATATTCATACAACTCAGGTGTAGATGCTAGCTTAACATGGGTTACATGCATTCATGGATTGTCGCCCATACATTCATCAATCACAGAGCATAGTTAGAGGATGATACCAATTCCACAATGTCCTCGTGCCTTTATCCTTCCTTGCCGAGTTGTACAAAGAAAGACAAAGGTTGCACAAAAGCACAACAAGCACAGCAAACACAGCCAGCACCTGTAGCTCAACAAAGAATTTAGTTCTCTGGGATGTGCAGATTAAGGCAAAGATAACGAATATTAATACAAGCCTGAGAGCAATTTAGACTGACACAGGGGAAAAGTAATAGTGAAACTACAAGTGAGAGATTTGGACTGACTGGGATCTCAAGTTACAAGTGACACTAATATGCAAGTGGCTATGAATAGTGAAAGCTATAAAATGCAAAGGAAAAAGATGGATTAACTAAGCAATGGATTAAACAAACTTCAGGGGATACAAGTGATAGAAAAAATAAGAATGCAAGTATGCAATAGAAGATACAAGTGATAAAAAAAAAAAATACCTCTAAGTTACACTAATACAGGGAATACAAATAACAATAAAAGGCGGGTATATACAGGGAGAAAGGGAAATCAGTTAAGCAAGGCAAATAATCACAGGGCACGCGCCAAGTCCCCGGCAGCGGCGCCAAAAACTTGGTAGGCCCGAGAATGTATGTATTTTATGGCCTACGGTGATAACCGCAAGTGCACGGCGTCTATCGGAGACGCGGCAAGTACGGGTCGATCCCACAAGGACTTGTGGTGCTCTAGTATTGATCAAGGCTGCTTAACTGAATTCTAAGTGAGGTAATGTGACAACAGATGTTTTGTAAATGCCGATACGGCTGAGTATGAAATGTGACACTAAGCTAAGGCAATGAAGTGAATTGTAACAAACTGGAAGTTACCAGGTGGTGAATCCACCACCTGAAATTGAGCTAAGGCAATTCCTAGTCTAATTATGGTCTTGGTTCATCCCAGGGATGAACACCATGATACTATCTTGCTAATCTCACACACTCCCCCTAGTATGGAGTGTCTTCTTACAGTACACTCCATCACAGGGTCATGTGATCAAATGGCGAATACAATATTTCTAACACATTAAAGCACGACAAGAACACAACATGAAAGTGAATCACTTAGCACATAATCAGGGGTTTCAACACACCCTGGAAAATTAAACTAAAGCATTACAAGATAAATGAAATACAAATTAAAACTAAAGTGACTGCACTGGCTAATCCAGGCGTGGTTTCTACACACCCATAGTTCTGATATTTATACATGCAAGAACCCCCAAAATTCCCAAACCCTAATTCATTATAAAATAGAAATTAATTGCAACATAATTCGAAAACACTCATACCCATACTACGATTGCCTCTCGAATCATCCTCTCCTCCGGTCCATGCGTCGACCGATGTGATGAATGAGAAACCCTAGTCCCAATTATCTTTAATTTAGCTTCTAGGGTTGATAGAAGCTAAAAGAAAGATGACTAGACCTAGAGAGGGTACGGAGGTGGTTGATGGTGTGGTTGTTGGCCGATGGTGACAAGAGAGGAGAGATGGTGGCGGAGGTAGCTCTGTCATGGCATGGAGGTGGTAGAGAAGAAGAGCATAGCTCTGCAGAGGGGGAAGAGAAGAAAGAGAAAGTGAGGAGAAGACTAGGGTTGTTCGAATAGGGTATAGGGTATGGAGATTTTGCTGTGAGGCGGGCATAGCGGAGTCGATGGGAATGGCCTAGCGAGCGTCGGATGGAGCCGATGGAGATCCGAACGGCTCGGGGAGGTAAGCGGTTTTGGCGTGATCTGGTGTAGCACGGAGCAGCGATCTTCGATGCACGTGGAGGCAGCGACCATTGGATGTGGAAGATAGCGATCTCAACGGCTCGGGATGAGCGGGTTCGGATCCGGGTCATGGGTAGCTCTAGCCCAAGTCTTCCTTGTTGGGTTGCAATCCGATTTGCGCGCGGCTTTGGCTATCCGCTCCATAGATGTTTGACTCCAATTCTTCTCGCTCTTTTGCTCCTTAGTTTCTCCGAGCTTTATTTATTACCTAAAAACACAAAATTAATTAATACAAATATTTATTCTTGAAAACAAAGAAAACACAGAATATGGGATAATATCTGATTTCTAAGCGCAAAAGATGAGTAACATGCCAATAAAAAGGTGTATAAATATGCACTATTTGGCACTCACCATGTGTTTAGATCCAACCAAATTTTGAGCAACCTTCTCTAAATCGCTTCATTAACACAGTCCATAAGGTTTTTAGACCGTAATATCAGAAAATAATACTACACGAAAAAACCAATAGAGTCGAATAAAATCTAATCAAATACTAAGCAAGGTTTGTAATACTAAGTAAAATATTCATAACGACCCGATAAATTATTGACAATTTATAACGTTAATCATTGGAAATATTAGCCCTGTAATTTGGATGTTTTGTATTGCTTATGAAGTGAGTTACATGGTGCATATCACGAGGTTTGTAACGAGAACTTGGTATATCTATTATATATATGGTCATTAACTAAAACATATATGTCCACGGTTAACTAATTGTCGAGTTCCAGGAATGGTCGAAGCCATACCCAATAGAAAGAATATGTTATCTACACACATTTCGAGTAGTTGTAGTAAAATCTGGCCAGTTGACTCTTTCGCTTTTCCAATGATGAATCATTTCATTGGTTTTTATTTTAATATATGCCGGTAAAGTTAATACATGAATTTAGGTTTATCATACCAAATTTCATTTCTAAAGGGTACTAGAATTTCCTATCCCTAAAAATAAAATAAAACTAACCAAAGAGTATTCAGAAAAAATCCTATGTATTTGACCACGGGTGCGGGGAGAAGCCCCGCCACACTAAATTGGCTAATTCCATCAGCCCCGGTGCGTAGCACGGGTTACATACTAGATGCGGTCTTGTGCGTTCCACAGCACTGGGATTCGATCCCGATTGACCTCTGGAATTAAATATATAACTGACCATAAATACCTAAACTAACGTAGATGCAATATTTATGTTAAGTTAGCATAAATAACTTAACATAAGTACCTAATTTCCTTGATTTGTAACACCTCTTACACGATTTACTACAAGAATTAAATACATTACAAATATATTCAAGTTGTTGCCATGGAGTGTTCATGACGTCCTCAACTTCAATTTTATAACCATGCGCATATACATGGAGAAACAAATCTAAAACTCCTAAATATTTATCATATATAGATATTATATTGCCACAATTAAAACTAACATTAGATATTATATAGCCACAAATAAACTAGCATTGCAGTTTTAATAGAGAACTTGGTCGACAAAACAGGGGTCTTGTTTGCTATCGATATACGAGTGGTCACGATTTACAAATGCTAATGAGGTTAACATTGCAAGATACAATTATAAATAGAGAACTTTTCTCACTACTTCTTTCTCCAAAAACAATGCAACAAAGAACAAAATCAAGACCGCACATTAAAATATTCATTGGAACATAAGTACCTTTCCTTCGATACTTTTCTGATTTTTTTAAAAACTCTTTCGATTTCTCCATTGCAGATTTCTTTACGGCAACAAATCCTGGGTTTTAGCAGCTACATAGGATACATAATATCATCTTCAAATCAGATCAATATCGAGTATGAATTAAAATATGTCTTACCAGTACTGTGTTTTGCTTACAGAAGTTTGCAGATATGATTTATGTTGAATTCCTTTTTTTTCTTATATATATATATATATTAAGGACATCTACAAATTCAACTCAAGGAAACGTTCAACCTAACAAGTCAGAGATTCAGACATACAAAAAAGAACTACCAAAAAGGGTGGCATCAGAGGTAAGAAGTACAAACCAATAATTGTGTTGACAGTGATGTTTTATACAACATGCTATGATTGATGCATAAAGAAGACGAAGAGAAAGAGAGAAAGAAGAAAGAGATAGGTTCAAGACAAGGATTGTAAACTATGCAACACGGTTTGCCGGATAATATGATTCAAGAATGTAAAGTGCAACGGGCATACCGAACAAAAGACAAGGAATAACACAGGAAACTTAGTCTCAAATTCAGCAAGATAAAAGACAACAAACAAAAAAGGTGGCATCCGAGGTAAGTATTATAAACCAAGAAACTTACTATCTTAACGGTCATGTTTGTGTTTCACTATGTTGGAGGTAATGTTTTAAGAAAATATGCAACATGCTATGATCGTTGCACAAAGGAGATGGAGCAAAATAGAGAAAGAAAAACAAATAAGTTCATCACAGGAATCACAAATTACAAAAATATAACACGATTTCCCAGATAATCTGATTGTGTAGCAGGAGGTGCAACAAGCATACCAAACATCTACACAGGGAGAAGCACGGGAAATTGAGACTGAAATCCATCCAGATAAAAGACAACAAAAAAAAAAGAGTGGCATCTGAGGTACGGATTGCAAAATATGGTTACTATCTTAACGGTCATGTCTGTATTTCACTGTATTTGCGGTGATGATTTAAGAAAATATACAACAGGCAATGATCGTTGCACAACGAAGATGAAGAGAAAAAGAGAAAGAAGAACAGATAATTTCGGACTTACCCAGGCAAGGATCACAAAATACTCTAATTCAAAGAACAAGAAGTTTTGTTTGGATCTCAACAGTAATTTAAGGAAGAAAAAAACAATATAAAGATACTTTGGATAATGATATTTAAGTTGTTTATAAGTGATTTATATACAGGTTATATCATCGGTGTACCAAACACCTGCAAAAGGAGAAAAACATCCAGAATTGTGGCAGACATAAAAGAACGGACAGAAAGGGTGAAAAAAAAATCAAAACCAACAAAATCTCATATTCACAATGATAGGAGAAGGGATATGTTCACGGTCGGTTATAGCAAGAATCGAAAGAACATGGAATGGAATAAACAATAAGACGGGATAGGTGTATATCTTGGAGATGATTCTCATAGATGCGGAGGTAAGACATCTTTAGCAAGGTATTATAACAGTTATTATTTGAACAAACCTCCTATCATAGCAGTTATTATCTGATAAAATAATGTAAACAGGGAAACCAAATACATGCGTACATTAATCTGAAGGATATTCCTTACTTCAAGGACATAATTAAAGATCAACAAATCATTCGAATCCAACATTTTAACCTACAGCCATACCATGGAGGTTATCGACCAGTACCTAGCGCAATAAAAATTTGGGTGAATACATACACGAGCGTGGTTTTTCTGACTGAAAAGGATCAACAAATACCAAGATACAAATTTTCGATATCAAATTTTACAACACTTAGAGAAAAAATAGATAATAAAACAGATCTAATAGGTAATACTAAATGTTGAGAATTCTTTTCAATAACCATGGCACTCGATTGTATGTATATGATAAGAATATCCAAACTGAATAATTATTTTTACAGATGTTGTTGGGATGCTAAGGTGTCTTTCAAAGAGTCAGATAAATCATTAAAAAAAAAGAAACTGATGCACCCGCACGTGATGTCTTGATACAAAGCCGCGGTGGAATTTCGATATAGGCAACTATATGGGATAATCTTACCACCCAACTAAGTGATTATATGCTGGAGCTGAGGATCATATTTTAGCATAGATTGAAAGCAATGCAAGATAGGACAACATTATTGGATGGACATTAACTGAATTTTTGAATTGAGCTAAACATTGAGATAACAAATGTGATTGATCACAGGGGAGGTCTATTTGCAGTCCAGTAAAGCTACGAGAATTTACATAAATCTCGATGTACCGGATTTGGAAATTTATAAAGAAATGTACGTCATGAGACATGCATGTTTGAATTAATCAACTTAATGTGTAATAAATTGTTTATGATTTTAACACTGGCACATTGGCAACAATAAATATGCATCGGTGGAAGAACTAAGTATTCAAACTTGGCAGAGGAAAAATTAATGTTTGAAAATCGCATACCACTCAAAGAAGCACTGAAAATGTTACATGACGAGGAAAATTTTATGTTGAGATCTAAAAAGAAATTCAATTTAAATTATATTTCGATACCAAAAATATATTGTGAATGAATCAAATACAATGCAGAGCGCAACTTTTACCATAAAAGCAACAATAATTGGAATCCAGTCAGGATCTCCGTGGTACTATACAGCATGTCCAGTGTGTAGAGAAAAACATATATACATGGTAAAGAAACCATGGTGCAATACATGTATAGTCGTAGTAAATGCACCAATGCCACGGTAATAAAATTTCATATATATCTTATTGCGTTTAAATAAAATAAAAATGAAAAACTAACTCAAGCTTTGTGACATTCGTTCTCCAACTAATAATATATGACGGCCGTGGTGTAATCGCAATAATGGGACGAATGACCTAAATGGTTGTAGATAATATTAGAGTAACAAAATGAAGTCATTTCCAACGGTCGATGTAAAGGTAACTAAAATTTCTTTAATAAGCAAAATTTACGGTCAAGGTAACTCAAGAATAATGATTTTATTTTGCGGAAAAACAGGGGAAGACCGCATTGAAGAAATATTAGATGCAATAGGGAAAACAATGGTCTTTAGACTCATTATTGAGGAAAGTAGCTTTCTATCACAGTCTCACAAAGACATGACATATTTCATTATGATGATGCTTTAGAGAAAGCATATCTATTTAATAGAAGAAAAAAAAAAACTAACTACATCTACATGTTATCATTATATGTTTCGTAGGATATAAATACAATTGAAGACCAATCATTATGTCCATACGGATCACTTTGAGAAAGATCTCTACGAAAAATAAACAACTTGCGATGTATTTATTCCAGAAAAGAACAACTCTAAACACCTCCCAAGAAGTACCGAAAATCCATACGTATCACCGGAGAAAGATCTCTACGGAAAACAAATAACTCGGCGATGTATTTCCCGCAAAGAACAACTCTAAACACCTCCTAAGAAGGATCCGAAAAATAAAAGGAAGTATAGTGACATGTGAACATTGATAAGGGTGGACGAACATGATAGTGAAGTGGCCGATATCATGGAGAGAGATCCTAACATGCCAAATATTGGTCGAGATAGATGAAGATGGCATGAAGTGTTAACTTATTAATAGGAATTATGGATAACATGATTGTTATTATATTATAATATATTATTTAAATTTCTTTAAACTAAAAACCAATCGTGAAAATTTAAACTAAATGGATTCAATTGACATAAAGTATGTTTAGCTTTTTCTACATTCGTGTTCGCTTTATTCGGTTCAAGGAAATTAACAATCGATGATGTATATCTTCTACTCTTCCCAAAAATGACCCAAAATAAAAGAAAAATGTCTCTACAAATAATAGTTTTGCTTAAAATTATTATTTAAAAATAATAATAATTAATGCATTTGTCTACGGGTGCGGGCGAAGCCCGCCACACTAAATTGGCCGACCCCACCAGCCTTTAGGTGCGTAGCACGGGTTAGATACTAGTTATAATAAATTATATTTCTAATTTTAATATATTTAATAAAATATAAGTAATATTTTTTTTAATTGTTTTTATTATTTAATTATTAAAAAATTTATGATTATGGTTTGCTATGAAAATATTATTATTTTAAAAAAAAAATTCAAAAAAAATATTTATTAGATTTATTATTTTTTTCATTTTAATATTTATTAAATATTTATTATTTTATATAATAATTTTAAAAAAATTTTTTTAAGGGATAATGTATTTAAATATTGTAATTAAATAATAAAAATGAAAAAATAGAGAAATAAAATGAAATTAGAATTATAATGTCAAATGTACAATATTTGAGGGTAAAACTTGTCTTTATAATAAATTAACAAGGTCAAAATAGAGAATTAGTTAAATCGAATTATGTGGGTCCACAACACTTTATCGCTTTTAAAAGCTAGTCTTTGAGTAGCTTTTAAAAAGCAGGCCTAAAATGAAAGTGCTTCTCTCCAAAAGCACTTTGAAATTTTTTTATCAAACATAATTTTTGGTAAAAGTTTGTTACAAATTTGTTACAAAGTGCTTTTGGTTGAAAAAAAGCAATCCCAAACGGGGCTATAGACGAGGCTTATCACTGATTTGATAAATTGGAAGAAGGACGGGTAAACAATTTTTTTCCTTGAGAATTTTCAAGAGATTATCAAATTCTACAGTGAATACAAGGCTCTCTTGGCTATCTAGACTATATATCTCCTGCCGCTGCTGCTATCAATTGTTGTGGTAACTAGTTTTTCTCTTCCTTGAATTATCATCTCCTAGCCTTTTGTACTTCAATTTGTTGGTCGAGTTGAGAGATTGATTTTGAATTTTGCATTAGATAAACTCGGTAGAGTTACCTCTCGCTCCTGGTAAGCTCTCTTTTGTCCTCTCTATTGATGTTAGATAAATCTAGGGTTCTTATTCGAGATTTAGGGTTTTCTGCAGAAATGGCGTCGACATCTAGGCTTTTCAGGAGGATGTTGAGCGAGGCGGAACGTGCTTCCATAGAAAGAGATGGATTGATGAAGCAGAGGATCTTTTCTACTGCTGGGAGAGTGAGCGAGGCGGATCGTGCTTCCATAGAAAGGGAGCTGTTGATAAAAATAGTGAGTTAAACACAACTTAACTCATTAATTCTGAGCATGCATTTCTGGCTTTATTACCTCCTTTAAAAGGAATATATGAAAATTTTGCTGAGAAATCTGTAATTGGGGCTAGGTAATAGAAAATTCATTTATTATGTGCACAACTGCAACTAGAATGATCTGTTGGAATTTGGAAAAATGTTACGGGTTTGAACTGCAGGTATAGGATGTAAAACTTCTCCAAACCCCGACAGTGAATATGTTGGAAATGTAGTACGGAATCTCTTAGCACCTAGTAGAACTAGCTAAGGTTTAACTAGTGGTACATCGTCACAGGGAACAACATGAATAAGAGGTTATACTATTTTTATTTCCACTGAGTTGTATGTTAAGAAAATTAAAACGGGGTTACGTTTCAAGGATTGTAGGGAACTCTATAAACGATTGTAGGAGCAAAAACAGAATGTGTTGCTAGAATTTATTGTTATTAGTTGTAGAGTGGATAGTACTTAGAGGGGTTATTCCCCAAAACTTATTGAATGCATATGTATCACTTGCACGGACTGTTCTTTGCATATGAATTGAGCTTCCTGTGGATAGGAACGAGCAAATGAACAAGACTGCCAGGCAACTGTTAGGAGTGTTCTAATTGGTGTAGCGGTTGGTATACCTATTGCGTATGGGTGTCGCAAATATCTTGATCATCGGCACTCTCCGGTATTTATTCGAAACCTTGGATTATGTTTATGTTGCTGTCTGCTCTAGACTGCTTTTGTCTGATCACTGCTGCCTATTAAACACAAATATGTATAGTGGTTTCAGGTTAAGGCTCCAAAAAGGAAAGAGGAAGAGTCAGACGCTACAAAATGAATGGAGGAGAAATCGGTCGGAACAAAAGGAAAGGAGAACAAGTTGAAGGCTGCAGAAAGTAAGTAGGAGAAGTTGAAGGCTGCAAAAAGTGGGACGGGCACGAATCATACTGATTGGTCTGATGTTGCCTGTTAAAATCCTGCAAAGCAGACGACAAATCTCAATTTCTATTTATTCTCTATATAAAAATAGAGTTTTTTCGAGCGACGTGGTTAATCGGAGCTTCTGGTTGATTCTGGCCCTTCTGGCCCCACCATTTAAAATTTCAGCCAATAGAATTAACGTAGAATCTTACGAAATATAATATATATTTTCAACCAATCACATTCAAGGAAAAAATTATCTAAAGCATCTAAATATGAAAATATCTCCTAAAATTCCAAAAATAAAAAAATAAAGGATTCTTATAATCCTAATTAAATATTACAATTAAAATTCACAAATAAATAATATAGCACAATTTAACAAATGACATAATAAATCATTCATCACAATTTAATCACAAAATTAAATCAATCATAAAAATAAAAAAATAATTCAATGTCCAAAGTCCGATTACACTTCTGATAATTATGAACCAATCTTAATTACAATTCCAAACTACTGATATTTAAACTAATTATAATTAAAATTCCAATGAAATTAAAAAAAGGAATTTACTGAAATCTAAATCAGTGCCTAAAATCAAAATCCTATAGAATTATAGATACTTACCTTCAAATCGAAACATGCTATATAATAATTGATTGTTGATCCTGTTCAATAACCAAAAAAAATTAAAATCGTTAATATAAAATTGTGGAGTGTTTGAAATCGATATCAAGCAAACAATAACAGAAAAGAATAATACACAATCATGAAAAAATTTCGATATATTTTTCATATATTTCTCTAAATATCACTCATTCCATAAAAATAAAATTTGTAACCAAAATAACTAATTTTAGATATATCATACAAGAATCCAAAAGATTTTTCCCGGTGTATATAGGAGATTTTTTTCTCTAAATATCACTCATTTCATAAAAATAAAATTTGTAACCAAAATAACTAATTTTAGATATATCATACAAGAATCCAAAATAACTAATTATTATATAGGAGATTTTTTTTCTTTTTTGAAAACCCTAAAAATGTGGATTTTCGTTTCCGCCTTTTTTGTAAAAGGAAATTTACTAAAAGGAAATCTAATAATTCCATTCATAGACGAATCCTATATTTAATTACATATTTTCTAGCATAAAAAAGAGAAACTTTAATGGAAATCGGTAATTCACATAAGTGAATACAACGGGGTTTCCAAAAATAATGGAAAAAATAAATATTGTAATCTAATAAAATAAAAGTTATAAATATTTTTGGATAATTATGGATTTTGTTTCCGGAACTCTTTTTTTCCTTTTTTTTGGAGTTTGTTATATAAATGATTCTAGCAAGGACAAACCATTGTTTGCACCTCGCTTCTATCTTCTAGGGTTTTCTACGTTTTTTTTCTTTTCTTTTTCCTATTGTTTGAGGTTTTGTTGATTGATTTGCGTTTATTGTTTGTTTTGCAGGTATGCTGATAAGTGTTCCAAGTGATTTTCGCAGGGAAAAGAATCTGATAGCCAACCATTTGGTAAATATCTATGTCTCTCTTAATATATGGCGTCCGAGAAAATTCCAAACCTATTGATTCCGCTGCTTCTCTCTTTTTAGGGCGGCTTGCATTTTCATTTTTATTTTATTTTCTGATATAAATGGTTGTTGTTTGTTTTGCAACTATTCTCGATTATGATGCTTCTCTTTCGAAAATAGCTCGGGTGATTATTTTTTTTATCTTGCTTTGAAGTTTGTTCACATCCGAAGTTGGTAAGGTTATGTTCTGTGATATAAATCGTTATTTTGATAATCTATTTTTAAATATTTTGATAATGATATCAAGTAATCTTAAGTAATCTTTATTAAGTAATCTATATGTTGTTGTATAGTTTCTTCCATTAATTTTTTTGTTTGGCTCAATGGTTGTTATTTGTTTTGTAGGTATCATGGAAAGTGCATTCCATGTTTGTTGTTATCTCGGTTTTTTTTTAGGTTATTTTTTTACTGGCGATTAAATTTCTTAGCTTAGGAGGTTTCTATTATGTGGTAATCAGTAATTTTTTCTCTCTTTTGTAGTTTTACGAATGATGAAGAAACAAGATTAGCCATTATTTTTAGCCATTATTTAACTCGGCATGCATTTAAAGGAAAAAATAAACTGACGGGTGTTTTGTTTTCTTAGCGAAACCAAACCTCATATTCTTTTCTGGTGTATTTGGATATTCGGAATTTTGTTTTAGGTGATTTTTTTTTTGTCTGTTTGTTTTGAAGATCATGAAAGGTGCATGTAATCATGAATTTGGAGTTTGTAGAACATCTCAGGTGATTTTTTTTTCTCTCGCTTCAATTTACATGAACTTAGTGTTGTGTTGTGGCAAGGGTCTATAGAACTTGGTGCTCTTTAATATAAGATTTGGAATAATTGCATTATTCCTCTCTCTCACACTTTGATTTCCCCTTTTAGTCTAAAATGGTAAACAAGCAGGTCACATCCAGTGGTTCATATAATGATGGGGAGTCAAGGTTTCTCCGTTTCGACAAAGAACTCATCTCAAGAACAAGCTTTTGGATTGTGGTGTAACAGGAGAAGCAAAGAGTCCAAATAGAGTTTTGCGTCGGGTTCACCGGCTCTTTTAGGATGCAAGGCTTCATTGTTAGGATTTCAAGTGATTCTCCAATTAACTTGGTGATATTTTTTTGATTATTGCTTAAGGTAACTTGCAATTCTAATTTCTCATAATCCCTCCGTATATTTAGTTCCCTTTAAACTGCTACTTCTTCGGCTACCTTGCTACATTATGTTATGTTATACCAACAACGAGATGTTTTACCCAGTACTCTGAGGGATTTAGAAGGAAGAGACGCAAAGACGATTCATCAAGTGATAATGATGTTAGCTATATTTGGTAAAATATTTTACCAATTTTTCGAGCGAAAAACCCTGCATTAATGAATAAAGGATATTCATCGATCTTTTTTTTGTTTTGTTTTTTGTTTTTGTATGAATTGACTGAATTGTTGATAGGATCAGGTGGATGAAGTATTTTACGTAATGTAAGTACGTTCCTTTTTTAGGTCTTGGTTGTAGACCATCGTCGGTTTTCTATTTGTGTAGTCATATATATTTAACATGGACAGTAAGAGGTGGTTCAACACTTTGGGTTTTATGAGTTGTCTTTCGGTTGTACCGTTTATGAGAGTCTATGTAGTTGTTAAATATTTATATTTGGGTAACACTAGAGCAACTGTGAATTCTTACTATTGATTCTTATGCACCTCGTGATATGTTAGCTTGATTATCTTTTTTACAATGTTTTTTTGGTGTTCATGTATATTTATTACCGGAAACGACCGGGATGTACATCTTAGTAGGTTTGAGTTCGATGTTTTAGCTCACTGCATAAAATGGATGATAACTACTAAAAGTCACTCATTAGTTATATTAAAGTAGATCTGCACTGCATAGTATGGATCCCCAGTTTAACCTTGATAATTTCTGACTGAACTACTTGCGACATTCATCTACTTAATTATGTGGATGGCATAATAAACAACAGTTCCAAGGAAAAAAAGAGAAAAAATCAAAATCAAATTAGAGGTTAAATTAAAAAAACTAAATTCTTATCGAAATTAATTAATATAAAATTTTCTGGTTACTAAAAATTAGCAGTCGAAGCTTATGACATTGTAGTAATCAAATTTCAAATTTCGTGATGTAAATGTTGTCCCGTTTTTTTTTTTTTTTGAGTATAAGATACCGGCTGGAATACGAAGAATATAATTTCCACTCTCAAGGTTCCCACTCTTACTACTTACGGAAGATAAGCATTTATCGATTAATTTCCACTGATTTCACCTCAAGGATTGTAAAGGCACTGTCTATGATGCCCACTTCATTCATGGATTCTGTCTAACCACAAGTTCCCAAGTGATAATTGTCTCTCTGACGATAGCGTCGATCCCTCTTGAGATGGAGCGCCAGTGGCATAGAGTTATTTAGGCACAAGCAAATTTGTAATGGCTCATTTCAACCTTCCCTATTTGATATCATTACATGTAATAAATTGGATCTTCAAGTAGTGGGCAAGGCTACGGCCAGTTGAGCAACATACTATAATCTACATGTTTACTGGATGCTCAAATATAGCTTAAAAACTACAACTACTTCAGATCTGAAACTACTATTCCCCTGTTTGAAATAGGGCGGAGAACCTATTTATACAAGTCATTGAGCCTCATTCACGTTTCTCGTGGGAAGTGGAGGTAATGGAATGATGGAGTGGTGGAGTTGTGTGTCGGTAGCATACGACCGGTCTTGCCCACTTCTCCGCTTCATCTCTAACCGTCCATGACTTCCTAACACGTTCTTGTGATGGGCGCGTTGCACGCCGCACGCCCGTAAACCGCCAGACCAATACCCCGATAAGTATCCCCGCCTTGTGACATGATTGATGTCCGGAATGTGGATCGTGGATCCACGGAAGGTAGCATGTAATCTTGAATTGAATAACCTGCGTTATTCGAAAAGTCGATACTTGTGGAGTATCGTGTGTATTTTATGCGGAGTCTTGCATTACGGTGTGGTAAAGTGATGGGTAATGACTCCTCACTATCCAAATAACTCGACCAGGTTGTATAACCAAGTCAGGTGAAGTCGGACGGATGAGATGATGTTTGAGACACTCATCTGCATAACCGTTGATGAAATTAGGGTTTTAAAAGAGGTGCGCAAGCATCACTCTTCACTTGGTCGAAACCAAGCATGGGAAGGATTTTGTAGAGGACCGACCATACATGCGTGTTGACGGCATGATGGTGTACACGTCCATGTCTCTCCGTCTCATGAAGATGCAATCTAGGCCACTCAATTTGACCGTCAAAGAGGAGTGGTTGAGATCGGTTCTGCGCGTAAAATCCCTTGCCGCAAAGGAGTTGGAAACCGCATGACATCCCAAGTTTGGGCGTGCGTTCCAAGACGACCCATCTTGGTCGGTCTTGGTCGATCATACTACCGTGTAGGTGGTAGGTTGGTGTTCACACCTATACTTGATTATCCCATGAAAATGTGATCTAAGCCACTCAAATCATCCGGTGAAGTTGAGCGGTCGAGATCGATTTAGGATTTGGGAGTGTAACCGCACGAGTTTGGGCGTGCGTTTTGGGTTGGCCGGGCATGGTATGCCTTGGCCGACCGCAAGAGGAGGTAGATGGGCCCACTGGTGGTCATGCTGGTATGACCGGCCTTGGTTAATCCAATCGTGACCCTCCATTCGTCGGAGAAGATGGACGCGTGATGACTTGAAACCCTAATTTTGGCTTTCAAATCCGCGCGACCATGCTCTTTGGGCGGACGAATTTGTTGTAACCAACCATGGTTGGCTTTGACCGATTGATCAAGTGTGTAGGCGGTCACACGGTGATCGTGTTGACATGCTCGGGCCCTTCGAGTCTACATCCGCACCCTTCGTCCGTACTTGCGAAGATGGATGGATGAGACCGTTTTGCGGCACATGTAATATGCCGCAAACCCTAATTTAGGTTTTCCGTCCATAATGCTTGGTATGGACGGTTTCTTAACAAGCAAAGCCAATGGTCGACCATGCGGGGTCGGCCGTGTGTATTCCATACACGCTTGAGGGTGATGGAATTGATCTCGTGGTCATCCAATCATGCTTGTGGAGTTGGATGACTGCGATCGAATCATATCTCCGGCAAGCTAAGGCCGTGGGTATTCCATACCATGCTTGGGGTGATGGAATTGATCTGTGGTCATCCAATCATGCTTGTGGAGTTGGATGATCTGCGATCGAATCATATCCGGAGATCCGGATCAGATCAAGTCCTGGGATGCTCAATCGAGCTAATATAACACACCGAGAGGGCTCAATCGGGCTAATATAACACACCGAGAGGGGCTCGGGCCAATATAACACACCGAGCATCGGCACATCACGGGTATTTCGTACATGGTTTCATTATAGTGCTTGGAGGTTCGTGTTACTCTATATATGAGTAACACTCGGTCTCATGCCACACCGATAATGATTCATTATAGTGCTTGGAGGTTCATGTTACTCTATAAGAGTAACACTCGGTCGTCATGCCACACCGATAATGAGTACAGAAATACAAAGTGATATGAAATTCACAAGAAGGGATTGTTGCTACATACCATCAACAACTACATAAAATTATCAAATTCATGCATCATTTACTTTTATAAGATCTACAAATTATCATTGATACTTTGTTGCGTTTGTAATTTAATAAATTAAAATTCATGGGAAATAATCGTTTTCATGTAAAAATATATTTAGGTTTGTATAGATCAGAGAGAAAAAGAATCAAAAGAAACACCGACCAAATCTCATGACATAATTAACATAAGTAAAATATCGTGATTTATAAAATCTCAAGTGGCTGAATGAGGTATTTTGAAATATAATGCATAGTGATTTTGATAACGCATCTCCTGATAAATTAAAGGCGCATAATGACTGGGTAAAACAAAAAAAAGATAAAATTATATAGAAGAATAAAAGCTTGAGCTCAAAGTTTTTTTTTAAAAATATCAGAATCCAAAGAAGGATTAAAGCATTATGAATCTTTAAGATACCTTTTAGTTAGCTTATGAATATTATCAAACTACAATGAGGATTGTAATCTTTAATTCGAAGATGTTTAACTACAAGCTCATGATATTTTTAATGTTTTTATCATTTTCTGTTTTATTTTTGTTGATTTTTTTATCAGGTTTAGTGTTGGATATTTATTAGTCTTTATAATTATTTGTTTATAATGAAACTAATTTTAAATCACGGGCGCAATATTTCATTAGCGAAAAATAAACCCTCGCATAGCGCGGGCGAAAAACTAGGAGTTTTCAATAATCAAGCATGAAATAAAATGGAGAGCATAAACAACAGTTATATTCACAGATTCACAACGACTAAGACGATGCTCACAACCACAAGAGAAAATACCCATGGTTGACCTACATAAATATTCCACCGAATAAATTACCCCTAACTCCAAAGATGAACTTTTCCATATTTCTGATGGCTATATTGCTATAACAGATGTATCACTAAACATGTATTCACATTCTCATATGAAACCAAATAACAAACAAACATATTTAGATTATGAGATTTTAGTTTAATTGAATTTATACGAAACTAGAAGACAACAAACATCATAATGTTGTCTTTGAGTGTATGAGTAAATTGGTCCCACACCAGAATGCTATACACAAACCATAATCCATCTCGAGCCCGTCACTAACTTATTCATTATTTAAGATGCGGAGAAATCAAAAAGTTATAGGAGATGCGAAATTGGAGAGAATTTTATCCAAAGTAAAGCTCCAAATTCCCTTCTAAATTTCCAAGAAAATTCAAACCTCCCTAGATAAGATTGTCTCCCACAATGAGTAATTTCTTATCAAATAGTTTAATACGTATGGTATGGTTTTATTCAACCAACCAAAAAAAGTTTAATCCCTACCAAATAGTTTAAATTTACCTTGCTTGCTATTTTCAATCAATTCTTTATTATTTGCAGAGCTAAAGAAATAATAAAATTTTACTATCAAGAATTTTGAATAGTGCTTTAGAGTCTGTTTTTGTTTAACAATAGCTTATAATAAAGAAAATTCTGATCAGAGCTTATGAAATTTTGTTTATTTTATTTTCGTGCACACTTTGGTTTTGTAATATATTCTTATAATAAAGATAATTCGATGCTTTCTCTTCAACAGTGGTGGAGGCTAAAGCATATGGTCTTGGTATTCAACTGGCTAAAAGACTTCAAGTGGCTAAAATCATTGTAGAAGGGGATGTTGAGGAGATTCCTAAAGCTATTAAAGGGAAAACGAACGATATTCCTTGGAGTATTCGTTCTACAGTTCTCTCAATTTATGATCGCGTCAAGGATTTCAGCGAAATTAATTTTACAGTTGTTCCTAGAGACGCAAACTCAATTGCTCATGACTTAGTTTAATTTGCAATTTCAAACTTTTTAAACAGATGGTGGGTTCATGATGATCCACCTTATTTTATTATGCAACGCCTCAATTTATTTGAGGATTAATATAATAAAATACAAATTCTCTATATAAAAAGAGCATTAAATATTCCATAAGCAATAAACCGACCTGTGCATCGCACGGGTGAAAAACTAGTTTTACTAATGATCAAACCCTAAGAAGCCATGTGCTATAAGATGTCTTCTTATTCTTGGGATTCTGTAACTTTCCTTGTATCAATTAATATTCTACTTTTGCTTTATTTTGTGCAATTTTGAAATGAAATCTTTATAAATTCCTGAAATTTAGTTTGTGTTTGAAGTAATTTGATGTCTTCATTTTAGGGTTTCTAATAATAGTCTAAATTCTTTGTTTCAAATGTAGTTGTTGTGCTATACAGAAATTAAAGGTTGATGCTATGATTAGGTGTTACCTCCTATCATCTTACTTGTTTATTATTTGCACTAACACTTTGTCCAGTATTATTAACAGAATGGAGAGAGTTGGTCTCTATAATGGCTTACAAGTTAAATAGATGGGCACCAATTGTTAATCACATTTATTCGGAGATGATGTGAGGAACTGTCAATACCAGCATTGTGTACTCTGTCTGTCACATCAATCCTGCAACAAAACTAAAAACATTCTGGGCAATGGGTGAACTATAACAAATCCTCCATATTCTTCAGCAACAACGTAGCATTGGAAACTCAAGAAGAAGTCATCACATCTTTGGGTATCAGCAGAATAAGTAAAGAAGACAAGTATTTGGGGGTAAACTTTTGCAACAAGGGAATACAATTTCAAATTATAATGTAGCAAAGTTTGATGATAAATTAGTGGATGGAAGATACAATCACTTTCTCACCCAAGGAGAACTACTTTGATCCAATCTATAATGGCTCTCATACCAGTCTTTTATATGGCAACTGCTATCATACCAAAAGCTATGCTAAACGAGCTCACTTAAATGGCAATAATGCTTGGTGTACCAGGAGGTAATTCCGTGGTGGATACCGAGTGAGAGTAAAAAAGAGGTGGACCCCACCCTTAACAGCTCCCCCTGCAAGTCTCCATGTGGCCCCCCCAAAGTTTCTCTCTACCTGGAGAATCCACGGGATTATCTCCCGGTATGTGTAGCATTACTCCTTAAATGGTGAGGGATTTCTAGTAGGGACATTAAAAATATGCATTTTTTGGAAGTGGGAATTGTTCAATGGCTTCTCTTAAATGTAGCTCACATATTTATTAACCATACCCCATTTAAAATAAGTGTTTAAGCTAACCAAACAAACCTTTATAATCATTCAACATAGCCCACGAAATTATGTATAGTTATTATATATAGCCCATAATAATTAGATAATCATTAATTAAATCCCTAAATCAATATCAACAAAAGAAGAAAAAAAACTAATGAAATTTATGTAAGACGTTTGACATAATTAATTTTTTTTTAAGGATAATCAATACCCTTAATCAATTTTAGTATAATCATGATTGAGAAGAAAAAAACATCATCTTATAGATTTTTTCTTTTTATAGATTATGTTTATGGAGTTTTAGGAGGAAAAGAATTAAAACCTTAGTTAATTCCATTTCGATTGATGTTGTTGTGGAATTTTTTTAAGGGAACTATTAGAATATACACCATCGATTTTGATGTAATCATGATTAAGAAAAATTAATTTTATAAAAAATAAGAATATTGAAATTTTAATTACATCGACGAAACAGGCAAACGCGCAACAAGTCGCGCCGCAAGCCCTTTTTGAATTGCAAATCCTAACCTATGAAAAACAAACTCTCTCGATCCAGGAGTCATGACATTACTGTGCATGACTTTTTGGACTCTTTTGAGGAGACCAACCGCCTCTGGAGCCAAAAAACCAAATATATCAAAAGCAAAAGGAATAAAGGCATGCCCATTGTCATGACACGCTTTCTCATGTTTCGCTATCTTACCTGAGGCAGCCCTTAACACTGCTTGCCCGACTGTGAAAGTGCCATGTCCGATTCCTACTAACGGAGAAACCCCAGTAAGGTCAACACATGCATGTTTTCCGTTAGCCCACCCAAAAATTAAAACATCCGCTGGCCTGAGCGTCGATAAGAATTAGAGTTTCTCCGTTAACCCCAATAAGAATTAGAGTTTATTTTGTTTAGGGGAAAAAGTAAGAATTATGGTTCATATATAATTGTTCAATTGTGAGAATACTAAAAGAAAAATTATAATTAAATTTAAATATGATTAAGAAAAAAAAGTTAGGATTTATTTTGATTTTGAGTTAGAAGGATTTAAGTTTAATTGTTAGCAAAAACTACGACTTGTTTGGTTTTTCATTTTAACTTGTACTTTTTCATTTTAACTTAATTTTTTGGGTATGGTTAATAAAAGTGTGGGCTACATTTAAGAGAAGCCTTGTTCAATTTACCAAAAGGGTGGTGGTGGTGGTGGTGGTGGGGTGTGTGTGTGTGGGGGGTGGGGGGTGGGGGGGGGGGTGTTAGGAATCAGGTCTCTGTCATATCTCAATCAAGCCCCGGTGGTGAAGTTAACCAAGATATTTCTCAATGACAATGATTCTCTGTGGTGCAAGAGAGGGGAGGTTCTGGAGTGCAAAAACCAAACAAATGTACAAGTACCTGGTCAGCTATGCTAGAAAGCAGAGGCAATTTGAATAAAGGTTGCATTTGGTTAACTGGGAGTGGAAATAATGTAAGTATCTGGTCAGATCCATGGATCCCATCAGTCTCTGACTTTATTCCTGATGGGGAACAAAGAAGCAGAACAAATCTCACAAAAGTCAGTCAGTTGATAAATAATTCGAACGACACCTGGAATAATGAGATTGTAAGTGAAAAGGAGAGGGTAACTAGTACACCACCAAGTTTTTCTTTCGAGAACCTATATAGACAATCTTGTACAATCTATACGTTCAAGATTATTTTAACAAGGTAATCTAGTATATAACAGAACTGTACACGAACATAATTCCATCAAGAACAAGTATTGTAATCTTTATTTCAAGATATGAATTCAACAAAAGCGAGTCTTGTAGGTTCTTTACAGATGAGTTAATACTATCTAGGTTTAACTACGTACAATATGTGATATTTCAATTACAAAGATAAAAGGGGGAATTTGTATTGCCCCCTCAAAATAAATAGCTATTTTGCAATACCCCCTTTTAAAATTGATAATAGGTGAAACCCCCTCTCCATTATAATCATGAATCGACCTTTAACAAAGGCACGTGCAATTTATGTGGGTGTCATTATAAGATAATATGCTACTTGATCAATTGATCTCACGGCCAGAAAAAATACCTAGATAAGATAAACGGTTAGGAAGTGATATCGGTAGAGATCTTAAGACTGCCCTAAATTTCATTATCTCAAAAACTCTTCTCGACTACCGCCATTAAAAAGCTTCTACAAGCCTTAGTTTTTGTTTATGCAAGAACAAGTTACAACTTCAGAAACCAAATCGATCAAATTAAACGACAGGAGAAAAGGAAGAAATTAGGAGAGAAAAAATCCCTTAGCGAACTAAAAATGATGGATACTACAAACTAGTAAACGGGAAAAATCCAGTGATATGAATTTGATCTTCCAACAACCGTGAAAACTAATGATAAACCATGGACAAACAACAACCATTACAAGATGGGATTCGAAGTGCTAAAGATGTAATTGGCGTTGTTTTGGTTTTAAATTGGGGAAATCAGAAAAAATCAATAGAAGATAAACTGATATTGTTGATAATGGATGGAGGGAATTAAAGAGTTATTTAAGAGTTTGAGAAGAATCAGGAGTTGGGTTGTATTTGGAATAATGTTAGGATTGGTAAATTACAAGTAGATCTTGATGTCGTTGCAGGTACTGTCTTTGTTAAGATACCCTGAATCTTGCTTTGATTTTGATAATCCTTGGAATTGGAATTTGTGGGGATTGTTTCAATTACAATTTTTAGTCGTGGGTTTGTATAAAAAAATGAGTAACTGAGCTTAATATTGCTCGTGAGCAAATTGAATTTTAAGTTTTTGTCTCCAAAAAATTCAATGGGTTGATGAAGGAGATGAAGACGATGTGGGTCGTACGTGAATTTGTAAACATGATTATGTATTTATTTACACACGTGAACTGCACGTGTACAATAAACAGGTCAGTTACGACAGTTATAACGGAGAGGGGGTTTCACCTATTATCAATTTATAAAGGGGGTATTGCAAAATAGCTATTTATTTTGAGGGGGAAATACAAAATCCCGAGAGTTTTTGTTAACGAGAAAACTACAATCTTGTAGAAAAACCCCGGGACCTAGTTCAGATTGAACGAACACTGATTTAAGCTGTTACACTAATTACCTACTACCAAATTTCGGACTAGATGTAATACATGCTTCAATTGTATTTGTGCACCTGTAAAACTCCTAAAAGAATACCGATTCTCTTTAGGAAGTTCTCTTGTAAATGTTCTAGCTGAACGATAATTCTCTTTAGAAGATACTCTTGAAAATCTTCTAACAGGACGTTAATTCTCGTTAGAAGATGCTTCCCAACGATTAGGGTTTATACTAGGTCACCTAGAAATAATGATATCTTGATCTATCAAATTTAGGGTTTTTGAAAAAATATATAGATACAGGTACCGTAACTATCAAAGAAGATAGCTTGCATGTGTTTTACAATCCCCAAGTAAAGTCTTCAAAATCTCACTCTTGTTCGTGAAGAACAAAGATGTGGGAAACAACCTTATGCAACTCACAAGCAATTTCCAAGGGATAGTTTGTATGGTTACATGAAACCTTTATTTATAGTGAATGATCAAGGCTAGGTTGCTTGGAAACAAAGCTACTTTGTTTAGGAAAGGAAACACCAAGTACTTGACTAAAATCTAAGGACTAGAAGCTAATCCAGGCTTGTCAAAATGGACATATTTTCCAGAGTGTAAGCTAAATTGCTCTATTATAATTCTAAGTTTCCTTACATCCATAATATTTGCTCTAGTAACAACAATCAATTATCCGCAAAAAAGAGATAAGATATACCAAGAGATTGTTTATTAGCCTTCATACCTAGTATATCCTTGCTTTTCTCTGCAGAGATGAAAGCTCTAGAAAAGGAGTCCATGCACAAAATAAAAAGGTAAGGGGACAAAGGTTCCCATTGTCGTAGTCCTTTTTGAGAAGAATACGCTTGTTCTGGTGAGCCATTAAATATTACTAATATAGTGACCGTTGACAAGCATTGGCTAGTCATATTGTACCAGTCCTCACTAAAACCTATATATATTTTATATCATTAATATATTTTTTGTCAAAAAAAAAACCTCACTAAGACCTAATTTTTTTTAAGGTGGGAAGCAAAAAACTCCATTCAATCCTATCAAATGCTTTGGACATGTCCAATTTAATTGTGAACCAACCTTTTTCGCCCTTAAATTTCTTCATGGAATCAATAATCTCGTATATTGTCAGTATGTTGTCCATAATAAATCTGTCAAAAAAACTGCAATTTGAAATGGGGTGATAATCTTATCTAGCAGAGTTTTTAACCTAGTCGCAAGCAGTTTAGATATCATTGTATATGCTACGTTGCACAAACTAATAGGCCTAAACTCTATAGCAAACTGATGAGTGTTTAATTTACATGTTTTGAGTGTCAATTCCATACTTGTTTTAGCTATATTTCTTGCATTATGACCTTGTATTATGATCATTTTTTAGTTTATGCATTTTATTAGGTGAATCATCCGAAAATAAGTGGAAATAGCTACAAAAGTGAAGTCTATAACTAACATTTTTTTTTAAATTTTTTTTGAAAAATCAGTCAACAAATCATCATGGGATGAACTAAAGGAGAAAGAATCGCACTCTCCGGACTGAGTTTGTAAACTGTACTCGCAGATTGGTAGTAAACAAAGAACCAACAAAACGATCAATCAACAATAAAACCAACAATCAAACTCTGCTTTATATTCATATATATGCACATACTATCAAGAATTCTCTACAAAAGTAATACCAAACACTAAAATAAATACAGATACATAGGGTTTTGTTGTTTTAGGTTCCTAATGAAATAGATACCTAGGATCTGCTTTGATGAGTTCCGCTGCGACGGTATGTGTGCAACTACTTGTGGTCATCTCTTTTGTAAATTGTGTTGGACACACACAATATGTTAGCATAAAAATTAGTGACGGACCTGGGTTTTGGCCGTGGTGTTTCTGGTCGTAGTGTTTTAATAAACACAGTTCCAAACTGTTCGTTATCTCAGAGTTTGTTTTCATAAAAAATAAGAAGCACTTCATGCCGCAGAATTAAATCCCTAAAAAAGCAAAGTGTTGATCAAAAAGTTCATACTACGGAAACACCACAATCATGAAACGAACTCCAAACAAAGAACGATTTTTAAAATAAAAAAATCAAAAAAAAACATTACAGTGGTAATTTGGCTAGGTCACAAACCTTTCTTATGACTGTCCATTGTTTTCTGATCTCCCTCATCCATTGAAAACACGATCTTGATACCTTGGTATCCTATAGGAGGATATAGTCATAGCTTGGTATCCTATAGGAGGCTATAGTCACGTATCTCTTGGCGGATGCAACTGAACGTGCAAACCAAGTACCTCTGGGACGGTTTATATACAACCAAGCATAAATTGTCGACTAATCAATCTCTATATCCGGAGTAATCTAAATATAGAGACGAACAAAAAGAAATTTTGGCGCTTCTAGATCTCATTAACAAAATTACAACATTATTTCCAAACCACACCTTAAAATATAAAACATGGAATTAAAACACCTTACCTGTTAACATGTATACAACATAAAATGAGAATCTTATATATAGAAATAAATACCAAGTCGCCATTAAAATACTTTACTCGTCAGCTTATTTCTGGTAGTAAATCTTACCTACCCAAGAAAGTACCAGATCCTATTGATTATATGTCTACATTTAGATTGACATATGTCTGTTTGTAGGAGTATAATAGGAATGATATTATGAGAACCCCAAAAAAAGTACATGCACGAAAGCACAGTATTTGGAAATTTTGATTATATTTGGCTAAGAATCTACGCAAATCTGGGAAATAATTAGATTATCACAAAGGTTTTCCTTTTGTTTAAAAAAAATTAATTTTTGATTAAATCTGGGACATCGGATCGAATAAATTCTATTAGAAATTAACGGCCACGAAATGTAAGGGGCTAACTTACTTTTCAGCCAATCAGGAGCGAGAGTTTGGTTGACCGACCAATGGGAGGGGGTTAGCGCATAGCGAATAAAAATTTACTACCCCACAAACCAAAATTAAAAGGTATTACCAGATTATGTCAGGCAGTGCACCCGCATCTTAAAGCTACTTAGTGTCCGTCATATGTTGTCCAACAAATTATACATAGAAAAAATAAATAATTGGTTAACTGCAAAATAAAAAAAATAAATCCAAAGCTTCTAATAGAGGATAAGAAATTGCCAGAACTCTTGAGTTATAACATTTCTAATTGAGATTCCATTGGACGTATTTTTTAGGTTTAGAACTGACCTCTGCAGAAAAATAAGAGAGTCCACAGACCAAATTTAAAGTTCTCATGGTGGAGCTAACAAATTTAGACTTGTCATCCTGGGCCATGTCTTTTTATATAAGATAACCTTAATTACATGTACAAATAAAAAAATTGAATAAAAAATTGAATTATATAAATGAGATATCCAACTCCAAGACCAAATTTAGAGTTCTCAAGATCGAGCTAACAAATGCTAAATGACCACTTATTTGGGGATCTATCTTTCTTAAGAATTTAAGAGTTCTCATCCTTGGTCAGGCCTTCATATACCTAATCTTAATGTACAAATAAGAAGACTGAATTATGAAAATTTACAATGACTTTATCTTAATGGCTTTCATCTTATTGACACTACAGAAAAAATACTACCGGACTTTACCACTATATATAAATTAATATACAAAATGATAAGCAAACTTACTAAATCATTTTCCGAATCTACAGCTATCTTTTACTGGCTTCAACACCATCACTTAACGAACCTCTTATTCATCTCCAAATCAAGCCCATGAACCATAGGATTTTTGCTTCTTCTTCTGCCTTTCTTCTTTTGCAGGAATTCTTGCAGCTAGATGCTTTTTTCTCAAAAGGCATCTAATCGTGAAGACATTGTCTGCTAAAATTGTAGATGCCTTGGACACCTTTCTATGATCCATGTTGAAACCACGGATGTCCTTGCTGAAATGAGTGAGATAATTTTATGTACTATATCCTATCCAAGACATCTCATAAACTGAAATAATCAACCGCTGACAGTAGAATTTTGGTTTATACAAATTATGATTCATTTTCAACTATTTGCACAAATACTCATCACCTTTCATCACCATCGGTTCTTGAAGAGGTTCTGTACAGGTTACTATATATTTTTCCCATACTAAACCACCACCTTTGTATCCATTTCTGTTTGCTTCTCTGATACAGGAAAAAAAAATTCGATTAATCCAAACCAAACAAATAAGAAAATAAAACATACTCGGCAAACATACACCTAAACATCAATGTAACAATAACAAAAAAATCAAAACGAAATTTATGCACAAAGTGAACTTTCAACTTGATTAAGATAAAAAAGGTGAAATAAAATTTCAGCCGCTAAGAAGGGAAAGCTCAAGAGGAAATGGTAAAACAGAGGAAAGAATAGGGCTAGGGTTTCTGGGAACCACGATTTTAAGTCATTAGGCTATATATTTTTCAATCTAAGCTGACGTTCAGAAAAAAAACTGACAGTGAATCATTTAAAAAAAAAAAAAAAAACAATTCCTTCTCACCCATTGATCGTGCCAGTTTGATAGCTTGCAAATCCAGAAGCTTGTACCCTTTATATATACTTTAAAGTAATTTCATAACCTGGTAACAACGAAATTTCCATATCTACCTGTTGCCTGTTGGAAATATTTATCTTAATTTACTAATTTCTTTCGCTAAATTTGTAATTTTGTAATTATTGAAATAAGCCTTAGTAGATCTTTGATGTCTTCACGATAATCCAATTATCACTTTATTTCTTAATGCTCGGTAGTTAGTGTTATAACTGATTGCTTATTACTTTATTTTTGCATGTGTACATAAATTTACATATTTTGTTAGACACTAAGAAAGGATTTCAAGTTCCAAAGAAATACCTTCAGACCATATATTTAGTATTCACAAAGTGCCTGTATTTAATATGGTGTAATGACTTGGCATGTGGATGAACACCCTATAACGGAACTGCAAACACCATTCAAGATAATGTTTCAAATAATTAACCTTCTTATGTACATACCCCTTCGTGAAGGAATAGGCACACCAATATCGTAAATACAACAACACACAAAAGATTTAACATCGAAAAATGAAGGGCCCCTTAAAGAAATGCATTTTGTTTCTCCAAATTTTTCTTTGCACATTAATTGTCTTCCATGAGGTTTTTTTTGTTAATTAAAAAAGAAGACATATTAATAAGATTTAAGGATGTACAACAATTCTACCAATAGTATAGATGAAAGAAAGAAAACAATACAAAAGATTACATGAAGATAGTTTATATACGGATTTGACTTTACCAATGGGAAACCTTCAGGATTTGACTTTTCCTCGAATACTTGATATAGTTTATATATATATATATATATATATATATATATACACACGGACGTCAAAAATTCCATAAATAGTACTTTTGCTGTGGAAATAATACCTTCAGCTTGATTCATATAGTTTTTATATTTTAGGATAGTTACGTTTAATTATTGCTATATGTGCTTCAAATAAAAAAAATTGTCCATATTTTTTCCTAAAAGATATTACGCATCTTTACATGTTTAAGGATAGATTTTATTTCGTTATTTGTGGGATTCTCGGCCTAAAAAATACAGAAAAAAAATCTTTCCGTATATTTTTTTTTTTTAGTTTTTGTTACACTGGACGTCTGTGCCGGAATTCCTCTGCGCCCTCTGTTCCCGCGAGTGATAGAAGGACATGTGTCCATGTTATAATCCAATTGTACTGCTAACAGTGAAAATATATATTGTTTCCTAAATAGTGATCGTCTTTCTTAAAAATTGAAAGTCTATCTCTTGATTCTGAACATTCTTTTCCCACTTAAAAAACAGATTGAGCTGCACTTCATTATCTTTTGGTACTAAGATGGGAGATGGAGTCATTGAGAGGTATTATGATGAAACTACGCACATGAAGAAGGAAGCTAAATGGTATACAATAGATACTTGCAGGTAGACTAATTGGGCAAAAGAGCACTACTAATCTCGCCCCATAATTTGACATAATAGTATGTGATATCGTAATTTGTTCTTGTTACTTTAATAACAGCACACAGGGATTAATTGCAAGCTATCGAAAAAAAGAAAAAAAAAATGAAGAACACCGATTAAAGTCATGATTTTTTTATGATGGTGGTGCCTCTTAAGCATTGATGATAATAACATTAATAATAAGAATGATAGATTAATAATACCATAATGAACAATGCTAATTATGAAAAACAACAGAAGAAGATGATTATTACATCACTAATTTGACTGATCCTTCAACAGATTCTTCGTTTTTTTTTTTTTTTGGGTGATTTGGGCATTGATTTTGTCCTTGTTGGCCATTATCTATTCTGTTGTTCTTGTTGATAAAAGAGTTTAAGGATTTTATAGATGACAGCAAAAAAATCTTGGAGACCCAGAAACGATTTGTGAAAGATGATCACTATTTAGGAAAGAATATATATTTTCGCTATTTTATCTATAACATGGACACATGTCCTTCTATCACTCGCGGGAACAGAGGGCGTACAGAAATTCCGGCCCAGACGATCGGGAGCCCAAATTTCGATTTTAAATATTTATTTTTAGTACTTTAGGTATACGTATAAAAAACAAAACATGTAAATTAATGAAATCTTTTTATATGGAAATTAATAAAAATTTAATACTTAAAAAACAAATCAATTGCCATGTTTAAAGTATTTCCGTTTATTTATTTAAATGCTACCGCGATCATAGATTACTCCATTAATTACCGATAAAAAAGTTCCATAAAAACTTATGATTTTTCTTTTGTTATAGAAATTCTTGGATTTTCCCTAAAAAGAATTACCTTAAAGATCTTTTAAGATTTTTTGCTTTGGCATGTAAATCTCGTAAAAAAAACTTATATATGTTGATTTTCCTTTTACATGGAAATTCTCGTTTTTTTTTTCCCAAAAAAAAAAATTGTCCGGCCCTCACAAATGATATTTGTAGATTTTGCCGCTAATCCGAAGGTCCGTTTCATATTCTATTAAAAATTGACGGTCCACGAAATGTAAGGGGGCTAACATTGATTTCGGCCAATCAGGAGCGAGGGTTTTGTTCACCGGCCAATGAGAGGGGAGGTTTTTGCAACTCTCGACGTGGTGTGAGAGATGTGATTGGGTGTTTAGGTTGTTGATAAAATTGTATTAAAACTAATTTTTGAAATATGTCTATTTTCGTCATTAACTACATCACCAGCACTTTTAAATACCAGTTTACCAAACAGAATTTACAGTTTGTTAATTGCACAGTGCTTTTTAAATTATAGTTTACCAAACGTCATGCAGATTTATTTCCACGGCACAGCACAGCAACGCACAACACAGCACAACAGAAAAGCGCTTTTCTAAAATTCACAGCAATACCAAACTAGCATATACCTGCACTAATTTTCCTCATTTATTATTTTGTTTGTTTAAACTTACATAGACCAAGTAAGCTAACCACGGACATCCGTGACTGACGAGTTGTCGTGTCAAATCCGATATTTGATCATGCATTTAAACGCCTAAAAATAGGTCCGTAGTCCATTAGGCAACGACTAATCAGTCGAGTGATATAAGATATTCCCATTTGAACTCTTGCATTCAAATGATGGATACAATAAAGGCTAGTTTGGTATTGGTGTGAATTTTAGAAAAGCACTTTTCTATTGTGTTGTGCTATGCTATGATGTGCGTTGCGTTGCGTTACTGTGCTGTGGAAATAAATCGGCATCGCGTTTGGTAAACTATAATTTAAAAAGCACTGTGCAATTAACAAATTGTAAATTCTGTTTGGTAAACTGGTATTGAAAAGTGCCGGTGATGTAGTTAATGACGAAAATAGACATATTTCAAAAATTAGTTTTAAATCAATTTTATTATAATAAATTATATTTCTAATTTTAATATATTTAAAAAAATATAAGTAATGTCTATTTTATTATTTTATTTACTTTTTTTAATTATTTTAATTATTTAATTATTGGATAAGGATTATTACATGAAACTAGTTGGAAGCCTAACAAGCTAATATTATTTAATAAAGAATTTTATGATTATGATTTGCGTAGAAAATATTATTATTTTAATATTTATTAAAAAATTTACTATATTTATTTATTTATTTATTTTTTTTTTTTATTAAAATAATAATTATTATTACTTCAATAAGAAAGAAGTCTTTTACAAGTGAGTGGTAGGAAGCCTAGCAACAAGCTGGGCTCCAACCCCTTTTTGGATAGTAATGCCTATCCTGTGGAACAAAGCATTGCCTATCCTATGGTTCGCATCTATATTTATTGTATTAATTATTTTAAATAAAAAATGAAAAAATAGAGAAATAAAATAAAAGTTAGAAATATAATGTTAAATGTACAATATTTGAGGGTAAAACTTGTCTTTATAATAAATTAACAAGGTTAAAATAGAGAATCAATTAAATCGAATAATGTGGGTCCACAGCTTCTGCTTTTCCAGCTTTTAAAAGCTAGTGCTGAGTAGCTTTTAAAAGCAGGCCTTAAATGAAAGTGATTTTCTCCAAAAGCACTTTGAAAAAAGTTTACCAAACACATTTTTTTGTAAAAGTTTGTTACAAAGTGCTTTTGGTTAAAAAAAACAATCCCAAACGGGACTTAAGAAGAAGATGTCAATCAAGTTGTAAACTATAGAATTATTTACTTGTTGTTTTGCCTGAAACATTCTTTTAAACACATAACCATAACATTAGGCCGGTTCCTGTGGGGAGACAAAGCCTCAAGTTTATCACTTTTGCACCCATTATGAACATGGCAAAGTGGCAAACATGCCTGTCTAATTCGTAAATTTGTCACTTAGCCAGGCGAGGTAGAGTTTCTACCGAGTGGTGGGGTCTCGACCACTCGGTTGAAACTACACCGAACGGCCTAGTGTAGATCGCCAGCGGTTGAGACTCGACCGTTCAGTGCATACTAGATCGCCCAGTAATTCTGATGTGGAACGAAAGTTTCGAAGTGATTGGCACCACAAGCATGGGAAATTTTTTGCTTATGAAAGTTGTTATCATATTTTGATAGTGTTGCCTAAATATAATCCAGATGTGTTGGAAAATTTGCAGCAAGTACATGTAAGGTCACCATACACTTTTTCTTCTTCAACACAATCTTCACAACCATCTCAGTCATCTCAACCCACTCCAGAGAATCCATTTTCTTCACCACACACCACAACAAACACAAATCCCAACTTGAATCTTAATGATGCGATTAAGAGAAAAGTATTAGGAAGAAACAATACAAGAACAACGAGAAAAGCTGCACAAGAATGAGAAGCAACTGAAGGTTTTTTGGAAACTTTAATGGACCATCAGAAGATCGTCGAAAAACAAAGAGCAGTTGACTGGCAATTCATGACTAGAGAGATGAAACAAACTCAAGAAAAATTTGTTTCGAATTATGACAAGAAAAAGATTCTTGGTGCAAACACCTCAACTATGACCCCAAACAATTGATGGTATGGGAGATGGAGATGGACAGGTTAGCAGAGGAGTTGGAAGAAAATGTAACAAGAGAAATTTGGAAGAAAAAAAAATGAAGGTTAACATGAAGATGAGGATGATGAATCAGACAACGATGAAGTAGTGCCACTTTATTAATTAATGTATCAGCTTTAAGTTTAATGACAATGTAAGAGTTCGGTTAAGATGAATGAAGTTGTATTATTTTTTCATTAATTGGGTTTTTAAATTACATAAAACTTGACAACGTCTGAAATCAAACATCACTTTGAAACTTGACAACATCCATTGAAAATACATTTAACAAGAGAAAACATCCCACTAAAACTAACATCCCATACAAGTTATGAGAAACTCCTTAAGAATTTTGGAATGCGCTTCGTATTCAAAAAAAAAATCCTTTCCATCTTCGCCATTTGTATCGTGTTCGTACCCCCAATTCAGCATTGGTGTCACCTCTAAGACGATATCGATTGATAATCCATCTCATATCTATAAAATTGACAAGATCTTTTTTGATAGCCATGAATTGACAAAACAAAGCAGTCCGATCTCGGTTATGAGGATTACATGTCTATGTGCAAAAGGTTTCATGAATTTTACCCCAATAACTCATACTGGGTAAACCACTCATCCGTCGTTTTTCACCTCTCGTTGGGTACTATATTAAATAGCTTCTACAAAGAGATAAATCCTCATCTTCAGTAAAGTTATGATCATCCATAAATTACCCAGAAACTAGAGAAAATCCTGAGTGAAGGTGTGATTTTGAAATAGATGAATTGGTAGGTATATATAGGGATTTTTGGCGATAGAGTCTGAAAAAGCGGGGGTCTAACAACCACACCCATTATTTCGTTCGGCAATCTGAATAGACAAACTCCAATATACTTTCAAGAGAATCAACTAAACAGTCAGACTTAATCTAGAGAAAAGTATATCCAAGAGTTTATATCTCAATTTCTCAATTCAATCTGCAATCAGCAAATAGGAATTTGCGAGCCTGATTGAATAAGAGAAATAACTTGAACGGTACCAAAGACCAATGTTCAAGTGTCAATCAATTTATATCAACAACCAAAGGTTGGATTATCTAATTGATTGATCTTAACGCGCAACCTGTGATATTTTTATTATATAACAAAATATAATGCGGAAAAGAAATAACACAGACACCAAAATTTTGTTAACGAGGAAAACCGCAAATGCAGAAAAACCCCGGGACCTAGTCCAGCTTTGAACACCACACTTTATTAAGCTGCTACAGACACTAAGCTACTGCCAATGAACTTAGGACTGGAATGTAGTTGAGCCCTAATCAATCTCACACTGATCAAGGTACAGTTGCGCTCCTTACGTCTCTGAACCCCAGCAGGATTCTACGCACTTGATTCCCTTAGCTGATCTCACCCACAACCAAGAGTTGCTACGACCCAAAGTCGAAGACTTGATAAACAAATCTGTCTCACACAAAAAAGTCTATTGAAATAGATAAATCTGTCTCCCACAGAAATACCTACGAGTTTTGTTCCGTCTTTTGATAAATCAAGGTGCACAGGAACCAATTGATAAATCGGACTTATATTTCCGAAGAACAGCCTAGTATTATCAATCACCTCACAATAATCTTAATCGTATGGTAGCGAAACAAGATATTGTGGAATCACAAACGATGAGACGAAGATGTCTGTGACTACTTTTAATCTTAACTATCGGAGATAAATCTCAAGCAAATCTTAGCAAAGATAATACTCAATAACGATAATAGAAGTAAGATCATAACACGCAACTACAGAGAAAATAGTTGGGTCTGGCTTCACAATCCCAATGAAGTCTTCAAGTCGTTAACGTACAGGGTTTCGTGAAAAACCTAAGGTTAAAGGAGAATCGACTCTAGTCGCAACTAGTATCACACAGGAGGTGTGGGGATTAGGTTTCCCAGTTGCTAGAGTTCTCCTTTATATAGTTTTCAAATCAGGTTTTGCAATCTAAGTTACCTTGGTGACAAAGCATTCAATATTCACCGTTAGATGAAAACCTGATTAGATTCAAGCTAATATCTTTCAACTGTTAGATCGAACTTAGTTTGTTATACACAAATGAAATGTGCCTTCATTTAGGTTTGAGTAACCGTACCTAAACGTGTACACCATGTTGGCTCAACAGTAGTTAACCGAGGTTAGCTATATGAACACTCTCATATCAACCTTATTCATCTTAACCACAACTAGTTCAAATGACTCAAATGAAACTAGTTATAGAGTTGTTCAATTGATATATTCTCATAGAGGTATACAAGAACACAGTTGAAGAAAAATTGGATTGATTCACTCTGAAAATACGAGGGTACCCAAATATACCACAATCTTAAACTTTTCCACCTATAAGTCCTCTTACCGAAAGTGATTGTGTATGGACTTAGTCGAGACAATATAACGAATAGGTATTCGCACTTTGTGTGATCGTCTATGGATAGGAGATCGAGACAATACAACAATCAAAGTGTGATTACTTGATAATAGGTTCGAACTTAACCAAACTCTATAGGATCACTATCAAGTAATACGGAGTTAACGTTTGTGTAATTTACTTTAAATTATAATAACAACAATTATAATTGCGAAAAAAAAAAGTAAGTGACACAGCAAGATTTTGTTAATGAGGAAACAACAAATGCAGAAAAACCCCGGGATCTAGTCCAGAATTGAATACTCTCATAATTAAGCCGTTATACAAAATCAAACAAACTTCGTATAGTTGAGACCAAGAAACTAAACTATAGTTCACCTAGTTTCTTCAGTATCCATGCGCTTCCGGCATTTAATAAGTGCACGCACTGGAACAATTCCTTTGGTTCGTATTCCAAACAGTAAAGGAACAACAAATCTGTTCGGTAACAACTCTTTCCAATCTCAGTGATATGAGTTAGACAAAGGCTCTTCTGTTTAATCCAATAAACTCCTTTGTCGGGTTTAGATCAATCTATCCAACAACTACCAAAAGTAGCAGAGTTTAGATTATGAAATCAATAATAGGATTTACCAAGAAGATACTAAATACTGATGCCGATCTACACAACTAATCAATCAAATCTATCAATGATAAACCAATTATAGTTGGATCCCAGCCGATCAATGTGCACACCAAAGATTATGAACCCAAATCAGAAATCTTCTTCGTCTTCAAATCTTCTTAAATCTTCAATAAACACCTGCACACCACAACTTGAATCTCTTGTGATCAATCACGCACAAAACGGAGTCTGTTAACAATGGATTATCACAAGACATCTTTAGATCTACAAACAGTTCTAAAGATCCTGTCGACACTTCGATCTAGTTTGAGTGAATCTTATATCAAAAGAGAAGATTCTCAAAAATAAACAAACTAGGTGCAATCAAAGTTCAACAACCGTTAGTCAATCAAATCAAATCGAAACTAATAATACTGCAATTATCTAGTTTCCCACCAATGGTACTCGTAGAGCTTCTTGATCCCACATAAGTCTTTAAACGAGCGGTCGTAAAAGATTTCGCCTAATTAGGGTACTTTCCTCTCCGAATAGACGGCTCCACCAGTAACAACACAACAAGGTAGTTTTGCTGGCTCTTAGGATAGTTTGCTTGAAATGCAAACTTGGGTATTTATAGACCAAGGGATTTCCAAAACCGAAAATATTCTCAAGATATGCAATATATTTCCAAATCCGGTTTTCATAATTCGTAGAAATGCGATGTCCAATATTGACCGAAATCCTACTAGAAAATCTCCAATTAGTAAATGCACATTACCAATTTATATTTTCCAGAGATATGCATTTTAATTGCTGGTAATTAAAAGCATATAAAATTAACAACCTTAATTAAAAGATTCTCAACTTATTTCAATCTGTGATCTCCTTGAGTTATTAAGGAATATCTTTGAACAATAAAAGATAAGAGTTACTGAACATGTTCAAAGTATGTCGACATCTTATTTCTTTGTAAATCCTCTTTCATATTTACAATCTTGGAACCGATTATACCACACTTCCAAACAAGTTTAGAACTGGTTCATCTGATTTCCAAGAACTATGTGATTGATCAAATCAACACACTAATCATGGGTTTACGGTTCTACCAAACACAAGGACCGGTTCTACCTTAATATGGTTACTGGGACCGGTTACATCAGTTACCAAATTGGTTACAACAATTACCAGGACCGGTTACCATATTCTTATGGTATTACTTGTGATCGGTCACACCGATTTACGAGGATCGGTTACACCAATTACCAGACCTAAGTTACACCAATTACAAGGATCGAATACACATTCTTTTGTGATCCGTCACACCAATTACTAGGATCGGTTACACCAATTACTAGGATCGGTCACACCAATTACTAGGATCGGTCATACCAATTACAAATATCGATCATACCATCTTAGGTGATTACTTAGGATCGGTTACACTAATAAAAGTCATACCAATACATAAGTCAGGCATTTTGACTATTTTTACCAAGATACATAACAAGTTATGATCGGTTCTAATAACTCACACATATTGGTAATCCAAAGATACGCAATGAATAACAATACCAATAGCCTAGCGATTTCCCTTTCGATTCATAAAACAAGTTCATGAATGTACTTCCTTTAAACGAATGTAAACATTGTTTCCTAGGACGAAATCTTCACCCATACCCATACACATAATCACAATAGCATTCATACGATTATGTCGATGTCTTATATACGAAGTTCAAAATATAAGCGTAATACTTCGTATTCTAATTCCTTAACGCTATGTCTACTAGAGTATAATCATTCACAGCTTCGCAGTTATGTTTTCAATATAGCACGACTTGAAAGACACGTTGGGAATGAAACAGTTCAAGTCAAAATATTACTAACCTCAAGAGGAAGGATGATGTCGTCGATGTAGCTTGTTACTTCTTAACATTCTTCAAGTCTTCGAGTAATACTAGTATGTCTCATTATCCTAATCTCTCTAGCCTAACCTATACGAAGTTGTCTCTAGTACATAATCAAGCGACTCTTTAATTGAGTTTTGATTCACTAAAATATGACAACCAAACTTGACATACCAACGCTTGGTGGGTTCAACCGAGCTATGCTCTAACACACTCGAATCAATTCATGAACAATATAGCCAAGGTTTGCAAAGAATGCATTCCTTATTATATAAATGTATTAGTTCATGTCACAACCGATTTTAGAACTTTAACCACTTAAGTATGCAAACGGGTATGAATACTTAAGTAGCCGGACCAAGATTGGTTTTCGCCAGTATGCAAACGTGTACGCATACCTCCAATCCCAGCAGAAATTCCTGGATTTGAACCTTACGCCAGTACGCGTACGGGTAAGTGTACTTAGGTTCCCGGACTTCTCAAACCAATAGGTATGCATACGGGTATGCATACTATGGTTCCCGTACATGGATCACATATATGCGAGAGTGCATAACATGTTTATAATTCAATGTTGGTTAAGTGTTCTAAACTCTATTTCAATCATTGAAACTTTCTTAGAGGATGACAATGGCCGTTTTCACTCACTATTAGTATCAAAGCAATTTTCAAGTTATTGAAATAATCATAATGAAACATTCCAAGTCTACACCAAATGATTGTATCACACAAACCATGTAAGATGTTACTCGGCGATTTTCACATGATCATCTTTTGAATTTCGTCAAGAATATAAGATGAACTTGGTTGAAGCGAACGCTTACCAACACATATTTAGAGAAATATGTAAGCGAGTTAAACTCAGCTCGAAATATCAAATGTGCATAATAGAAACTATATAGCACTACGACTTATGTCTCAATATAGGAGATAGAGTAGAAATAGACTTTCCAAGTGATAGATGAGTTTTAGTCTCCACATACCTTTTGTTGATGAAGTTCCACAAGTTCTCATTAGTAGTTCTTCGTCTTCAATTGATGAACGCCGTGAAGTCTAATGCTCAACTACACAATCTATCCTAGTCTGAGACATTTATAAGTAGACTAGAAATCTAGGCTTATAGTTTTGATCACTAATATTGACAAACAAGCTTGAGATAGCAACGCTTGCGAGTTCGACCGTGCAGTGCTCTAACAGAGTCTAGGCTGCAAGCGATGTATTCTAGGCCGCTCGGTGCATACTCCTTCTAGTGAAAAGTGTAAACTAGAACTTTAAGCATTATAAACAATAACCGTAAATTTGAAAATTTAAAACGATTCGAACAATTTCAAAACTAAACTATGAACAAACAATTTTAAAAATAAAATGATCTAACATTAATCAAATTCTCCCTCCACTTCTTCCATACTCATCCCATATATTCGCTCTAAGAGCATCCCTTAACCTATCATACAACGCTTTGTTCTCAATGTGACTAGTTATTTGTGCCTAGTTCCTTGCAAGTAATCCTCTTTCTGGTTGAATCTCAGGCCTTAAGTCTTCATCTTCATGGTTAGTCCAATCCTTATTACGACGGGTTTCCTGAATTACCATGTTATGCGAAATTATGCAAGTCAGCATGGTCTTATACATTTCACGAGCACTTAGACCACGATAAGTCCCACAAATGATGATGAACTTCCGCTTTAGAATTCCAAAAGCCCGTTTCACATCCTTACTCAATTCCATTTGTCTACTATTCAAATACGAGTATGAGTGACTCATATCACTGGCAGGGGGCTGACAGTAACATTGAATTATATTTGACCATTTTGGATAAATTTGATCTGCAAGATAATACCCATGAGTATAACGATGACTATTGATAGTGAAATTTATCGTATGACTAATTTCATACTTTAAATCTTCAAACAAAGGCGACTTGTTTAAAATATTTATATTGTTCTGAGATCCCGGAAGACAAAAAAAGCGTGTCATATGCAACAATCATAAGAAACAACAGCCTCAAAGATAATCGTTGGTTTTGCGAAGTGACCCTTATACTGACCCGCCCAGCAATGTGCGGCGTGGCAATACCCCATGATATGGAAGTAACAAGTAGTGGCGACAGTTAAGAGCGGTTAAAGGAGTGATGAAGTAATGGCTTATAGCCTTATGGGAAATTCCTTTTTAATATGCGTAATTTTACCATTACCTCCACTATCTTAATCTCCCCATCCCCTCCTGACTTCCACTACTTATGAGGAAACATTGAGTGTTCCCTACAACTATAAGTATGCGCCTTTGTCTATTCAGAAGGACAAACAACCTTATCATTCTCAAGCTCTGCTTCTTCCATAGTTCGATAACCTCACACACAACAATTCAATCACCACTGATTTCCTCAACCTTCTTTGCTTTCCCTCCCCTAAGATGAGCTCATCTTCTCTCTTTGTAACCAAATCAAAACGCGAATTTCTTGGTTTAGGCTCGTTTTGTACGATTTTGATTTTCGAACCTAAAGAAAGTACTTCGACAATACATTGTTTTACCTAGGAGTAATTTTTGGGTATTAACACTAAGAAGAATCTTGATGCAGTCAGCAGAGTGGAGACCTGGAAAGATGGATGTTATTTATGAAGAGTTGTCCCAAGTCTGAACAAGTGCAAGGTGGAAAAATATTATTGGGTCCTAGCCGTCACGGGCTTAGTCATTTCACATGTGATCCCCATGTTCATACAATGTATAAATAGCCAGAAAGGCTAAGAATGTAGACATAATCATTTCATTAATAAAAATCAAACTTTGTATATTTCTCTCTCCTCTCTGATTAGCTTCTAACCGCCTTATACTGTAATCGACTTAGAAGATAATTAGAAACCTTAACTTGACATCACCGGAAGTAGATCCAGAGATCATAGAGTTGAGTGATAACAGTCATTGAGTTCTCAAATCAAGGGTTACGATCATCAATTTGTGAAGGTATGCTTCTCGGTAAAGTTGACGCATCTTCATTGGCGCCGACTAGGTTTTAAAAGTTCATGATTTTCATCATAAATCTTATTTCTATGCATGGTTCATTAAAATTACATGAAAAACTTGCATAAAATAACATAATAAGCATATATCTTGATGATCTGAATGTTAATTGTAGCATAATCTAATGATTTCAAATAAGGCCAGACTTTAAAATGTTGATTTAAAAAAATCTAACCATAGGAATGGATTCACCATGACTAGTGATAGACACGTTTTTGTGTCTGATTTGATCTCATTTATCTATTTTGTCAGTACTCATTTTGTACTTATTTTGGTGTTTATGTGTGTGTAGGTATTTTTTGAGAAATAAACTCTTGTGGAAAAAGTCGCTCGAAAAGTGATGGTTGCACCCCCAGAGAAAATCACTAAAGGCATTCAAGAAATATGTTAAAGGCACCCAAGAAAAGTTATAAAGGCACCCAAAAATTTGCTTAAGGCACCCCATGACAAGTGCTAAAAGGATCCCACAGGGGCACTCTAGTGCACTGGATAAAGGGGACACCATCTTCTTCCCTGAATTTTTGCGGGAAAATACGATTTGAAAGTAAGAGATTTTCTACATTGAATTTTTTCGAGATTTAGTCGGATTCTTGTGGGAGTTTGATTGATACCACCGTGTTACGACTAAACAGGGATGGTAAGTCTTTTAGTTTCGAAAAAAAGAGAAAGATTTCATGGATTTAGAGAAAACAAGGGAATAAGATATTCACGGGTAATCCTCCTACTTTCCCGAGCTATCTGAGTTATTTTTGGAGATTGTATGTGGCTGCAGAGAGTTTAACTCTGTCTGGGATGAGTATTTCGCATGATGGAGTGTGTGAAGCATGACGTGTAAATAAAATGAAATTATTTCCCGTGAACTGCAGTGGAGAATAAAATGACGGAAGATTGTTTGGAGTTATTCCAGAGTATTTTTGTGCCTATGAGGTATATAAAGGGTGTTGGAGATGAATAGAAAGGATATAAAAAGTTAGGGGTTAAAATAGAGAGGAAGAATCGAGAGTTGCAAAGTTATTTTTCTGTTGCTGCAAGACGAAGAACACGATGAACATTTACTTTCAAGAATGTCGTTCTTTAATTGTCATCTTTTCTCTTCATAAACAACAGTATTTTTGCGAAAGTTCACTTTGTAACAGCATCTATTGCAACGTATATTTTGAATCTGCAACACTTGCTTTGTAACAATGAGTCTGTAACGGCCAGAAAATGTTGCAAACTCGTTGCTTTATTATTTTTCTCTCTTTTTCTTCTTTGTAAACACCATTTGAGCTATGAATAATCATTTTGAGCGTGTTTCCAACATGAGGAGCTAAACCCCATTTCTGAGGTGACAGAGGAAGTCATTTTGCCAATGAAAAAGTGGTATTTCTTATTTATTTAATTTGTGCAATTCTATTTATGATTATTTGCTTAGATTAAAAATTGATTTAATGTTTTTGTTAAGCAATTGTGATTTCTGTGGATGGAGCATGCTTAGCCTAGGGTTTTTGATGTCTCATGCTTTCGATTTACAATTGTTGTTCCAAAAATCTACTTTTCCAATATTTTGTAATCAAATTGAACGTATGAATTGTATAATTATTGAATTAAAAACACTTTGAAAATTGGTAAATAATGGAATCTTAGCCTCAGTATTCTCTTTTAATCTTGATATCATCTTTGTCTAAGTTTTGCTTTTTTTAGTTTTAGAAATTTAGTCCAAAAACAAATCTTTGTCTGAGAATCGAATCTTTTCTTATCACTATCAGAATTACCATCAATTTGCAGTAGATAAATCTAGCAAACCTCACAGATCCGAAACACTTACACTCTTATCAAAGAGAAGCCTAGATCACTAACCACCTATCAATAACAATACAAACAAATAAAATAAGAGTTTAGATATCTATCTTGAGGAGTCATAAAGTCCGAGACAAAGAGAACTTGGTGATTTCTATCTATCTTGTTCTCGATCTAAAGTTCGCGAACTTCAATAACCAGTAAAACAAGATCCGGATACAAGAATTATCATGTAAAATATAGTCTGGTCGGGGTTTTCAAATCCCTAAGTGAAGTATTCAAAGTCGTAACCTATTACAATTTCGTAAAGAAACCTACATTATAAAGGACGAATTTAGCCATGAAACTATGACACAAGAGTGCAAGGGTTTAGGAAATCCAACTGCAAGAGTCTTTCTATTTATTGATTTTCAAATATACAGATAGCTTTGAATTCAAGCTAAGGTTGATTGATATTCAAGTAAAGACTTTCCCTGTTTAGATAACATTTTAGTTAGAAATTCATGTAAGCATGTGAAAAGTTCGCCTTGAAATTACATAGAGAATGAGAAATTAGTGTGCACAATATAATCCATAGTAAGTAATCCTTAAAAGCATTAATGGTGTTCATAATTAGAATTGTGCACAATAATAATCCAACACAGATCGTGAACTTATGATATCTGGAATTGGGTAAGTAATCCTTTGAACTTAAAAGCATTAATGGTGTTCAATAACAATCAAGACTTAAAAATAATCCACAATCTCAGAAAGATTTCGTGAATAAAGTTGTCATAATGGTTAAAGTGTTCAAGAGTGTTTTATTTGTTATGTAATCCCGTGGGAAATTAATCAATAAACATTCTCAATTATGGTATCAAATATAGTGAATAGAGTTATACAACAAAATGAGAAAGAAACTCTCGTGAACTTATGATAATGGCTACAAATTTCATGAAGATATCGTAGGAAGGATACACAAACGAGATTTTGAAGGAAAGAAGATTAGGAGAAATATGCAAACCACTTGGCTAGTCTCCACCGGGATTGCTGTGAATAAGGAAGGAGAGAAATCAGAATGGATAAATATCCATCGGATCATTGATATAAAGATGAAGATATGATTTTCCGACAATATTCAGGTTAAGGTTAAGGGGAATTAAACACAGGTGACATTGAGGTGGTGGATATGGAATCACCATACAACATGTTGCTAGGAAGACCATGGGTACATGCACAAAAGCCGTGGGCGCCGACGCTCACCAACGTATCAAATTCCCTACACCAACCTGGAATCGTGTTGCGAGGAAAAAGTAAACAAGCAAAAGAATATATCTAAGCACCGCAAAAGGATGGCGAGGGCGGCTAAGAAAGAAGAAGAGTTCGTAGTTTACATGATCGTAGCGAAGGAAGGAAAAGGCATACTCAATGAGATCTCTGGAGAAGAAAATGATCCCGCGAAAGAACCGAAAGGACCAACCCCTATGGGAGAACCAAAGGCCAGTTACGCGCGGCAGAGCAAACTAAAGAAGTGAATATTGAACCGAGGAAAACCAAAGATGTTAAAGATTGGAACTAACATGGGAGCGGATGAAGAAAAAAAGAACTCACAGATATGGATGAAATGCTCTGCATAGATCCGCGATCGCCCGTCACAAGTTAGAAATTGATAAAAATGTGAAACCATTTAAGCAAAGAATTAGAAAGATAGCAACAGATATCATTCTCGATAGAAGAAGAACATAGAAGATGCCGGACGTGAATTATTAGACAAGCAAAATACCCCGAGTGGATAGCGAATATGGTTATAGTTCCAAAGAAGAACAAGGGAATAAGGATTTGCATTGATTTCACCGATTTAAATAAAGCTTGCCCTAAAGACAGCTTTTCCATTACTGACATCCCACAAATATTGAATCCTGGCAAGAGGAATGAAAGAGTATCATCGCTGGAATCATAGAGAATGTGCACTATAGTCCAGATAATTAGAATTGTGCACAATAATAATCCATAGTCCATTTTCCTTGCGAATTTTGGAATAATCAGACTCGAGGGTGGAAATAGTGGAGCGAAGCTTTCTAATCTGCATAACAAATACTTAAGATCGTAGAAAATTTTATCGAACATTATCGACATAAGTAATCCTTTGAACTTAAAAGCATTAATGGTGTTCAATAACAATCAAGACTTAAAAATAATCCACAATCTCAGAAAGATTTCGTGAATAAAGTTGTCATAGAAGTGTCAAACTGGGTAGGTATCAAAAGTGAATAGAGTTATACAACACAGATCGTGAACTTATGATATCTGGAATTGGGTAGGTATGCAAACCACTTGGCTAGGGCTGGCAATGGATAAATATCCATCGGATATTGACAATAAGGTTAAGGTTAAGGGTTATAGGATATCCGGTATCCGATAATATCCGGCGGAATCCAAAAATCCGAATCTGATTCCGTTAGGTTAACTTATCGGATATCGGATTTTTTTCCGATAAAATCCAGTTTCTAGCGAAATAAACAAATTTTACTGTTTTGGGGTGAAAACTGATTCTGCTGTTTTTAGTAAATTTGGGTGTGTTGATGAGAAACGAATCTAAACCCTAAACAAATGCACTGCACGGGAGTACTTTAGATTCAAGAGATCAATCTGTACAATCCTGGCCTAAACCAAGAAATGGCCATTCCAGTCTTGCTTCGGTCACAAAGCGAAGGAAAAGGGTTGATCTTAGAAAGGGAAACGAAGAAGGTGTTGAGATCAGAATGGTTAACTCTGAAGGCGTGTCTATTTTATGACTTGTATCAGAATATGGAACTGGCTTTCAGAATGTAAGCTATCTGTTAGAGCATTGCTCAGTCGAACTCGCATGCGTTGCTATCTCAAGCATGTTTGTCAATGTTAGTGATCAAAACTATAAGTCTTGATTTCTAGCCTACTATAGCTAAAGGTCTCGGACTAGGATAGAAAGTGTAGTTGAGCTCAAGAACTCCATGGCAATCATCATACAATACGAAGGACTACTCAAGGAACTGGTGGAACTTCATCGACTAAAAGGTATGTGGAGACTTGAACTTATCTGTCACTCAAAAGTCTATTTACTCGATCTCCTATTCTTGAGACAAAAGTCGTTTTGATATATAGACTTTCATTATACACATTTGCTATTTCGAGCCGAGTTTATCTCGCCTATCTAAATCTCAAAATATATGTTGGTAAGTTTTCGCTTTAGCCAAATTCATCTTTACCTAGTGACGAATGTTATGTTATGTTTCAATCACTTTGAAAATTGCTCTGACGAAAAATGGTCTGTGAATAACGGCTATACAACGTTCTCTGAGAATGTTTCAATGATTGAAATGAGAGTTTAGATTACATAACCATTGGTAGGATATAAGCATTGTTGTGGAAACACATATATGTATAAGTCCTTATTCCTTGAACCAAAGTTTGCGAACTTTTTTGATAAAGAGAAACAGAATGTGGCGTGAGCCAAGTCTACGAACTCAGTCCGCGAACTGGCGGAAGTTCTCGACCCGAGAATTTCTGCTGAAGTTTGTAAACTCCTTCTGTGAGCTTAAGTCCGCGAACCCAGTCCGCGAACTTGAGTAGGTTATATCTAAAACCGGTTGTTATTGAACTCGTGTTTATATAAACTAAGGAATGCTTTTGCTAACCGTGGCTATAAATTTCATGAACCGATTCGAGTGAATCAAACCGTTTTTGCTTCGATTGTGTCTTGTGTAGTTACATAAGATCTAAGCAATTGAACAACTCTCTAACTAGTTCATTTGAGTCATTTGAACTAGTTATGGTGAAGAAGAATATGGTTGATATGAAAGTGATCATATTGCTAACCATTTGGTTAACTATTGTTGAACCAACAAATGTCAATGTTTGGGAACGGTTACATAAACCCAAAATTGGACATTTCATTTGTGTGTAACAAGCTAAGGTTTCGATCCAACGGTTGAGAAATATTAGCTTGAATCTAATCAAAGCCATCTAACGGTGAACATTGAATGCTTTGTTACTAAGCTAACATTGATTGCAAACCCTGATTTGAAAGACTATATAAGGGAGAACTCTAGCAACTGGGAAACCTAATCCCCACACCTTACGTGTGATACTAGTTACATAAGCTAGAGTCGTTTCTCCTTTAACCTTGGGTTTTCTTCTCTAAACCAGGTTAAAGACTTAAAGACTTCATTGAGATTGTGAAGCCAGACCAATACTACTTTTCTTATAGTTGTGTGATCTTGTTTCTATCGTACGAGTACAATTGGAATAATTGGCTTGAGATTTATATCTCCGATAGGCAAGATAGAAAAGAAGTCACAAACACTTCGTCTCATCGTTTGTGATTCCGCAATATCTTTTTTCGCTGCGTCGGTTAAGATTATTATGAGGTGATTGATAATACCAGGCCGTTCATCGGGAATATAAGTCTAGGTTATCAATTGGTTCATGTTCACCTTGATTTATCAAAAGACAGAACAAAAACTCGTAGGTATATTCGTGGGAGACATATTTATCTATTACCGTAGACTTTTTTGTGTGATACAGATTTGTTTATTAAAGTCTTCGACTTTGGGTCGTAGCAACTCTTAGTTGTGGGTGAGATCAGCTAAGGGAATCAAGTACATAGCATCCTGCTGGGATCAGAGGCGTAGGAGCATAACTGTACCTTGGATCAGTGTGAGATTGATTGGGGTTCAACTACTGTCCATACCGAAGTTCATTTGGAGTAGGCTAGTGTCTGTAGCGGCTTAATACAGTTTGTGTTCAATCTAGACTAGGTCCCGGGGTTTTTATGCATTTGCGGTTTCCTCGTTAACAAAATTTTGGTGTTTGTGTTATTTCTATTCCGTATTATATTTGTTTATATAATTGAAATATCACAGGTTGTGCGTTGTTCAATCAATTAGAATATCCGACCTTTTTGGTTTTTGATTTAAATTGATTTGACACTTGGATATTGGTCTTTGGTACCATCTAAGTTATCTCTCTTTGATAAAGATTCGCAGATTTATATTTGCTTGAGTAAAGATCAAATCGAGAGATTGAGATATATACTCTTTGATATACTTTTTATCTAGATTGAATCTGACTGTCTAGTTGATTCTCTAGAAAGTATATTGGAGTTTTTCCATACAGATTGCTAAGCGAAATATTGGGTGTGGTTGTTGTACCCCCGCTTTTTCAATTGGTATCAGAGCTGGCAAACACGTTCAAGACCTTACAAGTCTGTGTTTGTAGCGATCTGACTCTATGGACAGAGGTGCTATCTCAATTAACGTACCACCAGTTTTCGATGGCTCTAATTACTTATGGTGGAAAATTGCTATGCGAGCTTTTCTTCAAGTACGTGATTTTCAATTATGGGTATATGTTGTTAATGGCTATGATGCTCCCGTTGTGGCAGTAGGTAATGTAAACGTTCCCAAGAATATTGGAGAATACAGTTCTGCCGAGATACTTGCTTCAAAGCAAAATTCCGACGGTTTGAATGCCATCATACATGCCATTACCCCAAATCTTCAGCACCATGTGTCAAATTGCACTAAGTCTAAAGAAGCTTGGGATATATTAGAAACCGTATTCGAAGGTAATACCAGTGAAAAGGAAGTTAGGCTTCAAAACCTTAATTCTGATTGGGAAAACCTTCGTATGGCAGATGAAGAAACATTTGATGAGTTTAATCACAAAGTGTCTGAAATTGTTAATGCATCTTTTGCATTGGGTAAGACTATTCCTGAAAAGGAAATTGTGATGAAAATTCTCAGATTGCTGCCATCTAGATACGATTCTAAGAAGCATGCCATCATTGAGGGAAATAACCTAGATAATCTCTCCAGAAATACGCTGGTTGGGAAGCTTAAGATCTTTGATCATGAACATTCATCCAAATCTAAGGATATTGCTTTCAAAGCATTAAAGGACACTAAATTACTTGATAAAAGTAAAAAAGTGTATATCTCTGAAGATGATCACTCTGAGAAGGATTCATCAGATGAAGATCTTGACAAGTCAGTCTCGATGATCACAAGACAGTTTAGGGATCTTCTATTGAAGAGTATTAAACGGTTCTCCAGAGATAAGCCTAAAGCATCAGTTAAGCCTCATAATCGTATTCCTCCCTAAAAACAGGGAAACAGATGAAACTGATGACGAGGATATGCCTCAGTGCTTTAAGTGTAAGGGATTTGGTCATTTTGCAAACGAGTGTCCAAATCGAAAGAAATACACTGGGAACAAAGGTCTTGCTGCAACTCTTGATGAAATGTCTGACAATTATGATTCTAATAAAGACGAGAAATCAAGTGTTGCACTTCTCGGTGAAAATATTGATTTTGATAATTGTAGCAATACATACATCAATCTCGATATTCTTTCAGAAGAAAACTCAACCAATCTGGAAGAAAAAATTGACCCATTCTTTGGAAACTCTGTTTGTAATGTTTCAGGTTCCACTATGTTTCTAGTTGCGTGTACATCTCAGATGCCTAATTTTTATCCAAAATTGACGTGCTCATATTGTTCTCTAAAGGGTCATGAACTATCAAAGTGTTACAAGTACAAACACCAATTGAGGCATGTCAACAAACTTCAACGAAGAGCAAATCAATTAGCAAATAAGCTTAAACTTGCTCGGAAGACCGCTGAGGTATGTATGATTTTATCTTCGTCTAAGAAGTTAGTTTCCAAGGATAAACCAAGACCATTAGAAAAGAAAGTATGGTCGAGTCGTTTTGACAGACAGAGGTCTGTGGATTCCTCTCTAAAAGAAAATGGTGGACGAATTGTTGTTCACCACAACGCAACTTGATTGTGTTGTTTTGGAAATATTGTCTCATGTGCCTGATCAAAAGAGACAATGATTTTGTACCTCTCAGGCTTTAGGAAGAGTTTTTTTTTCTTTTCTTATTTTTTGTTTAGAAGAATAACTAGAGTTTGGAATAGCCATTATTGTGATTACACATAGCTATGTCCAACGTTTTCATCTTCATGTTTTTAGATTTATTGGTTTAAACTCTAAATTTGTTTGGAAGATGATTTTTGTAGTATTAATCTTTATGGTTTTATATATTGCAAATTGTTTATGGGATATGTGTGTTTGTGTCCGTGAACTATGATTGTCCCATATCTTGTCAAAAGTAAAGTCTTTCATAAGTCGATATTCATATGTTGATAAAGGAATGAATGGACTTTTGACAAATACAAAAGTTAAGCCTATATTGTCAATTATTGATGCAAGATAGGTTAAAACCTTTTGTTTTCAAGGATTATGTCTATTGTATGTCGTTATGCAGATAGTGATGGAAAATAGAATGAATCCTTGTGTATTCCGCAGTAATTGATCTTCCCTGATCCATTTTGTATGTATTACTGTAAGGCTCCGTAATGTGTCTTATGTTGAGCACTAAACAACCAAGTTGATTATTTTATGATTAGATTTGTTGTTGTTTCATAAGGTACTTCATGTCGATCATTTTTGAACTAAATTAATCATCGTGTTTGGTTATTTAGTTATAACTTCATAAGTCTTCTTATGTTTGAGCGTTTTTGACTGGGTTGATTATTTTCATGATTAACTTAGTCACTGCTCCATAGATTCTCTTATGTCGAGTATGACCAATTAAATTGATTACTTTTGTGATTAGTTTGGTTGTGTATTTTGATTAGATTAATTATGGGTTCTCTTGTGATTAATCTAATTGAGTGTTTCTGAGCCTCCATAAGTTCACTTATGTTGAGCATTATTGGTTAAATTAATCATGAATTTCTTGTGGTTAATTTAATATTTTGGATTCAAATTCATACTTGTATGTGATTTGTTATGTCCAAAGAAATCCTTCTTTTCCATCGAAATTAAGGTCGCTCTTGTTGTTCTTTCGAGAATGACATATTATGGGGGAGAGTTCTTTTTGAACTTGTGTTTAATTGCCAAATCTTTGTGGGGAGTGCGGCTGTGGAATATTATAGGGGTTGTCTTGTATCTTTAAACTCCTTGATGAATGCATTTAGCTTCGGCTTTATGATTGCATCTAAATAAGATGATATGTGTTTCTTTCTTTTGGTCATGAAATGTCTCTTTCGGAAATTTCATTAGGATCCCGTTCTTGTACCTTTGCCAATTTTATTGACAAAAAGGGGGAGAATTAATATGTAGTTCACACTACAAAAACATATGGTTTTCGGATCATTATGTAAGGGGGAGTGGTTTCCATGTGAGATGGAGTATTGACTAAGGGGGAGTGATACATATCACCATAGTATTGTTGTTAAAGTTGTGATACAATTGAACTTTGACGCTGTGTAATGATACTATGACACTGTATAACAATGATTGAGAACTATTGTTTTCTTGTTGTTATAGCTACAAAATTTCAACAACGATGATGCTAAACTTACAACCTTTGGGATCATTGGAGTACTTGGAAGTGACGAAGATTTCGAGTAATATTGAAGATTAGGCATGTGGAATAGGTGCTACAAAAGTTAATTTATTTATTTTTTGTATTCCATATGTATTAATAGTTTTGTCACTAAAATTGACAAAGGGGGACATTGTTAGAGCATTGCTCGGTCGAACTCGCATGCGTTGCTATCTCAAGCATGTTTGTCAATGTTAGTGATCAAAACTATAAGTCTTGATTTCTAGCCTACTATAGCTAAAGGTCTCGGACTAGGATAGAAAGTGTAGTTGAGCTCAAGAACTCCATGGCAATCATCATACAAGACGAAGGATTACTCAAGGAACTGGTGGAACTTCATCGACTAAAAGGTATGTGGAGACTTGAACTTATCTGTCACTCAAAAGTCTATTTACTCTATCTCCTATTCTTGAGGCAAAAGTCGTTTTGATATATAGACTTTCATTATACACATTTGCTATTTCGAGCAGAGTTTATCTCGTCTATCTATTTCTCGAAATATATGTTGGTAAGATTTCGCTTTAGCCAAATTCATCTTTACCTAGTGAAGAATATCATGTTATGTTTCAATCACTTTGAAAATTGCTCTGACGAAAAATGGTCTGTGAATAACGGCTATATAACGTTCTCTGAGAATGTTTCAATGATTGAAATGAGAGTTTAGATTACATAACCATTGGTAGGATATAAGCATTGTTGTGGAAACACATATATGTATAAGTCCTTATTCCTTGAACCAAAGTTTGCGAACTTGGTTGATAAAGAGAAACGGAATGTGGCGTGAGCCAAGTCCGCGAACTGGCGGAAGTTCTCGACCTGAGAATTTCTGCTGGAGTTTGTGAACTCCTTCCGTGAGCTTAAGTCCGCGAACCCAGTCCGCGAACTTGATTAGGTTATATCTAAAACCGGTTGTTCTTGAACTCATGTTTATATAAACTAAGGAATGCTTTTGCAAACCGTGGCTATAAAGTTCATGAACCGATTCGAGTGAATCAAACCGTTTTTTCTTTGATTGTGTCTTGTGTAGTTACATAAGATCTAAGCAATTGAACAACTCTCTAACTAGTTCATTTGAGTCATTTGAACTAGTTATGGTGAAGAAGAATATGTTTGATATGAAAGTGATCATATGGCTAACCATTTGGTTAACTATTGTTGAACCAACAAATGTTAATGTTTGGGAACGGTTACATAACCCCAAAATTGGAAATTTCATTTGTGTGTAACAACCTAAGGTTTCAATCCAACGGTTGAGAAATATTAGCTTGAATCTAATCAGGTTTTCATCTAATGGTGAATATTGAATGCTTTGTTACCAAGGTAACATTGATTGTAAACCTTGATTTGAAAGACTATATAAGGGAGAACTCTAGCAACTGGGAAACCTAATCCCCACACCTTACGTGTGATACTAGTTGCATAAGCTAGAGTCGTTTCTCCTTTAACCTTGGGTTTTCTTCTCTAAACCAGATTAACGACTTAAAGACTTCATTGGGATTGTGAAGCCAGACCGAATTACTTTTCTTGTAGTTGTGTGATCTGAGCTTGTTGTTTCTATCGTACGAGTACAATTGGAATAATTGGCTTAAGATTTATATCTCTGATAGGCAAGATAAAAAGGAAGTCACAACACTTCGTCTCAACGTTTGTGATTCCGCAATATCTTTTTTCGCTGTGTCGATTAAGATTATTGTGAGGTGATTGATAATACTAGGCTGTTCTTCGGGAATATAAGTCCGGTTATCAATTGGTTCCTGTTCACCTTGATTTATCAAAAGACGGAACAAAAACTCGTAGGTATATTCGTGGGAGACGGATTTATCTATTACCGTAGATTTTTCTGTGTGATACAGATTTGTTTATTAAAGTCTTCGACTTTGGGTCGTAGCAACTCTTAGTTGTGGGTGAGATCAGCTAAGGGAATCAAGTACATAGCATCCTACTGGGATCAGAGACGTAGGAGCATAACTGTACCTTGGATCGGTGTGAGATTGATTGGGGTTCAACTACAGTCCAGACCGAAGTTAATTTGGAGTAGGCTAGTGTCTGTAGCGGCTTAATACAGTTTGTGTTCAATCTGGACTAGGTCCCGGGGTTTTTCTGCATTTGCGGTTTCCTCGTTAACAAATTTCTGGTGTCTTTGTTATTTCTATTCCGCATTATATTTGTTTATAGAATTGAAATATCACAGGTTGTGCGTTGTTCAATCAATTAGAATATCCGACCTTTTTGGTTGTTGATTTAAATTGATTGACACTTGGATATTGGTCTTTGGTATCATCCAAGTTATCTCTCTTTGATAAAGACTCGCAGATTTATATTTGCTTGAGTAAAGATCAAATCGAGAGATTGAGATATAAACTATTTGATATACTTTTTTATCTAGATTGAGTCTGGCTGTCTATTTGATTCTCTAGAAAGTATATTGGAGTTTGTCCATATAGATTGCTAAGCGAAATATTGGGTGTGGTTGTTGTACCCCCGCTTTTTCACTATCAGTCCTTGGTATTTTTCTGGATACTTGTGTTGATAACACTTGTTTTTTGTCGAAATAGGTTGAAATCCTATATATACAAGTCATGTTCGAGCACACCCTGAGCTATCAGTCCTTGGTATTTTTCTGGATGCTTGTGTTGATAACACTTGTTTTTTATCGAAATAGGTTGGAATCCTATTTATACAAGTCATGTTCGAGCACACCCTGATCTCGCAGGAAGTGGAGGTGATTAAGCAGTGGAGAAGTGGAGTTGTGTAAAATGTGGTGATCACCATGTTTCCATTATGAGGGAAAACTGGTCACGCCTTCACCCACTATCTCATTGCTGTTAACCGTCTGTTCTTCCCTGACACGTTCTCGTAATGGGCGCGTTGCACGTCGCACGCTGTAAACCTCCAGACCAATACCCCATTGAGCATCCCCCAGTTTGTGATATGTTTGATGTCTCGAGTATTTTCGTGAAAAATATGCAGCAGGCTGCTGAATGGGTCTTGTTTGCAAGACCTAGTTATTCCGACCAATCACACACAAGCTAGGTGGCGGGTGGTCATGTGTGAGTAGCTGCTAGGAGCTATCCATGTACATTAAAGATGTGGTGATCGGTCCCTATAGGAGAATGGTGGCTTGTAGCCATTTTGACATCCTATTGGTTCGACCAAATTAAATCTAAACCGTTTAAGTTGGCTAGCCAAGTTGGATGGCTGAGATGATTTGCAGAAGTTTGTGCTAATTCATGAAATTTCGTAATCAGAAAATTCAGATATGGGACCCTCACTAAAACCGATGTAGAATTCTCATACGTACTCGGATTTTGACGATCCGCCCATCCATTCTGATCAGAAAAGAATTTCCTATCTTCTATAGCGGAAATATTTAAGTTTTCATCTCGTTTAGGAGGTGAAAACAACCCGACAGTAAAAACTCAGGAAGAATTCAGGAGGAATTCTGTCAGTTTTCAGCGATGACCTAGCTCGCCTTTTAAGTCGTATCTTTTAGCTCGTTACTCCGATGGATATAATTTTTAATATGTTATGCTAGACATCCATACGAAACTTTTGGCATGTAGCTCATACTAAAATTGTTTACCAAATGCTCCTAGTTGTTCTTCCAAACGTTGAGTGATCGATTAAAAGCGTTGGGCGCTAGTTTGAGCAGCCCGATCGGCCATGTGCAAAGGTGGGTTGCCAGTGAGCACGTTGATATCTTCGGGGCCGCCTGAAATTGAATCTAAGCCATTCGATTTGGCCGGAGAAGATGTATGGTTGTGATCGATTTGTGACAGTAGCGTGTTGCCACAACACAACTTAGGGTTTCCAAAATAGCGCGTTCACACTATTTTGGGCGAGCGATTCAACGCACTCTTGGTTTGCCGTGGGAAAGTCGATCGACCAAGGATGTAGTTGGGTCGCCGATGAACACGCCAGTACCCTTATGATCATTCGAGGGAAGATCTAGACCGTCCAACTAGGCTAGCTAAGTTGGACGGATGTGATGAATTTGAGGCCGTCATGGTCGGTCTTGGCTCGTTCGAGTTCTTTTTCAACAGCGCGATCACCCTATTTCTGGTTGACGTTTGAGGGTGTTACGGGTTTAAAGCGATCTGATTGGTCGATGGAAGGGGTCCGGCAAGCAGCATGGGGCCGGCCTCATTCTAAATGCATGTGACGCATTTAGAGCGACCTGATTGGTCGATGGAAGGGGGTCCGACAAGCAGCATGGGGCCGGCCCCATTTTAAAATGCATGTGGCGCATTTAGAGCGACCTGATTGGTCTATGGAAAGGGGGTCGGCAAGCAGCTTGGGACCGGCCCCATTCTAAATGCATGTGGCACATTTAGAGCGACCTGATTGGTCGATGGGAAAGGGGGCCGGAAAGGGCAGCATGGAGCGTGGCCATCCGGCTACAGGTGGTGCCTGCTAGGGCAAACTGGCCAGCCATGTGGCGCGGCCACGCCTCCTCTTGTTGCTGCTCCTATTTGCCGCCGCTCCTCTTTTATTTCTTGCTTTCTGATTTTTTATAGGACTTTGCTCCTACTAGTCCATGGCGGATTCATTTCCTAGCTTACCTAGGTTTGGTCTCGACCAATAGGGTTCGAGATATTGCGCAGGGTGCAAAAAACCTAATTTTTGCAAATTGATAAAATTAGGTTAAAGGACTGAATTTTGCGGGTTGCCGCAAAACCAATCAAATTTTGGTGAATTTTGCATACTGATACAAAAATCACTAATTTAATATTAAAGGGCAGCATAGCTTTGCGTGCCTCTGATTGAGTACTTCCACACGCATCTCAATCCTGACACTTCGGGAGATTCATGATACTCGGCTGAGAGAGAATATTAGTCGTCATGTCATCTCAGTATTAAGAGTTCAACTGGGAACATGGTATGGAACAATACCCAGAAATTTACAAAATATTTGGGATTGTTGCCACACGCACCATTCTGGATAAATTTCATATAAATATACTGAATTGCTCAATACGCATGTAAGTAAAGAGGCATGAGCACTCATCACTTTTAAATGACTCAAATTCTTTGCATAATGATGGCACATTAATACAGGGTTTTACATTTTTAGCCTGAACTAAAAACCACCATCAACATTTACATAAAAACATCAATAAAAAATGGAAGCTAATTAGTTAAATTAACATAACTGAAAACCCATTGTGATTTCATGTCTGAGTAGGAGAAAATTGAACGATCATCATCAGAAACTTCATAGTTGTAAAGAACCAGAAATATCATCCACTAAACTCTCTTAAACAGTACTTGAAACAATATTGGGTTGTTGTTCAAAACTATTAACACCGTCAAGATAAGGAATTCGATAGAATTTCATATATACTTTCTGTACTTCTTCACTCTCATGTTCCTTATCCCTCTTTTCCTTTGTTTCTACCACTTTCTTGTTCTTCCACTTTTAATTCCTCTTGAATACAATCAGTACTACCAATTTCAATTCCACCAAACCCAAAATCGAAATTAGGAAGATCATCTTGAAATTTGAGAACATGGGTCTCATTAATTTGATTGCTTTCGTTGTTGTTGTCGTCGTCATCTTCATTAGGGAAGTTAACTTCAGCATTTGTAGAATCATTAATACGCAACTGCAAACCTGTATTATTGCCAGGGGTGAGGAATTTGTGGTAGCCACGGTGGAAGAATGGTAACGTACTGCCTGGGGTGATGAACAATAATCAACATCTTCTTAGAAAATCAAAACCTAATTTTTGTATTTAAACCCAATAATCAAAATCAAAAATAGAAACCCTAATTTCTCAGTTCCTCTCTATAGAATTGAAGTGAATTCAGCAAAAATGGAAAAACATTAAACATCAAACATGCAATTGCAGGCTTTGCAGCAATCAAATTGAGAGAAAAAATCAAAACCTAATCTGGAAACATCAATCATTAATTACTTCTGACCATCTATCGATCTTTATACTCTAATCTTTGACCCTCTCTCTCGATCTATCTTACTCTCTTGATCTTTCTCTAATTTTAATCAGTACTTTGGTACTTTCTGTGTTGAGACTTGAGAAGAAAAAAATGTTCAGAGAAGAATATAGAGTAATGAGTCTAGATCGATACTGGATTACAAGTAGCAGATAATTCTTAGGGGTCGGAAATTACAAGTACACCCCTAGGCTATCGGATGTCGGATATTAGCCTAACGGAATGAGCCTCATCCGATATCGATAAGGTTAAGATGAAATATCCGATAACATATCCGGTTCCGAAATCCGATAAACCGGATTAAATCCTATAGGGTGTCGAATTTTCGGAAACGAATATCGGATTTCGGAAGTATATTGACAGCCCTACACATGGAATAAGCATACCTCCCCCCATTCCCAAACTCAGATATAAAGAGTATGCATACCAGGTATGTATACTGGGTATACATACCTTGCTCCAAACAGTTCTGAAATTCTGTCATTCATAAATTTGAAACATTCCTAATAGCCATAGATAGTTTGCATTGTTTGCTTAGGTAATTTCCAAATGATCAACTTGAAACAAAAATTGTTTGTGAACAATAAATTGTTCTAACTAAGATTGTTAAGGATCTATTAACATTCATTGCTCGAATCACATTTCAAGAGTTTAACCAAGACAAGCTTGAACTCAAAATTTCATCTTTGTAATATTAAATCTACTAAAATTATACGACATAGTCTCGTAAGATAGGATGGTAGATTCCATGAGTAAATAAGATAACCCAGTCTTCACATATATACCTTTTTGTTGTTGAAGTTCTCCAAAATGTCTTCGTGTATTCTCTAGCCTTCAATCTTCGGAGGTATTCTGTGATATATGATACTCAACGATCATACTATAATCTAGCCCAATATTTGAATGTAGTAGACTAGAAATTAAGATATAGTTTTATTCAACTAACATTAACAACAAACTTGAGACAGCTTGTGAGTTCGACCGAGCGATGCTCTAACATATTTTTCTTCTTCCGATCTTCTTTGTATCTTGTAAGAGTCTGCTCTCCGTGATAAAAGGTTAGACCAAAACTGATGTCTGACACGGGAATCTAAACGAAAGTCCACCCTTAGTTTTGGCTAAAATATGTCTTAATACATATCGTTCCAATGATAATGAATTTTTCCTAGACCAAGAAAATAATAACTTCCCTAGATGATGAGCATTCGGTTCAGTTAACCTTAACCTGTTTTCTGGAAGAAGAAGGAGAAGAAAAAAAAACCATTAAAATTTTACATAAGTCATTACAGTAATAATTTAGAAGAAAAAAAAAGTAACGAAAATAAGTTACCTCTTTTCATTAAGATCATAATTTATTTATCATGAGTTCCGTTCTCTCCAGCAAGAAGACGTGAATATACTACTTTCTCAATCATAAAGAAAGTAAGAAGATGATGGTGGTGGTCATTTTCTCTTCGGCCACAAGATTACATTCTTCAAAATGAAGAGAAAAAAGAAATTGAATTGTATTCAGTTCACCAGAGTTGAGGAATTAGAAAAAATAAACTAAAATATGAGAATGTAAAGAAAAAGAAAAAAAAAAACAAATTAGAAAAAAAAATAGAAACCATTAAGAACGAATAGAAAATGATTATAAACAAAAGAAATATATAGATGTTAAACCTTGTGTTAATGAACTCCACCACTACTATCATGATTTTTTTGCGACATAAAAACTCCTACAACTTCCTTTTTATTAGCATTTATTCCACCACCGACATGATCACTTCTATCACATTCATTTTTCAGAAATTTTGAGAGAGAAAGAAGATTTTGAGTGGTTTTGTGAGAGAGAAAAGGGGACTTTGTGATTAAAAAAAATAGACATGGTTGAGGGGTTTTGGTAGGAGTGAGAGCGAACAAGAAAGTTATGTGAGAGGAAGGTGAGGGTTTTTGTTTAATATGTATCAACTTTCTCGACAAAGTTGTATATATAATATTATATATGCTTTTATACTGGAGAAGATATGTATAAAAATACGACCCCAAATAATATTGTCTTAATCATTAACCTTTTCAATCTTTTTTTTTTTATAATTAATTACGAATTTTGTTTTATGATCTTCTTTGTAGTTTGTAAGAATCGACTCTTCATAGTAAAACCAAGCACTATGGGAGAGGGCATCCCTTCCCTATCCCTCAAATAAAGAGAAGGGATAGCACATGGAAGGCAACCTCACTATGGTGCCCAATTTTCCCTTCCCTACACGATACAGCTACTGAATAGTGCCAAACGGCAACTGAGTAGCCGTATCAGTCAACTCGTTGACTTGACCAATACGGCAACTGAGTAGCCGTATTATAAGTATAATTCATCAGAAGCAAGCATTCGCGGCCATTTATTTTATTTAACTAATAAAGTTTAACATAAATAAAACTAAAATTCCACAAAATAGACAACAAGATTAGAACTATTGAATAAAAATCCAAATCACTTGGCGTAGTAATCACGATTGCACTTAGCACGTGCAACAAGCCTTTAAACCCCTAGGTGACCCTATTGGACGAGTTATAGTCTCGTGAGGGTTTACACAGAGATTTACCCACAAAATCTACACAAATATTTATTATACTTTCAATCTTCACTGGATGAACCAGATGAATTGTCCGGCGATTGATACTCTAGGATTTTGGATACCATGAAATTGTAGTTTTCATCAAATGTGAATGCTTCATCCTTTTCCTCAAAATAACGCGCTTTAACGACTTCGTGCTACAATAAAACAACACAATATACTTATTGTTGCAATTTAAAATCAATCAATTTAGCTTTCTACGAAAACAATTCTAAAAGACTTACAAATTGTTGAGGGGAGAGGCTAATATGGATGGTGTTGAAGATCGTTGTTGAATAGCTATAAAATCGCAAACTGCTTTTTTGATAATGTGGTGGTACCTATCATGAATTTGTCAAAGACTTCTTCTCTTTGGATTCCCATAATCTTGTTTATATTGGTTATATATCTTCGCCCAAAAGGTTTCGGGATCTGCCATTACAGAGGAGAGATCTACTACTCGACTTTCGGTGTACCATGCTTTGATGATTGCCAAATCTTCAATTGGATCAAATGATCACATGGTTGTGTTCGTATAAAGAGGTATGATAGGTATTGAAATATGTGAGAAGTTTATCAAAGTGTATGAAAATAGGTGTTTGTTGTTTGGAGATAGATAACACAATTTATAATATCCGTCAAAAATAGCCGTTATAAAGTAGACGTTATGAAGTAGCCGTTGGGATATAGTCGTTTGAGATTTGCTGTTATAAAGTACATTACAATTATTGAATGAAAACCTAGGTTACTTGTCATAGTAATCCCGATTGCACTTAGCACGTGCAACAATCCTTTAAACCCCTAGGTGACCCTAGTGGACGAGTTATAGTCTCGTGAGGGTTTACATAAGATGTACCCACAAAATCTTAAGCAACAACCGCATATACTATTCCTCAGCTCCGTCTTCTGGAGGATCACCGACATTGAATTCCCGAATGTAATATTCCATGTTAGGCATGTTAGCCTTAAAGATTAAGTAGCACTCATAACATGTAAATTTTGTACGAGTATCTAGTCGGAACACAAATTTGGCCATTTCGTCCTACGTGAAACAAACATAAAGCAATAGTTAGTGTCTATGTGGAAACAACATTTGAAATATCAGAACTATTTATTAGCACCTACAGTAATCGCAGTTGTCATGTGTTGTGGGGCGTAACCATTAATCCTTCTTTGTATTCTAACGTACTTGCGAACCGCTATTTGAATTTGAGAAATCTGTTGTTGAAGTTGTCATCTCGTTCGGTTATTAACATTTCCAAACGCCTGTACAAAGGAAACTACATTACCGAGAACTGAAACACAACCTTACTTAAAAAAAAAAACAATGAAACTAAGCTATTTAAATAAAATTCTAAACTCAATAACTAAAGGCTAAAATAATCTTTTAATTAAAAATTGAATTGATTATGTTTTTGCCTCTCCAGCTGCCTGGCCAATATGGCATTCTGTTTTAATTCAAAGTACTTTTTTTGCATTTGGAGCCAGCTTTTGGAGATCGATTTGCATTATTTCCCTTTCTTCTTTCTCTCGATTAACTTCAACTTGTTGTTGTGTTGTCTCTAGCAACCTTTCCATAATTTGGTTTTGTTGTTGCTGACGAGGTGCGACTGTCATTCGGTATTCTTTTAGAAAATCAACAAGTTTACTACCCGCGTCGCTCATCTGGGAGTCTTGCGAGGATGGTGTAGCGGGTCTGCTTGGTCCAGCGACCCTTTTATTAATTTGGGCTTTTTTTGCTGCTCTCGACTTGCGTTTATCTTATGTAAATCCACCTGACGACGTTCCAGGTATTGTACTTGGGTTCGTACTAGGGTTATATCCTAATGGAAACGGGATACCGCTATGGACATTATAAGCGTTTGGAATTTGATTTGCAAATGGAGTCTCGACGTATTGGCTTGAAGGTGGATTTTGAGAAGATGAGGTTGGAGTATTAAAAATATTTGAGAAATTTCCACGAAATTGAGATGACATAGGATTAGAATCTTGGTCCATATCTTCAGCTACAGCTACTTGTACATTTGGTTCATTTGGAACATCTTTAAGCAAGTCATACTCAGCATCTCGAGTAAAGTTTTTTTTGTGTATTTCAACATGATAGCTTCTCGCAGTTATCATCTACATCAATGTAAACAAACCATAAATAAGATACGCATAAATAAAACTATAATGAAATAAAACATATACAACAACTATAATGAACATATTTAGATGACATACCCGGTTATTTGAGTCCAAGTCTGGATTACTTGCAACGGCTCTTTCAACACATTCGGAAAAGTTATCCACTTCATTCTTGATTATGCTAAACCGATTACGAACGTTTTTTATAGTACGCTCGTGTGGATTCCCACCACAAGCTTCCACAAATTTTTGAAAAAGGATTTTATAAAACTCATTCTTATCTTCATAACTGCTATAATCAAGAGCACAATACTGAGTAACAATGTGATAATCTTCCAAAGTACTAAATCTCGATCTATGTTTCCTTATTTGCTTTTGAGTCTCCGACACTGATGAGAAAAACAAAATTTAAAACTCATACTTAAAGAAGAAAAATTGAGAGATTTTAGTGAAGAATACTAATTGTAAGAAGAGAGGATTTGGGGTGATTTGAGTAGAGAATTATAGTGAGATTTATAGAGAATTTCGAAAAAACCGTTGGGATCCGACGGTGGAGAAGATAGAGTCGTTATTAATGATGGATAGTTAGGATCGGGTGTGAGAGAGGTGTAAACGAAAAAAGGTCAAACAAATATATTTACAGAAACGGCTACTCAGTAGCCGTGTAAATTGTTACGGCAACTCAGTAGCCGTATCAACTGTCATATGGCTACTCAGTAGCCGTAAAACGTAAATTCATACGACAACTGAGTAGCAGTGTGATTTCCCTTCCCTACTACCCGGATCAGATGTGATCCTCCTTGTAGAGAAAGGGAGGGATATCCCTACACATGTAGGTATATGGAAGACCATAGTGGTTGAGTTTTTGGATTTTTCCCTACATATGAGGGATAGGGAATGGAAAAGGGGCACTATAGTGCTTGGCCTAAGAGAGTAGGCTCAAACTTATGACTGGTATGCCCAAATAAAAGTTTATGCCTTAATACCTTATCTACTTGTGATTACAAATTTCCCCTGGCCCAAGAAAATAATAATTTCTTTAACTGAGGAAAATTCGATTTGGGGTAGCGGTAATTTCTAACCCAACATTAACCTGTTTTCTAAAGAAAAAAAAAGAAAAAATCCGTTAAAATTTTATGGAAGTCAAAATAGTAATACATTAAAGAAAACATAAACTACCAAAATGGAAAAATTTACCTAATTTCTTTAAGGTTATATTTATTACAAATTCTAGTTTCTCCAGTGGTAGTATAAAATATATGAGTACTATTTTCCCCATAAGTGCAACTTGTTTGGCAGTTACTTTTTAACCATCTAACTCGAAATCCGGATCTTCTCACACGGAAACACCACCAGCGGAAGCAACAACAACAATCACAACACTATCCTCATTAGCAACAACAACTTCGACAACCTCAACTTCTCAATCAAAACTACCTTTAACATTCTCACCAACAGTTAATTCTTTTGCAATGTAGACCAATCTGTCCGAGCAACTATCAGGTAATTTTCCACCAACAACAAATGCATTATTGGATTTGGATTATGGCACATCTGGCTGACAAGAAATGCCAAAGTATGCAAAAATTCAAGCCAAAACATGCAACAAATTTACCAGATCATAATCCTAATGTTTAAGAATGCAAGTGGGTTAAACAACATCTCGTTTTTTGCCTCCCATCAGAACCATCACCGGCAAGGCAACATACTTGAACAAGACGACAAACAACAATCACGATAAGTTGGCAAGCTCTAGCTCTAAACCAGATAAAAATCAACAGGGATGGGGCTGGAAAATGATACTCATCCGACATGAACATGACTCATATGCATAAATAATTAATGTTACTTTATCCAAGTAATAACATCACCTATTGGAATCACTACATCACTCATGGCGGAGACGTTATACTTAAAGCAAATGTTATCGGAAATCAGAACCCTACTTCAATAAATCATGTATATGGTGAATGCTGTTATGAGAGCACATGTGTTGTTTAATACTCTGAGAGGTATGTCTAGCATTCGGCTGTGTGGGATTGAATATATAGTCACACCTAGCTTTTCATATGTACCATCAAGCTGTAGCATGTATATTGCCATTATAATTTGAATTGATATTTCTAGAGTCAAACCAGGAACTGAACCAATCCAAGAAATTTATGGTAGAGTCAAATTCTCATAACAGAATTCACCATATACAAGATCACATCCTCAACAATGTCCTCTACAATCTTGAGGATGATTCTGAGATCCAAATTTCCACCTTTATTTCTCTAAGAGTAGACTTTGGAGTGGTTATAAAAATTTCTACTATGAAAGATCCGAAATATTTGTACGACGATTTTGCTCTGATTGCTATGGGTTTTGCAGGAAACACCATTAGAAATAGAGGACAACCAAGAAACCATGGAGAATGGGGAGCAACAAGAGGAGCAAACCTAACTTTCAGATGGGCCAAGGAAATGAAACACACCAACATTGAAAAACAGGATGAGACTATGAATATTCTTGTTCATTTCACCATGTTATATCAAAATGTTGTCTAAGGGAGATTCCACCTTGGTCACAACAAAAGAAGTTGAAGAGAAAGCTATGACGAAGAAGGAAACAACATCATTTTTTATTTTTTTTAGTTGGCCTTAAATCTATTCGCAGAACTTAGAATTTGGAGACTTTTAATTTAGCTCTGGCCTGTAAGAATGTCGATCATAAGAACAGTGACAACCTTTATGTGAATATCTCTCGTGCGTAGTACCCTTAGACTTGCCTAAGTTTTCTTATAAAAAAATACTTTAACAAATCCCAAATCTAGGTTAAGTCATACCTTGGGGGAAGCAAATCAAGGGACTGATCCTCTGGCAAATCAAGAAGTTACAAATCTCTTAGGAAATCCAACTATGGTTTCCACACAGGTCGGTGATTACATGTGCCCACTTTTCCTCCAATGTTTTCAAGGCTGCCAATGGGGGTACCATATTGCTTGCGGGTGTACCAACCCAAAGATAATGGATATTTTGTCTTGTATGTATTTTAGTACACCTCCAAGCAAATTGGTGCCCGCTATTAGCAATGTTGAATCTTTTGTAACAAATAATAGAAATAGCATTCCTAGGTTATTGCATAATCTAAAAATCTAATTACGAGAAAAAACAAACTTACCACATTCAAAATCTTTGTAAAAGAACGTATTGGTAGTCTTCCACCATCATTCGAATATAACTTGATTTATTTGAGTCTTATGATTTCTAAGTTGTATATCATATAAACGCCGCCTAGGATATCTTAAGACTTTTTCTTGAACAACAAGGAGAAGTACCTGAACACCATACGTAATTCTGACCAACCACCTCTTAATGCCACTGCATTGACTCGCTCTGGATATGGTCAGATATGTGCTTGGTTAGTACACCGTCACCAGCTAGTTGTCTAATATTTTGAAACTCATATTCTTTATCCAGGACATAATTAAATCCACTTGTTGGAATACTAGTAGATCCTTTGACTAATCTGTATCTTTCTCTTTTCCCTCACATTTGGATGGAAGTAAAACTAAAGAATTTTATTTTTAGGAGAAAGTAGGGAAGAAAAGGTGTGAAGAGGAATAAAAGGGCAGGTGTGGTATTTATAGGTATTGATCGACCATTGGCGATATTGAGTCAACCGTTGACTTCATAATTAATATCAAGCAATATTCATAATATATCCAGAGATAGAATTTTTATCGCTGGCGCTATTAACAATATCGCTCCTGAGAATTTTGTCGCTTAACTCTTTTTACTATAGCAGCATAACTCATTTATCGTACCACCTGGTATGCCAAATAAATTTTTTTGGTATGTTGTATAGGAATAGGCCCAAGGAATGTACGTCTGTGTCATACTTTATGCCCCGGCAACAAATCGTCTGGTCTCACAATGAGGCATATACACGTAACACGTGTACGGTGAGTAGGCAAGGACACATGCACGAGAATTGGTTTCACCCAACAGTGAAATGAGTCCAAATCTGTTCACACTCCTCTAACGAGTGTATATTTCACATATTCTTCTGACTGGTTGATTATTTAACGGATGGCCCCATTACCCGAGTGCAATTTTGTGCACACTCCTTTGAAGAGTGTGCACAAAACAAATTGTTTTGATTGGTTGGCTTAAAACGGCCGTTATAAAATCCCTTTTTGTTTTGTTTTAATTCAATTAAATTTTAAAATAAGAAAACATTATATTTTCTAGCCTTAAATATAGTGATATGATATCAAACAAGACTTAGGTAATTCAGGTAAACTCTAGCCATGTTTAATGGTAGAATTTAGATCCTAACTATTATTACAATCACCATTCATTTCATGATTCATGAACGTAGGATGAAATTGGTATTACTATGTTCATACAAAACAGTATATATCATTGTCAAAAATCTAAAAAGAAAACGGCATATTGATGATTTAATAGAAAAATAGATTTGATGAGACTATTTAGGAATTCATCTTGGGTGGCAATTTCATCGTCGACAAACTCTATTAAACCCGATCTAGACAAACTTCATTAAACCCAAAAGCATTCACAAAAGTTATATTGAAATGGTAATGATCACGTCTTCTTTGGCTTAAACAAAATTAAATTGGAATGGTTCTGATCTCTCTACACAATTACCTACGATACTACTTAATTTTCTGATTTTTTTTTTTAACTGTCTTATTTATTTTCTTTTTGACCTTCATTGGTTGGCCTAAATGATGTCAACTCTTAGAGGTGAATGGACTCCATTAAATTTTAAAGATTCATTATTGTGTTTACCTCGCGCTAAGTCATCTGGGGCCAAAGACATTCAATCCTCTATTGCTGAATCTAATCAATCTTTACTCTCTAATGAGACCAACCTATTATATCAATGTCTAGAGAATCCAGATAAGTGAATTATAATGTTGAAGAAGTTACATATTGTTCTTCGACAATGGCATTTCGGAAGAAGATAATATGCCGTCACTAATGGCCAGCATGCAATTCCCTATTTAATATATCATGGTATTTTAGGAAGGATATATATTACTTAACTTTCAAAGATTTCAATTAAATGAAAATAAAAAACCAAAAAAAACAATTTAATAAATTGTTGACGGTTGGTTTAGGTCAACCAATAGAATTAATTTGTTTTGTGCACACTCTTTAAAGGAGTGTGCACAAAATTGGACTCCCATTACCCTCCATGTTTAGAATCACGACCCTCTTTACATAACTCCATAAATTAAATCAAGGATGGAGATTAAAATGTGAAATACTCCGCATTTGAAATCAGACTGGGAAAGAGTTCACAATGGATAACGTTCCTTCAGCAACAAAAATATCTAACCTTGTTTTCGCTTCTTCTTCTTTTTCTCTCAGTTGAAGCTTGAAACTCCCTCGAGGACCATTTGCAGGAAGAATAGATGAATGAATAGTTGAAACTTGAGTTGCTACTTCTTCTTCATCTTCTCCTACATGGCTTCTCTACATCTTCAACTCCCTACTAACTCTTTCATTTTCAACCACAACAAGGTTAATCCAACTTCAAAGGGTTTTGAATGTCATAATCGTAATAATTCATTTATATGTCACAATGCTCGAACTGCCAAAGCTCCAGTAGCAGCACCTCCATTTAGATTATTTGAGCCTCCCCAAATTGAAGACTCACCCTCTGAGGTTTATACTCTTCTTCCTTCTCTACTTCTTCAATTCCATTTGTTAGGGTGTTACACTTCTGTTTTGCTTGAATTGACTTACTTGAATTGCAGTTGGAACCAGCAGACCCTGATTTTTACAAGATTGGATATGTTAGAAGTGTACGAGCTTACGGAGTTGAATTCATGGAAGGCCCAAATGGATTTGGAGTTTACGCTGCAAGAGACATTGAACCTCTTCGCCGAGCCAGGGTTTGAATTCTCCTTAGACTCATTATTAATTAATCAGTGAATGTCACCACTTTGTTTTTTCATGAGAATTAGTGATTGAAGAAACAACGATTGGAGATACAATTTTGTTTACATTATTCAGGTTATCATGGAAATACCCTTAGAGCTGATGGTAACAATGCGTCAGAAGCTCCCATGGATGTTTTTCCCGGATATTGTGCCTATTGGCCATCCAATTTTTGATATCATTAACTCAACGAATCCTGAGGTGATTGCTCTCTTTCCCTATTTTCTCTTTTTCGAATGATTATAAAGTTGTCTCTTAGTATACTTCCCACAGTCATTTTCATGGTTGTCCTCTGAGTTGCAATTGTTAGGTCTGTTCCTTGACTCGATTTTTGGAGTAGAATTGAAACATCTCTTTATCTCCTGATTCCGCCCAGTTGGTTCCATTGAATTGGCCTTGTTGTATATCTAGTTTCCCCTGAAGCCCGACTATTATGTTAGCTACACAATCCTGTTTTATATATAATCTATAAGTTCTTGGGATCTTAAGGCACTGGCACTCGACCCATCAAGCTCTTAAATTCCACATCTATCAGCCTCTTACCTGTTCTCTAGTGTTAGTTTGATCTGATTTTCGCGCTATAAACTTTGTATACTTGAGAGATGATGTTTTTTCTAACCTTCTCTCTAACATGTTCCTCATCTTTTGTTTTTCGCAGACAGATTGGGACCTAAGATTAGCATGCCTTCTTTTATTCGCGTTTGATTTGGAGGGTAACTTCTGGCAGTTGTATGGTGACTTTTTACCCAGTGCAGAAGAGTGTACTAGTTTGCTTCTAGCAACTGAGGTACGTTTGTAAGGTCAGGTTATGATAACGTAGATGATTAAGTTCTAGATTTCCCAGATAAATCCTGTAACTTTCCCTTCATAGAAATCTACTCACTTCTATAGCCCGTGCTTTATGTGGTTGCAAAAATTTCTCTATGCAAATACTCACACATCATCCTCCTACTTGGTTAGTACAAGCAAGTGTTTTAGTTGATATATAATATAACTACATACATATTACCTTGTACTGCTGAAAGTAGAACCTCCAAGCCTTCGTTTGAAACCTCAAGGAAAATGGGTCGCAATCCTTGTAGCAACAAATGCATAACATAAAAAAACACCGATTTAAAATGCTCGTAGTGAAGTTCAGGTTGTGTGAATAACCAGTAGTTCTAGTTTGCCCTACCTTATGACTGCTTTTTAGTTGAGTGTTGAGATATTGCTGCTTATTTAAATTCCTTCTCACTTGGGGTCAGCCAAGCTTCTAAATTTTTATTCGCCACTTTGCCTTCTTAGAGAAGTTGGGATTCATAAATCTAGCTCCTGAGTATTTCGTTGTTCTTTTTTGTTTTTGCCTTTTGTTCTCTGAAAGCAAATTTATAGGATTAGCATTCTTGTGGGTGAATTGTTTCTATTTTTCATCTCAACTCATCCATGATGTAGATTCAGTGCTTTCCTTTTGTATCAGGAGGACCTGCTGGAGCTGCAGGACGAAGATCTGGCTTCAACTATGAGAGATCAGCAAGAGCGGGCATTAGAATTTTGGGAAAGAAATTGGGTAAGATACATTGTTTGCTTCTTTTCAGTTGGGCACTATAACCGCTTTTGATATATTTGACAGGAGGTTTTGTTCTCAATCTTTCCAGCACTCGGCTGTTCCACTGAAAATTAAACGGCTAGCTCGTGATCCTGAAAGATTCATGTGGGCACTGAGTATTGCACAATCCCGATGTATTAAAATGCAAATGAGGATTGGTGCACTCATCCAAGACTCAGATATGCTTATTCCTTACGCTGGTAAGCTTCTATATGATATTTACGGGAAATGCAGTAAGCACTTTTAGGATTCTGACTTTAGTATTTGATTTTACGATGCCTTCCTGTTGTGTTTGTTTGTCCCTGGACTTGCTTTTAGGAATGCTATTCGAGCATTTTATGTTTCTATAGGAGATTCCCTAAGGTCTGTGGTAGGAAAGAGCTTAGAAATCTATCAATCTTGACTGCGTTTTCTTATCAAGTATTAGGGGAATGAACAAAAAGATAGTGAACAAGAAACTCAATAACTAGACGCATTGTGCAGACATGCTGAACCATTCGTTTCAGCCAAACTGTTTTTTTCACTGGCGATTCAAGGATCGCATGCTCGAGGTGATGGTAAATGCTGGACAAAAGATCAAAAAAGGGGATGAGGTATATTTTTGATATATCTTCTTACTCTGGTGACCTTTAATTTTTTTTCCCAAGACTAATTCTGTGTGATACTAAGTCATACCACATTTCCCAGTCCTTATTGAATGAAATCGTGACTTTGTATCTCTGGTGACAAATGATGAAATGATGAATGATATGAGAAGTCAGATCAGAGAGATTCTTTCGTATCAGTATTTGTATCCGTAAAACTTCTCTCATAACTTAGTTGGAAAGTGTAGCCCGAAATCCTCGTTCACATTCAGAATCAAATCTTTAGTTGGAAATAGTGAGAAAGTGTAAATGTAAGTAGTCAGACCAACTTAACTCTTTATTCTTTACCCACTTGTTTCATGTTTGTCATGGGTATTCATCTCACTGGTTCATTGGTTTGACTGCTCAATACATTGATTTCAGATAACTTTTTTATCTTTTTAAGGATATTTCTTTGAATCTTGTTGGTTTCCAGAGGACTGCAATTAGCCCTTAAGGATTTGTCCGTAGGCATGTTTATATCCGTCATTTGTTTAAGAAGTATTTAGTGCCAAAAAGTTCCATGGTTACTTGGGTTAATGCACGTTTTTCTTGTGATTAATTGCAGATGACTGTCAATTATATGAGTGGCAAGAAGAATAACATGTTCATGGAAAGATATGGCTTTTCGTCTCCAGCGGTATGCACTTTTACTTTTTAGTTTATACTTTTCGAGCAGCCTAATGTGTTTTTGGATCGATGTTATCGTGAATTAGTGTAGCATATGCCATTTGACACAACACTAGTCAAAGCTTCACTCTCACCCGTCAGATGACTAGGAAAGTTTGTTAAGTGAAGCTGAACCTCAATGATTAACACAAACAAGTAGCTGTTACACCCAACTAGAACAGGGGTTGCCTGTAACTCGAAATTGTGCTATTTTTTTGTGTTTTTTTTTTTGCTTCGACTAAGGGAAAATTTGGAGAAAAGACTTATACACAAAGAGCAATTGCTTATTTTCGTCGTCTAGGAAAGCAATATCATCTTTTTCCTTGGACATTATGTAACATAATTGGTTGTGTTTCAATGCTTTCTTCATTGAAACGATAACGGCCATAGACCGTTTTACTGTTGTAACCAACGACTTCAAACCCTGCAACAAGGAAAGGACCTTCGGTAATTGGGTCCAAAGAATATAATTTTCTCCATTCGTTAGAAACTGGGTTTTATGATAAATAGAACAGTAGAGACTCCTGTTTCTTGGGTCCCTGAAATTTTCACAAGTATCCATATGAAATATAAATAGATATAGCAAGTCCTTTTAAGTTTTTTGCTGTCTTTCTATGAATCTGTAATGATATTTCTAAACTTCTCATAATTCTTGTAGAACCCCTGCGATATCATCCAATTCAACAGTAATGCAAGGATTCATTTGGATTCCTTCTTGTCAGTATTTAATATCTCTGGCCTACCCGAAGAATACTATCACAACAGTAAGGGTGTTATGTTTTTCGTTTTACAAAATTCTTCTCAATGATAAATTTTCTTTCATTTCTAATTGGCTTGTGACCTTAGAAGTTCATATAAATTTGTTGTTAAGCAGGTAGACTATCAAATAGTGGAGATAACTTTGTCGATGGAGCGGTTATAGCGGCAGCACGCACGTTGCCTACATGGTCAGACGGAGATATTCCCTTTGTTCCGAGTTCAGAAAGAAAGGCTGCAAGAGAGTTACAGGAAGAATGCCAGCAGATGCTCTCAGAATTCTCAACTACTCCTGATCAAGATCAACAAATTCTCGGTAAACCGTCAATCTGGATCATGTCTTGTTGCTTTTAGTTGTTTAGTTGCCGTAATGATCCTTTTTATGTACTTCTTTTACTAACCTGATACAAACTGATAATATGAGCCCATTATGACACAACATAGCTGATTTCTGTACTATTCAGACCCCATTGAGCAGGTGGAGACAGATTCCAGTTATCACTTCTGAAACGGAATTGTATTTTTTATAAAAATGCAATCTTACTTTTCATCAGAAAGATAACGTGATCATAATGTCTCAAAAAACATAACATTGTACTCCCTCTGTACCACATATATAGGCGGATTGTTAAAATCTCTTAGATTAAGAATTCTTTTTTGATTTCATAAATATCCATGACTTTTCTTATTTTACCCTTTATCATATTCCCTATGTTAGAGACATAAACTCAATAGTGAGGATAACCAAGCAACATAAATAGGGATAAAATGGTTAAAAGCCATCTTGAAATTGCTACTCCGCCTATCTAATGGTACAAGGAAAATGCAATATTCCGCCTATATAATAGGTACGGAGGGAGTATGATACTGTAGCCTAAATCTGTTGTGGCATATTGAAGGGTTGAAATGAAAAACCGAGGTCAGCATTCAGGAAAAAAAAGAATTACCCAGCTTTTCGAACTACAGATCCTGCACTTCTACTCTGGGTTGACTTAAGTCTAAAAGCATACCATAAAATTTGAGGTGTCAGAACTAAAATATGCAGTCTCTGATGCACTTTGTATTTGTTTTTCTACAACCAGATTCTATGCCGCAAGCGAGGAGAACACTAGAGGCAGCAATCAAGTAAGCAACCTCCACATGATTTTTGTGATTTACAGAGTTTTTGGCTGATCAGGTTCAAATTGTGCTTTGAATTTTCTCTAAGACTCAGTATTATTATTAACCTTTCGTAGGTATAGGTTACATAGGAAACTGTTTCTGAAGAAGGTGATCCAGGCTCTGGAGATCTATCAAGATCGAATCCTGTTTTGACACTGTAACTTCCCATCAAGTAGTGGTTCTTCTTTTAATATTAGTAGTTTTTTTTTGCTGTTTTGACACCACTACTTCCCATCAAGTAGTGGTTCTTCCCATCAAGATCGAATCCTGTTTTGCGCTCAGAAGTAGAATACATAAATGAAGAGTAGTTTTTTTTGCTGGAATGAGAGATTACAGTAGCTCCATGCACGGAACTATAGTGTTCTTGATGCATAGGATTCAGGATTGTAGTGTCTATCGAAAATTTTGATGCGTAGCTTCTAATATGTTTCATGGCTAAAAGAAAACTTTCACCTTCTTTTTCTTTTTGTTTGATCACCTTTATATGAAAACTTTCTGATCCACCAAAGTTAGACTACCATATTTAAAGCTAGAAGGAGATTATTAAGAGCCTATCAAAAGAATTACACGGCCATAAAATTGTTGACATTTAGGCAATTTCCTTAAAATTGAAGTTTACTTTTCTTCTCATACTGACACCTGACTTGCAAACCAAACCAAAAAAAAAAAAAAAACTAACTAAATAACCAAATAATTGACTTACTTTTCTTACTCAATTAGAAAAATTTACTACTGGGAAGTACCCAAATAATTTACAGCATAACAATCTACAACGGCATGTTGAACTCGGACTCTTGAAAAGAACGAAAAAGATAAGAAAAAGGATGTGTGAAAAGAATAGTGGAATGTATTATTCTAACTGCCTAGCTTAGATGCTCAAATGTTCGTCTCTTGGCAAACTGTGAATCGTATCCGACCATCTCCCTGGTGAATGATCACTGCTATTTGAAGACACCTGAGCTTCTGCCCTAACTTCTCTAATCATTTTCAATACCTCCTTCATTGCGGGTCGATTTTCATATGAAAGGGAAACGCAAGTCATCGCAATATTTAAAAGAGATCCCAATTTCTCTTCAGATGCTTCATTACCTGAGTTTGGATCATCTCCAGATTCCGTCTCCTCTTCCCGGACAGAACGAACCCATTGAGGAATATCGGCACCATGTTCTTGAACAAGATCTTGGAAAGGTGTTTTTCCAGTGAGAAGTTCTAAAAGAAGAACTCCAAAACTATAGACATCAGCTTCTTGTGTTGGTATTTTTCGCAAGTCTCGGCATTCAGGAGCTCTATAAAAGAGAGATGATGCACTCGGTTCTTCAAGTGAGTCAGGATCACGGAATGGTGTCAAGCCATAATCGGTGAGGCAGGATTCGAAGTCTGAACCTAAAAGAACATTGGATGATTTCAGGTTTCCATGGGTTAATCCAGCCGTTTGATGGATGTAGACTAATCCTGTTGCCAAATCTTCTGCTATTTTTAAGCAGGATGTCCAGTGTAGGGGCTTTCCACCCCCTGAAGTTCTTGATCCTACAAAGGAACAAAGATGATTAAACATGCAATTAAGAAAAAGAGGAAGAAAAGGAACAAGTGCAATATAACAAACTAGGTGCTGTTAAGTTTCAATAGGGTCAGTTGTCATAACAACACATCATGGTGACCCGAGTCCCAATGGAAAAACCAGTCCTTACATACTAACTAGATCGCTCACACTACCCTGCTGAGATCAGATGCCAAATGAAAGTAAGAAGTGCAGTGAAGAAAAGTAGCCTGGTGTGGTACAGAGATTTGACTGTGTCCTAGAGGTGTGTGCTTTAAAACCAGTCAAGAAGCTAATAACTGTTTTTCATCTAAGATGCAGAAATTTTGAACTTCTAATTCGTAGGAGTAGTTGGACCTTACGGCCAGAGTTCAGTAACAATCTCTCAAAATTTGGAGAGGAACATTGAGAAAATGGTTCGAAATGAGAAAACCTGTGTGTTTGGTAGTGGTGTAAGTTTCATCAGCTTGATTGGATGCTGTTAAGTGTCAAGAATTGCTACTACGAGTGCATGCAAGAAAAAATGCTTTACCCAACAATTTCTATGTTGTAAATGCTGTAACTTCAATATAGAGTAAATTCAGTAATAGAAACAATAAACTGTGAAAAGGAGAAGATACAGACATCAAACTGCTAATATGGTGCAGAGCTTAATATTACTTTCAGTTCTTTTCTAGCTTACACGAAACTAGATGGATATTTCAGATGATTATAACATGACGTACTCCTTGTTAACAAGGTTCCAACGTGGGACTAAACTTCACTCATTAAAACTTTTGCATCTCAGAAAACAAAAAACTATAAAAAGAATAAATGAGAAAACACTTTCTAATAATTAAATAAATAAAACAAATGCATAAAGCACACATATGTAATCATTAAACATATCCAGCATGCTTGACCCGCCATCAGTGTCCTTGAAATTGAAACAGTTTCCGAATTTTTGTTTCTCATATGACAACCGACAATGGACTCCTACCCACCAAGTTACAGGTAAAAAATAAATTTTAAAAGACACCAATTGACAAAAATTGTGGTTGAGTTCAACTTTAACATCAAATGCCTTCATCAGCGGACCCATATGCTACTAATTCAAACACAACCATAAAAAAGTTTGACTATCTCACTATCTTGATTTGGTTGTCCTAATTGCACAATTAAGTGATTCACAAGAACTTCATACTAATGTAACAAATTTAGATAATAAGAAAACATAATAAGTTAAACTGAGGTGAATTAAAAGCATACCGTGAATGAGTGAGAACAAGCTGCCATTAGGGAAATAATCGTAGACGAGAAGACGTTCTTCTTTAGCTTGAAAATAAGCCCTGAGTGGTACCAAATTAGGATGTCTGAGTCGCCCTAGAACATCCATTTGTCTCCTGAAGTCTTCAAGCCTTGGATACCTAGAATCCTTCAATCTTTTAACGGTAACTATAAACCCAGATTCCATCACTGCTTTATAAGTACTCCCCAGTGTTCCTCTTCCTAATGTCTCTGCAGATGCCTTCAATAAATCTTCTAAACTATAGCTCATTTGTTGATCCCCTGCTCCACAAAAAACCAAACTTCCCAAACCTTCATTCTCCCATGAAAATCCTCCCTGTTTTGAACCACCAATTCCAGACCCTTCGCCACCCATTCCTGCTCCAACTACTACTTCAGTGCCTATTTCACCTTTGCTCCTAACTTCTCGTGACCCTTCCTGTGATTTTTTGCTTTTCCTAGTCTTGCAAACTTTCCATAAGATTACCAAACAGATTAACACCAAAATCAATCCGACAATACTACCAACAATAATCAATATAAGTTTCTTGTTTACGTGCTTTGAATGTGAATTTGAACTAGTAAATGGAGCTCCATTAGGAGTAATTGAAGCATTGCTGCAGACGACATTTATCTGTTTGCCACATAGATTGACATTATTGAGAAATGAAGTTGAATTAAATCGAACGAGTACCGCATTTGATGGAATTTCGCCAGAAAGTTGATTATTAGATACATTCAAGAATCTAAGAGTTGGTTGATTCAGAGCTGGAACTTCTCCTGTTAATTGATTATCTTGCAAATAAAGAATGTATAATCGCCGAAGCTTGAGAAGCGAGACCGGAATGTTACCCGACAATAAATTCCCCGACAATACAATGATTTTCAAACGATGAAGATCTGAAATAGAACTCGGAAAATGACCCGTAAATTGATTATCATTCAGATAAAGTGATTTCAAATTAGCCAAACCAGATAAATTGGGGATTTCACCAGAGATTAAATTTTCCTTAAAACTCAATACTCTAAGCTGATCAAGCTGGTTTAACCCTTTCCCATCTAAGGTTCCACTTAGATTTAAATGCTCAAGAACTAACTTTGTAACCCTACCATTTGTACACTCTCTAACCCCTTGCCATTTACATAAATCAGATCCTTTTCTCCATGATGATAGTATATCTGAAGGATCAATCTTTGATTTAAGCCTTAATAATGCTTCTTCATCACTTGATCTAACCAACCCAAACCTAAATGTTACAGAGAGAAAGTAAATAAACAAAATGTACCTTCCTCTTCTTCTTCTTGAATCTGCATTTAGAGCTGATAATGATTTCATTGTAACTGATAATAGCATTACAATTACAGCAGTGTTGAAGAAGATGAAGAAACCATTTGTAAATCTTCAACTGGCATTAAACAATTTCCCTCTCTTTGTCTCACTGTCTCTCTCTGTGAGATTGAACTGATGAGATCAAAGTACTTTTAACACCCCATTCACTTTTTTCTTCTTCAATAGATACAAAAACATCACTATCCTAATAAACAGAAGAAAGACAAGAACCCTTTATTTCTCTTCTGCTATACAGCTCAAAAAACAGTTGAACACTGTTTCAGTGCAAGAAAAAAGAATCAGAACCCTAAAAACTTCAAAAACTCATCTCTTTCCCAAGAGAGAGAGAAAGAGAGAGCTTTGAATGAATAGCCATTAAACCAACCAGGATTACTGCAAAAACGTTTCTGTGATGAGTTTATATTTAAGAGCTTGAAACTTATCAAAAGACAAATAGCGTTAACTCCACGTGAGCTGAGCTCAGAAAGTTACAAAGGAAAAAGAATGAATATCTTACTCTCTCCTTTTTTAAGCAGTATTTCTAGGGTTTCTCAATACTCTGTTTTAATTCAGAAGACCCATTTATTGGAAATAATGGAATCCAATATTATTTTCTTTCTTTTACAAATCAACCACTATTCAGTACTGGAAAGATTAATCAAAGTAGTTGGGTAGATAGATAGTGAGAGAGATTGCAAAAAATCAAACCTGCATTCACCAATCTCTCTCTCAAAAACCACAAGTTAAGAGGAAATTAACAAAATGAGTGTGGGTTTTTCTTTTTCTTTTCAGGTTAGAAAAATGAATGTGAGAAAGAAACTGAAGAATTGAAGATTGGATACTACTACTATTGAATCTCCATTACTAATAATTCTAGAAAGAGAGGGAAAAAAAAATAACTGAGTCTGGCAAGAAGAGCAGGAAACTGGTGACGATAATCAAAGCGATGGTGTCAGCAAAATTTAATAAAATGAGGTTTTTGTCCCAAAGTCTTATAAAACAGGTGGGATCCACATGGGATATGCACTATTAAACCCTAATTTCGTGTCTATAGTATGTATATAAAGTGGCTGGAAACATTATAGTTTTATTAGTTTAGGCTTAGTCCTATGGGCTAGATATCTAGCCGATAGATTGGCCATCCACGTCAGCCTGAGCAACCTCCTAAGTCCTATGGGCTAGATATCTAGCCGCTAGTTTGGCCATCCACGTCATCTCAGGAGCGCCTAACCATTCTAAGCGTTTTCTCTCGAGCGCCGCACCATTCTGGCGGCTTTGATTACTTTTGAACGCCGAACTGTTCGGCGTTTCAATCTCAAATTGTTAGATTTTGTGAGCGCCGAACGGTTCGGCGTTGAGACAACTTTTTGAGCGCCGCACCATTCGGCGTTCAATCTCGCCGATAGTGCGATCATGAGCAAATGCTAGGAGAGAGAAGTAGCCAGATTTAGTGTTAACTTTTTTCCCACACTTTTTTCATGATTTGCAACACTTTTTGGCCAATCTAGCACTCCAATCTAGCCCATAGGACTTAGCCTTAGTTCAAAAGCTTTGATGTTATTTATTTGTTTAAGCATGGTTCAATCACATGCCGTGTAAGCTGTCTTTGGTTTTACTCATAACTATACACAACAATTAAAATCTAAAAGCTTAACTTTGATTCTTCGTGAAATTATTTTGGTGCAAAACTACATTCATTTCAAAGAAAAACAAAAGAGAATGACATGAATTTAGGTTTTCATATTTATTTATTTTTGAAGTGTAGATTTTCATCTTGTTTGGTAGGAGATTGGACTAGACCATTTCCCACGAAAAATGAAAATTCAAATCGTTGTATGGTAGAAAAATCTAGTAATAATCTGGAGTTCTGGAGCTCTGCGAATGGCGAATTTTTTGAGTTGACTCAGTTTTTCATATTTGATGCTTAAACTTTAATCTCTACCCATATTTACAAATCTCAATGTTTTCCTTGATCCGTGATTACTTGATTTTCGATGTTCCTTATAATCGGTTTTATTAGTTCTATAATTTTTCCTAGTTTCTATTTAAGTAGTTCTTAAAAAAATACCATTATACGGTCTTTTGTCTTTGTGGTTTATTATCTTTTTTTTTCGGAATCCTTCCACAATGCTCTTCATTTTAAAATCAATTCTTTTTTTAGTGATCAACTAACTCTCTTTGCAGGGGCTTCTTCGTTCAACATCATGAAAGGCATTCATAATTGGACCTTCGTGTCCAATGTTCTCCTTATGTTAACATTATTGTTACAATCACAAAAAGTATTGTTATCTCAGCTAGCAATATTGCAAATCATCAGTCAGAATATGGTTACCAATAGTATGTTCCAGTATTATTTTCAATTTGATCATGTATATGATCTTATGGGGTCTAGCAGATCTCAACTTTTCTTCTTGAAGTGGCCGAGTCGACCGATCCAAGTTCAAATTTTGAATTCTCAACATCGTAACTTTCCCTCGCTCGTCAGACGTAATTTTCTCATTAAACTTAGCTGTCAACAGACTTTCTCTCATATAAATATCTACAAATTCAATGTTGTTTATTCTAAGGCAAAAAAATCTGTTTTACTGTTACTAAACTTAGATTATCTCCCATATTCTTGGTTGAGAATTTTTGACTTAAATAACAGCATTTCATCCTCCATTTCTCATCAAACAATTCTTCATTCTTGTGCAAACCTATTCTTTTACGACTGCATTTTAGGCTATCTCTTACTATGGCTTCATCCTCAAACAACCAGATTTCAGCTATCACCAACAAGATGAAGAATGCTACCATTCGTGACATCAGTGCTCGAAAACTGAGAAGACCAATTAGTTCACAAAAAGTTATTGCAGATGCGGCTGAAGACTGGAAAAATACTGCGATTGGGAAACTTTTCTCTAGATATCCTATTGAAACAGATGATGTTATAAAGGGAGTTGTTTCACTATGGAAAAGATGGAAACTCAAAGAAGTGCGTGCTATGGATAAGAATATTTTCCTATTTAAGTTTTTCTCAAAAGACTTGATGCTTTCAGTGATTAAAAAAGGATCGTGGAATGTTAAAAAATGTCATCTTAATCTCAAAGAGTATGATGCATCGATCCCTATTAAAGAATGGACTTTCACTCTCCAATTATCATAATTACTTATCATTAATGAAAGATAATTGTTATCGGGTGTTTTTTGGGCAAAAACTGATTCTGTTGTTTTTGGTAAATTTGGGTGTGTTGATGAGAAACGAATTCAAACCCTAAACAAATGTACTTCACATGAGTACTTTTGAGTTCGAGAGATCAATCTGTAAGACTCTGGCCTAAACCAAGAAATGACCGTTCCAGATTCAATTCGGTGACAAGGTGAAGGAGAAGGGTTGATCTTAGGAGGGAAGCGAAGAAGGTGTGTGAGATCAGAATGTTGAATTATGAAGGTGTGCCTGTTTTTATGACTTGTATCAGAATATGGTTTCTGGCTACTTGTGTTGATAACATTTGTATTGTATTTGAGCGGGTCGATCGGCCCTATGCAAAGGCGGGGCGCCAGTGAGCGCGCTGACCTCTTTTGGTCCGCCTGGAATTGAATCTAAGCTACTTACTTTGGCTGGCAAAGATGGACGATCGTGATCGATTTGTGACAGTACCTTGTTGCTGCAAACGCAACTTAGGGTTTCTAAAGCACCGCGTTCACCCTACTTTGGGTGAACGATTCTATACGCTCTTGGCTTGCCGTGAGGAAGTCGATCAACCATGGGTGTAGCTAGGTCGCCGGTGAACACGCCAGCGCTTCTTTGATCGTTTAAGATGCGATCTAAGCCGTCCAACTAGGCCGAATAAGTTGGACGGATGCGATGAGTTTTGAGACCGCTTTTGCCGGTCTTAGCTCGTTTGAGCTATTTTTAGACAACGCGATCACCCATGTTTTGGTGAACGTTCAAGGAGGTAGCGGACGAGCTAAAGGAATTTTGACCGGCAGGCATGCTAGTGGGCCTGCTGGTGTTTATCATGACGATCACCTAGTTCCGTTTGGAGTAGGCTAGGCCTATTAAATTGTATGGCCAAATCATATGGTCGTGATCGTTTCTTAAGACTGATATGGACAGTCTAGATTTCCTTTAAGGAATTTAAACGCGTTCGGTCGCGCTAGCTTTTAACTAAAAGGTGTGTGAACACGCTGATCTCTTTGTCAGAGGGTGACATAGCCTATGTGAGTGTTTTCATGCAGGTCCCAATACTGACACTTAGGGAGATTTACGCTACTCCACTGCGAGTAAACGTTAATCGTCATGTCATGCCGATATTGAGAGCTCGGCTGGGAACATAGCATAGGAAAATACTAGGCAGGCTCCGGTATTAGTGAGTAATGCAGCTAGGAGGTTAAATACTCATTAGGCTCTATACTAGTGAACAATTCATCTAGGAGCTTGAGTTTCACTATAATGTGAAGAGAGACATAGGCACTCATCAGATTCTGATATATTTTCCAAATTCCTTGCGGAATATAGGTATATCAAGGTCCACTACTTCTATTGCTGGGTCAGGTAGACAGACTTTTACGGTTTTCCTAAGCTAAAAACCACCATCAACATTAAGTCCCCTGCTTAACATGTAACAATGACATTGTTGTGGGGTAAGCACTGGATGGTGACACACGAAAAACAAAATTGAAAAGATGAAGCAGGTAGATATTACCAGGGAAATCGAAATCGTCCTTCAGTAGCGGGATCGTGCGGCCAGTGGATTTCGTAGTAGCGTGTTTCTAACTCAGCTATGGGGTATGAGTGCGGTGCGCCCAGCCATCTACTCTCGTTCATGGAGCAAGAAGGAATCCTTCTTCTATTCAAACTCTAAAAACTCTGTTCGTATGAAAAGGGGTATCGACCCTCTTTTATTGCTCGTCCGGCTCCGTGCTTTCGTCTGCAGCGGCCAACTCCTCTTTGTCACTGTCAGCAGCTCGATCATAAGCGTGCTAATCGTCAGCGGCAAGGTAAGTTCATCTTGTCTTCGTATTTTAGCTGTGAGTGTAATATCCATGAGTAGTTGATCAAACTCGGATATTTAGCTCTGTGTGAATGACTTTCTTTGTTAGTGGCGGTAGAGCGAGCGTTAACGGCAACAAAACAATCTCCAATAGTTATAATCAGCTGCAAGGCGAGCCAGGAGAACCCAAGGTAGGTGTTGTTTTCTTTTTTGCGCATGTAGCCATCCAACAGTACCATCGATCTTCTCCAGAATGTGTAATAAGGTTCTGACCCCGGAAGAATGAGTATCTAACCTCTCTAGTGGGTTTTGAAATTTACCAAACTCCATTGCGGTCAAATGCAAGAGGCCTTGACTTTAAGTTGTTTAGTGTCTGGACTGCTGAGTTTCAATTGAAATGTTCTTTAAACTCTTGAGCATTGACTGGCACGAAATTGTATTTATTCTGACTCTTTATCTCATAGGCCTATTATTTACTTTCTGATTACGATGATGATATGCTTGGAAGGCTTGTATGGGCAAGATCTTCCGGAGTCGTTGAGTGAAGTAGACGAGCTGAGAGGCGTTCCGTTGCCGACGTGCTGCTATCAAGTCTTTAAAGAATTCGTTTCAAGCAACATCCTTTGAATCATCTTCTGAATCTTGGATTGTTGTATGTAATGGGATGCGATGCGATGAGCAGTCCCCAGTTACACTTATGTTGGGTTACTAGAGTTGTACCTTTTGAGCCGGCTTGGGAATAAAATGCGTTCTTACAGGGAGTTGTAAATGCATGCTAGATCCGATGGCCGTATATGTGAAAATATCTCTACGACGTACTTTTGAAGTCTTCGATGCACGTGTACGGCTTCATGTTAAGAAATTCTTGCGGTTCGTAAAGCTTTGACAGTGATGATACTGATATCACCAATAACCTGGTTGAGAGACGTGAAGGCATCCCGCGCTAGCAGTCCCCATGTGTAATTATTCGTAGCATATTTTTTTCTCCCATTGTATTTGCTGGTAAGGTGGTTGACGAATTGATGAAAGCGGCATTCTTTTGGATTCGTCACTTGTTGATCAGAGTCATGTTTGATAGATCTATATTGTATCCAAACTTTTGGAAGCTTATGCACCCCTTCCATAGGAAATTGGAAAACTAAAAACACCGATTCTGATTTTGTCGTCGATGTGGCAGATATAATGCAGTTGGTCTGTGTGGCTTGCTGAGGTGTTGAAGCGGCTTCGGCCTTTGAAGAGAGCGATGAAGAGGCTTCGGGAGAGAGAGCGTTGAAGCGGCTTCTAGAGAGAGCGTTGAAGCGACTTCTTCTGGAGAGAGCGTTGAAGCGGCTTCAAGAGAGAGCGTGCGTTGAAGCGGCTTCAGGAGAGAGCGTGCTTCGAAGCGGCTCCTGAAGAGAGCGTTGAAGCGGTTTCAGGAGAGAGCGTACGTTGAAGCGGCTCCTAAAGAGCATTGAAGCGGCTTCTTCTGGAGAGAGCGTTGAAGCGGCTTCAGGAGAGAGCATGTGTTGAAGTGGTTCCTGGAGAGAGCGTTGAAGCGGTTTCTTCTGGAGAGAACTCCAGTGAGGGCACCCTTAACCCTTGATTTCTAAAAATGAGTTCTTCCCATTCTTCTGAGGCAATACGATATGGCAGATAGGAAGACGACACACAAATAGTGCTGGCCAGCAAGTCGTGTTTTCTCCTCATGGGAAAGAATATCGTATCTATTGTAACATCTCAATGCATGCAACGCTGGAAACGGTGATTCGAAATAGGGAGATAACAATAATGGTTAAGGATTCGACCAACCTTTAGTTTTATTTTCCCTCGCAAATTATATACTTCTTGATTGACCGTCTCTCTTGTGTTGAAGAAGTTCTTGACTGACGGAGAAGGAATTTCACGCTGAGCCTCAGTCCCCAAGTGTGGTTTACGTGGTTCTATCATGTATGGTCGATGGGTTGACCATGGTGAGGATATCACCCTCTTGCATCTATGCTGATGACTACGTACAAAACAGGTGGGCTGGAGCTTGGATGGCTACGATCACGATCTTTGACAGGGACGAGTGATGACTACAGGCATAAGCCCTGGCAATGACGAGTGATGGATACGGCCATGGATATTGAAAGGAATGAGCGGCAGCTATGAGCAAGAACCTTGGTCGGCCACGACGGGCTTTGAAAAATCACATTTGTGAGTTTATTCTCCTTTTTTTTTTGGTGAAGCAGCTCCTCTCTGATTATCTGATGGAGGCTCGCCTATTGTTGGTTGCTTAATACGTCACGGTTGAGGGCTGCAAATATTTCTTGACGCTGCGCTTTAGAGAAATACAGAATCTCACATAAATGCCCCATCGTGGACTGTACAGTTTTGTGAACGAAGTCCCCAGAAATCATGCAGCTCGTGACGGGAATAGAATCTCTGTGGACTCCCTCAGTGCTTAGTTTAAGTTCTCATGCATCCACCTTCTCTTTGAAAATGCGCTTCAATTTGTTGCAATCGCTGGTGAGGTGATTGAGGAACATATGGTAACGACAATATTTTGGATTTGCCATTTCTTCTTCGGTTGGAGGACGTCTGGTAGGAGGTAGCTTGATGACGCCATCTTGAATCCACGCTTCTAGGTGTTCGATTACCTTTTCAATTGGACACGAGAAAATTAGAGCAGCCTCTCCAATTTCTTGTTGTTGTGCAGGCGTCTTAGTCGCAGCTTTCCGGGTTTGAGTTGTCTGCTGCGCTAGTGCCGCACGTTTGGGTTGTTGATAGTCGTTCCCCAGATGCATTCTCTTTCCACCTTCACTAGCGATTGACTGGAGGTTGGATATTTTATTGGAAGGACGCTTGCTTTCCTGAACATCTTTACGAGCTTTTTCATTCTCAAGGTTCGGATCGATCAATAAAGCAAAGAAATGATCTCTTAGCAGCTTCTGATGCAATATGGGAATTGATATTTTCCAGGAAGGACGCACATAATGAAATCACCTTTTCATAGCGAGAACTCTGATGAGAACGTGATAAATCCCACGAGTCTTCTTTATGAGTTTGAGGAAACATATCTCGATCTTCATGGTCAGACAAGTTAGGTTGGAGACTACCTTTCCATTCAACGTGACCATAGGCTCCATCTTCCTCACCAGGAAAAGGAATATGAATCTTGGAAGAAGGACTACTACCATCAGTATTGATCCAAAATGAATTGTTGGTGGTGTTTCCTCTAGAATGAATGCGTGTTGGTTCCTTTGATAGTTGATCCGTGAGGACTTTCAAAAGCGCAAATACTCCGTCCTGCGTCTTGACGATAGTAGCTTAATTCCTGACAATATCATTCAGGATTTTCATCAAATTATGAATAGTTGTTAAATATTGAGACTCCATAGCCACGACAAGGGTTTTGAATGAAAGAACGGATTCACGAATAACATGTGAAGTATTGTCAGTGCTAGGAGAAGTAAAATTAGGATTGAGGGTTTCTGAACCATTCTTAAGATCAACCATATTGAGAAATTTAGGATATTGAAAACGGGATAGGGAAAATGATTTTTTGCAACCGAGAGATCAATTTCCCACTGTGGTCGCCAGTTGTTTTTGGGGTAAAAACTAATTCTGTTGTTTTTGGTAAATTTGGGTGTGTTGATGAGAAATGAATTCAAACCCTAAAAAAATGTACTGCACATGAGTACTTTTGAGTTCGAGAGATCAATATGTAAAACTCTGTCCTATACCAAGAAATGGCCGTTCCAGATTCAATTCGGTCACAAGGTGAAGGAGAGGGGTTGATCTTAGGGAGGGAAGCGAAGAAGGTGTTTGAGATCAGAATGTTGAATTATGAAGGTGTGGTTGTTTTTATGACTTATATCATAATATGGTTTCTGGCTACTTGTGTTGATAACACTTGTATTGTATTTGAAATAGGTTGAAATCCCATTTATACAAGTCATGTTCGAGCACCCTCTGATCTCGTAGGAAGTGGAGGTGATTAAGCAGTGGAGAGGTGGGGTTCTGTAAAAAGTGGTGATCACCACGTTTCCATTATGAGGGAAAACTGGTCACGCTTTCACCCACTACTCTCATTGCTGTCAACCGTCCATTCTTTCCTGACACTTTCTCGTAATGGGCGCGTTGCAGGTCGCACGCCGTAAACCGCCAGACCAATACCCCAGTAATCATCCCCCAGTTTGTGACATGTTTGATGTCTCGAGTAAATGGGTCAAGTCGTGAGACTCGCCGCTAAAAGCAGCACATAGTGCCTTTAGGTTAAATGATAAAATTATTTGTGAAATCAATGTTTATGAAGCATCGCTTATAATGGATGCGTATAAAGCATCGCTTTCAACAAGCAGCTGAAAAATAATCGATATGCTAGATGCATCGTTGTTTTAGAGCTCGATTGAATCAGTCAAGAATTGAGCGTCTTAAAACAGTAGTACGACCGGCCACCTTTGGGTGATCGTTTGAGGGCCTTATGGGCGAGCTATCACTTGGTCGACCGCTCCCGGTGGAGGAGTGATGGCCGGTGGTCACAATGCTACCTTGTTGGTTTTCTGAAAATAAATCTATATCATCCAACTAGGCTAGCGAAGTTGGATGGACGAGATGATTTGCGGCAGTTGTTTATTGCCATTAATATAATTTTAGGGTTTAGGGGTCGTGCAGCCAACCCTATTTTGGCTGATCGATTGAAAGCACTGGGCGCTGATTTGAGCGGGCCGATCGGCCCTATGCAAAGGCGGGGCGCCAGTGAGCGCGCTGACCTCTTTTGGTCCGCCTGGAATTGAATCTAAGCCACTTACTTTGGCTGGCAAAGATGGACGATCGTGATCGATTTGCGACAGTACCTTGTTGCTGCAAACGCAACTTAGGGTTTCTAAAGCAGCGCGTTCACCCTACTTTGGGTGAACGATTCTATACGCTCTTGGCTTGCCATGAGGAAGTCGATCAACCATGGGTGTAGATGGGTCGTCGGTGAACACGCCAGCGCTTCTTTGGTCGTTCAAGATGCGATCTAAGCCGTCCAACTAGGCCGAATAAGTTAGACGGATGCGATGAGTTTTGAGACCGCTTTTGCCGGTCTTAGCTCTTTTGAGCTATTTTTAGACAGCGTGATCACCCATGTTTTGGTGAACGTTCAAGGAGGTAGCGGACGAGCTAAAGGAATTTCGACCGGCAGGGATGCTAGTGAGCCCGCTGGTGTTTATCATGACGATCACCTAGTTTCGTTAGGAGTAAGCTAGGCCTATTAAATTGTGTGGCCAAATCATGTGGTCGTGATCGTTTCTTAAGACTGATATGGACAGTCTAGATTTCCTTTAACGAATTTAAACGCGTTCGATCGCGCTAGCTTTTAACTAAAAGGTGTGTGAACACGTTGATCTCTTTGTCAGAGGGTGACATAGCCTATGTGAGTGTTTTCATGCAGGTCTCAATACTGACACTTAGGGATATTTACGCTACTCCGCTGCGAGTAAACGTTAACTGTCATGTCATGCCGATATTGAGAGTTCGGATGGGAACATAGCATAGGAAAATACTAGGCAGACTCCGGCATTAGTGAGTAATGCAGCTAGGAGCTTAAATATTCATTAGGGTCTATACTAGTGAACAATTCATCTAGGAGCTTAAGTTTCAATATAATGTGAAGAGAGACATAGGCACTCATCAGATTCTGATATATTTTCCAAATTCCTTGCGGAATATAGATATATCAAGGTCCACTACTTCTGATGTTGGGTCAGGTAGACAGACTTTTACGGTTTTCCTAAGCTAAATACCATCATCAACATCGGAAAAGCAAATATTAATTGGGAAAAGCTGACTTTAGTCGTGGTCAATTGATTTTCGGTTAATATGGGCGGAAATATAAAACCTTGAAACCCCTTCAATTGATTTCCATGTCCATCAATTATTATTGTTTTTCGACACCAAATTATGATTAGATGATTCAAATCTAACCTCGACTTTTTTTTCAACACCTAAATACGATTAGATGTTTCAGATCCAATCTTGTTCTCTCATAAGTCATGACTATCCGGAACAACCAAAAGTTAAGAATGATCTGATATCTAGAATCTGATTGTGTTTGCATGATCAATGAAGTGTTTGAGAGAGTTTTAGCAATGCTAAACATATTAAAAAATAGTTTTTGAGCATCTACTAAAATATAAACTGGGACAGTTGGTACAACGGTTTGTGAGCTGTTAGGCTTGTTCATGAGTCAGGGTGCAACGGTTCGTGAACCGGGTTCACCAACTACTAGCCTAAAATACCAACTTAGAAAATTCAATTCACGACGGTTCATAAACTGGATTCATGAATTGTTCCCAACTGAACTTACGATTTTCAAAACTGGTTCGCCAACCTTCTTGTATTTCTGAATCTAAAATATCTATGGTTTTCTAGCTAGAAATATCACTACTTCAGAATTTCTCTCTTATGATGTTTATAACATTCCCAGGTGATAAAATCACTTGCATGGTCATTTTTCAATTGATCCACAAACTAATTCACAAACAATAAATTGCTTAAACTAATATTATTAAGGATCATTGAACATCTTTGCTAAATCATCTTTTGAGATTTTAACAAGATAAGCTTGACTCGAAACTTCTTGTTTGTAAATCTACTAGAAGTCGTACGACATCGTCTCAACATATAGAATGGTAAGATGGTGAGTAAAAATAGAATGGTTCAGTCTTCATACATCTGATATAGAAGTTCTCCAAATTTCTTTGTCGATCTTCAATTTTCAAGGGTGGTGTCTGATACTCAACTACCAAATTCTAACCTAGTCTGACACGGCTTATAGGCTATAAATCAAGATATAGTTTTGATCATATAACATTGACAACATGCTTGAGATAGCAAAACTTGAGGGTTCAATCGAGCATTACTCTAACAACAACAGTCTTTAAAGAGTGGACATAAGAGATATCGCCTAATTAGGTTACTCTCCTCTAAGATAATATTAATTACGAATAATACTTACATTCGACTATCACACTGACTACAAAATGAAGTACGTGTGATGGGATAAGTTTGTTCAAAGTTATTCCTTGGTACTCAAGGAATTTTTCATAACCAAAAATATCAGAAGATATGCAATATTAGATAGCATACAAGTATACTTTACTAATATATTCTTTAGAGATATGTTTTACTTACCGGAAAGAAAGGACAAATATATTCGAAAACCTTAATAAAAATTCGCAAATATTTCAATTTGGGATTTCACCTTGAGTATCAAGGAATATCTTTGAACAATAAATAAATAAGATTTAACACATGTTCAAATAGCCCATTATGTCGACATCTTGAACTTTCTGTTAAAGCATTGCTCGGTTAAACCCACAAGTTTTGTTATCTCAAGTTTGCTTTCAATGTTAGGTGATCAAAACTATATCTTGATTTCCATTTTACTAAGTCAAGTCTCGGAATAGGTTAGAATTGTAGTTGGGTATCATATATCACCTTTGAAAACTGAAAATCGACGAGGACATTGGAGAACTTTTATATCATGTATGTGAAGACTGAACCATTCTATTTTACTCACTAAACCATCATTTTATATATTGAGACTATGTCCTATGACTTATAATAGAGGTACAAAAAAGAAATTTTGAGTCAAGCTTGTCTTGTGAAAAATCTCGAAATATGATTTAGAATTTAGATGTTCAAAGGTCCTTAACAATATAAGTTCTACGAATTAATTTGCGGATCAATAGAAATTGCCCATGGAAATGATTGTATCTCTTGTAAATATTTCAAACATCATAAGAGAGCTACTCAGGGTAGGTTGGCGAACCAGTTCGTAAACCATAGATATCTGAGTTAAAGAAATACAGGAAGGTCGCAAGTTCAGTTGGGAACAGTTCACGAACCCGGTCGGCGAACCGTGGTAAACTAAATTTTAAGTTAGATGAATAGGCTAGAAGTTGTCAAACCCAGTTCACGAACTGTGGTCCACTGAATTCGGCAGTATAGTAGGGTTGGAAAACCTGGTTCACGAACCGTAGCACCCTGACTCGTGAACAAGCCCAGCGATTCGCGAACCGTTGTACCAACTATCCCAATTTATGTTTTAGTATATGCTTAAAGATATATTTTCATAATATGTTTAACATTACTAGAACTCTCTTAAACACTTATATGTGTGTATCTTGATTAAATTCTTAGGTATTTAAATGAACATCAAATAACTTTTTAGTTATTTGGCTAACTTGCCAAACCGAAGAGTCATTATACACAGTTCTGTAACCGAACCTATGTGTATACTATATTCTATTGTATTTTGAAGACCTAAAGTGTTGGATTGATTCTCAAGTTATCTTAGCTTGCATTTAAGCTAACCATGGTCTTTGAAAACTATAAATAAATATGATCTTTCAACTGAGAAATCAATCCATGACACTTTGTGTCCTCGTTGATTCTAGAGTCGTCCTCTATTGACCTAGGTTTCCTTTGAGAAATATAATTAGGTCTACGACTAAAAGACTTCATTTTGGAAATTCGTGAATCCAGGTCCAACTATCTTTACCTTGATAGTTCGTGAAGTCTGATCTTGCTTTTCTATTATCGAGGTTTACGTAATCTCTTTCGGGCAAGGTAGATACTAATTGCAAAGTTCTCTTAATCTCAGACTTTGTGATTCCTCAAGATAGATATATAAAGACTGATCTTATTTGATCTTTCAAAGATTTTTCTTGAGGGGTGGTTAAGAATCTAGGCCGCTCTTCCGGATTTGTGAGGTTTGCTAACTTTGTTAATTGCAAACAAATTTTCACACCTTGATCTTTGATCGAAACCAAATAGGCTTATCTGTTAGAGGCATATTGGTATCAAAAGTATTCACTTCGGCTGAAGCAACTCTTAGGTTGTAAAACACGTCATCTCAGGGAATCAAGTGTGTAGAGCCTTGCGAGGTTCAAGATACCTATGAAGCACGGCATTATTAAATTGCTTGGAGGGTGGATTCATTCTCAACTACATTCCAGTATGAAGTCTGATAGTAGGCTAAGGTCTGTAACGGTTTAATACGACTTGGTGTTGAAACTGACGAGGTCTAGGGTTTTTTCTACTGGTGCAGTTATCAAAGCAGGCAAACACATTAAAGACCTCATAAGTATGTGTTTGTAGCGATCTGATATGGACAAAGGTGATATCTCTATAAACGTACCACCAGTCTTCAATGACTCTAATTACTTATGGTGGAAAATTGCTATGCGTGCATTTCTTAAAGCACGTGATTTTCAATCATGGATTTAGGTAGTTAATGGCTATGATGCTCCCGTTGTGTCAGTAGGGAATGTGAACGTTCCAAAGAACATTGGTGAATACAATGCTGCCGAGATACTTGCTGCAAAGCAAAACTCCGACGGTTTGAATCCGGAGTTTAAAATTGAAAGGTCTAAGTTATATGGATAATTAGAACCTGATGAGAAAAATAGAGTTATCTTTATTTTGGTCTTATCGAATGAAGCGATTGTTTTTTTACAATCGGTTTAGCAAAGGGACTAAGGTGCTTAGTTGATTTTTGGTTTGCTAAACTAAATTGGGAAAATTGCTTCGGGCAATTGTTTCCTTGATAACATATCAAAACAAATTACATTGTAGTTTCGGTTTTGATATTGGTTATCAAAAATGGTGTGTGGAACCCTCGTGCTTAACTCTATAGGTTTGCAAGTCTATTTTGAGATTTGTAAGATTCTTTTCGTGTTGTCCTTTATTTTTTCGTTTCTTTGTCATTTTGTGACAAAAAGGGGAAGAAATATATGGAGTAAACAAGTGATACTAGTATTGATTTTATATTGATTGATATCACTAAGGAAAAGAATATTGGTGCTTAAACGTTTATCTAACGAAAAGAATGAAAGCATAGACTAAGGGGGAGTAGCATATCATATTAATTGGTATAACAAAGATGTGCGGATTGATGAAATTGACCTATCTCACCTTTAGGGGGAGTATTAGCTATGTTATTATAATGTCAACAGCGGCATTTAAGGATTGAATGAATGCAGGTTATTGTGTTGTTGAATTCGGGAACCAAGCGTATGTGTAATGAATTCTTGTAATTTGTTTATCCATATGATTGTAAGAGTTTTGTCACTAAAATTGACAAAGGGGGAGATTGTTAGAGCATAGCTCGGTTGAACCCACCAAGCGTTGGTATGTCAAGTTTGCTTGTCATATTTTAGTGAATCAAAACTCATTTTAAGAGTCGCTTGATTATGTACTAGAGTCAACTTCGTATAGGTTAGCTTGAAAGTATTATGATATGAGACATTACAAGTATTGCGAAGACTTGAAGAAGTGAAGAAGTAAGAAGCTACAACGACAACATCATCCTTCCACTTGAGGTTAGTGATATTTGACTTGAACTGTTTCATTCCCTAACGTATCTTTTAAGTCATGCATATTGAAAATGAAACTGCGAAGCATGAACACTCTAGATAGACATAGTATTAAGGAATACAATATGAAGTTTATTGCTTAAACATTAAACTTTGTAGATAAGACATCGACATAATCGTTTAAATGCTATTGTGATTATGTATGGGTATGAGGTGAGAATTTCATCCAAGGAAACAATGTTTTACATGTGTTTTAAGGAAGTAAGTTCATAAACTTGTTTATGAATCGAAAAGAAAATCGCCAGGCGTTATCGGGATTGTTATTCATTGCATATCTTGTGAACATCCAATATGTGTGATTTAGTATAACCGCTCATGACTTGTTCGTGTTCTTGGTAAAACTATTCACAAAGGCCTGATTTATGTATTGGTATGACTTTTATTAGTGAAACCTAAATTAAGTAATCACCTGAGATGGTATGATCAAGTTTATATTTTGTTGAACCGAATCTGGGTAAAGGGGAACCGATTCTATGAAGAGGTGTAACACATCACAAAAGGTAATCGATCCTTGTATGAGGTGCAGCAAGGTTTATAGCAGAAAGGGGAACAGATCCTATGAACATGTGCAACACATTTTTAGGCAAAGGGGAACCGATCCTATGGACATGTGCAACACATATAAGTTAGATACCATATATATGTGGGGAACCGATCCTAGTACCTAGTCAACCGAATTTTGGGAAGCTAGTGTGACTATGCATAGTACTCACATGGAGGTAGAACCGAAACTTATTTTGGTAGAACCGTGAAACCCATGATTTGTGATTGAGTGTTTCTTAATCAATCGCATAGTTCTTGAAAGTCATATGAACCAATTCTAAACTTGTTTGGAAGTGTGGCAAATCGGTTTCAAGGTTGTAAGTATGAAAGAGGACTTACAAAGTAAGGATGTCGGCATACTTTGAACACGTGCAGTAATGTTTATATTTTATTGTTCAAAGTTATTCCTTAATAGCTACAGGAAGAAAATCTCAGGATCGAAATAAATAAGTTAAGAATCTTTTATTTAAGGTTGTTAATTTTATTTTAGGAAAATGAGAATTAGTAATGTACATTTACTAGTTGAGATTTTCCAGAGAGATTTTCGATCATTATTTTAGACAGAGCATTTCCAGGAATTATGGAAACCGAATTTGGAATGTATTGAATATCTTTGAGAATATTTTCGGTTTTGGAAATTCCTTGGTGTCCAAACTTCCTTGTCTATAAATACTTGAAGTTTGCAATTCTAGCAAACTAATCCTTCGTGATAACAAACTTCCTCGGTTGTGTTGTTACTGGTGTAGCCGCCTATTCGGAGAGGAGAGTAACCTAATTAGGCGAAATCTCTTATGGCCGCTCAGTTTAAAGTCTTCTTTGGGATTGAGAAGTTCTACGAGTACCGTTGGTGAGAAACTAGATAATTGTGGTTTATATTGTGTTTTCGATTGATTTGATTGACTAATGGTGGTTGAACTTTGATTGCACCTAGTTTGTTTATGCTTGAGAATCTTCTCTTCTGATATAAGATTCACTCAAACTAGATCGAAGTTTCGACAGGGATCTTTAGACTGTTGGTGCTAAAGACGATCTTGTGATAATCCATTGTTAACAGACTCCGTTCTGTGCGTGATTGATCACAAGAGATTCAAGTTGTTGTGTGCAGGTGTTTATTGAAGATCTGAGAATATTTGAAGACAAAGAAGATATTGAAGATTTCTGATTTGGGGTTCATAATCTTTGGTGTGCACAATACTTGTTTCGGTATAAGAGAATCCAACTATAATCGGTTTATCCTTGTGGTAGATTGGATTTATTAGTTGTGTAGATCGGCATCAATACAATTCTTTGTGATTAAAAGTATTGATTGCAAAATCTTAACAATTACTTCGGCGATTGAACATAAGATATATCTAAGAACCTGACGAAGGAGTTTATGTTAAGATAAACAGAAGAGCCTTTGTCCGACTCACATCACTTGGTTGAATAGAGGTGATACCAAACAGATTTGTTGTTCCTTTACTGTTTGGATACGGACCAAAGGAATTGTTCCAAGTACGTGACTTATTCATAAGTTGGCGGCGTGGGAATACAGACGGGACTAGGTGAACTATAGGTTTAGTTGCTTGGTCTCAACTATAAGAAGTTAGGTTTAATTTTGTGTAGCGGCTTAATCTTGAGAGTATTCAATTTTGAACAAGGTCCCGGGGTTTTCTGCATTTGCGGTTTCCTCGTTAACAAAATCTTGCTGTGTCATTTACTTTATATTTCCGTATTATAATTGTTTTATTATAATTAAAGTAAATTACACAAACGTTAATTCCTATTTACTTGATAAGCAATCCTATTATGTTTGGTTAAGTCCAAACCTTTGTATCAAGTAAACATACTTCGTTGTTGTATTGTCTCGATCTCGTATCCATATATGATCACACGAAGTGTGAACCGATTAGTTGTATTGTCTCGACTCAGTCCATAGACAATCACTTTCGGAGAAAGGACTTATAGGTAGGAAAAGTTTTAGCTTGAGGTATATTTGGGTACCCTCGCCTTTTTAATTGGTATCAGAGCAGGCAAACACGAAAAGATCTAACAATCTGTGTTTGGTTGATCCAACCTATAAGAATGAATCTAATAAGTGATTCAGTTAACGTACCACCAAGATTTAATGGGACAAACTACTCATTATGGAAATCGTCTATGAAAGCTTTTCTTTTATCCCGAGATTTTAATACTTTGCTATTAATCGAAGACGGATACCAACAACCGATGGATTATTCAGAGTTAGAGTTTAAACGCTTAGCGTCTTATACCATTGAAGAAAAAGCTCTTGCAAAGCAAAATTCGAATGGTTTGAATGCCATCATACATGTTGTTGGTCATGATCTTCTACATCATGTGCTGACCTGTATAACTTCTAAAGAGGCATGGGATATTCTTGAGAGCGTATTTGAAGGAGATGAATCTGAAAAAGAAGCTAGACTTCTTTCCCTCTTATCTGAATGGGAACATCTCAATATGGATGATAACGATACTTTCGAGGAGTTTAATTCTAAACTTTTGAGATTGTCAATGCATCTTTCTTTCTTGGAAAGGCTATACCTGAAAAGGAAATAGTATGCAAGATTCTCAGATCGTTACCATCCAGATACGAGTCTAAGAAACATGCCATAATAGAAGGTAATGATCTTTCTCTACTTTGTCGAAGCTCTCTAGTAGGAAAGTTAAAGATCTTTGATAGAGAAATTTTGCTGAAGAATAAAACTAAGAAACGTTGCCAATAGGACATATTATCTATTGATAAACATGTTCCTGATACACTATCGGTTTGCCATAAAAAGGGTAAGGATGAAGTACAATGCTTCAAGTGCCGTAGATTCAGACATATGGCAAAACACTGTCCCAGCAGAATAAATCTAAAGTGGAACAAAGCTTATGTCTCCACTCTTGATGATATTCCGGAGGAAGAATCCAATGAAGAAATATCTAAGTGTAATGCACTTCTTGCCAACTCTAACAATGATGAATTCTGCGAGTCTAATCAACTCCTAGAACAACGTGAGTTAGAAATTGAGGAAAATAAAAGGTTAAGCCTCGTACTTGTCAACCTTTTGAAATTCCTCTCAGATAAAACCCTTATGGTAAAATCTGAACAAAAAAAATTGGGTGAAAAACCAATAGAATCGGAAACTAGTTTTTCTGATAATATGATAAGTTCTTCATGTGGAGAAAATATTTTCACTACAATCCTTCTTAAAAATAAATATATCAAAGCTCTTGGTAAGGGAATAATGAAGATTGGTAAGTTTATGAGGTCTCAGAAGGAGATTGCAAACTCTTGTAATTACAAGAGAAAGAAAGAACATAAGGAAACACAGTCTATTGTGTTTATAAGTCATCCTAAGGATGTCTTTGTTAACTGTGGTGAGAATAAGTCTCGCCTCAACACACACTGATTGTGTTGAATTATGCATCCTCACTTGTTGCCCAAATATTCTGATTGTGAGGAAGCATAAATCTGGGCAAGTTGTTCATATCTGTTTCTTTAGTGAAAAATAAAGGATATCTCTTATTTTTGGGAAAAATTGTTTCGGTTTCCATAAACCAAATTATTCCTTGATTTTCTCCTATCTTATATATCTTCTTCCTTTCCAAAAGAAGACTATTTTATTTTCATGGAGAAATCGGTAAAAGAAGGGTCATCTCTTAATGATTTAGCACTTTGTGCATCAGTTATGACTGAAACTCATGATGTCTCTCTTCATGATAACTCTCAAGATTCTTTAAGGAAACAGATTCTTTCTGTTAAAGGTTGCATTAGATATCATGAGATGATGATAAAGGATTCAAAAGAAGTACTAGTTAATCTTCATTCTCGACTGTTTGAGATGAACAAATTATCTACTCAAAAGGTAAGTACTCAGAAGAATTTGAATCCAGTTTTTGAAAGCAATCTTCACAAGAATTGGGAAAGGAATAATAGACATCGGTTTTTGATTTCTTTCAATGATTGTATTAAATCTATTATGAATAAAATTATTTGATTTATAATTTTCTTGTGATGGTTTTTTGATTTACATAGCTTGTGCTTGAATGCTTTATTATTGCTATGGATTTTTATGGGATGTTTGATTTTGGTTTTATTACCTTGATATTCGATCTCATAATATTGTTAACCCTTATGGTTTGGGTGACTTTTTGATTTAGCAGGATTAATTTCTAGCCCATGTTGGTAGGCTTTATCAAAGGATCATGAGGGGTTCTGGTAGAAACAATATGTGAAAAAGTCACAATATGTTGAATCGGTTTTGGTTTAGCATAAAAGCATATGTGTTTCGACGGTTTTCAACTTTTGCTTGCAATTGTTAAAACCGATTTTCAACCTTTCTATGGTAAAGGTTGGTTGTTGTTATTCTTTTGTTTTGCATAAGGATGACAACATAATGATATTTCGATATCAATTCTCCCTGGAAGAAGATGCAAACATATTGGAGAAGTGGATGCGAAATTTGAAGTAACAATGTTGTTAGTTAATTGTTTTCCTGTTTAAGAAAAGCCTGATTTTATTTCATATATATTTTGCTTTTGCTTAACAAAATTTCGGTACAATTGATGTTTTATTCCATGATGTGTGTATGGATGTGTGTGTGATTCAATTGGTTCCGGTTAAGAAAAACTATTGTTATCTTGCTTTATTGTGTGGTATCAATTGTATAGGCTTACAAAATTTCGGTGCAATTATGATGCTTTATTGTCTATGTTGTTTCAATTGCTTCCCGTTGAGGTGAATAATTATGCAAGTTGATTTATTTTGGTTTGTATGAATTATTTATGGCTTAACGAAAGAAAAAGTTTACGGGATGAGTTGTTTAGTCCAATTCGATTCCGGATAAGAGAAACTAAGTTTATCTTAGTTAGACTTATAAAAGTGGAGGTTTCGGTTATTCAAGTCTAATCGAATGCCTTAACAAGAAATGCTAGTTAACTAACCTAGTATTTGTCTTGTTTAAAATTGAAAGGTCTAAGTTATATGGATAATTAGAACTTGATGAGAAAAATAGAGTTATCTTTATTTTGGTCTTATCGAATGAAGCGATTGTTTTTGTACAATCGGTTTAGCAAAGGGACTAAGGAGCTTAGTTGATTTTTGGTTTGCTAAACTAAATAGGGGAAATTTCTTCGGGAAATTGTTTCCTTGATAACATATCAAAACAAATTACTTTGTAGTTTCAGTTTTGATATTGGTTATCAAAAATGGTGTGTGGAACCCTCGTGCTTAACTCTATAGGTTTGCAAGTCTATTTTGAGATTTGTATTGATTGGTATCACTAAGGAAAAGAACATTGGTGCTTAAACGTTTATCTAACGAAAAGAGTGAAAGCATAGACTAAGGGGGAGTAGCATATCATATTAATTGGTATAACAAAGACATGCGGATTGATGAAATCTACCTATCTCACCTTTAGGGGGAGTATTAGCTTTGTTATTATAATGTCAACAACGACATTTAAGGATTGAATGAATGCAGGTTATTGTGTTGTTGAATTCGGGAACCAAGCGTATGTGTAATGAATTCTTGTAATTTGTTTATCCATATGATTGTAAGAGTTTTGTCACTAAAATTGACAAAGGGGGAGATTGTTAGAGCATAGCTCGGTTGAACCCACCAAGCGTTGGTATGTCAAGTTTGGTTGTCATATTTTAGTGAATCAAAACTCATTTTAAGAGTCGCTTGATTATGTACTAGAGTCAACTTCGTATAGGTTAGCTTGAAAGTATTAGGATATGAGACATTACAAGTATTGCGAAGACTTGAAGAAGTGAAGAAGTAAGAAGCTACAACGACAACATCATCCTTCCACTTGAGGTTAGTGATATTTGACTTGAACGGTTTCATTCCCTAAAGTATCTTTCAAGTCGTGCATATTGAAAACGAAACTGCGAAGCATGAACACTCTAGATAGACATAGTATTAAGGAATACAATATGAAGTTTATTACTTAAACATTAAACTGTGTAGATAAGACATCGACATAATCATTTAAATGCTATTGTGATTATGTATGGGTATGAGGTGAGGATTTCATCCTAGGAAATAATGTTTTACGTGTGTTTTAAGGAAGTAAGTTCATAAACTTGTTTATGAATCGAAAAGGAAATCGCCAGGCGTTATTGGGATTGTTATTCATTGCATATCTTGTGAACATCCAATATGTGTGATTTAGTATAACCGCTCATGACTTGTTCGTGTTCTTGGTAAAATATTCACAAAGGCCTGATTTATGTATTGGTATGACTTTTATTAGTGAAACCGATCTTAAGTAATCACCTGAGATGGTATGATCGAGTTTGTGTTTTGTTGAACCGAATTTGGGTAAAGGGGAACCGATCCTATGAAGAGGTGCAACACATCACAAAGGGGAATCGATCCTTTTATGAGGTGCAACAAGGTTTACAGCAGAAAGGGGAACCGATCCTATGAACATGTGCAACACGTTTTTAGGCAAAGGGGAACCGATCCTATGGACATGTGAAACTCATATAAGTTAAATACCATATATATGTGGGGAACCGATCCTAGTACCCTAGTCAACCGAATTTTGGGAAGCTAGTGTGACTATGAACAGTACTCACATGGAAGTAGAACCGAAACTTGTTTTGGTAGAACCGTGAAACCCATGATTTGTGATTGAGTGTTTCTTAATCAATCGCATAGTTCTTGAAAGTCATATGAACCAATTCTAAACTTGTTTGGAAGTGTGGCAAATCGGTTTCAAGGTTGTAAGTATGAAAGAGGACTTACAAAGTAAGGATGTCGGCATACTTTGAACACGTGCAATAATGTTTATATTTTATTGTTCAAAGTTATTCCTTAATAGCTACAGAAGAAAATCTCAGGATCGAAATAAATAAGTTAAGAATCTTTTATTTAAGGTTGTTAATTTTATTTTAGGAAAATGAGAATTAGTAATGTGCATTTACTAGTTGAGATTTTCCAGAGAGATTTTCGATTGGACAGAGAATTACCAGGAATTATGGAAACCGAATTTGGAATGTATTGAATATCTTTGAGAATATTTTCGGTTTTTGAAATTCCTTGGTGTCCAAACTTCCTTGTCTATGAATACTTGAAGTTTGCATTTCTCAAACTAATCCTTTGTGACAGCAAACTTCCTAATTAGGCGGTTGTTGTTGTTTGGTTTTTGATACTTACATTTTGACCAACATTAGTGTAGTCCAACTTAGCCTATTCGTTGAGAGGAGAGTAACCTAATTAGGCGAAATCTCTACGTTTCTCTTTCTTCTCATCACCGCTGAGAACCACCTTTAAAGTCTTCTTTGGGATTGATAACCTCTACGAGTTTTGTTGTACCGTTGGTGGGAAACTAGATAATTGCGGTTTATATTGTGTTTTTTGATTGATTTGATTGACTAACGCTAAATTGTGGTTGAATTTTTTCTTGATTGCACCTAGTTTGTTTATGCTTGAGAATCTTCTTCTTGAAAATTAAGAAATTTGTATCATCGGTTTAGATATAAGATTCACTCAAACTATATCGAAGTTTTGTTTTCGACAATCGGATCTTTAGACCATTTTTGTTGATTTTTAGTGCTAAAGAAACGATCTTGTGATAATCCTTTGTTAAAGGCTAGATAGGTAAAATCACTCTAAGTCAAACGTTCTTTGCGTGATTGATCACAAGAGATTCAAGTTGTTGTGATTTGATTGACTAACGGTGTTTATTGAAGATCTAAGAAGATTTGAAGACAAAGAAGATATTGAAGATTTATGATTTTGGGTTCATAATATTTGGTGTGCACAATACTTGTTTCGGTATAAGAGGATCCAACTATAATCGGTTTATCCTTGTGGTAGATTGGATTGATTAGTTGTGTAGATCGGCATCAATACAATTATTTGTGATTAAAAGTATTGATTGCAAAACAATTACTTCGGTGATTGAACATAAGATAGATCTAAGAACCTGACGAAGGAGTTTATGTTAAGATAAACAGAAGAGCCTTTGTCCGACTCACATCACATGGTTGAATAGAGTTGATACCAAACAGATTTGTTGTTCCTTTACTCTTTGGAATACGAACCAAAGGAATTGTTCCAAGTATGTGAATTATTCATAAGTTGGAGGCGTGGGAATACAGACGAAACTAGGTGAACTATAGGTTTAGTTGCTTGGTCTCAACTATACGAAGTTAGGTTTAATTTTGTGTAGCGGCTTAATCCTGAGAGTATTCAATTCTGGACAAGGTCCCGGGGTTTTTATGTATTTTCGGTTTCCTCGTTAACAAAATCTTGCCGTGTCATTTACTTTATATTTCCGCATTATAATTGTTTTATTATATTATAATTAAAGTAAATTACACAAACGTTAATTCCTTTTTACTTGATAAGCAATCCTATTGTGTTTGGTTAAGTCCGAACCTTTGTATCAAGTAAACATACTTCGTTGTTGTATTGTCTCGATCTCGTATCCATAGACGATCACACGAAGTGTGAACCGATTAGTTGTATTGTCTCGACTCAGTCCATAGACAATCACTTTCGGAGAAAGGACTTATAGGTAGGAAAAGTTTTAGCTTGAGGTATATTTGGGTACCCTCGCCTTTTCAAAAGAGATGAGAATTGCTTTAACTCTACTTTGTCACTGTTTATACAACAACTTAAGAAAACTATTAGACGGAGTAAAAGAAAGTCTCAAAAGAGAGTCAAGTCAATCAATAAGAAGGATAAGAAAGTTCAGAAAAACTATGTTTGCGAAACTGGTTCAAAGTGCTATAAAAGTAACCACGATACTTATATAGATCCTGATACGGAGTTGAGTACGTTAACCAAAGCATGGATGGCTACTCTTGACTATTGTCCTGAGAATGAAATCTATGAATGTTCGCTTAACCTCTTCGCTGATAATCACACTTGTACTCCTAATAGTCCTGATTATTCCATGATGAACAATCCTACTTCTCCAGAAGTGTTTCAACTGTAAAAGGAAGCTTTGATTAAAAAGATTGAAGATCTGGAATGTCAACTGTTTAATTTAAGACTGGAGGTTGTCAATTACAATTGTGATTGCAATAAGACTTGTCGAACCTCTTCAGATGAGTCTTTTAAACATTATCAACAAACTCCTCCTGACTTTATATCATACTCAAGTCACCCTGACAAAAATGATGATAAGGATAATCACAAGATCTTACCAAAGTCTTTGGTCTCTCTCTGTGGACAGCAGGATCATCTTAGCACTAAATATCAAGAGCAGTTCTCCTCTGCTAAACGATTTGTGCAGAAGAAGAAAAAAAAAATTCTTATGAAACCCTTCTTTTCAAAAGAAATTTCCTAATTGCTCCACAGTTTGCAAAAAACTACAATCAAGGTTTTCAAAACTGTGTGTAAAGAAGAATAGAATGATGTGCATAACTCTTCTTTCTTAAAGAAAATACAGAAACAAAAATTAACAAATACTTCATTCCCTCGTAAGAAATCTCCCATTCCGTTAATGGATTGGAACAATTACATTCTGTAATTTTGTGTTGATGCCTTTTTGTCTATCCCTCCTAGACAAGAAGCATAATCTTCAAGAGGGTTGTGATGAAATATTTTTGTTATCTCTCTAGAAATTGTCCTGTTTCTGTCTGTTTTTTCAGCTTGGAACCGCGTTTGTTCACGAACGTTTTTAAGACCTTTTCTGAGGATAACCATTTTCTGTTAGGGTTTTGGTCAAAGGTCTTTTTGGAAATTTATCCTCTTTCTTCACTCCTTTTTAAGATGAAGACTTCCTCCTTTGCATGAACATTTCATTTATCTCTTCTATCATGTCCTCTTCAAGTATTTCAAGCAAAGAAAGTGATGTTTGGACCGTTCTCTTTCCCTCTAAGAAGATTCGTTTTGATTCTTCCGATAATGAAATATATTCTGACAAACTTGGTTCCTCTCCTGATGGTAACCCTTCTGTTTTTTATTTTGATAAGCTCTCTATAACCATGAATTTCATCTTGGAACAAGTTCGAGCCCTGAAAAGTGAACTTGAAGCTTCTTCCAAGAGACTTGAAGAAAAGATAGATAATCTTGAATCTAGGATTGATCTGATCGAAGATGAGCTAGATGAATATAGGGAATATGAGAAGAGTATTCAAAGTAAGTGAAAAACTTCATATGAGTTGATTTTATTGTCTAGTAATTTTTCTTTTCATATTTTTAGAAGAATAACTAGGGTTTGGAATAGCCATTATTGTGAGTACACATAGCTATGTCCAACGATTTTCATCTTCATTGTTTTTGGATTTATTAATTTAAATTCTAAAGTCTTTTTTGGAAGATGATTTTTGTAATTTTAATCTTTATGATTTTATATATTGCAAATTGGGATGGAAAATGTTGTTTACGTCCGTGAACCTATGACTATCCCATACTTGTTCAAAAGTTATCTCTATTATGTCGATATGAATGTATTGATGGAAGATAGAATGTACTTTTGACATTACAAAAGTTAAAGCCTTTTTATGTCATGTCTTTGATAAAAAAAAATATATATAAAACTTTTGTGTACAAGGATTAAGCCTATTGTATGTCATTGTGCATATAGTGATGGAAAATATGATGAATCCTTGTCTATTCCGCAGTATTTGGTCGATCTCCGATCCACAATCTTTTTGCATATACTGTGTTATTCCATAAGGTTTCTTATGTTGAGCACAATTGACTGAGTTGTTCATTCTCTTATGATTAACTTAGTTGTTGCTCCGTGAGGTTCCCTATGTCGAACATGATCAACTAAATTAATCATTCTCTTTTGGTTATTTTAGTTGTTGCTCCGTAAGTTCGCTTATGTCGAGCATGACCAATTAAATTGATCGCTTTATGTGGTTAATTTGGTTGTGTATTCCAATTGAATTAATCATGGGTTCTCTTGTGATTAATTTGGTTGTTATTTTTTCGATTGAACTAACTATGGGTTCTCTTGTGGTTATTTCAATTGAATATTTTTGGATACAAATTCATGTTTTCATGTGATTTGTTTGTCCGAAAGAAATCCAAATTTTCTCGTGAAAGTAAAGTCGCCTTTGTTGTTCCTTCGGGGATGACATTTTATGGGGGAGAGTTCATTTTGAACTTGTGCTTAATTGCCAAATCTTTGTGGGGAGTGCGGCTGTGGAATTTTTAGGGGTTATCTTGTATCTTCATTAATTCCTTGATGAATGCATTTAGCTTCGGCTTTATGATTGCATCTAAATTTGTTGGTATGTTAATACACCTTTGCCAATTTTGTTGACAAAAAGGGGGAGAATTAATGTGTAGTTCGCACTACAAATACATATGGTTTACGGATTATTATGTAAAGGGGAGTGGTTTTCATGTTGAGATATGTATTGACTAAGGGGGAGTGATGCATATCACCATAGTGTTATTGTCAAAGTTGTGATACAATTGAACTTTGATGTTGTGTAATAATACTATGACACTGTATAACAATGATTGAGAGCATTTTGTTTTCTCATTGTTATAGCTACGGATCTTCAACAACTGTGATGCTGAACTTACAACCTTTAGGATCATGGAGTACTTGGAAGTGAAGAAGATTTCGAGTCGCGTTGAAGATGCCAAGGAGATCAAGCATGTGGATAAGAAGCTTATTTTTTTATCTTTTTTCTAATCCATATGTATTGATAGTTTTGTCACTAAAATTGACAAAGGGGGAGATTGTTAGAGCATTGCTCGGTCAAACTCTCATGCGTTGCTATCTCAAGCATGTTTGTCAATGTTAATGATCAAAACTATAAGTTTTGATTTCTAGCCTATTTATAAATGTCTCGGACTAGGACATAGATAGTGTAGTTGAGCTTAAATCTCTCGACGTTCATCTCTTGAAGACGAAGAACTAGTAAGGGGAGCTTGTGGAACTTCTTCGAAAAAAGGTATGTGGAGACTTGAACTTATCCATCACTTGGAAAGTCTATTTCTACTATCTCCTATATTGAGACATAAGTCGTGTTACGATATAGTTTTCTCTATACACATTTGAGATTTCGAGCTAAGTATATCTCGTTTACACATTTCTCGAAATATGTGTTGGTAAGCTTTCGCTTCGACCAAGTTCATCTTATATCATGAGAAATTTTCCGAGTAACATCTTACATGGTTTGTGTGATACAATCATTTGGTGTAAGACTTGGAAGGTTTCAGTAATGATTATTTCAATATCTTGAAAATTGCTTTGATGCTAATAGTGTGTGAAAACGGCTATTGACATTATAGAAAAATGTTTCAATGATTGAAATAAAGAGTTGATGATGTAACCATCTTTGGATATAAGCATATATAGTGTGTTAGCACATTAATGTATAAGTCCATAAACCGGAATCCAAGAGTATGCATATGTGTGTATACGGAATTGGTGAAGGAGACAGGTTAAGTATGCGTACACGTACGCATACTGACGGAAGTTCTCAAACTGAGAATTTCTGCTAAGTTTGGTTTTGGCAAAACTCTTAACTACTCACCTTAAGTATGCGTACATACATGGCGGAAGTTTTTGAACCGAAAATTTCTGTTGAGTTTGGAAACTTTACGAACTCAAAAAACCGGTTGCTTAAGTATGCATACCCGTACGCATATGTAAGCTGGTTACTTTGTCAAATCGGTCAAGTCCATGAACTTAAACATTTAAATCATAAGGAATGCAATCTTTGCAAACCGTGGCTATAATGTTCATGATTGATTCAAGTGAATCAAACCGATTTGATTTCAATTGTGTTTTCTAAACAATGGAACAACTCTTTAACTAGTTTCATTTGAGTCATTTGAACTAGTTATGGTTAAGATGAATAAGGTTGATATGAGAGTAATCATATGTCTAACCTCGGTTAACTATTTGTGAACCAACATGGTGTACACGTTTAGTAATAAGGTTTTTAATTTGTTGTTGTAGTAAATAGGTTGTCGTTCACTCGGACTTGACGAGATTGATTTTAAGAATTAATAAAAGAAAATAAAAGAAAAATATATACAAATATTGTCACAAGATGAAGAGATGGGCTGGGACTCAGGATTCGGCCAAACTCATAACAAAAGGTTCAAATATTAATTCTTTTAATAATTATAGCTCAACAAATAAAAACATGGACTCTTATTTTTGCCAAAGTTAATTCTCAAAATATTAGTTATAAATCGTAAGCATGGGACATCAAACATTTAAGCAAGCATGACCCATCTAATAAAATAATAACTAATTTAATCAAATCATAATTCAATTTTTAATTAGTGCAAAAGTCATAAAAAGAATTAATTAAAATTACCCATGTATGAAATTCGTCTTCCTCCGTCATCCTAGTAATGGGGTCTAGCTCATCATGTTGGAAACACGCTCAAAAATCATTTTTATTGCTCAAAGGAGGTGTACAAATGATAAAATGGAGAAAATGATAAAATCGGGTGTTTTCAACGATTATAAGTGTTGCAAACACTTACAAAAGGACTCATTCTCGTTGCTTTTAAGTCTGCCTTCCGTATTACGACCCACGGTTAAGTGTCGTTGTCACCGTTGAAAAACGACGGTTCCATTGCGTTGATGTTCTTCGTGTTCTTGGCAGCAACAGCAATGGCAGTTTCTGCAACTCGATTTTTATTGCTCTTGTAGTGTTCTAAAACCTCCCAAACTCTCCATAACCGATCCAACAACCAACATACAAGCCATATAAACATGCAGTTGTTTCCTCCATTAGACTCCTTCCCAACTCCGTCTAACCATCAGCTGCGACTTACTTAACCAACTCCATCTCACTGCATTTAACTCCGGCATTTCCTTCTCAGTCCAACTTCACCGATTGATATCTGTTGCCTAAAGCACCTTCCACCACGAATCCACCTCCAAGTCATCACCGGCAACTGCAGTTCTTGCCTTGTCTTTATTTCCTTGGAAAACCAAAACCCTCAAACCTTTCTGTTGCTGCTGCTCTTCTCGTTTTATAAATCGAGAACCAAAAGTTCCCAGTAGAGAACTAGTTGAGCCAGCACATACGTCTCTTTGTTCCCCGTGTTCAGATCTATGGCAAACCCTCAAAACTCCACAGATCCATTCTCTTTGTTGCTGTAGAGCGTCGCTGGAATTCCAACCTCTCAAGTTTCCATCTCGCATACACGACAGCTGCTTGAAAAAGTACAAAAGACACCACTGATGTTGATGCTCTGACTTCCTCTTTTGGATTAGAACGGATACCTCAACCCCATATTCCATGGCAGCAACACCGTTCCTCCCATTACCCATATTTATCTGTACAACTTCATTCCTCGCCATGAACAATCGATGACAGCAGCAGCAGCTTGGAGAAATAACACTTCACAAGACAAAGTAATGAAAACCCTTATGCTGGAGGGGAGACATAAAGCCACAATATTACTGTGGTTGGAGATATGACACGTCTCATTCTCCCTTAGACTACTAGTGGGTTCCATGCATAATGTCTACAAAGAAAGTCTTTGGTCCACTCACTGTCTTCACCAAGATATTAATAAAGTGGCGCACCAAATATGCAGCTTAGGCAGCTCCTTTTCTTTGTGCCGTCATTCAGTTTGTAACTTTTGCCACTAACCACATTTTAGCTTCATATTTAGCCGTTTATTCCACCGGCGATTGGTTTGCTCGTATTTCCTATAAATGACTCAAAACACTCTTATTAGCGAAATAACGAAGCCTAGCTAATGTAGTTATGGGTATAATTACGTCGCATTTACGTGCTTATTATTTAGGTACGGCTACATAAACCTAAATGAGGGTACATTTCATTTGTGTGTAACAAGCTAAGTTCGATCTAACGGTTGAAAGATATTAACTTGGTTGAATCAGGTTTTTCATCTAACGATGAATATTGAATACTTTGTTACCAAGGTAACTTGTTTTGTAAACCCTGATTTGAAAACTATATAAAGGATAACTCTAGCAACTGGGAAACCTAATCCCCACACCTTCTGTGTGTTACTAGTTGTATAACTAGAGTCGATTCTCCTTTAACCTTAGGTTTCTTCTCGAAACCATGTAGGTTAACGACTTGAAGACTTCATTGGGATTGTGAAGCCAGAACCAACTATTATCTTTGTAGTTGCGTGATCTGATCTTGTTGTTTCTATCGTGTTGAGTGCAATTGAAATAATTGGCTCGAGATTTTATATCTCCGATAGGCAAGATAGAAAAGTAATCACAAACAAACTTTGTCTCATCGTTTGTGATTCCACAATAACTTGTTTCGCTAGTCGATTAAGTTTATTGTGAGGTGATTGATAATACTAGGCTGTTCTTCGGGAATATAAGTTCGGTTTATCAATTGGTTCATGTTCACCTTGATTTATCAAAAGACGGAACAAAAAACTCTTGGGTATTTCTGTGGGAGACAGATTTATTCAATCCTATATACTTTTCTATGTGAGACAGATTTTTCTATCAAGTCTTTGACTTTGGGTCGTAGCAACTCTTAGTTGTGGGTGAGATCAACTAAGGGAATCAAGTGCGTAGTATCTTGGTGGGATCAGAGACGTAAGGAGCGCGCAACTGTACCTTGAATCAGTGTGAGATTGATTAGGGTTCAACTACAGTCCAGTCTGAAGTTAATTGGTAGTAGGCTAGTGTCTGTAGCGGCTTAATACAGTGTGGTGTTCAATCTGGACTAGCTCCCGGGGTTTTTCTGCATTTGCGGTTTCCTCGTTAACAAAATTCTGGTGTCTTTGTTATTTCTTTTCCTCATTATATTTTGTTATATAATTGAAATATCACAGCTTGTGCGTTAAGATCAATCAATTAGAATATCCAACCTTTGGTTGTTGATTTACATTGATTGACACTTGAACATTGGTCTTTGGTACCGTTCAAGTAACTCTTCTTATATTCAATCAGGCTCGCAAATTTTTATTTGTTGATTGCGGTTTGAATTAAGAGTTAGAGATATTAAACTCTTTGATATACTTTAATCTAGATTGAGTCTGACTGTCTAGTTGATTCTCTAGAAAGTGTATTGGAGTAAGTCCTCTCATATTGCCAAACGAATTGTTGGGTGTGGTTATTATACCCCCGTATTTTCAATTCTATAATCAACCTAGACAGTTTTTTGAACTAAAACTGTACAGAACCTACAAGACTTGTTATTGAGAATTCGTATCTTGAAATATAAATTAAAAGACTTATTTTTGTTGGAATTCGATTCACGTATTGTTATAGTACATACTAGGTTGTCTTGGATATTGATTTTTGAAATCTTCCAAGTACCCTGCTTAACAATAAGGTTCACGGACGTTGTGTTTATATACAATACTGATTGAGTAGAGGTTGAGATATAAACTATATATACATATTGTTAAGGATCATTCAGTTGGTTTGCTTGCTATTGTATTAAGTTTTGTCTATACAGGTTTCCAAACGAAAATTTGGGTGTATGATAGGGTGTAGAATACATCCTATTTATTATCTATTGTTTATGCTTTCTCTGCTATTTTTCTTGTAAATTATGTATTTTACGTGTGTTTTGGAGTTATTAGGTACTCTGGAGTAGCACGGAGAAAAAGAAGAAGAAACTACCCACTTTGAGCAAAAAGGGCGTAATTGCCATTTCTCTGGAGAATACTATTTGGAGCCTAGCAAAGGTTAAGGGGCGACTATGTTTTGGAGAAGTATTAAAGACAGCCAGCGCACGGTTAAGGGATAGCCTGTGTTGTGTTTATAAGGAAATGTTAAAAGAACAGGGTAACACCCAGATCCGGCCCATAGTAATACCCAGATCCGGACCCAACTCTTTTATCCAAACCCTACATCTCGAGAGGTTCTCATTTCTCTCAACCATTACTCACCTGAATGAGAGGAAGGAATGCTGCAGTTGAAATCGAGAGATGCTAAGAGTGACCTGAAATTCAAAGAATCAGTAGAGGTTAACGGGGCTTTCAAGTTTGATGTTGCTGTCTAAAGTTAGGGATTTGAGAAGGGTTAAGGCAAGAAGATGAATCCAGAAGAAGAGAAGGAAGAGCGAGAGAAATTCTGATGTTTTCATGGATTGATGAAGCCAATGAAATTAGAGAGCGAATTCAAGAACCTCAGGAGGTGGAATAATGATTTCTGCCAATGATTCATGGCGAGAAAGAGGTGAAGAATTGAAGATTAAATGGGAGTTTTCCGCTTGTGGTTGAGACGACTGAAAAATTAGGGTTCATAAGAAATTGAATGAACCAGATGGAGGCTGAGCTTGATTTCAACAATATGAAGATGGGTTTTTCTCTAGTTTACGGAAAAAATTATTGTGCTGCTGGCTAAGAGAGTTTGAATGAGAAATCAGGGTTTTGAAATCAAGATGTGAATATGCCAACAGTGGGGGTATTGAGATGTTTCGTTACTGTCATCGATTTGCAATGATAATGGATGAAGATGGTTGAGTTCTTACTGAATTGAAATTGGTGATTGGGTTATCTCATATTTGATATTTAAGTTAGGTCTGAATTGTTGCCAGAAATGAGATGATGTTATTGTTTGCTGCTTCATTGCGGCTGAAATGAGTATGGCCTGGTGGAGTAAGCAAGAACTTCAGATGGTGCTGGTTGTGCAGTTCAAGCTGCAGGTTGAGCTGTTGCTGTTGCAGTTCATGGTTCAGGTGGATGTTGTTTGCCATGGTTCTGAGATGGGTTACCAGGTTCAGTGTAAGGGTGTAGAGCTAAACTGCTGGTGGTGTTGTGTGTTGCGGAGACGAACTGGAGCTGAGATGAAGGCAGGCAATGGCTTGAATCGGATGCGAGAGCAAGGCATTGGTGGTGTTGCCGTGGAGTTGTAGTTGTTGTTGCTGAGACGCAAATAAATTATGGCTGTGTAGGTCTGATGCTGTTGGAGGTGGTCTTGAGCAATTGGAGTTGGTGGATTGCAAATGGTAGCTGTGATTGGTAAGTTATAGGGGTTTGTGTTGGCTGGAGATGGATGCCATGAAGACAGTAGTGGTGGCTGGTGCAGTGCAAGACTCAAAGAAATGTTTGTGGCAACTGTGATAAGTTGCAAATCTGCAATACTAAATTGGTGCCAATGGCAGTGACGAGCATATGAAACTGAGCTGGAGGAAATGATATTGAAGCTGAAATAAAGTAAAGGGAAGTTCAGATGGGTTGTGAGACAATGGCATGTTGCTGCCTGAAGTGGAAATGCTAGAACTTACAGCTCAGTTGGGATTGCAGTCGCAGTTTGAGTTGTGGATTTGTATTGATTACGAAATGGGCCTGAAAGGAAGTCTGTTGCAGCAAATGAGTTGAGCCTTGGGTTGAATGCCAAATGGTACAGGGAAGTGATGCTTGTCTATGTGCAAATGCAAATGGTCTTGAGGTGTTTTTGTAGAATTGTAGTAGGAGAGTGTGTGCATTTCAGCTGAATGGGTTGTGGTGTTACAGGTGCAGCTCTAGTGCACTCAGCAAAGAAGAAGCATGGAAGAGTAGGTGCAGGCAAGAAGTTGCAGATGGAGTTTGTATGAGAAGAAATGGTGGTGCTGAATATGAGTATAATTGTAGGTGGAGCAGTGTGTGTGTTGCAGTTGTGATATGGGAGTAGATGCTTAGCCATTATGGATGGAGGCACAAGGATTGTGCATCACAGAGCTTAGGCCAGTGCAATGGCCTTGGCCAATACCAACTCATCCACTCAGATGAGTTAGCTGATCCGACTCAGACCTGACTCATATGACTCGGCCTGACTCTGAGTTAACTCGGCCGACTAGACCTTGACCGAGTTGACCCGATTTGACTCGTTGACCGGTGACCGGGCGGACTATGCCGGTCACCTGAGCTACCTTCCGATCACTCCTCCGGCCGATTTCCGGCCATAATACCAGTTTTCCGGCGACATATTTTTGGACATATTTTCTACATGGGTTTATCTCACTTATGGGCTTGGTGGATTTTCATCTAATGGACTTTGAAGACTAGACCTAATTTTGGAACAAGAGGAGCTATAAAAGAGAAGTCCTACAACTTTTGGAATTACGTTTTATTCTTGGAGTTTTGGGAGAGAGACGCTTTTGTTTTACGCTACTAGGGTTTGCTTTTGTTCATCTTCTTCTTTATTCAATTGATATTTTTGTGATGAACTCCATAGCTATGAGTAGCTAGATTCTACATTATTGGTTAAGGATGTAGTCCTATTTCTACAACTTGTGCTTGTGTTATGTATTAGTTTTCTCTCTTGATTATCGCTCACATCTCTACTGTTTTTTAACAATCACATGATTGACGTATTGTGATAGGATTATGGTGTTTGATTAGTTAAGTGGCCAATTAATTGAACTTGCATCCTAGTCCATAGCTATTTTAGGGTTTTTCATCGAGCGATAACTCTGAATACAAGTAGCATGATATGTTTACGGTTTGTAGTGATACACTCTCGTAATCATATGTAGAGTTTGACCATTGTCCGAATTGTTATGCGCAACGCATGACAATTGCATTGAATAGCCTATTTCTGAAACTTAATGCTCATAGGAATTGAACTTAATTAGCGCAAGGCGTTAGGTTATTCTTTAGGTAGAATTTACATACGCAGCTCTAATGTGTGTGTTGATAAACTTAGGAAATTAATAGATTATCTTGCTCTCTTGATTCTCTAGGCTTTTGATAATATAAGAGATTAAATCGTAATTCTAGTCATATATGCAAGCACATGTTTAAGATTGAAGATGAATTCCTTGACCAATATCTTTCTCTCATTGATAACTTTCTACAATTTATTTTTCGTTTAATTTACTTTTATTGCTTACATAAAAATCAGAAATCCCCCCAAGTGGTTACTTTAGGAAATTGATTACATAATAACTACAATTGCCTCTCTGTGGAAACGAACTCTTTCTTATCATATACTTTAGGAAAGTGAAATTATTTTTGACGCATACGACAGCGATCAGTGTATTTGTGTTGATGGTGGATTTTCATTCAAGGTTAGATTTGTAAAAACCGTAAAAATCATGCTACCGACATCTTGTAAAAGATAAAGCCATTTATAAGTGTTGATATTCCCTCACTTAATTCACCAAGAATGGATCATGTAGCAACAATCCCTTCTTGTGAATTTCATATCAGCCTTGTATTTCCGTACTCATTATCGTTGTGGCATGACGACCGAGTGTTACTCTTATAGAGTAACATGAACCTCCAAGCACTATAATGAATCATTATCATGTGGCATGAGACTGAGTGTTACTCATATATAGAGTAACACGAACCTCCAAGCACTATAATGAAACCATGTACGAAATACCCGTACAGCCGATGCTCGGTGTGTTATATTAGCCCGAGCCCCCTCTCGGTGTGTTATATTAGCCCGATTGAGCCCTCTCTGTGTTATATTAGCCCGATTAGCATCCTGATTGAGCATCCTGATATGATCTTGATCATGATTGATGACCACGATCAATTCCATCACCCTAAGCATGGTATGGAATACCCACGAGCTTGCCGGGATATGATCCGATCCCAACTCCACAAGCATGATTGATGACCACAGATCAATTCCATCACCCTAAGCATGGTATGGAATACCCACGGCCTTAGCTTGCCGATATGATCTCGATCGCAGTCATCCAACTCCACAAGCATGATTGGATGACCACAGATCAATTCCATCACCCTAAGCATGGTATGGAATACCCACGCCTTAGCTTGCCGTGATATGATTCGATCGCAGCCATCCAACTCCACAAGCATGATTGATGACCTGCATCAATTCCATCACCCCAAGCAGGTATGGAATACACACAACCGACCCCGCATGGTCGACCATTGGCCTTCGCTTGCAAGAAACCGTCCATACCAAGCATTATGGACGGAAAACCCTAAATTAGGGTTTGCGTATATTACATGTGCCGCAAAACGCCTCAACCGTCCACATTCGCAGGCATAGATGGAGGGTGTAGATGTAGACTCAAAGGGCCCGAGCATGTCGACACAATCACCATGTGACCGCCACACACTCGACCAATCGGCCAAAACCAACCATGATTGGTTACAACAAATTGGCCCGCCCGAAAGAGCATGGTCGCCTCGCTTTGAAAGCCAAAATCGGGTTCAAGACATCGCGCGTCCATCTTCTCCCTAAGACGAATGGAGGGTCACAGATTAGATTGAGCAAGGGTCGGTCACACCAGATGACCACCGTGGGCCCATCTACCTCACGCGGTCGCCAAGGCACATCATTCCCGGCCAACCCAAAACGCACGCCCAAACTCGTGCGGTTACACCTCCCAAATCCTAAACCGATCTCGACCGCCTCAACTTCACCCTGATGATTTGGATGGCTTAGATCACGTTTTCATGGGATAATCGTGCATAGGTGTGAACACCAACCTACCACCTACACGGTGGTATGATCGACCAAGACCGACCAAGATGGGTCGCCTTGGGGCGCGCGCCCAAACTTGGGATGACACGCGGTTACCACCCTTTGCGGAAGAGATTTCGGCCGCAAACCAATCTCGACCACTCAACTTCACCGACGAATTGGGTGGCTTAGATCACGTTTCATGAGACGGTAAGACATAGGCATGAACGTCAGCCTACCGCCTTCACGCCAAACCAACCGCCAAGACCGACCAAGCTAGGTCGTTTGGAAAATGCGCCGAAAGGAGTATGGCGCGCGGCTTTTTGCGGTAAGAGATTTCTATCGCAAATCAATCTCGACCACTCCTCTTGACGGTCAAATTGAGTGGCCCAGATCACACTTTCATGAGGGAACGGAACACAGTGCACCTACACCATCATGCCACAACACGCATGTATGGCCTGGCCCTCTCCAAAATCCTTCCCATGCTTGGTTTCGACTAAGTCAAGAGTGATGCTTGCGCACTCTTTCAAAAACCCTAATATTCATTAACTGGCCGCAGATGAGTGTCTCAAAGCTCATCTCATCCGTCCAACTTCACCAATGCTTGGTTATACAACCCCGGTCAGAGTTATTTGGTTAGTGAGCAGTCATTACACATCACTTTACCACACCGTAATGCAAAGACTCGCATAAAATACACACGATACTCCACAAGTATCGACTTTCAATAACGCAGCTTATTCAATTCAAAGATTACATGCTATCTTCCGTGGATCCACGATCCACATTCCGCATATCAATCATGTCACAAATCGGGGATACATATCGGGGTATTGGTCTCGCGGTTTACAGCAGGTGCGTGCAACGCGCCATCACAAGAACGTGTTAGGAAGTCATGGACGCTAGAGATGAACAGAAAAGTGGGCAAGACTGGTCGAGTATTACCGACACACAACTCCACTACTCCATCATTCCACTACCTCCACTTCCCACGAGAAACGTGAATGAGGCTCAATGACTTGTATAAATAGGTTCTCCGCCCTATTTTCCAACAACAAGGAAAACAAGACAGAAAATCAACATCCGTACAGCCTCCCAAGTGTTGATACCGTAAGCTTCAACCATCTTCTCGTCACAAGTCATAAGCAAGCCAACACCTTCACAATCTCAACACCTTCTTCGCTTCCTCCCTAAGATCAACCCCATCTCCTTCACTTTGTGACCGAAACAAGTCCGGAACGGCCATTTCTTGGTTTAGGCCGGACTTGCACAGATTGATCTCTCGAATCTACAAGCACTCACCGCAGCAAAGGCATTTGTTGAAGGTTTAGATTCATTCCTCATCCACACCCCAAATTACCAAATTCTCAGAGTAGTTTTCACCCATCAACAATTGGCGACCACAGGGGAGATTGATCTATCGGCTGCATAAAATTGAATCCTCAATTTTTCGGCTTCCATCTCGCAATGTATCCTAAACTACAAAGGTTCGAGACATATCATGGGAAGCATAGCTGGAATGTCGGAGGATGTCTTGGCAAATCAAGCCAGATCACTGTGGAGGCGAGCGAGACATTTCGCCTTTTGAATGACATAGCAAAGACAATTACAAGAAGGATGCATCCACTCCGCAAGAAACGGTGAATCCTTAGCCAGGGATCACACCTTTACCAGGAGAAACAAAAAGAGCGCGTAATCGCAGGGGACTCGTGAAAGATGAACAACAGGGTCCAAATGACGATGAGAATCCGAGACGACTCCACGGAGAAGAGACTTGTCCGGAGCACTACAATGTCTCGCCAGATAAAGAAAGGGAGCCTGCAGCCTATGGAACCGTGTTAGAAGATTTATATCTCAAAACCTCGCCGGGCCCTAAGACCTGTTCGACCCGCATCAACCTTTCAACTGAGTGAAGAAATGCTTGAGGAAGGAGAGATCAATCAAGGAATGCGTGAGTACAGAGGATGGGAACGTTCAATTCGATCACTCGGCAGTGACATTACGACACCTTCCACATCACTCTGCCTAGGCAAGCGATCCACGATATGATGACATCCGCAAGTCTTACAACTTCATCTCCTATTCCACATCAAGGCCACTGAGAGACATTGCAACGCCCGCTAACGCAGAAAAGCTAGACTCAAGGTACTTACATTTCCCCTTCCCAAGAAGAAGATCCTGGAGCTACTAGAGACGTGGGTGCGAAATGGAGAGTTGAAGCTACCCCTGCACGGCGCCCACCTACTGATCAACAAGTAATGGATCCGAGGTACCACATTACCATCGGTTCCTTCATCACCCCACCAAAGAATGCAACGCTTTGAAGCGCATTGTTCAGAGAAGCTCTGTTCGTAGATAGCTTGCGAGGATTTTCTTAGAGAGGCTACTCCTGGTCCGATATGGTGAGGCTTCAAAAAGGCAAGTAAGTTTTACTCAACAACTTTACAAGAAAGATAGTTTAGAATTCACCGGGGACTTAGCATCCCGCACGTGGAGAAAGAGGCTCAAGATCAAACGCCATGTTTGTTTCCATTCGTACCTCCCTTTTACATAACATTTGCAACTTCATATATGTGCAATCATTCATGACCAAGATGCAAACCTCATTTAACATAATCTCTTTCAAAAAGTTTGTTCACAAAACTATCTCAAAATAAGCCAATTCAATTACCTATTCAAGACCTAAGTCGAAGAAAATCCTCACTATCACTCAAAAAAAAAAAAAAAAAAAAAAAATCTAAAAGGAAAACAAGTCTGTAGCTACAATCTTTCAAGGGAAGTCCTTCAACAAAGAACTCATCCTTCCCGGGCAAGAGAGACTTTCATCCTTTGAAGTACAACCCGCTTCAGCCTTCAGCCTTCCTTAGGCAACTTTTCAACCTCTTCTTCCCGGCGAGTAACACAAGATACAAAAGGGGCTCCGTCCTATAATTTCGGAGCTACCGTGGTCAATACACCTTATGCAAATGTCACTTCTACCACCTATGCAAAGAAGCAGAGATATTCCAACAAGTGTAACACCTCCCGTCACCGCAGTCGAGCAGCCGCAAATCCCGATAACTCCTCAAGCGTAACGCCCCAAAGAGTCACCAGAGCAACAACTTTCACTCCCGCATCGTGATGAGGAGCCGAGGGACGAGAGGAGGACCACCATCCATTACCATTTCAGACTTGATGGAGAAGCAGAAGTTCTTGCTAAGACTCAAACGGATATGGCCGCAACTCGTAAAGAGGTATTTCAGCACATGACCTACGTGGACCCGATCAAATGAGCGACATCGATTGAACGGTCCCGTCATGGAGATTCCTACACTGGGACCGATCCTCACAATGATCCTCCCTGTGTCAACAGATTTACTACGAACAAAACCATGTAAACCACGCTTGGGGATCGAGGCTCAAAGACGAAGTTCCTTCACCTTCGCCCAAAGACTTCTTCAACACGAAAGATGGTCACCAAGAAGCATGGAATTCGCAAGGGTAAATCGAATCAAGAGCCGCTCCGCTTAACGCTTCCTCCAGCAGGTTGCTGCTTCAATGGTCTATCCAAGAGCCGCCTCAATGCTCTCTCCGGACCCCTGTTCACTTCGTAATCCTCGCTTCAACACTCTCTCCAGATCTACCTCAACGCTCGCACCGTAAGCCACTTTAACATCCTCTCGAGTCGCTTCAACACTCAAGCTACACCAATAATCTGCGCCCGGCCAAGTTGTCTTTGATGTACTCATTGCTCAACGTGCCTCATTCATCCTTCATGAGGATCCAGCAGAGCATGAAAAACCCAAGTCGATAGGAGGAGGGTTATCCCGTGGAACGAATATTTTCATATAGTAGAGAGAGCGCAGTGAACAACTCATCATCAATGTTCGGCATGTATTTGAAGTCAAACACTTCCACCAAAGATTATCTTCGAAGATATATCAACGGGAGTTCTTTTCTTTCTACCGCAATGAAATAAAAGACAGGAGTTAGAACTTCTATGAAAGCACATGAGAAGTGTAGTCACACACGGCAAGACACAACTCACATCGGAGCACACAATGACCGGTCCAAACATCGTTCAAGTATGTCTGGTATTGATTTCAGTCTCAGATAAGTTTCAAGACCGGTATTGCTCAAGTCTCAAGTCTCGGCGCACACAAAGAAGGCCGGTTTCAAATAAGCACATGGCCGACGTTTGAAGCATGTACACGGTGGACCCACTTTCAACCGGGCGCACACAACAAGCCCACGTTCGATCAAGCAGCGCAAGAACCCCACGAACGAAGCATGCGCAATGGGCCACCGATTAGGCACATCCCCACGATTGAACGAAGCAGCGCACAGCCCTCGATCGGCAAGCCATCGCAAGGTCGATCGGGCTGCAAGACCGACATCATGCTAGGGGAACACTTTCCGGACGTTTCTTGAACGTGACATGCTCGAAGGACGGACGACCTGCCTCTCCCGGTAACATCTAACTTTGTCTCATAAGTTTTATCTTTAACTGTCACCATCTCATGCCTACCACACAATAGTGTAACCATTATGTGCTAGGCAGGGGACTTAATGTTGATGGTGGATTTTCATTCAAGGTTAGATTTGTAAAAACCGTAAAAATCATGCGCCGACATCTTGTAAAAGATAAAGCCATTTATAAGTGTTGATATTCCTCACTTAATTCACCAAGAATGGATCATGTAGCAACAATCCCTTCTTGTGAATTTCATATCAGCCTTGTATTTCCGTACTCATTATCACAGTGGCATGACGACTGAGTGTTACTCTTATAGAGTAACATGAACCTCCAAGCACTATAATGAATCATTATCAGTGTGGCATGAGACTGAGTGTTACTCATATATAGAGTAACACGAACCTCCAAGCACTATAATGAAACCATGTACGAAATACCCGCATGTGCCGATGCTCTGTGTGTTATATTAGCCCGAGCTCCTCTCGGTGTGTTATATTAGCCCGATTGAGCCCCTCTCGGGTGTGTTATATTAGCCCGATTGAGCATCCTGGACTTGACAGACAGTCTCCTGGATATGATCTCGATTGCGCCATCCAACTCCACAAGCATGATTGGATGACCACAGATCAATTCCATCACCCTAAGCATGGTATGGAATACCCACGGCCTTAGCTTGCCGATATGATCTCGATCGCAAACATCCAACTCCACAAGCATGATTGATGACCACAGATCAATTCCATCACCCTAAGCATGGTATGGAATACCCACAAGCATGATTGATGACCACGCAATTCTCACCCTAGCTTGCTTGCGATATGATTCGATCGCAGTCATCCAACTCCACAAGCATGATTGATGACCTGCATCAATTCCATCACCCCCAAGCAGGTATGGAATACACACAACCGACCCCGCATGGTCGACCATTGGCCTTCGCTTGCCAAGAAACCGTCCATACCAAGCATTATGGACTAAAACCCTAAATTAGGGTTTGCGGCATATTACATGTGCCGCAAAACGCCTCAACCGTCCACATTCGCAGGCATAGATGGAGGGTGTAGATGTAGACTCAAAGGGCCCGGAGCATGTCGACACAATCACCATGTGACCGCCACACACTCGACCAATCGGTCAAAACCAACCATGATTGGTTACAACAAATTCGTCCGCCAAAGAGCATGGTCGCGCGGCTTTGAAAGCCAAAATTAGGGTTCAAGACATCGCGCGCGTCCATCTTCTCCTAAGACGAATGGAGGGTCACAGATTAGATTGAGCAAGGGTCGGTCACACCAAAGATGACCACCGTGGGCCCATCTACCTCCTCACGCGGCCGGCCAAGGCACATCATTCCCGGCCAACCCAAAACGCACGCCCAAACTCGTGCGGTTACACCTCCCAAATCCTAAACCGATCTCGACCGCTCAACTTCACCGATGATTTGGATGGCTTAGATCACGTTTTCATGGGATAATCGTGTATAGGTGTGAACACCAACCTACCACCTACACGGTGGTATGATCGACCAAGACCGACCAAGATGGGTCGCCTTGGGGCGCGCGCCCAAACTTGGGATGACACGCGGTTACCAATTCCTTTGCGGTAAGAGATTTCGCCGCAAACCAATCTCGACCACTCAACTTCACCGACGAATTGGGTGGCTTAGATCACGTTTCATGAGACGGTAAGACATAGGCATGAACGCCACCACCGTCTTCACGCCAAACCAACCGGCCAAGACCGACCAAGCTAGGTCGCCTTGGAAAATGCGCCGAAAAAGGTATGGCACGCGGCTTCCTTGCGATCAAACTTCCGTCGCAAATCAATCTCGACCACTCCCTTTGACGGCCAAATTGAGGGCCCGGATCACACTTTCATGAGGGAACGGAACACAGCGCCTACACCATCATGCCGCCAACACGCATGTATGGCCTGGTCCTCTCCAAAATCCTTCCCATGCTTGGTTTCGACTAAGTCAAGAGTGATGCTTGCGCACCTCTTTAAAAAACCCTAATATTCATTAACTGGCCGCAGATGAGTGTCTCAAAGCATCATCTCATCCGTCCAACTTCACCAAATTGGTTATACAACCCCGGTCGAGTTATTTGGTTAGTGAGCAGTCATTACACATCACTTTACCACACCGTAATGCAAAGACTCGCATAAAATACACACGATACTCCACAAGTATCGACTTTCTTCAATAACGCAGCTTATTCAATTCAAAGATTACATGCTATCTTCCGTGGATCCACGATCCACATTCCGTATATCAATCATGTCACAAACCGGGGGATACATATCGGGGTATTGGTCTCCATGGCGGTTTACGGCGTGCGGTAACGCGCCATCACAAGAACGTGTTAGGAAGTCATGGACGGTTAGAGATGAACAGAAAAGTGGGAAAGACTGGTCGAGTGTTACCGACACACAACTCCACTACTCCATCATTTCACTACCTCCACTTCCCACGAGAAACGTGAATGAGGCTCAATGACTTGTATAAATAGGTTCTCCGCCCTATTTTCCAACAACAAGGAAAACAAGACAGAAAAACAACATCCGAGCCTCCTTGTTTAACCGTAAGCCTGCCATCTTTCACAAGTCATAAGCAAGCCAACACCTTCACAATCTCAACACCTTCTTCGCTTCCTCCCTAAGATCAACCCCATCTCCTTCACTTTGTGACCGAAACAAGTCCTGGAACGGCCATTTCTTGGTTTAGGCCGGACTTGCACGCATTGATCTCTCGAATCTACAAGCACTCACCGCGCAGTGCATTTGTTGAAGGTTTAGATTCATTCCTCATCCACACCCCAAATTACCAAATTCTGCAGGAGTAGTTTTCACCCATCAACAATTTGGTATCCTCAGCATTTTCAATTGGTATCAGAGCAGCCAAACACCTTTAAACCTAATAAGTTTGTGTTTTTAGTGATCCGACCTACATACATATTATCGAATATATAACACACATGATACGATTTTGTTGAAAGTTTGAATTTAACACCAGAGGGAACTGTCGCGTCTAAATCAATATCTAAACATCCTCATGAAATCACCTCGCATGAATCTACTAGACAAGTTCATCATGTAAGTGAAGTAGAAGCTATTGATAACTGGGAATTATGCTTAGGAGAACATTTGGATGAACTTTTTGATGAAAGTGACTCAGATATTGATAGAGATGTTGATAAGGATATCTCGGAGTTCACCGACATGTTGAAACCATTAGAAAAGAAAAATTTGAGGACTTCTTATCTCACTAATTTTCTGACTCCTCTTTGTCGAGAAAATAGGAAATTAACAAGGATTTAAGGAGGTCTTTATGGTTGGAATCACCATAACGAATCAATACTCAAAGATCGTGAGGAAGATCTTCGTACAAAGTCACTTGAATGTGATAATCTTCATCAAGATTTCTTTTTGTTGAAAGAGATACCTGCAGATTCCTAAGAAAGGATTAAGTCTCAACAAAGTAGTTTTGAAGACAAAAAAAGTGCATATATCTCTCGAGGAAAACGCTTTGGGACTAATCTAGCTGCTACATTTGTCAAACAAATTAACCTCTGTATGTTAGGAGCAAGTAAAAATAATCGTGATATACCAGGATGGGGCTATAAGGGAATAAATTCTCCAAGTACTTGCAAAGAGGTAAAATTTGTCAAGGCCGGTGATTCTTCTCAACCGAAGGCTTCCACCGAAGTCAAAATTGAAATACCTTCACTGGCAGTTAATGTTCGAAAGAGCAAAGTCTATCAACCTCTAAAGATATCTTACATGTATCCAGGTAAGAACATTCCTTATGTTTGTTATTATTGCGGAAATAAAGGTCACCTGGAAAGGGGATGTTGTTTTCGCATAAGGGATGAGGAACTTCACAATGTTCTTGTTTGGGCATCACAAGAATTGATCAAACCTAGATCATATGTTAAGGCGAATCCCCTTAACATTAATCAAATATTCTTCCTTGACACTTTGATCATAATAAAATGATCAAGTTTAATACTAGAGTATTAAATATAACCTTGCATGTTATGTTTTTAACCTTAAACGACTTGAAAGCAACGATATGAATGGAAATAAGTCAAGTCAATATCACTAACCTCAAGTGGAAGGATGGTGTATTCATTATAGAAGATATGTTTTCACAATCTTCAGATCTTCAAGGTAATACTTATACGTTTCAACATTCCTAGACTTTCTAGTCTAACCTAAACGATGTTGACTCTAGTACATTTAATCAAGCGACTCTAATTGAGTTTTTATACTAAAATATGACTACTAAACTTGACATAACAACGCTTGGTGGGTTCAACCGAGCAATGCTCTAGCAAAGTCCCTTTGATTCCTTTCAATTACGAAACAAGTTTTGCAAGTCTACTTCCTTAAACTCATGTAGTTAAACACAGTTTTTCAGGTATGGAATCAACTGAAAGTTCAGTACACAATCTAGTAACAAGTTACAAAGATAGTGTTTAAAGTTGTAATACAAATTGTATATTCTTACTTGATACTTTGATCATACTATAATTATCAAGTCTCTAGTACTAGAAATTCATATATATATATATATATAACTTCGCATGTTATGTTTTCAATATAAACGACTTGTAAGTAACGTAGATAAAAGTGAAAACAAGTCAAGTCTTGTATTACTAACCTCGAAAAGAAGGATACTGTGTTCGTTGATTTCGATACGTCTTCAGGTTCTTCAGAGTAAAATGAATTTGTCTCAATAATTCTAGACCTCCTAGTCTACCTAACGAAGTTGACTCTAGAAATCTAATCAAGCGGCTCAAGTTTTGGAACTAAAATATGACCACCAAACTTCAACCGACCAATGCTCTAACAGATTGTAGCAATTAAGGGGATAAAATGGTTATCCTACTGTAGATTAGGAGATACAATGGTTGTTTTGGTTATCAAGTGATGTTTTCAGCCGGCTCCATTCCCAAAATTGGTTTAAACTTGGGAGAGGTCAATATTACCAGTTTTTCCTATCCATATTTATAGTGGAAAACCATGTATTTCTTGGGTCTTCCCTCATATCGGTTGTAACTTTGTTTTAAGTTTTAGGTATGTGTTAAATTTTGTCAAATAGACAAAAACTTTTGTGTTCCCATGCAGGAAAGCTAAGTAAATTATGAACAACACTAAAAATTCGCTAGCCATTGTTAGTCAGCAATCTTTATAGCACTAAGTTGACCTATGCCACAACTCTATCACACAAGCTGTAGTTGCAGAAAATCCTACACTACACCCCTCATAATAATTCACACAACTAAGACATTTGAAGATGAATAACAATGATTTTATTGATTAATTCCTTGAATATTTACAAGATAAGATAAGAAAGAGCTAAAGAAATTACAATCACCACACACTTTCTCTCTCCTAATGACTTGTCTAACACTCCGAAAAGATCTCTCCCTACAACTGGCTCATTCGACTCTTTATATAGGGTAGTATACAATGGATGACAAACTAAAGTCGTCCTTTATTTTCGGGAATGACTTGCGAAATATCGCAAGTGTACAAGTATTCATTCTCGCAGCTCTCCTAAATTTCGCTAGGTCTTCACATCTTTCTCGTGTTTTGGCTGTCGTCATTCATTGCGTCATTTATATTATTCTTCTGCGACGCCTTCGCGATGCTGTCGTTTACTAATCTCGCGAAATACTGATGTTGCGATATTCAGATCCTACATCTTGCCTCTTCTCATGTCTTCTCTGCGAAGAAGAGAATGTCATGAGAACTAGTATTTTGAAATGCCGCAACTGCTCATCTTTATCCGTTACAATCCCGTACTTTTATACGAAATTTATTACACATGTTTCTTCTTCCACTCTTTTCTTGACACGTCTCTTTCAACCGTTTTTTCTTGACCAATCACGTCCCCTCTCGCATTAAATGCATTTGTCTTCTCGAGAATTCTTCTCTCTATAAATAGTTTTCTCACCCTCCTCTTCTTCTTTTTTACTTTCTCTCAGCAACTTTTCTTCAACTTTCTTCTTCCGCAATTTGCGCTTCATCAGAAATCTTCCTTTTCTTCTTTCTCTTGATCTTCGATTCTCTAATCATTCCCATACTCTAAAAATGGCTCCACCTGGTCGTAAATATGAAACCCTTTTAGATGAAACTCAACAGAAACTACAAGACAAGGGTTTCACCTTGTCTACTATTCCCAATCAAGAATCTTCATCTATTCTTTCTGCAAAGTTGTTTACTGATCATCAATGTGATGATCAGAAAATCATAATCTCGCTAGGTCAAATCCTCGCAGGTCTTCCCATTCCTCTCTATAATCCCGAACTGCCCTTATTCTATGAAATTCTTGCTCATGAGAAATTCTCGCGAGCTATTTATCAATTAAGTGGTGATTGCATCCGTCTAATGCTTGAATTCGCCAATCGTGGTGCTGGTAAGGGGTCTCTATATCCTGATAATGTCAGAGATCCTAATTTCGCAAACTTAGAGATAGTCGTTGAAAAGTACACGGTAGAAAACTTTTTTGAAAATTATGAAGTGATAAATATGAAGAATGATAAATCTCGCTGGGGTGCTCGATTGAAAAGAAAAGAGAACATTCCCGATGATAAGATACTCATGTTAGATATTGATTGGCACTCTGGCAAGAATAATGTTCCTCGCTACTCTAAAGATGAGAAGTGGTCTGTCTTTCCACTATTTTTGAATGGACCTTACATTTCAGGTTCCCACGTACTCCCTGCGAATCTCGCAAACTATTATCCTTGGGTATTTAATTGGCCCGAGAAAGCAAAAGAGGTATACTTCCTAACTTTTACCTATTTTACAATCTGTATTTCCTCTTATATCTAATCTTGCGAATTTTTCAGATTATTAAATTGAGAAAGAGCTATAAAAGAAATCCAAAGGCGAGTACTCTGGCGATACTTCGTTCAATCACGGATGAAGTAAGAAATATTTTTCCTTATTATTTTTTAACAATATTGTTGCCTCTGTTTCTTATCTTCATTCGTGTGCGAAGGTTGGCGTTGAAGAGAATGATATTTCTGAAGCTGCGAAGGTTAAAGGCAAGAATAAAATCACTCTTCGCAAGGATAAATCTTCTGCTCCATCTTCTAAAAACGGAAAATCCATTCCACTTCTCACTCTAACTCCCAAACCAGCGAGAATTCTGATGAAGATAATAATGAAGTTGATACTTCTTTTGCGAAGGAGAATCATTCAGTCGAATCTGCTATGGCGCAATTGTCTAGTGTTTTCTCTGATTCTATGCAAGGAATGGGAGATGATCGTTTTTCTGCTACTTGCGAAGCCCTCGCAAATATCCGCGATGCCCCCCTGCTAGTGGATAATGATTCTTTTTGTGGAGTTTCCCGGACAATGACTCCCAGTTTCTTAAATGCACTTAGTGCCTTGGTATGTTCATATTTCTTTATTTCTTTGTGATTTCGATCATAAACCTTATCTTAACAATTTCTTTATTTTCCTTTATAGTCTGGGAGAGCTTCCTTTGTTGTTGCCTCAGATCTCGAGAAAAGGCGCAACAATCTTGAAAAGAAAAACCTTCAACTTAAGGAGAAGAACAAAGAACTAGAAGTTAAAGTTGCAACATCTCGCAAGAAGAGTGAAAATGAGACTGCTACTCTTCGCGAAAGAATTCAACAATTGGAAACTGAATCTTCTACTCAGAAGAATAAAATTTCTACTCTTCAAAGTGCTAATCAACAACTTTATGGTACAAAACTCTTCTCTTTTCCTTGATTTTATTTTGTCATTTACTTTTCTTTGCCTGACTTATTATTTTCGCAGACATTTATAATCTTTCTGAAGAAGCCATCCTTCTCCATTCATTTCCTGAGCCTATGGATAATGATGCTCTTCTTGCTCATCTCAACGAATCTTTAAGTAGTTCATCGAACAAAATTAACTCTCTTTCAATAAATGAACTTCGAACCAAATTTCATCTCTTAGAAATTGAGCATAGATCTAGTTTAGGTTTAGCCAACCGATTTAAACGTTTATACCTTAGCTCCCACGAGAATAATAATATTCTAAGGAAGAAAATTAGTAGCCTTATAGATGACAAGGATCGCATTGCTAATCAAGGTGCACAATCATTAGCGAAGTTCCAAAAAACCCTTCTTGAAGTCCAAATTGAACGAGATGAATCTCTTCACCAAAATGCCATACTTAATGAACGAGAAAATCAAATGCGTTCACTTCTTGTCATAAATAGTGATGCGTGTCGTAGGTGCAATCAAATTAATTAATGTTTCCACTCAATTAAAAATAATATAATGGAAGTCAAGTTCATTCCCACGAGGAGCAAGAGATTCTAGTTGTAAGAATTGTCACGAAAGGGGGGTGTAAAAAGCAAAAGAAAATAAACAAAGCAATTAAAATCGAAAGTTGAAAGCAATAAGAGAGACAAGATCAAGGAATCATTCTTCGTTGCAAAACAATGATTAAAGTTATGTTCTTTTCTACTTGTTATTAGTCACAGATTATCACCAACCGTAGGATAGCAGGTCCGCTTAGCTAGCCCCAAAATCCCTAATTTCACTGAGTAACAGGTCCGCTTAGTTATCAGATTCTATTCAAAAGAACCACCCTGAGGTTCGCTTACAAGATGTAATTCCCTTAATGCATTAAGATTTATGAATTTAGGTTTAGTACTAGTAGTTAAACTCGGTTCGCTTGGTTCACTTTCTAGCGTTGTTTCTACACACAATTGCTCCACTAATCCCTCCGCAAGGTCTCGTGTTTTCTACTTGTGTAAAGTGTCGAGAACGATTACGTATTCCCTAACATATACTAGATATAGATCAATTAACAAATCAATTTAGCGTGCACTCCAAACAATCTATCAATCAATCATGAATGAATAAACATTCCTATTAGTAAAAACAATCGAAAATCATGTGAAAAATCTCAAGATAGAATTGAAACAAAGCTCAGATCATGTTAAGAACTAGGAATTCATCCTCAATCAATAATAAAATTAGCTACTCATGTTTTGAAATTCACACAAATAATAATTATTAAAAGGAGAATTTTCAAGTTCACACAAATAATTAAAAAGAAGAATCTTAGCAAGCAAAAACACAAGTGTTGTGTGTGTAGAGAGGTGTATAGAAGATGTAGAAAACTTCTCTATTTATAGGCTTCAATATTCTCCAACTCTTCCAAGGATTAGAATCCTTTTCCTTTAGCAATTCATCTTCCAAATTCAAGTCTTTCTCAACTCTTCATCTTCTCTTTCCAAATTTGAGCCAAATTCTCCATCCAATTCCTAGTCCAAGTCTTCACACCCATGAAAGAAGTCCATAGAAAAGTCTGGAATTTTTGCTCGCCGGAAAACTGGGTTTGTGGCCGGAATCCGGCCGGAAAAGTCGCCGGAAAACTATTTCAGGTGACCGGCAAAGTTCGCCCGGTCACCGGTCAACGGGTCGGATCGGCTCAGCTCGGCGGGTCAACTCAGTCAACTCGGTCAGCACCGAGTCAGGGAGAGTCAGGGCCGAATCAATGAGTCAAGTCTGAGTCAGACAACTCAGCTGAGTCAGGGCCTAACTGGTCTTACTAAGGTCTAGGCCAAAGCTGCTGTCATTCTGCGCAGGCCTAGCTCATGCATGAGCCATATCCTCTGTGTTGCACCATTGTGGTGCATCACAACTCCATTCCTTTCTTCAGCCAATTCTTTTGCCATTCCTACAATAACATTCTCAGCACTGATTCAATCCAGCCACCAATTCAGTTAGCAACATCATGGCCTCATCTTCTCTCTGCCATAAAAACTCCATCTGAAGCTTATTGCCTGCAAAGTCCAGAGCTGCAACTTTAGCTACACATATCGCCACTAACTCCATCACAGCCCTGAGGCTCAAACCCACAAAGAAGAACCTCTTTAACTCGGCATCTCAACTTCACCTCAAATGCCAGCGAACAATTGCACATCCATCCTCAGAACTATTTCAACCAATCTGTAGCTACACAACACCATCAGTTCAAGTCCATAACCACCACATTCATTCCTCCTCTTCCATGTTACTCTCAGCCAACCAAGCCTTTGCATTCAATTGCAGGTGTAATACTGGAGCTTCATACCCTGCAACTTACACACTCCAGCTATAGCACCAACACCAACTCTATCGCCACAATTTCATGGCAAAACTCAACCTTGCCTCGCAACCTCAATCAGCTTTTATTGACAACCATACATCTCGTAACCCATAATAGCTCACCCGAGTTCATCCACAAGCCATAATCCATATCCTGCAAAGATACATCTAGGTCTCGCATTCTCATTCCTTATAGCCTCATTATCTCGGTCAAGCCATTTACATCATCCCGCATCTCGAAAACACATTTGTGCCCTGCAATCTCCACTGCAGCTTATACCCCTGCAAATGTGAGCCATCTCAACTTCAGTTCATATAGCCCTTCAAACTCCTTTCATCAGTCTCTGTAACTCAGTACCATAAGGCCATCCAAGTGCATCAGCTACACTTCATTCCTCCTGCTACAATTTGAACTGCAGCTCAATTCTCCATTCTCTGTGTAATCAACATACATCATCCAAGACCAATTCATCTTACCAACTCCTAGCAATTGGTAGCAATCAACACAACTGCCAGTTCTCCATCAACTTCTCTCACCATAAGCTGAGCACCATCGAAACAACACCCATCTAATCATCTCCCTGTATCTCTCGATTCAACTCGAACCCCGAGTCTCTACCATCGAGCAAAGATCGGATCTTCTCAATTCATCCCGATTCGAACCCAAAAAAACGCCTTTGGTTCATCAAGTTCGAGTGACTGCCACCAACAAAGACCGAACCCATCCATACTCGATTAGTCTCATCTCGATCTTCACTCTCGGACCAACAAAGCAATGGTTTCGGATCGAAACCCATCATCCCCTCAATTGAATCTCGAATTAACCACCATCTTCATTCGCAACAAAGAACAATGAGCACTCCTTCCAATTAATCTCAATTTCTCTCGTATGTTTTCTCTGGATTTCACGGCTAGCATCGATCTCTTCTTAATTACACCAAAATCTTAAATCAACCACAACCATCATCGTTCTAACTCAATCCCATCTCCGATCTGAACCTCTTCTTCTTCTTTATCTCGCTTCATGGAATGTTCATCAACTCACGAGAGAACCATGGCAAAGAAATCGGTTCTTCTTGACACTAACATTGTCTCTTCTCGATTCCAGTCTTCCACTCAACCTCATACTCATCAAATCGTCATCCTCTTCTTCTCTGCCTCGTTGAATCCATCAATTCCTTCATCAATTCCTTCCACAATTTCATCACGGATGCAACGGCAACCGATGCCTCTCTTTCTCAACTTCAGTGAAATCAATAAATGAAATGAATGAGATAACTTCGATTTAGGGTAAAGGTAAAGTAGGGTAGGATAGAGACACCCGTCCAATCTTGATAAGGGCTAACCAATTACAGACCCCTTAACCTCAATTGACCAAGCTACTAGTGCTCCTCCAAAAGAGTTGCCCCTTAACCTTGGCTGGGCTCCATATAGTATTCCCTCCTTGGTGAAATGACAATTTCACCCTTTTGCTAAAATATGGTGATTTCTTCTCCTTTTCCTCCGTGTGACTCCATAGTAGCTATAAAACTCAAAACAAGCGTAAAATACATAATTTACAAGAAAAATAGCAAAGAAAGCATAAACTACTAGATAGTAAATTAGGTGTATTCTACACCTATCAAATTCCCCCACACTTAGACTTTGCTAGTCCTCGAGCAAATCAAACTAAAAAAAACTCACAACTTCAAAGCGTTCAAGCGTCCTAAGCATCCAAAGAGCTATGAGGACATAGAATTTCTGCATGCTAGTAATAAGAAGTTAGAAATTCTAAAGAACATATTCTCATTCTTAAATGTTGAGTGAGAAATAACCACACCATAATGAGAGAACGCGTGTTTGAGAAACGATCAATAAGCATTTCGCCTCGACTTCTGCCTCACCAAATAGGATTTTATGATAATTGCACTCAAAAAGACGGCTTTTTTATGGGTCTCACATGTGTGCAGGTAGGAAATGAAGAGAGAAATTCTGCGACACGTTGAATGGTGGGAAGGACAACTTCCGAAATATTTTTAAAAACCCACATCTTTTAATATTTTGAAAAACCATTTTTTCTGACGATCTCTACGAAAGGAAATCAACCATATTATCGAGGATGAGATTACTTACTCACCTTCACATCCGATCGCCAATTATGATAACACCACTCTCACGGCATCCAATAGAAACGTCTTCCGCTCCTCGTCTTGATCTTCATGGTCTTCGTCTTCGGTTTCAACTATTGATGATAAACTCTTGATCTTCGTAAATCCTTGACAATTTCTAACCTTTACCTTAATAATCCTTGTCGTTTGAAACTTCCTTATAAATTTTCCTTTCCCACGGCTTATAAAATAAATATTAACAAAACAAATATTTCTCTTGTTTTTTTTTTTTTTTTTTTTTTTTTTTTTTTTTAATGAAATTTTCAATTTTTTTTTTTTTTTTTTTTTGAAACAAGAGAAATAAAATACAAAAATAAACCATGGCCGTGGGAGAAGTTTTTTTACCGCTTGATTCTTCACAACTTGTATCGTCTTGAAATCATAAACTTCAAAAATTCTCACCTTTTAATTTTCTTCGCTTTCATGAATAAGTCTTCATACTTGTATATAAAATTACCTCATTGTATTGTAAGTCTTCAACATATATGTGAAATCCGCTCTTTGTATGTTGCTTTACTTGTATTTGAAATTTGCTCTTTTTCTCGTTCCGTTGCTTGTAAACCTTGAACTTTTTCAACTTTCCTTGTAGATTTTGATGTCGCTCCTTGTTGATGATGAATGTGTTTCTATGGATCCGTTGTTGTTGCGAGAGAGAATGGTGCTAACTGCAAATCGAACTACAAGAAGGTGGCTTTCATCTATATACGTCACCCTTATGATTGACAAAATTAGCACTCAAGAGATCAAAGAGTAGTGCTTCTATTGGTGGGAGGTTGGGTAGCTCACCATTCTACCCGGAATTGACGTATGGTGACACACACTCAAAAAGAAGCTCTTTAATAGATGGAAGAATTCTGGTCGGTGCCTCTCATGATATGAATACGGGTAGTCTCCACTAATGATTGATCAAAGAACTCTAATAATGCCCTTCTCCCGCACCAAATTCGCATCACCGGCATGATTAAATCCATTATTTAACACTCTAACAAGCAAGAAATCCGAATGTAGTTCTCTAACATTTCCAAGTTCAATTATGTCGGTCAAAATCTCTATGTAAACATACCTAGAAGTATGCTAGTGACTCTAAAATCTTTAAAAGTTGGAGTTTTTAAGTAAAACTTTTTATTTTTTTTTAAATTTTTAATTTTTTTTTTTTTTTTGTAATTTTTGTTTTAAAAAAAACATGCTTAACCACTCCCCCACACTTAAACCTTACATTGTCCTCAATGTAATTGAATCCTCCTAGTAAAGTCAAGGTGGGAAATTTTAACATGATAAGAATCAAGAAAAAAAAATAACAAAAAACAAAAGGATAAGAAATACAAAACCGATGGGTTGCCTCCCATTAAGCGCTTGTTTTAAAGTCGACGGCCCGACTTAGCTCTTGCTGCATATTACTCCTCCAGAGGGAGTGAATCTTGAAAGCCAATCACGTCCACATGCTCCGTTGGAAAGTTTTCATAATATGGCTTTAACCTATGGCCGTTGACTTTCAAATGTTGTCCTGTTTTGTCACTAACAATTTCAACTGCACCATGATCATAAACATTAGTAACAACAAATGGTCCCACCCAACGGGACTTAAGCTTACCCGGAAATAAACGTAAACGAGTATTAAATAAAAGAACTTTTTGCCCCACAACAAAACTTTTCCGCGAAATCATCTTGTCATGAAAAAGCTTAGTCTTTTCCTTGTAAATCCGAGCACTCTCGTAAGCATCATTACGTATCTCCTCTAACTCATGTAGTTGTAACTTCCTTTGTTTCCCCGCTTCATCATACTCCATGTTGAATTTCTTTATCGCCCAATAAGCCTTGTGTTCAAGTTCAACCTAAGATGACAAGCCTTACCATAAACCAACCTATATGGAGACATACCAATTGGTGTCTTATACGCCGTTCTATACGCCCAAAGTGCATCATTGAGCTTAAAGCTCCAATCTTTCCTCGTGGTATTCACCGTTTTCTCAAGAATGGACTTAATCTCACGATTCGAAATTTCCGCTTGTCCACTAGTTTGTGGATGATAAGGCGTACCAATTTTGTGTGTTATGTTGTACTTCTTGAGGAGAGCGTGGAAAGCCTTCTTGAAATGTGAGCCTCCATCGCTTATCACCACTCTTGGTGTTCCATGCCTATTGAATATGTTTTCCCTTACAAAATCACAAACAACTTGAGAGTCATTAGTTTTGGTGGCTCTAGCTTCCACCCATTTCAAACATAATCAACGGCAAGAAGTATATAAAAGTTTCCATTCGAATTGACAAAAGGGCCCATAAAATCGATACCCCACACATCAAAAATCTCAACGGCGAGAATTGGTGTGAGTGGCATTTGATTTCGAGCACCTAGATTGCCCGTTCGTTGACATCTATCACACGATTTACAAAAAAACATATGAATCTTCAAACAAGGTGGGCCAATAAAATCCACTCTCGAGAACTTTGAGAGCGGTACGTTTAGAACCAAAGTGGCCACCACAAGCAAAAGTGTGGAAAAAGGAGAGAATGGATTGAAATTCGGAATTAGGCACGCACCTTCGCATTATTTGATCAACCCCATATTTCCATAAGTATGGTTCATCCCACACATATTGCTTAGCTACCTTCTTAAGTTTCATCTTTTGGAAATTAGACATTGTACTAGGTACTTTCCTTGTCACCAAGTAATTCACTATATCCGCATACCAAGGTGTTGATTCTTCCATGGAGAAAAGTTGTTCGTCCGGAAAGCGGTCATGTAATGGAAGTTCCTCTTGAGACATAACAAGTCTACTAAGATGATCCGCAACGGTATTCTCCACACCCCTCTTATCACGAATTTCTATGTCGAACTCTTGTAACAATAGGATCCACCGGATTAATCTTGGCTTAGCTTCTTTCTTCTTTATTAAGTGTCTTAGTGCGGCATGATCGGAATACACAATAACCTTTGTACCCACCAAGTATGATCGAAATTTCTCCAACGCAAAAACTATAGCCAATAACTCCTTTTCCGTGGTAGAATAATTGATTTGTGCATCATTAAGGGTCCTAGATGCATAATAGATAACGTGGGACAACTTGTCCACTCTTTGACCCAAAACGGCTCCAACCGCATAATCACTAGCATCACACATTAATTCAAATGGAAGATTCCAATCCGGTGATTTGATAATCGGCGCACTTGTCAACATATCCTTTAATTTGTCAAAAGCATCCTTGCATTCCTTGTTGAAGTCGAAAGGTACCTCCTTTTGTAATAACTTGCACATCGGCATGGAGATTTTGGAGAAATCCTTGATAAACCGCCTATAGAAACCTGCATGACCAAGAAAAGAACGGATCTCCCTCACCGAAGTGGGATATTGTAAGTTTCTTATTAAATCTATCTTTGACTTGTCCACTTCGAGCCCTCGAGAGGACACAATGTGACCAAGTACTATGCCGTGGTTTACCATAAAGTGACATTTCTCCCAATTAAGGACAAGGTTTGTGTCTATGCATCGTTTAAGAACTAGTTCAAGGTTGTTTAAACAACCATCAAAAGAATTGCCATAAACACTAAAGTCATCCATAAATACCTCGATGATGCGCTCCACATAATCCGAGAATATACTCACCATGCATCTTTGAAAAGTAGCCGGCGCATTGCAAAGGCCGAACGGCATCCGTCTATATGCAAACGTTCCAAATGGACAAGTGAAAGTGGTCTTCTCTTGGTCCTCCGGTGCAATAAAAATTTGATTGTATCCCGAATAACCATCCAAGAAGCAATAATAAGAATGCCCCGCTAACCGCTCCAACATTTGATCAATGAAAGGTAAAGGAAAGTGATCCTTTCGGGTTGCGGAATTAAGCTTTCTATAATCAATGCACACTCTCCAACCGGTTTGAACTCTTGTAGGAACAAGTTCATCGTCTTGATTCCGAACAACCGTGACTCCGGATTTCTTTGGTACTACTTGAACCGGACTAACCCACTTGCTATCGGAAATTGGGTAGATTACCCCCACACTTAGCAATTTGAGTATCTCTTTTTCACAACCTCCATCATGGGAGGATTAAGCCGACGTTGAGCATCACGTACCGGCTTCACGTTCTCTTCCATTAGAATCCTATGCATGCACATGGATGGACTAATGCCTTTGATGTCCGCAATTGTCCACCCAATAGCCGTTTTGTGCTCTCTCAAGACTCTAAGCAAACGGTCTTCTTGTACCGGTGTGAGGTTCTTTGCAATAATCACCGGAAGCTCATCTCCATCTCCCAAGAAAGCATACTTCAAATGGTCCTAAGCGGCTTCAATTCTAGTTTGGGCGCCTTCACAATAGATGGTACAAGTATTTCATCATTCACGGGTAAAGAAATATATGAAACATTACCCTTTTTAGCTTCTTGCAATGTCGCCAAAGCACCACACATCTCCACCAATTCCTTGGAGATTTCAACATCCAAGTTAGACAAGCCATGGACGTCCAATTCAATGCTCTTTTGCAACACCACATCAAGTTCATCCTCTCGGTTCAATTCCACCATTTGTTGCGCTAATGAATCAACCACATCAATGGAGTAAACGGAATGCACATCACTTGGGTAGCGCATGGCTTCAAATATGTTAAAGTGTATTATCTCCTTGTCAAATTCCATAGTGAGTGTACCCTTATCAACATCAATCTTCGTCTTTGCGGTTTTCATGAATGGCCTCCCAAGAAGTAAAGAAGTAGATGCTCGGTTCTCGTTGTTGTCCATATCCACCACGAAGAAATCCACCGGAAAAATAAGCTCATTTACTTGCACTAGCACGTCTTCTACAAGCCCCTTTGGATATATGTTAGACTTGTTCGCTAATTGGATAATAACTCTTGTCTCTTTCAAAGGTCCAAGATTCAAGGAGTCATATATTTCGGCCGACATCACACTAATGGAAGCACCCAAGTCAAGTAAAGCATGTTCAAACCTTTGCCTACCAATAGTAATTGGCACCGTGAAACCACCGGGATCCGTGCACTTTGTAGGCATCTTCTTCAATAGCATAGCCGACGCACTCTCGCCAACTTTAGTAATTTCATTATCAAGCAACCTATCCTTCTTTGTGCATAATTCCTTCATGAACTTCGCATACCGTGGCATTGTCTTGATGGCCTCAATGAATGGGATGTTGATTTCAATCTTCTTGAAAATATCCATGAGTGCCTTGTCTTGAGCTTCTTTCTTGGATTTAGCAAAACGACTAGGAAAAGGAGGTGGAGTAGTGAAAGTAGGAACCGGTTCCTTGGATTGGTCGGTTGGTGTTGAATTCTCCTTTGGTGCGGCTTCCTCCTTATCTTTGACTACCTCTTCAATAGCTTCTTCATGATGACTTGGACCCTCCACTTGTTTTCCACTTCTTAGAGTAACCGCATTAACATTCTCTCTTGGATTCACAAATGGTTGTGAAGGAAGTTTTGTAGATGCTTGAGATTTCAATAAGTTTACATCGGTCGCCAATTGTCCCATTTGAGTTTGTAAATCCTTGATAGCCGAATCGGTCTTTTGTTGATTTTGTTGAAACAATGACGTAATACCTTGCATCATGACATTTAGCTTATCATCTATTGAAGATCCTTGTTCCTTCACTTGAGGTTGAAATTGTTGAGAACCACCTTGTTGTTGAGGTTGGAAGCGTGATTGTTGAAAACCACCTTGTTGTGCATATGGATTAGGAGCCGCCGCTTGCTTGTTTGCATAACTAAAGTTGGGATGATCCTTCCAACCGGGATTATAGGTATTGGAGTATGGATCGTACCTTGGCCTTTGATTTGGATATAAAGCATTCACTTGTTCGGTCTCACCATCCGGAATAATTACCGCGGCCATCCTTTGAATCATTGTCTCCATGTTACTCATCCTTTGATCAAGATGTGATGAAGAATCACTAACTTCATGCACTCGCCTAACCATTGGTTCATCCCTTGTGTAGAATTGTTGTGAGTTTGCCGCCATACTTTCAATCAACTCTCTAGCTTCGGTCAAAGTCTTGTTCATTAGTGCACCACCACCCGCGGCGTCAAGAAGAGACCTATCACTTGGGTGAAGAGCTTCATAGAAGTATTGGAGTATCATAACGTCACTAAATTGATGGTGTGGACAGCTTGCCACCAACCTCTTGTATCGCTCCCAACATTCATACAATGATTCTCCCACTTGTTGTTTCAATCCACAAATCTCCTTGCGAATTTGAGTAGCTTTGGATGCGGGAAAATATCTCTCGAGGAAAAGTTTCTTCATCCCATTCCATGTTGTGATACTTCCGGAAGGTAAATAATATAACCATTCCTTAGCATTGCCCGCCAAAGAAAACGGGAAAGCTTTCAACATTGCTCCATCCGCATTAGTCTCCTGTGGAAGCATGGCCATAACTATGGCATAGAAGTCCATAAGATGTTTGTTTGGGTCCTCATTCACCATGCCATGGAACTTTGGTAACTCTCTAATCAACCCGGCTTGATCTCGAAGGTTGAGTTAGTTTGGATACACCATTGTTGTGTATCAAGCTTGTGAGAAGCTAGGTCCTTGAGTGTACGATCAGCCATCGTTTCTTCCTCTTTGTCCGAATCACTTGATGAAGAAGGAGGAAGTGGAGTGTTAATCGCTCGAATGAAATCCTTTAGTTGAGTGCCGGATCGAAGACGTATTGGACTCGGTCTGCCCTCTTTAAGCATTCACCAAAGGTATAGCACCTGAAATAAGATTCTCGAAAACTAAGTTAGATACGGTAAAGAATCTAACAAAGCAAGAATAAAGCAAAAAGAAAAATAAAAACAACTAAAAATCGCCCGTTGCTCCCCGGCAACGGCGCCAAAATTTGATGCGTGTCGTAGGTGCAATCAAATTAATTAATGTTTCCACTCAATTAAAAATAATATAATGGAAGTCAAGTTCGTTCCCACGAGGAGCAAGAGATTCTAGTTGTAAGAATTGTCACGAAAGGGGGGTGTAAAAAGCAAAAGAAAATAAACAAAGCAATTAAAATCGAAAGTTGAAAGCAATAAGAGAGACAAGATCAAGGAATCATTCTTCGTTGCAAAACAATGATTAAAGTTATGTTCTTTTCTACTTGTTATTAGTCACAAATTGTCACCAACCGTAGGATAGCAGTCCGCTTAGCTAGCCCCAAAATCCCTAATTTCACCGAGTAACAGTCCGCTTAGTTATCGATTCTATTCAAAAGAACCACCCCGAGGTTCGCTTACAAGATGTAATTCCCTTTAATGCATTAAGATTTATGAATTTAGGTTTAGTACTAGTAGTTAAACTCGGTTCGCTTGGTTCACTTTCTAGCGTTGTTTCTACACACAATTGCTCCACGGAATCCCTCCGCAAGGTCTCGTGTTTTCTACTTGTGTAAAGTGTCGAGAACGATTACGTATTCCCTAACATATACTAGATATAGATCAATTAACAAATCAATTTAGCGTGCACTCCAAACAATCTATCAATCAATCATGAATGAATAAACATTCCTATTAGTAAAAACAATCGAAAATCATGTGAAAAATCTCAAGATAGAATTGAAACAAAACTCAGATCATGTTAAGAACTAGGAATTCATCCTCAATCAATAATAAAATTAGCTACTCATGTTTTTGAAATTCACACAAATAATAATTATTAAAAGGAGAATTTTCAAGTTCACACAAATAATTAAAAAGAAGAATCTTAGCAAGCAAAAACACAAGTGTTGTGTGTGTAGAGAGGTGTATAGAAGATGTAGAAAACTTCTCTATTTATAGGCTTCAATATTCTCCAACTCTTCCAAGGATTAGAATCCTTTTCCTTTAGCAATTCATCTTCCAAATTCAAGTCTTTCTCAACTCTTCATCTTCTCTTTCCAAATTTGAGCCAAATTCTCCATCCAATTCCTAGTCCAAGTCTTCACACCCATGAAAGAAGTCCATAGAAAAGTCTGGAATTTTTGCTCGCCGGAAAACTGGGTTTGTGGCCGGAATCCGCCCGGAAAAGTCGCCGGAAAACTATTTCAGGTGACCGGCAAAGTTCGCCCGGTCACCGGTCAACGGGTCGGATCGGCTCAGCTCGGCGGGTCAACTCAGTCAACTCGGTCAGCACCGAGTCAGGGAGAGTCAGGGCCGAATCAATGAGTCAAGTCTGAGTCAGACAACTCAGCTGAGTCAGGGCCTAACTGGTCTTACTAAGGTCTAGGCCAAAGCTGCTGTCATTCTGCGCAGGCCTAGCTCATGCATGAGCCATATCCTCTGTGTTGCACCATTGTGGTGCATCACAACTCCATTCCTTTCTTCAGCCAATTCTTTTGCCATTCCTACAATAACATTCTCAGCACTGATTCAATCCAGCCACCAATTCAGTTAGCAGCATCATGGCCTCATCTTCTCTCTGCCATAAAAACTCCATCTGAAGCTTATTGCCTGCAAAGTCCAGAGCTGCAACTTTAGCTACACATATCGCCACTAACTCCATCACAAACCCACAGCGAGGCTCAAACCCACAAATGCCAGCGAACCTCTTTAACTATTTCATCTCAACTTCACCTCAAATGCCACCATCGGCAACAATTGCACATCCATCCTTCATAACTATTTCAACCAATCAGCTACACAACACCATTCAATTTCAAGTCCATAACCACCACATTCATTCCTCCTCTTCCATGTTACTCTCAGCCAACCAAGCCTTTGCATTCAATTGCAGGTGTAATACTGGAGCTTCATACCCTGCAACTTACACACTCCAGCTATAGCACCAACACCAACTCTATCGCCACAATTTCATGGCAAAACTCAACCTTGCCTGCAACCTCAATCAGCTTTATTGACAACCATACATCTCAGAACCCATAATAGCTCACCTGAGTTCATCCACAAGCCATAATCCATATCCTGCAGCATACATCTAGGTCTGCATTCTCATTCCTTATAGCCTCATTATCTCAGTCAAGCCATTTACATCATCCCAGATCTGAAAACACATTTGTGCCCTGCAATCTCCACTGCAGCTTATACCCCTGCAAATGTGAGCCATCTCAACTTCAGTTCATATAGCCCTTCAAACTCCTTTCATCAGTCTCTGTAACTCAGTACCATAAGGCCATCCAAGTGCATCAGCTACACTTCATTCCTCCTGCTACAATTTGAACTGCAGCTCAATTCTCCATTCTCTGTGTAATCAACATACATCATCCAAGACCAATTCATCTTACCAACTCCTAGCAATTGGTAGCAGTCAACACAACTGCCAGCTTCTCCATCAACTTCTCTCACCATAAGCTGAGCACCATCGAAACAACACCCATCTAATCATCTCCCGTATCTCTCGATTCAACTCGAACCACCGAGTCTCTACCATCGAGCAAAGATCGGATCTTCTCAATTCATCCCGATTCGAACCCAAAAAAACGCCTTTGGTTCATCAAGTTCGATGATCGCCACCAACAGACTCGAACCCATCCATACTCGATTAGTCTCATCTCGATCTTCACCTCTCGGACCAACAAAGCGCGGTTTGGATCGAAACCCATCATCCCCTGCAATTGAATCTCGAATTAACCACCATCTTCATTCGCAACAGCAACAATGAGCACTCCTTCCAATTAATCTCAATTTCTCTGTATGTTTTCTCTGGATTTCACGGCTAGCATCGATCTCTTCTTAATTACACCAAAATCTTAAATCAACCACAACCATCATCGTTCTAACTCAATCCCATCTCCGATCTGAACCTCTTCTTCTTCTTTATCTGCTTCATGGAATGTTCATCAACTCACAGAGAACCATGGCAGCAAATCAGTTCTTCTTGACACTAACATTGTCTCTTCTCGATTCCAGTCTTCCAGCTCAACCTCATACTCATCAAATCGTCATCCTCTTCTTCTCTGTCTCGTTGAATCCATCAATTCCTTCATCAATTCCTTCCACAATTTCATCACAGATGCAACGGCAACCGATGCCTCTCTTTCTCAACTTCAGGTGAAATCAATAAATGAAATGAATGAGATAACTTCGATTTAGGGTAAAGGTAAAGTAGGGTAGGATAGAGACACCCGTCCAATCTTGATAAGGGCTAACCAATTACAGCCCCTTAACCTCAGTTGGACTGTTACTAGTGCTCCTCCAAAAGAGTTGCCCCTTAACCTTGGCTGGGCTCCATATAGTATTCCCTCCTTGGTGAAATGACAATTTTACCCTTTTGCTAAAATATGGTGATTTCTTCTCCTTTTCCTCCGTGTGACTCCATAGTAGCTATAAAACTCAAAACAAGCGTAAAATACATAATTTACAAGAAAAATAGCAAAGAAAGCATAAACTACTAGATAGTAAATTAGGTGTATTCTACACCTATCAAATAGTGATGATGAATTTGCTTGGGCTGCAAAAGTTCTAGATAATGCCAGAAATAACTTAGGTGTTAACGTCAGTCTTCATGCTGATCATACTGCCTTGGTTAAAGATATGATTTCTGACAGAGAAGGTTGTTAACTGTTCTTCTTTACTTTACCACTTATTTTTTATGAAACTGCTATTAAGTTCTTGACTCATTATCATACGTTCGCGAGAAGGTTTGTAGAAGAGATATCGAACAAGGATTGAAGAACTTGAATCTGAAAAAGAACAACTTGCCAAGAACCTCTCTCTTCGCAACAACAAGTATTCCATGTTGAAGAAACAATTACAAGCTACTGTAGCGAATTTTAATAATAATGTTGTTCGTTTTCGCAATCAAACTATTAAGACAGTTTGCGATGACCACAGTATTCCTCATTCTTCATACCCTTGTCTTCTTGATGAAATTACTGAAGATATACCTTCCTTTGATGTTTCTGATAGTGAAGCTAGCGAAAAGGAAGAATCTGATAAAGAATCTGCTGAAAAAGAAGAATGAACTGAGAGATAGCTCCATTTCCCTTTTTCTGATATATGTACATTTATCCTTTTAACCTTCCATCTTTGTAATTTCTCACTGTAAATCTATCATATGGAAATAAATAACAAATTCTTATTGTAATCATTCCCATACTTGCCTCTGTTACTTATTTTCATATGAGAGATTATATCGATAATCTTTAAGTAATAATACTTCTTATTTTCGCAATTGCTGTTGCTAACTCTTCTCAAATAAATGAAAAAATATAACCGTAATCGCAAGCTTATTTGCTTACTCGATTTCTTGTGTTGTCTTATCTTCATTTATGTTAAAATTCATCATTGCGACAAAATCGCAGGACATCTTTACATTTTCATGTAATGACCCATTGATCTTGCCTTAACATTGTTTTTGTGTGGTCTTATTTTGCCTTCCTAGTTAAAGGTCTTATTTTGCCACCCCTCATTTTGCGTCAATATGACAGGTCTAAATATTCTTGCGAACATAAAGTCCCATGACATTGCCGTCTTGTGACAAAATCGCAGGACGTCGTTACACTTTCATGTAACAACCCATTGATCTTGTCTTATCATTTCTTTAGTATTATTGCCTCTGCAGGATATTTTTGTTGCGACAATATGACAGGCCTAATAGTTCTTGCGAACTTGAAGCCCCATGACATTGTCGTCTTGCGACGAAATCGCAGGACGTCTTTACTTTTGCATGTAAAGACCCATTGATCTCGTATTACCCTCGCGTTAGTATTATTGCCTCTTCAGGATCATTGCACAAATATGACAAGCCTAAATTTTCTTGCGAAAATAAAGCCTCATGACATTTGCGTCTTTTGACACTTATCAGCTCCCTAATGGAGGGTGTCGCCCTCATCATCTCCCTGGTTGCCCCTTCAAGGAGGCGTACATCGGCCATACAAGACTAGCTCCTCCCATCCGGTCTTAACAACAACCAGTTATTTTCGCAGCCTCTTATCCCTTATACCTATAGGGCTTATGGTTACGAGGCTGCACCCTAAGTGGAGTTTTCTTCGGTAGAGTGCGGCATGTGCCAAGACTTGCCAAGAATGGCCGAGACACTTCAAATGCCCTGGCACTCTTGGCTCAACCGTGTACCTCGGCGCCTTGGTCATACACACGACTCCTTGGAAGAGACCCTCGGTCGTCCAACCAGTATAACCTTATATATATAGTTGGAAATCCAAGGTATCTCCCAGGATAGGCTTTCATGGGCCCCAAATTTTCATGACTCGGGTTCCGGGGCGGTGTAACCTTTTCCCCGAGCCATGTCAAGAGATACCCCCTTATATGACGCACTTTAGGTCTTACATTTGCCTCTTGCGAAATATCATTCGCGAACTAGGTGTACGCCATAAAGGTTCGTCCCATTCACTCATTCTTTTATTTACACAATTCTTGTAATCATTCATTGATTTTTGATTATTTCTTCTCGTCTTCTTTGCGAAATTTTCATTCAATCTTGCTTCATTTGCTGTGATCTCACTGTAATTATTTAACTAAACTTTCGTTATATTCATTCTCGCAAAACTTTCGCGTACTCCTTCTTCGATCATCACATTTTTTGTATTTTTGACATGTTTTTGTCATAATAATTTTTTTTTTTTTTTACACAACTCTAAAATCAATTATTTACTTCTTGCTCTTCTTAATCGTGTTGCTCTCTGTTTCTTCATTCAAATTCCCTGATATTTCCTTCCCATTTGCGAGAACATCGCAATTTCCAATTGTTTTCAAGCATCGTTCTCGCATTATATCTTCATCTCTCACTTCTATTGTGTCCACCATCAGTCTTTCTCTTCTTTGTTCTTCTTTGATATTCCTTTTCCAATTCTTCTGTTGAACAACCCTTTCCTCGCAAGAATCCACATCGACTTCATAGCTTTTTTGTCCTTCAGCCCAATCTCCTTTTATAACTCCAACACCACTGGGATGTGGAAATTTGATGCACTGGTGGTATGTTGATGCTACACCCAAGATCTCATGCAACCAAGGTCGCCCAATTAACGCATTATATAGGGGATTCTACATCGACTATGCAAAACAAGATTTCAGTTGATAATCCATTCAATGGTATTCGCATGCGAGCTTCTCCTTTAGGTTTATTAGCAGTACCATTAAAACCATAAATCTTATAGGTTGACGGTATCAAATCTTCATCCTTGCCCCTCATAGTCTTGTAGGTGTGATAAAAAAGGATGTTTACAGAGCTTCCAGTATCAATTAAGATTCTATTTATTGCCCATGAATTTTCTGCACCATCACTTTCATCATCAACAGGTTTTGGATTAATTTCTAATCTTACCACTAATGGACTGTCATGCAACTCACCACCTTCAGGTACTTCTTCTGCGGTAAAAGAAATAACATGCGTTTGCCATTCTTTCAGTGGCGATGATTTCGCGATGTTCATTACTTCTCTATTGTCAACATCTCTTGCGAAAACCCTACTGAGAATGTTATCATGAAAATCTTCAATTATCCTGTATGAATGTACGATAAAGTTGCAGAACAAGTTTTTGGCCTTCGCTCAAACTTCTACTACAAATGTTTCTTTCCCTCTTGTCGTATTTACTCTGTGATTTTCTGGAGGTGTTGGTAATGGTTGAGTCTTCTCTTCACATTTTAAGAATTGGTTTAGCTTCCCTTGATCTATCATTCTGAGGATGATTCTTTTTATATTCCCGCAATCATTCGTTTGGTGTCCATGAAAATGGTGGTAGGAACAAAATTCATGACTTCTATCACCTGGAGGTGGTTCGTTCCCCATGTTCCATGGTGCAGGTATGTTTTCCATCAGGATTATAGCTTCCCATATCTTCTCCACGCTAGCGTTTAGTGGTGGCATTTTAATTTCTTCCCATACGACTCTATGACCTCGCTGTCCTCTATGATAATTCTGCCTCTGGCCTCCATAAGTCTCTTGCGGATTATGCCTCTGACCTCCATAGGTTTCTTGCGGTTGATCAAGCCTTTGAATTTTATTATTCCCGCCACGGTTGTAGAAATTTCTTTCTCTTTCAAATTCTTCCTGATCGCGACTTCCCATAGCTACCAACTTTTGCTGACCATCATCTGGTATCCCCACTCCTTGTTGACCTTGCGAGGTACTCACCACAGTGTTTATCAATTTGGGTAACAAACTTGCATTCGCAGCTCCTGAACTTGTATTCGCAACAGGGTATGATTCCATCTCATTTTGTTTTTCCTCTAAAGCAATATACTCCTCCCGAAGCTCTCGCAACTCAGTCATTGTGATTGTATTTTTGACTCTAAAAATTTGAATGTATAGCAGATTTGTCGCAAACATAGCATTAATGAATGATAAGATGAGATATCTCTCCTCCACTCGGCCAGCCATTTCGCTACACATTGTCTTCCATCTCACAGTTAGATGCTTCAAACTTTCACCAACCCTTTGTTTTAACCCAAATACATCTTCAATACACGGTCGCGAGGAATTATTACTTATATATGCCCCTAAAAATATAGCCCGCAAGTGATTGAAAGATGTTATTGTATTCTTCGGTAGCCCTTCAAACCATTTCAAAGCTTCTCCTGTCAGACTTGATGCAAAATATTTACACAATATAGCATCATGATTCTCCCATTGTAGCATACATCTCATATAAGCTTTGATATGCTGTATCGCACAAGTTGTTCCATCGAAAATGTTTGGTTAATGTCGGTAAATTGCACTTCGGTGGTATTCCTCTTAATTGTATCTCTTGTGTGAACGGAGTTTTCGCAGACTTCTTCTATTGCTTCATCCAACTGTCTCTTTCCTCCTCCCCTTTTACTGTTCATCATTCCTCTCATTTCTGCCAATTCTCTCAAAATTTGTTCATTTACATTCAGAATTTGAATCCATTGGTCTTTTTAGTTCCGCTTCTCTTCGCCTGCGTTCATGTCTACTTTGACTTTCTTGTTCATCATTCTCTTCTCGTATTTCTCTGCGACCTTTTCCTTCATTTCTTTCGCGAATTTGCACACCATTATATCTATCAATTTCTCTTCTTTGGTGCCTATCAGCTCTCCTTTGTGCTCTTTCATATTCTTCATTAATATTATCATTGTTGCGATTTTGTTCTCGCCTCCTTTATCGATTATCATGATTATTCTGGCGAATTGCCTCTTCTAACTCCTGTTCTTCCATTTCTGCTCTCAATCTTTCTCTCTCGCAAGCTAAACGTGCTTGTTCGGCATAGTGTCTTTCAATTTCATCTTCAATTTCTTTTTGCTTCCTTCGTGCTTCTCTCCCATGCAATATTCTTCTTCCTTCTTCTTGATTTTCTTCATCCATTGGTTGATTATGCTCCTGACGTTGCCTATTTCCTTGGTTTCCACCATTCTGCTCATTTTGAAGAGTCTCGGGACGTGGGATATAACGATCTTCCATCATTTCTCTTCTCTCGCAATGTTCTGTGCCTCGATTTTGCGCTTCTTCTTGGTTTTCTTCATCGGCATTTTCTGTAGGTAAAATTCTCCTTCTTTCCTCTCTAACTGATCTTGAGCTTGACCTTGTAGTGCTTCTCGACCTTCTGTTTTGTAATCTCATGTTTTCCATCCTCAGCTCATGATTCTGTCTTGTCAAGTTTGCACGTTCCTCTGCCTCTAATCGTCTTTCTTCATGCATTGTTTGCCTCAACGCCTCTAATGCTGCGATCTCTTCATTTCCACGAATTATTTCTCCATTCCCTTCTCGATCTCTCCCCTCTTGTCCATTGTTTACCAATTGTTGTTCTTCTTCCCCTTCGTCCACAGAGTCTGATCTCCAAGTATGCACGCTTACTCTATCATAATCCATTGTTCTATCCGCTATTGGTTGAATTGGTGATTGAATTTGATTTTCTTCATCATTCCTTAAGTTCCTTCTTGAGGATTCTCCCATTTCATTTCTCTCTTCTCCGTAAGTCTCCTACTTCTCCTAACGTTGTTGGTTGCTCGGATGCATTTCTCCTTCTAGCCATTTCTTAATTTTGGTAAACTGTTGAAAATTATATCAAATTTCTTCTCTACTACTCCAAATTCTTTCAAATCACGATGTCAATCCTTACTCAAACAGCTGTTTCTAGCGCCAATATGTAGTTGCAGGAAATCCTACACTACACCCCTCATAATAATTCACACAACTAAGACATTTGAAGATGAATAACAATGATTTTATTGATTAATTCCTTGAATGTTTACAAGATAAGATAAGAAAGAGCTAAAGAAATTACAATCACCACACACTTTCTCTCTCCTAATGACTTTCTAACACTCCGAAAAAGATCTCTCCCTACAACTGGCTCATTCGACTCTTTATATATGGTAGTATACAATGGATGACAGCTAAGCTGTCCTTTATTTTCGGGAATGACTTGCGAAATATCGCAAGTGTACAAGTATTCATTCTCGCAGCTCTCCTAAATTTCGCTAGGTCTTCACATCTTTCTCGTGTTTTGGCTGTCGTCATTCATTGCGTCATTTATATTATTCTTCTGCGACGCCTTCGCGATGTTGTCGTTTACTAATCTCGCGAAATACCGATGTTACGATATTCAGATCCTACACAAGCACTTATTCATTATTAGTATCATCTTTTAGAATATTTTAATGGTTATTTAGAACGTCAAGAACCTACCTGTATAAAGAATAAAAGCATTTTTTTAAAACATTTTAACTTAGGACGATAAAAAGTAAAGTGAAGGTAAATATTTTGTTCAATTATACTTTTTTAGTGAAACTGTTGGGAATTGGTATTTGAAGAAAAATGTAGAGTTTTTTTTTTTTTTTTTTTTTTTTTGTTAAATGGAAAGAAAATGCTAGTCGGCGGTCACCCCTCCCTTTTTTTCTTTTCTTTCCTGCCTAACCTACATACATGTGTAAGTCCTCTTAGCCCTCTTATGAGAGTTTTTCTGCTAAGAAAAAAGAAAAGTTTTCTCGTTTCATGTTTTTATGATTGAAGGGTTTCTGAACATTCCTTTGGTTGTAGGGTTGACGAAGGAAAACACCAAGATCTTTGCAACAAGTGGTTGCTGAAAAGTGGCACTAGACGTATGGAGGCTCCAGCTCAGTTTATAAAGCAGCTTCCTTTGTAAGTTACTCTCGAGGGGTTGAATATCATGGTCCGGTCCCAGTCACTTGCAAGTGTTTAGTGCAACATCCCTAACAGTTCGTGTACTGAATTCTGGAGAGCTATTTATAAACTTTGAGTTTTATGCCTACGCCAACCTTAATTCACCATGTTGAAATATAAAACATTGCACAACTTTTGAAAGTTGTTGTTTTCTACATTACAATCAATAACAATGTGATCCTCAAACATCGTCTATCAATAGATCATGATGAATTATCTCTAGGGCTTGCTCTAGTTATTTTCCCTCATATGGGGTTAGAAACACAGTAGTAATGGATTTGGAAGGTGATGTCTTGATATTTGATTGGACGTGGTAGCTAGTGGAAAGAGATGAGTGACTTTTTGACTTGTTAAGATTTTGAAATTATTTTTTTTAGTAGTTGTGAAAATGTTTTTGTGGCAATTTTGTTCTTTACTCCTTTTCTTGGAGTTGTGATATTTAATTGTTCTTGGATAATGATGAATTTTCTCCAAGGCTTGATCTAGTTATTTTCCCTCATATGGGGTTATAAACACCGGTAGTAATGGATTTTGAAGGTGATGTCGATTTCCCTCCATTGCTTAATATTTGATTGGACGGACGTGGCAGTTGGTGGAGAGCGATGAGTGAATTTTTGACTTGTTAGGATTTTGAAATTCCTTTTTTTAGTAGTTGTGAAACTGTTTTTGTGGCAAGTTTGTTCTTTACTCATTTTCTTGGAGTTGTGATATTACACTGAATTTTGTTTGTCCCTTGGGGTTTAAATGCTCATGTGACTACCAACATTAAAGTAACACAATGAATTAGCTAAAAAAAAAGAAGAAGATGGTCGACGGGCAATTACAGGCCTTTATGTATCATTTTTATTTCTTCCACCAACGACCAATCTAAGCTTGTCAAATCTAGTTAATTCAGCCTATGTTAACATATCCGTCATCAAATAGTTGTTTATATTGTTTTGAGCGATTCTCATACCATTGGCTTTTTAAAGCGAATAAATTATAATCTTTATCAAAAAATGAAGTGTAAATTTACATACATTCAATATTTTTTTCCCATAATGATAGTACATGGCATGTTCCATCAGTATACCCTTTTTCCGTAGTTATTTGAATGGCAGTCCCGGATAATCTGAGAAATGAAATAATTCATAAAGATAAAGAAGTTCCAATAATCCGTTATCATGAATTGTCACTTCCAGCACTTCGATTAACAATAAAAATTAAATAAATAAAACTAAGTTTTATCATTGAAATTGTAGAATGTAATGAAAATTTCTTTCTTTTCATTTACTTTGTGGAAGCCGAAGGAAAACCTTATTCGAACACATCTTGTAGCTAAAAGATGGCCTCTCTAATTTTTTTCCTCCATTCTCTTCATCCAATCCATCTTTTCCTTTATACAAGAATCTTTTTTCTTATTCATGTCTTCTTTTCCCTTCTTCTTTTGTAATATATCATTTTCATTATCTCTGATATGTTGATTTTCTCTTTGTTATTCAACCTCTCTTTCTTTTTCTTGAACTTCAACATTGCTTCCTTTTCCTTCTTCTTGAATTTTTTTTTTTTTGTTTTGGGCTCTCTTTTCCTGATATTTGATAATTTTTAATATCTCTTCAAGAAATGCTTGTTTGATCTTCTCATATATTCATCATCTATTTGGTAAGTGTGTAATTCTTTTGAATAATTGGAAAGAATACTTTCACCATAATCAAAAGCAACAACAACACCGGTATTCCTATGGTAGCACCAATTGATAGTTTATTGGCGAATTCCTTGTACTTTGCCAACTTGCTTTTAACCACTTTCCATATATCTAGTAACTCAACCAAGTCACCACTTCTGGTGGCTTTGAAAAATCTTTCAACCCGTTCAAATTCATCTGATGAGTTGAGGTAAACTCAAACCCTTCCCCTAAACCGATTTTTTTTGAAACAATAAACTGATTTCTGAAAGAAAGAAAGAAAGATAAAGATAAAGATAAAGATAAATATGTACATATATATATATATATATATAAGGAAACTCATAAAAAATTTAAGGTTTTGATAAATGGAAGACAATTAGTAAATAAATTGTTTAAATACCTTTCACTAAGATTAACTGTGAACTCCATTTCATCAGAACCAGTTCCGAGAATCCCTTGCCCTGAAGCGAAAAAGAAAAAAGTCGCCTCATCCTTTATTTAGTTTTGCGCAAACTTTAACAATTATAATTTGAGGAAACATGTATTTACCCATATTATAAATTTTAATTTGTTTTTACATGTTAAACTTTTTTTAATAATATTTTCCGATATTTTCTGAAACATATACCGCTTTTTAATTTAGGATTCGCAAAAACCCACATACTTATGAATTGTGTCGTTTTCAAACTTAAAAAAATAAGTGATGTGCTTTAGATTTTGGTTTCTACATGCAAAATTTATTGTATGAATTTTTAATCTTTTCACATATGAATATTTCCAAATGAAAATATTTTTGTTGTATACAAGTATTCTTTTATGATTAAAAACTCGATATCATATAAGTGAGTATTCACGAATGACAAAAATCAATAATATATGTTCATTCATATTATATTAATGTATTTAATTTTGTTTTGTGCATTAGTATTATCTAATTATGGGAATGTGTCTCATTTAACACAATGTCTCTCGTGATATAAATATAACTTTTTGCATATACATATTTTATATATAATTTAACAGTTGAATAACATGATTTTTGTTTGTTTGTATATGAATATTTTTTTTTCGCATATGATTTTTCATGAGTTTTGACATTTTGGCAAATTTTTAATTTAAATAGGTAACATAAAAAAGCAAGGGTAATCCGCGAGACAATGCATGGAAAATTTATAAGCTAGCGGCTTGGAAATCGTTCGATGATAAATATTTGTAATTCTAGCCATTGACGATGAATGTATAATTGTCAATGGAAACAATTACAAACAAAGCCCTCTTATATAATTAATAAAATTAAAACAACCAGTTTTGTATATTTTGCTTATAAAGACCTCTTCCTCTTTCTCTTTAACCGAGTAAAGACATGTGAGTTTAAACTCAACCCCAAATTAATAGAGATCGGTTAGTTGATGTGAAATACAAAGTATATGTGAAAATCAAATACTTAAGCTCGTACATGTTGAAGTACAAACGGTTAACGTTAACGTTGATGTTATGTATATATGTATACTTTAAACCCGGTTCAGTAATTCCATTTTTAATAGTTAGTTGATACTTGATAGATTTGATTAAGATTATTATTGATATTGGTGTTCAATCTAGATTTTTAATGTTCTTCACTTTGTCCAATTTCAATATTTCTGAAAACTCTCTTTAAACAATTTGAAACATCCCAATCGCCAATAGATATCATTGGTTGGGTCCAAATGATCAACTTGAAACAGAAATAGTTCATGAACAACAAACTATTCTTAACCAAGATTGTTAAGTATTTATGGGCATCCATTGCTTGAATCCTATTTCGATAGATTTATCAAGACAAGCTTGACTCGAAAATTCTTTTTTGTAGCATTAAATTTACAAAAATCATACGAGATAGTCTCATAAGGATAACATGGTAAATATCGTGAGTCAATATGATGGTTCATTTGATCTCGGTCTTCAATCTTCAAGGGTTATTCAGTGATATGTGACAATGAACTACCATACTCTAATCCTAGCCCGAAACTTGACTTCAGTGGACTAAAAAAATCAAGATATAGTTTTGTGCATCTAACATTGACAATAAGCTTGGGATAACAAAACTTGCGAGTTCGTTCGAGCAGTGCTTTAATGGAGGCATCATTTGATTCTATAAATATTTAAATCTTGTTTCAGAAGGAAACTTCAGTGGTCAAAATTAGATTTTAGCAAACAGTCATGATCTCTTCTCCCCTCCGTCTCTCCTAAAAGGGGAAAAAAACAACAACATAGAGCTCTCTCATTTTTCTTGCTTAAATCTAGATCTTTAGGGCTAGATATAAGCAAAAATTTTATTTTATATTTTATGAATAAAAGTAGATAAATTTATGTTTTTGGTGTCTATGGACGCATTTCTTCGCTATTCGGGCAATCTTTTCGTCACCTTTACTACGACTTTCTCTTCGCTCTAATAGCGATGCTTTCAAATTTCCATGGTGTTTTTTGGCTTGCTAATTTCGATTCATCAAGAACATCAACGATTTTTCTCGGCGTCGATTTACATTCATTTTAACAATAGGGCATGTGAATGCCCTTTAAACCGGTCTGAGATGCGATATTTCCCTGGAAAAATAGCTTTACATCAACAACAATCATTAACTTCTAATAAATTAAAGGATAAAGAACGATGCTTTAGCTTATAGATTCTCTCGTTTCTCTCATTCCCGAGAGTGGTCTGATCAAACTGTTCGTAAGAAGCCGAAAAATGGTTACTTTCTTATTTAAGATTAAAGCATCCCTTGGCTCAACATAGCCAAGCCCTGCCTTTTCCCCCGTACTGATCGGTTTTTCTCTCGAAATTGGTACTTATGCGCAAGATGGGTCTTCTTTCTTTGACTAATAGAAACTAGACGACACCAGAAGTTTTTGGGAATGCAAGAAGAAGAGAATGTCTAGTCAGCTTTTTTGTACAAATTATAGGCATAAATCTCTAGCTTCTTAGAAGGTAAAATGATTTGGTCACCTTTCACGACCGCATAAGAGGATATTTCCTTGATCTCTATCTTTGTGATATCTAGATTGCGATCCATCAACCAAAGAACTAGTGACCTAAGACTTTCCATACAAACGTTCGTGCAAGAAAGATCTACTTGCATTGCTGGTCTTTTTCTTTCCTCATTGCATGTGCTTCGCGGGACCAGCCCTTCACATGTAGAACATATGAGTCTCTTCGCCCCTTGGAAGGTACCAAATAAACGATACTTTTATCCATTGGAACAAGTGGTATCTACTCGGTTAGGGGAGTAACTTACGCCAGGTAGGAAATCATAACGTAAAGCGACCTTTCATTCCCTTATTTTTTCGTGGCACACACCGCCCAAAAGCACCCCTCTTCGCCCTTACCGCAACACCGAGAATTCATAGATGGGCGGGACACTGTGAGTGAGTAAGTCTTGAATGCGTCCCTCGAAAGGTTGATGCAAATAAACGAATTTTCGTTCTACGTTTATGAGCTATATATCCTCGTTTAATTCCGGATTCGTTTGGATCTATATGATTTTGATCAACCTACTCCATTTTATTTGCAACATCTTTTATTGACGAAGATAATCATTTTAAATGACCGGAGTTGGTTCACATTACCATTCATCACTACTATATATATATGTATACTGGATATATTCTTGCGGTTTATGGCTCTTTCTCTTCATAATCTACTTGCAATTGGTGTCGTCATTTATATTTGGGTTCTGATTATCCTGTACTTATATTGAAAAAATAAAATAAAATAAAATAATGATTAAATTCTCCCCGACCGTAATATTTTATCATATTTTTCTGAGCCCCTAAATTTTTATGTGGCTATTTGGGCCAAAAGGATTATCCATTGTCCAAACAGGGTTTGTAGCGTTCTTGGTGTGTGTTTTTCCAGCACCAGTGCACCACTCTTTAGCAAATGCTGGCGCCTCGCACAGCATTAGATAGTCAAGATTCAAAAGTCAAACTTAAAGGGTTTTAGACATTTAAGCCGAAAGAGAAATCGCCGAGTACTTGCAGACAGTAAAACCCTAAACAGCTAAACCTAATAATCCAGAGTTGAATAGAGAGGTTTCGTTACCTTCATCACTGTCTCCCTATTCCTCCTCCATCGAACGTCAAACAGGTACGTCTCTTTCTTCCTTGTCTTCTCTCTGCAATAGTTTTATTTTCTACTAACTTTGCATTTTGATTCTTTGTGTTTGTTTGTAGTTTTGAATTCTCAATTAAGCGTGTTTCAATGGGGAAAAAGATTGGGAAAAAACAAGGTTTTATCCCTCCTCCTCAGGTGGTGGAAATACCAGACGAAGAGGTCCATGTCACAGACGAGGATGTATCATATTTCCAAGAAAATCCATGGGGTGCTAAGTTTATTAAATCCATAAATAAGAAAGATCTGGACGAGTACATTTTCTGAACCTCCTTTGTTTCGTTTACTGTTTATTTTGATTTTGAATAATTTCATAGAGTTTAGGTTTTAGATAGCAGCTTATATGATTAAGTTAAAACTTTAGTTCAATATTTCTAGGTTTACTTCTGTTGAGAATTTGATCTGATTGTAGATATTTATTTGTTTTCCTAGCATTGTTGGGGGAAATTATAAAAACAAAGTGGCTAAAAAGAAAGAGGATAAAAAGAAAGAGGATGATGTCGAGGATCGGTTCGAGAGGGATCATAAACGAAGAATGTTGGTGAAACAGACGGAAGAAAATAAGCTTGAAGTAGATCGTGAAGATGCCCTTCCTACTAAAACCCTGGATGGAAAAATAGTGTACAGGACTGGTGAGTATTGTTATTTTGTTATCTGTCTCGCTCTCTGCGATGTGTTTACTGATATATAGGTAATAATGCAGCTTCCAAGGAAGCTAAGAGACCTGCAAATGCAACAAAGGAAGATGAAGAAGGTTCAGCGGATGATAATGAAGATGGAGCGAATATAAGTGTCGTAAAGCTTACAAAGCCAGAAAGGAGAGCAAAGATGAAGAAGACTAGAAAAGAGGCAAAGAAGCAGCAAGGAAAGGAGATAGTTAATGCAGATGAGGTGGATGTGGAAGTTGACCCTAAAGCTCAAGCACTGGTATTTTCTTTTTGTTACAGATTTTTTGCTGAAGTCCTCTTTAGATCTGTTGAAGATTTTTTCATTACTGAATGCTCATGATTGATGTGAACTCCCTGGCTAATGACAAAGAAATCATATTCGTAGGAACTGAATCTTATTTCTCAGGCCTTATGTTTGTTCTTTCCTAAATCGCTTGTCAGTTGGACAGAAATGAACATTGATTTATCAGCTAGGCCTATACTTCCCGTGAACTGATTCCTTAAGGTCTCAAACTGTTTTACATTTTATTCCTCTTTTTACTGTAGATTAAGTTATTAGGTACGAATATAGTGTTCTCCTCTTTTTCTGTACATTATAATTATCCTAATTTGATGTACAATTATTTTTTAGTTACTATAATTTGACTACCGCTTTAGCAGCTCTTTAATCTCTTAATGATATTTTTCTGTCTTTAGGCAGAGGTGAAAGAAGAACTTTCAGCTAAAGAAGTTTATACAAATAAGAAGATTAAACTAGCAGAATTGGGAACGGCACTTTTTACTGATCCAGAGTCAAATATTAGATCCTTAAAAGAGATGGTGCAGCTTTCCAAGGATGAAAATCCAGATATCGTTAAGCTTGCGGTCCTCTCCTTATTGACTGTTTTCAAAGATATCATTCCTGGGTATTTTTCATGCTTTATATCAATTCAGAACTCTTGATGTGGGGTAACTTGTGATATTTTTTAATTTGACTCTTCTTTCACCGTGTGCAACAGTTATCGGATCAGACTTCCCACCGAAAAGGAGCTGGAGATGAATGTTTCGAAGGAAGTAAAGAAAATGCGATTCTATGAATCCACACTGTTGACCTCTTATAAGGTTTGAGTTTTATTATGGCATGACTTTTTTCCAGTAAGAAATATGTCATGACATCAACGAGGAGTCTAGTATCCCTGTGGAATACATTGTTACATTAGTGAGTGAAAGATTCTTAATCTCATTCATTCCCAAAAATCTAGTTTGGTTACGTAGTAAGTTATTCTTTTCACTTATTCATTGATTTCAAGTGAGGTCCAAAACCTGGTGATACACTTTTGCGAGTGCTGTAATCCCATGTCAACATGCACGATTAGTATTGTTAAGGTCTAATAATTATGTAAGGGATTGGAAAAGCACTTTAGTAGAAGGGAGTTTAGGGTCCTGCCATTTCAGTTTTGGTGCGAGGCAGGTTGGCTGAGACGTTTGCTCGTCTGCTGAGTCTGTGGAGAAACAGCAAAGTTTAACACCTACAGGACTTTGCGATCTGGTTTTATGGATTTTAACCTTGACCGTACTTTCAAACAGCAATGGATTTCTTAACGGATAGCCAGTTAAAGTTACTTTTAATCATATGTTCTATCTTCTATGTGATCTGCTATTCTATATGTACTGCTCAACATGTTCAGGGTTTTTCCTGCTGGATTTTTGTGATGTATTATATTTTAATAGGCTAGGTCTTATAACTAATTTTTCTTACTTAAACTCGGTAGGTGTACCTTCAGAGACTAATAGTCTTACAGAAGCAATCATCCTTCAAACATGTTGCTGTACGTTGCATGTGTTCTTTGCTGGACGCAGTTCCTCATTTCAATTTCCGCGAGAATTTGCTAACTGCTGTCGTCAATAACATGGGCTCCCCAGATGATGTCATAAGGTAAAAAATGAGCATTATGCTTTACTCATTTAGGCTTCGCTTAAGATTTTATGTCTCTCTTTTCAAATGTCATTTGTCGTTGCTTAGTTGTCATGTACAGTTTAGGAACTAATCGTCCTGAGTAGGGTTTATTTTTACGAAGATGCTTCAATTGGTCACAGGAAACTTTGCTGTACAGCTATAAAGTCACTATTTCTTAACGAGGGGAAACATGGTGGTGAAGCAACTGTGGAGGCTGTTCATTTGGTTGCAAATCTTGTAAAATTGCAGGAGTGTCGGCTGCATCCTGATACCATTGAGGTATAATATTATCTTCTTCCTATAGACGTGCTTCCTTTGGATATATCCTTTTGCTCGGCCTTTTCAGCGAATTGGTGTTTTGTCAAAAATGCTGCTGCAATAACAATTTGGGATACTCGTAAAGAAACACATGTTTTAAACTGTCAATTAAAGCCCACATGTTTTAAACTGTCAAAGTTATGATTCTTTAGTTCGTCCTTGAAGAGAAGGAACGTATAAAGTGATTATACGATAATATTCAAAAAAGATATGTGCTTTGTAGAATCACGGATGATCTAAGTTCTGCCAAATGAACTCATACACCAGCATCCTTTGACTTGGAATATCGTCAACCGACAAGAGGTCCATAGTTTTATAGAGAAATTATTGCTTGCCAAATTAAGTTTAAATTGTACTAAGTTACCCAACCAATTGTGAAAAGATGTGTAGGTGTACTTAAAATTAAGCTGTTTTAGTTGCATCTGATTTTGGATTTTTCATTGAAATGATTGTGACCACACTTTATTGACGTGTTTTGAACGGCAACCAAGTTATGTTACTTCATGGAATCTGAAAATGAATAAATTGAAAGGCACACTACTATACTAAGAAAATACTAAGAAATGCTGCATGACATTCAGATCATCTGACTATTTGCTCTGGGCAAGGTTTTAAAAAGAGAAAGCGTGGGGCGAAGCGCTCTCATACTAAAGCGTAAAGCGCTGCGAAAGCGTAAAGCGAAAGCGAGCTTTTTAAAATATATAAATAAGTTGTTGTCAACCAAATAAAAGAAAACTACGAAGTTCAGACATAATAAATGGAACAATTAAACTAACTAAGCATATGGCATACTGATTCTGCCTATTCTACCCTAGAGTTGTTTAAATATATAGCCACGAATGTCTGTATCATTCATATCATCATGTAGACAGTCATCGTTATCATGATCATCATGGTCCATAAATTAGATTTATCATTTATTAGTATTTAGTTAGAAAATGTGAAACAAGCCCTATTGGGCTTCAAAGGCCAGCTTTTTATTTTCTAATATAAGCCAATTCGTAAAGCGGCGCTCGAGAAGCGCCTAGGACCTGAAGCGCAAAAAAGCGCCCAAAAGCGCGCCCCACAAACGCCTTTTTAAACCATGGCTCTGGGGCTAAGCAAAGTTGGAAAATAATGATAGGGAAGTTTTTAAGTAACATGGACTGAAAAGAAGAAAAATCAATTTCCTTTAGCACTTCGGAAATCTCTGTTTTTGGCTATTTGACTTAAGCTTAAACTAATCTCAGATTTTGGCCATTTGACTTATGCTTAAACTAATATATTCTGTTGCCTCTGCACATTTGTTCAGATTTTTCTTTCATTAGCTTTTTCCGAGGATATTGGGAAGGCTGATATGTCAAAGGGAGAGAAAAAGATCGGTAAAAAAGAAAAAAGGAGAATGAAAAAAGCTGAAGAGTCGAACAAACCACAAAAAGAGAGCAACAAAAAGAGAAGCAGGCAAGATTTGAAGACAAAGACTAGAGATGAGGTTCTTTTATCTACGACAACCATCCACTTGCTTATGTCCATCCATCTTATTCATCCAATAACAAGGTTTTGGTTGTTTCTCCCAGGTTGATGCCGATTTGAAAGCTGTGACCTTTGCTCCAGATGTGATGGAGCGAAGAAGAATGCAATCAGATACTCTTACTGCCGTATTTCAAACATACTTTCGCATCTTGAAGCATACCACAGAGACAAGTTCAACCAGGTATATGCTTACCATCCTTCAGATCACTGCCTCCCACAATCCCACAAACACATGTTTTCTGGAATGTTCTCGCTGGTGCCATGGCACCTTATGCTTTGAACTGATTTTATTAGAAGTCTAGATTCCAACATTGTTGTAGGAGAGGAATGTTGATGGGATCCTGCGTTGAACTGTGAGAGCTCCAGACTCTTCCCATTGTATAGACCCGTATAGCAGAACATGTCTATATAATGTCAGCATGCAGTGGAGTCATCCTCTTTTTGTGGTCTCTTAATTTGCTCTGTTTCTTTCAGGACTGCTACGAGTACACGTTCTTCATTTGGTGGATTTGGGGAATACCCGTTACTTGCTCCATGCTTGAATGGGTTGGGGAAGTTCTCTCATCTTATCGACTTAGATTATATGGGTGATCTTATGAATTCCCTCAAAAAACTTGCCAGTGGTGGTACTGACCTGGACTCTACTTACGAAAATGGTTTAACTGTTTCCGAACGTCTCCGATGTTGCATTGTGGCCTTTAAAGTGATGAGAAGCAATTTAGATGCTTTAAACGTCGATCTGCATGAGTTCTTTATTCAGCTTTACAACCTGATGCTTGAGTACAGACCAGACAGGTTGGTATCCCGAACTAGTGTTGTTTTTTTTAACAATTTGATATGGGCCTAGGTCACCCTGTTGAAGTTTTTCACAGAACTTATCAGCATTTTCTTTACTCCATTATTTTGGTGAATAAATCTTTCGTACCCGATACCTTAATTTTCTACCGAAAGGTTCCGAGCTCTGAATCCTTTTCTTCTGTATCTCTAATTTATACTTAGTCGATGAATCCCAATGGCTGGCATTGTGAAACCTATTATTTTAAAGACTGCTTGTCCAGAATGCCCATATCGTACCATCAAAATAACCAATGTATATATACTGTTTAAGCAGAGATCAGGGAGAAGTGCTGGCCGAAGCTATGAAGACGATGTTATGTGAAGGACGACAACACGATATGCAAAGGGCAGCTGCATTCATAAAACGGCTCGCGTCATTCTCTTTAGGCTTTGGATCTGCACAGGCCATGGCAGGTATATTTTGCCTGTCAATTAAACACAACATGCATATGTTGGGTGTATCTTTTTCTAATCTCTTATACGATTGGGTGTATCCTTTTCTAATCTCTTATACGATTAATTATCATTAACTTCTCTTAACTGTTTATAGCTTTAGTCACACTGAGGGATCTACTTCTAAAGAATATCAAATGTCGGAATCTGTTAGAGAATGACGCTGGTGGTGGTTCCCTTTCAGGTTCAGTTGCGGTAAGCTTTTTACTTTCTGTATTCTCTTCAAACATTCTACTTTTACAACTTAAAGATTTTATTTAGCAAAGTCGGGGAGTTATATTATGGACAATTTACTTTTGATTAAGCTAAGTCAGGCACATTATTTTATGGACCACTGAAATCGTTCTTAGATTTTACTGACCAAGTATTACATTTTCTTTTTCTAATATATTTACTGACCAACAACCCATATTATTATTTTATGGTCTAAAGAGAATTGTTTAATCATTCTCAAATTTTACGGTAATTTCAAGCAACTTTCAATGATATGCTAGTAAGTAGATCAATTTAATCGAAATTGGAAGGAAAAAAAACCATTTGATCTTTCACCATGTACACAAGGAGCTGTGGGGGAATATCCTATATGTATATACAATTTAAAATTTCATATAATGTATTGTTCATCTTATATTATATAGAACTCGAACTAGGATATAAAGCTGTTTCTGTTATTTTTTTTTTGTCTGCAGAAATTTCAGCCATATGCATCGGACCCGAACCAAAGTGGTGCGCTCGCTTCTGTTCTCTGGGATTTAAGTCTATTAAGCAATCATTACCATCCTAAAATATCAACAGCGGCATCCAGCATTTCAAGCTTGTCTGCTGATCCAAATCAAGTTTATCTCTACACCACCACCCCTCAACAAGCTTTTAAAGACTTGTCGATCGAGCATGAATCTTTCAACCCTAAGGGTACTCTTGGGACAGCTAGTCGAAAAAGGAGGAAGCTAAGTGAATCTTCTATATCAGGAAGTACCAGCCTTCAGCCGATTCAAAATGTAGAAAATCTCATAGACGAAGAAGATACGAGCAATAAACTATCCCAGTATTTTAATGTGCTCCAAGACATCACAGAAAATGAGAAACTGAGGAAAGATGTAAATCGCTTGATTTCCTCACTAAGAGTGCATGTAGAATACAAGAGCCAGAAGAAGAAAAACAAAGGTTCAAAGAAGAAAAAGGGACAGATTAAAATTGCTTGATGTATTCATTTCTGAACTAAGATCGTTTACATATTTCTTTTCTACCACATGCAAAGTTGTGGTGGGATCAATTTTGTCATCTTTTTATTGGTGTCACAGAACCAGTACTGTTTTGATTTGTAATCTAAAATTCAGTGACTGTCTGTTTTAATATTTTAATACCCAGCATTTTTGTGCAGCTTCTGAATGTATTGATTTAAGCATGAAAGCAGGTTGGTAAGTTAAAGCACGGTATGCCACATTACATTGGGAGAGAGTCTCCTTACAACTGCAGACGCAGTTGTGTGCCCTATTTGCAGTAGGACTTCATAAAATGAACAATGTTAAGAATATTGACATGTATATGATCAAACTAACAGTTTGAAATCTTGCTTTCCAAATAGCCTATAAAAATAAGAGAATGGTTGGTTATACAGAACCTAGTGCTGCCATTATGCCGTGAAATAATCCTGTGGTATGGTAGAGTGGTGCCGGTGATGGGCAGCTGCATCAGGTTAGCTAGCGAGCGAACATTGTTCTAGCAAAGTTTCAATGAAATGACAACCGTTACATATTGCAGTTGACATATGTTAAAGAGAGTTGCTGTTGAATTCTTGTCTTCACTTAAACAGCTTAATGCATGATTTTCCGTAGATAGAAACATTTGGAGTCAAAATGGCAACTTAAATTCCAATTTGGAGCCAGAATCGAGTTAGGTTATGATCAACCGCTACATATGAAGGAGCTTGCTTGCTCACAAAGCCAGCAGTGAGGGAGCAAACCACATGATCTCGTTGAGTCGCAGTGAGAGGAATCAATAGAATTGCTTCTAATTGATAGAAGAGAGACATTCCATGTATTGGTATCTTTAGCTGGATGCCGTTGTGAGTATTCCAAGTTGACACTTCCGGTGATTTTTCTCCTGTGAGGAAATAGAACTGTGCTGATTTGGTATCCAGTTGTGAGTCCATATGTTGTAAGAACCATCCCCTACCATCTCTGTACCACCTGTGTTGCTTTGGCATATCCATGAACCTTGTGTCGTAGAGGGAGCTTGAAGAAGATCATGATATCGGAAATATATACTCTACAGTTCAAAAACAAAAGATTTACTTATGTTCAGTACATAGAGTATCTTGGCTAAGAGAATTGAAATGACACATTACACCAAGTCTCAATTTCACTTGGTGTAGTTGAAATTGAGACTTCGAGGATAAAGCACCTGGTATGAATAGTCATGTGATTTACAGCTTGCTTCACCTTAGGCAAGACCGGAGGATTTTTTGCACTCGTTTTATTCACTCACCATTTCTGGCAGTGAACTTGGGGATACAACAAACAGTTAAATGATTTATGGCAGTGACGTTGGATATCTTTCTCTTGTCAGCAGTACCGCTAAATTGTGACAGTAATCTTGGATACCCACTGCTGTCAGAGTCAGCAGTATCCTCATCTTCTCATCCATCTTTCATGTTTCTAATTCTAACTAACTGCATCCCGTGGCCAACTTTTGAACTTCATATGTCATCCAACCGAAGAGGCTACCACTTGACATATACTGTCCTGGCAAGAAAGGTACTGCTTCAAGAAGGATTGCAGGAGGTGCTGGAATATTTAGAGCGGGAAGATGAAAATGAAATCACCAAAATTGCTTTTCTTTTGTATTACAGAGAATCTATGTGTGAACTAGAAAATCAAGAAGTGTTATCACAAACATGAAAACAATACTGAAACAATCAACCAATATCAAATCTTAGCATACATAGTTTGGGTAAAGAATTAATCCCCTCTCATTTCTTAGTACTTACGTCGAATTTGAATTCAGCCACTTAACTTGTGCGTCTCCATAAGCTAAGAGAGCTAAGAGAGCTAAGAGATGTCCTTCGTCGATCAAACCAAAAATATCCCTCAGCTTTAAATATGGTGAAACAAATATACATACTATAACAACATCTCTTGATATCTTCTCCTACTTGAGCTAAAAAAGCACCTTTATGCGTGCAGGTGTGATGTGATATGAATGACAACATACCAAACAATATCACAGATTCACTAACTGTCTGTATATTTACACTTGTTCAAAATTGTTGATGTATATCCTTTTACACATTTATAGCCTTATGCATAAATGTGTATAACATAAGGCTTGGTGCCTAATGATGATATTGTATCATAAGTTTAAGTATTGAGTGACCAGTCGTATCTGAGGTAAACAATACTAATTGGACCTTCATCGTTCAAGAGATGTGCCAAAGGTCCGGCTTTAGTTGGATCCAAATACTCAATCACCCATTTTAGCAAGTCTCTCTCTTGCCCAAAATCCACAAGGAACCTGCATGAACAAGATAAGTTAGATAACAGAGGTTAAATCTTGAGACAAACATAGAAAGTGGAAAACAGGGTTAATCCACTTACCACTTGATGATTCCCGAGAGATATACTGTCCTTTTCTCGACATCAACCACTAATGCATCCCCTAGAAAGAACTCCCTAGCAGCTGCTCTTAACTCTGCTTCAATTATTTGACCGGAGAAAAATCTTACCTTAGGACTCGACCGTGTTCCATTGCATAATCCAAAATGAATTAAAGGGTTGACTGATGGAAGAGCCACCTAAAAATTTCCAACAAAATTGTAATTCTAAATAAGTTTTCTGTTCCAGATGCATTTCAGTTGAGATTTTGACTCATATGTCTTGTTTATACGTGCTTAAGAAACATAATATCAACTTATTAAGGAGAAATGAGATTTGTTCTACCTCTAAACGCTTATCTCCAGCACCAAAGGGCTTGGTCCAAGAGAGAGGTTGTCTTCTATTAGAGCGGAGGATTCCATTTTTGATGATATTAAGAGAATAGGGATAGCCTCCAATTATGTACTGAAAATCACCATAAAAGGCTTTTCTGTCAATAACTCCTTCTGGACAACCAACTCTTGCTACTGCATGAATTACCATGCTGTTGTATAGGTTCATGAAAAATGTCAATTTCTCATCGTTAGTGAGCTTTAGGATGTCGACACGCTGCAGATCTTTTGTCAAATTTACGTATCTGCGGTCATGCAAAATCATATATGATTTATTGAGTAAAATCCAACAAAAAAAGAAAAGCAAAATGATGAAATATTTAATGATGCGGAGATCCCCTTGACTATCCAATAATTGGTGCATTTTTTAGTACCATAGTTTCGTATTGAAAGATATGGCAGCTGAAAAGTTGCACAACAAAATGGTTCAACATATTATGTGCCACAACATGCTATTTGCAATTATGTGCGAAGGATTGCTATCTCTATAGCTTGCTCTATTTGCATCGAGGATTCATGGTATCTAATTCATCTCTTGATGTTTTCTTTTTAAGTTTTAAGGCATACCTTCTGAATTCCTCACTGTTCCTGATGCCTGTATAATCCAAGTGACGCCTGTCTTCAGATGCATATGATTCAAGAATGGCAAACATTAACTTAGTGAGCTTATCACCCACTTCAATGGCAGTCTTTGGCTCACAATCGTTTGTAGATCCTCTAAAATTAAAGGATTTGGGGATGAACTCCTCATGCTCAAGAAATCGATAAAAATGATTTCCATCTTCAAAATCATTCTGCCTGGCATTAGTTAAGAAAACAACCAAATAAAAGCATAGCATCAGGTTGTGTTGAGGATCTGTTGGGAATTTTAGGTGACAGGCATTTAAATGCTCCTTTTCTTGCTCGGGTAACTAAAATTCCATATAAGCAAGAGAAAACATAGCTTTACAGTCAGAACGAAGTTTTTCTTAAGTTTAAGTTCTTACCCAAATACATGATGAATGAAGTGCTTCCTGGCCAGCTCCTTCCCAATTTCAACAGCCTACATTCACAGGGCAGTTATCACTTTTTCATCAGCCTGTTTGTGCCTACTTTAGTGTTGCAATATCTGTAATGAGCTATTATATCTTACGGCTTCATTTTGGTGATTAACAAGATGTTGAATGTTTTTGCATTTTGTCATATAAATTAAACAAGAAAAATTTTTGACTTCAGAAAGTTTTGCGGTTGTAGACATTCCTAAGAGTTAATTCTGTTTTTCTAGGTACACTTTATGCATTATTCTTACTTTTGCCCCACCTGAGATAAAAATTCTAGCACGGCCTCTGATACTTTAACCGGAATCTAGAAAATGATTCCTGCCTAGTACATGCCGTTACGTAAACATCTGTTTATTAGTTATTTATCACTTGAAAACAAAAGAAGTCTTAGCTAATTGAGTTTGACAAAGGGTGTCTTAATGCGTAAATTGTGATTGTTACTGGATTTGAATGTGATGTATCCTCTTGAGACTTTTGTTAATGGATGTAACAGCTGCAATCTTATTAGTCAAGCCTTCTTAATCATCACCTCTTCCAACTTGTTTCAAAATGACAACTCCAGCCCATTTTGTGGATCATTTGTTGTATGATAATACGTGTTAAATTTACGTCCAAGACAAGTATGGACGCGGACCCCTACTTGTTTTTAATTGAAAATACACAAGAGTGCTGCTAACTGGATGAATCTACACCTTCATACCGAGGCCAAGTTTTTTTGCCCGAACTTCAAACCCATTTTTAGACATTTTAAAGATTGATTAGTCTTGAGTGAAATGTTCATGTTTTAGGAGTAGAAATTTAAAAATATAAATTATTGTTTTCTTTTATCAAACTTTAAGTTCATTTTTTATCATTTTGTCATCCAATTAGTTTTGTGCTAAAACTTTTAAAGTTTTAGAGGATTGTCTATAACTTACATGATAATAGAATCTAGTATGTATCCAACAAGATATCAATGTTTGGATGAAGTTTGTCAAATACATATAATGAAGTAAATTTGTTAATTACCAACCCTAATGTACGTTTATATTATATTTGGACATGATATTGCAGATTCGTACTACTACCTCCGTCTCTAAAAGATAGGCAGGTTTGTGTGTAAATTTTTACTTGTTTGACTCGAGCTTTGTCATTTATGCGTGTTATTAAGCTCAAGGACTTCATTAATCACTTCTAGGTTCTTTATTGTTAATCCTAAACCATCATTGCCATGTTCCATGCATTGTTCATCAAGATCATAATTAGGTACAACAGTCTTCTTATTTATCCATTTTTTTGAAAGCTATTTACTATAGTTTAAAATTCATCGCATAAAAAAGAGTTCCCGGGATCAAGAAAAACATTGGCCGGAAGATTAGCAGGTCAAAAATAAGTCCTCGGTTCTAATGAAAATATAAACAATGCAAATATGATTCTTGTTTTGCCCTAAAATAACTGAGAAACTATTAGCGCGGTTTGGTGTTCCAGTGAGTGTTCAAAGAAGAATATCGAACCATTAAACTAACAAAAATTCTATACGAACGTGAGACTCAAACCACATGAAAACTACCTCACATAGTTTTTGAATCGTGGGGCCCAAAAATTGCCCCCTGCTAATTCCTACAGTGTTGGGACCCATCCCATATGAAGGGCGGTTTATTCACGTAGAACTACTCTTAAACTTATCTAATTGATGGTTGAATTCCGGATGTTACTAAATAGGTGTGATAATCACTAATCAAAAATTATATAAAAATAAATTTGAACTTAATCTCAATCCTAAATCCATATCCACGTGGTTGACTTTGCGTGAAAGAGGATTCCGAAAGTATGATGATTGAGTAATTAGACCTCAACGTAGGATTGAATGCTTATTTTTTTCTCCACCCAATAAATTTTGAAGTTGGTGTTTGGTAAAAAAAAGCATTGGAGATTTTACTCTTATGCGATTTATCTTTTTAAATTTTAAAATTGAGTAATCAGAATTAGACTAATTACCTAGCTAAAAACAAATCTTCCCAACAAAAATCAACAGTAATTTTAAACTTAAATTCTCTGAAGCCCATAAAAAACAGTAAATAAAAAGTAAAATCATACCTTTTTTCGTCCACAATCAAGCTGTTGGATCAGAGCTTCAACCATTTCAGAACCAGCGAAACAATTCTTGACGATATTCAATCTCATTAATCGATCATGAATCGGCAATCTCTGTCTCAAAACCCTGATTATATCAATCATTTGATCCATTTTTTCTTCACCAATATCATCATCAAATCCATAAACAGGAATTGAAGGTCCATTATCAGGACATCTTTTATCTAATAATGCTTTCACTTTCTTCTCTAATTCAACCTCATTTCTTAATGAATTAATCGAAACTAATCCACCGATTAGTTTTTCGTTAAAAAATACCTGAGGAACTGAAGATTTTCCGGTTCTTTCAATCAATTCCTTTTCTCTTAGTGGATAAACATCAATATTGATCTCCACAAATCTCAATCCCTTTTCTCTGAAAAATGATCTAATCGCAGCACAATCTCTACAGTTTGATCTCGAAAAGAAACTTATTCTTCCTTTGAATTCGACTTCTCTGTTCAAAGTTGTGTTATTGTTTTTCTGAACAATTACTTCAATTCCTGAGAGATGAATTTCAGTAACATCCGAAGATAAAGGATTCTCGCCGTTATTATTACCATTGTTGTTGTTGTTGTTATCTTTCAAACTTGAAATTCCTTTGTAAATAGCAGTTGAGAAACTATTACTTCGTTCCCGAAAGAATTTCCCGATTGTCGGCATCGAAAAATTGTTCGATAACGATTGTGATCTTTCCAATCGACCTCCATTTTCTTCTTCTGGATTTGGTGGAGATTTGTGAAATCCTGGCGGAGCTTCTGGCTTTGGAAATTGTGATAATGGCCCAGTAATTCCTTGTGTTTTACCATTAATCACAGAATCAGAATTTGAAACGGAATGATTTTCAATTTCATTTTTCATTTCCTGATTTTTTTCTTCGTCGATGACAATTTCTCTTTTTTCAATTTCAATATCAGAAAAATTTGAATCTCGTCCTAGTTCTTCTAGTTCTTCTAGTTCTTCTAATTTAACTTCGTCATCGCCTGTAGCCGAAGACATTCCATTCTGGTTTCTGCTATTTTCTGCAACAAAATCGGGAAAAGAATTCGTTAGTTAAGATTAGGGTTTTATGTTATGTCTTTTATTGAGAAACAGATATGTCTGACTTACGTTTGATTTCTGTTGATGAAGATTCCATTTTGTTGGTTTCTTTGAGTATCAAAAAAAAGACAGGTTTTTGGAAGAGTTAAAAGCAGAGGAAAAAAGAGGCTCCCAAATGAAGACGACAAATGTTTGAGCGAAGAAAGCAATGGACGGGGAAGGATGGGGAGAGAGACAGAAATGGCGGAGAAATCGGGAGGATTTAAGGGAAGATTTGAACATTTGAAAATAGGAAGGAAAGAAGTGGTCAAAACCTCGTCGTGGAATCGCTCCAACTCTTCAAAGTCCCGGACCCTGTACACGTTCTCTTTACTGGACCAAACTATGGACAAGTATGAATCACCAATTATCCACCATATCTTGGCATTTTCATCACTTTCACTCATATTTGATTGATAACTTAGTTCCGACCAGTTTTGAACTCATGTTATTGGTATCGGTATAGTCACTTAATGACTTTACTACTGTCTCGGACACTTTCATTCGATTTTAAGAGATATTGTTTTTTTCTCGCAACCTTTGGGCATATACTCATGATCAAATCAGGGGATGGGAGCTTCAATCTTAACCCTGCCTTATCAATCAATACTCTGTATTATTTTCCATATAAATTAGAAAAGTGTCTGGGCTGATACATATTTTCTGCGTTCCCATGTCTATTTTTGTTGTTAGGTTTTGGTTGGGAAGCATTAGACGTGCAACAAATTGCTGGTCGGCCTCGACTCACGTACTCCTTCAATTGGGATACTAATTAAATTTTTTTAATCGTGGAGATTATGGGAGATAACAAGGTGGAATCTAGAGATAACAAGGTGCTTAGATTTTCAGTTCTCTAACGACCTTATGAGTCAACGCAAATAGTGAAGTCACTGATTTTGCACCAATGTAAACGTTCACAAGGCTGGCAAAGGCTCATCCTGTGTGCTGTATGGGTAATTATGGTGCCTCAAGTAAAATGATCCTGACTTTTTGTTTGAGCACTTCCTGGTTTCTGAGTACAAAAACTGCTAAAACCTTCTGAATTTAGGGGCCCGGTGACTGGTGTACAGTCTTCAAGAAGATTTACCACTTGCCGGGATTTACCACTTGCAGGGCCGGCCCTGAGATTTTGCTGCCCCGAAGCAGAGGCAAAATTGTTGCCCCATCCCAATAATTCATGCCGTCGTTATCAAATTACCATGAAGAGCATAAGCAACAGAACCATGTCCTGAGAACGCAAAGACAATATAAAGTCCATTATCAAGACAACAACCTAGCAACGAAGATATATTTGGGTGATGAGCATGACCAATTGTACCGAACTCTTGTAAAAGTTCTTTCTTTTGTTTCATCAGTTGTGCCTTTGTTAATCTCTTAACAACAATCACTTCCCCATTTTTGGTAACTCCTCTGTACATTTCAGCATACCCACCTCTCCCAAACAAATTTTCATGAACATAATGATCACACTACAAATAGGATTATCTTCCACAAGTAGGATCATTATCAATAGAAGCGCAATGTAGATCTAACATAAGATTTGCAAACAATGCATCATTTGTTCATGCAGTTAACCACAAATAATCGATTTACATTTTTTTTTGCATAAATGACTTTCTTAATTGATAGAATAAAGAATCACCAAAATGATCATCCACTTAACTACAAGCTTGCCAAAGTCTCAAAAGAATCACCATGGTTTACACAATCCAATTAATAGCCTAATCTCAAATGATCGATCTTGCTGCATAAATAACTTTCCTGATAGATAAAAGAAAGAATCACCAAATGATCATCACCATAGATGTCGACAAGATCATATGCAATCTAAACATAGGGTTTGAACAAACAACTACGATTCAAGAGCATAACCTAATATATTTAGCACTAAACCATTAAACTAACGCATTATTTCATATATGCCCTAGTATCTCTTAAAAATATATCCTTTTTATTATTTGTTATCACAATTCAATCCTTCATTTTAGGTTTTAACACATACCCACCCTAGACGGAAAAGTAATTTTGCTGCCCCGAAGTCAACCTTCGTTGACCTCGGTCCTGACCACTTGTTTGGGTAAACTTTATAAATTACTTTTTGTCTTCTTCTAAAAATAAAAAAAAAATCAGAAATTAATTTGAGAACACAATTTCAAAAATATATTTAACAAGAGAAAAGTTAGTTTTTGACAAAGCAAATTGTTTTTATTTCTAACTTTTAAAATTGATTTTTATTTCTGGAGAAGCATAAACACTTGTTCTTCCAGTATCCAAATAGGCTATTGGTCTTTCTAATAGCATGTAAGTGTGTGATTGAGTGTTTGAGTGTGAGTCTGTTGCCAGCCTGTCTGTACGGTCTATGTGAGTGCAAGCCTATAAGAGAGGAAGAGGGGAATGAGTGTGTATATAAACTCATCATGTGTCCATAACTAAAGAAATTTGAATTCATTCAATAAACAGATCATTTCTTCATCATTAAAAATGTAGATATTAGGTTTTCTACTACTTTCGTTGTGTAAAACTTTGATGCGGCTAGGGGTGCCTTTTAGTGAACAACCAAAAAGGAATAATGAAATATTTTTCTGGACCATTTGTATGAATGATTTCAAAGGGAGGTTACATATTTTTTTAGTCAAATTGGCCTAATTCTTAAAACAATTCCCGATCATTTATGATTGAACCACATAATTCTGCATACAAAGGTTCTAAACTCTGCAAGATTGTACATATTCTGCTAAAATGAACAACGGGTTTATTATTTCTGAAAGATGCGTAATCTTTTTAAAGGATCCATAAACTATAGAGCGGGGACTCGAATCTCCGACTAACGAATTGCAGAGCAAAGTATCATACCCTTGGGTAGCCCTTAACTATTTGTGGTATCCCGAGTGATTAATTGATGGTGTACCAGTAATAATAGTTAGCTTAATTAGCAAGTTAATTAGTATTAATAAGTGTTTAAGTAGTTATTAGTAGTTAAAAGCTAGGATTGAGTGCTAGCATATCAAGGTGGCGCTTTTGTAAGAGATGGCTATTTAAATGAACTTTGTGTTCTCTTTTAGGTTATGAAAACAATAGGTTGTCTTCCTTTGTCAAAGGAGCATAATTATTCTAGGGTTTTCTATATCAGTTGTTATCATCATAACAATTGGTACCAGGATCAGGTTACGAACCCACCATGACAGGCCCTTTAGTTAATGATGTAGATGGTCAGGTGAAGAACTTAAAGAAAATTATGGAAGATTTGGTTTCTTTCACTGCACAAGAAGCCTAAGCTCAAAAAAAAATGCATCAATAAAGACAAATGAAACTCTGGAGGCCGTATGCAACCCAATTACTCAAAATATCAATATTCAGAAGCAAAACTCGGCCACACAAGACTTTTTGAGAGAACTTATCATTCAAAATAATAATCTATTGTCCGCTATAGCTGGAAAACATATACCTAATGATTCAGCAGAAGGCCATGTTTTTTCAACATCACTAGAATATTTATTAAAAAAGTACAAGTACTCCCCAACTCCTTCTTCTTCCGTAAGTTCCCGGATGGGATTAGAAGTTGAGTTTGGGTTTGTTCGATCCAGTGTGATGTATTCATTAATTGAGGAAAACGTGTCTTATTTATTTTTTTCACTAAGTAGGTTTTTTGAGGTCTTGTCATCTCAACTATCTCTTGTGCTCTAGATATTTATCTATTGAGCTAATAACTGGGTTGATCATTCGTGTCTGCTTAAATAATTCCAGACACAAATCATGTGCTCTCGGGCCCATATGCGTTGAGTTCCGAAATCGGCCCGAACCTTTAAGTAAAAACCTCTTCAGAAGATTCTGCAAAGAATCTCTCTTCCCTCGGTTTTCTTAACCTAGAAACTGTGATATATATATATATATATATATATATATATATATATATATGTATCCAAGGTACGCCTACCTTGTGTCATATTTACAAAGTGCTGAATAACTCACAGACGTTCACAAACTATGAATGCTTCTAGGTTTTCAAACAACACAAAGGAAGATACCAAGAAGATGAAGGATGATAGTTCCAAAGGTATTGTTGAGTTTTACGATAATCCTATTACCATATCCTGTTACTTTGCTCAAGAACAAAGAGGGTCAAGACCGATTCAGATGTCCCGAGATTTGGTTGAAAACATTATGAGTGACATCAAAGTGGTGTTCGAACAATTGTCTGCTGCCAAAAGGGATCTCAAACTTCTCAATTCGGAACTGGGAAAAGCCTCTGAAGACCTCGGTTCTCTCAAAATACAAGTTGCATACTACATATGGTTTTGTTTTTTTATTTTATTTTTCATAGGAAACTTCTTTTGAGAATTTGTTCTTGAGAAGGATAACTAGGGTTTGGTATAGCAAAGATTGTGATTACACATAGCTATTTCCAACGTTTTTCATCTTGCATGCTTTTAAATTTATTTATTTAAATTATAGAATTATTGGAAGATGAACTTGCAGTATGTAATCATTATTGGTTTAATTATTGCAAAAGTATTATGAAATATTTGTGCCTTTACGTTCTCGTGAATCGAGCTAATATTTCATATATGCTCAGAAGTTATATCTATTATGTTTTTATAAAACGAAAAATAGAAAAATCTCTTTGAGATTTTTTCTCGCAGTATTGATCTTCTTGTGATTACACTTTTGTGTTTTTGGTGCTTGACACACTCCGAAAGATTCTCTTACGTTGAGTAAAATCGAGTAAACTTGTCGCTTTGTTTGTAACAGGCCCTGAGATTGATTTATGTTGATACTTTGGAAAAATCCTTGTGATTTGTTAATGTCCGCCTAAATCCTTCTTTTTCACAAAAGCAAGGTCACTCATGTTGTTCTCTTGGGAATAAATTTAATGGGGAGAGTTCTTAAATGAACTTGTGCTTAATTACTATATCTTTGTGGGGAGTGTGGTTGTGGAATTCTAAAGGGGATGCTTGTATCTTTTTAATCTCCTAGGATGAGCGCTAAGTATTTATTACTATGTGATATCACCGTAGTATTACTTCAGAGTTGAGATACAATTCAACTTTGGAGAGAAGATACTAATATTATGTTTCTGTAAAACGACGAATGTTGTTATAGCTAGGGATCTTCAACAACAACGATGCTGAGTTGAACACGTTTAGAATCATTGCAACTTGAAATAACGAAGAGTTCAAGGATATTTGAAAAAACCAAGGAAATTAAGGCATGATGGATCGAGGAGTTTTTTGAAGCTTTATTTTTGTTATCCATGTGTATTAATAGTTTCGTCACTAAAATTGACAAAAAGGGAGATTGTTAGAGCATTTCTCGGTCGAACTCACAAGTGTTGCTATCTCAAGCTTGTTGTCAAATTTAGTTGTCAAAACTATATCTTGATTTCTAGTCTACAATTAGTTAAGTCTCAGTCTAGGATAGAGGTAGTTGAGAAACGAACCAGTCATCATTTGCGTTCTACTGTTTGAAGGGGAAGGTCCACTGAAGCTTTTGGAGAACTTCATCAACAAAAGGTAAGTGAAGACTGAACCACCTATTTCTCAAGTTATATTCACCTTTCTATCCTTGAGACGTTTGTCGCATAACTAATTAGACTAGCTTGCATAGAAAAAAATTTCGAGTCGAGAAATAATTATTTAGTTTACGAATTTCTCGAAATATAATGACTAAGCTTAATGAACATTTGTCCATAATTGATCAATTTCGGTGGAGAAAAATTTATTGTTCGGAACCAAATAATGATTCAAGTTTATCATTCGAAAATAGCCTGGAGCAGTGATATGTGTCATTAATGTTATTCAAGAATGTTTCAAATTAATTTAGAGAAATATAAAACTACTATATTCGGAATACAAGACAGTGTTATCAGTCTTACAAACTGAGAGAACTGTTATAAGTCTGAAGCCGTATTACATGTATTCGTACACGTAACGAAGTAGCTATATATCGACTTACAGATTTGTGTGATACGCATATTCGTATGCACTTCATGGGAAAATCTGTTTGTTTCGTGATCCGGATAGGTATGTATATTCGTATACAAACCATTTTGGAACTGTGGTAAGGGAACCGAGTTTAAGTATCCAAACCGACATGCGAACCAATACAGTTCTATGTTCTAGAACCAGTTTAGTACCCAAACCGGTACGCAAACTGAAAAAGTTCTGTCAACTCCGGAACTCAGTTTTGCACCTAAGTTTGCAAACCGGTACGTGAACTGAAAAAGTTATGTCAACTCCGGAACTCGGTTTTTCTTATAAGTTTGAAAACCGGTCCGCATACCATGTCTCAGCCGATTCACGAACGACTCAAGTATTTGTACTTTGTGCATTTACCAACTATGTCGATTGTGTTCAATTACGATTAAATTATTTATATGAGATAATTTGTATTTGATCAATTCTATAAAACGCTAGACTCATTTGATCACATGATTGTGACTCAAGATTAATGTCTTTGTGTTCATGAAAATGAGTGTTAAGCGTTTAAGTTCAAACAAAGCTAGTTTCGGCTAACCATGTTGAACATAGTCTTTGTACACGACTCGGTTACGGTTTACCTAACCAGAGTGTATATCTTATTTATGTGAATAAGATTCAAAGATTTCATCTAACAGTGAATATTGTTTGCTTGGTTCCAAAGCTATCTTAGCTTAAACCTAAAACAACCTACGCTTCGAAGTCTATATAAGGGGAACTCTTGGCAACTAGGATCTTTGAATCCTGACACTACTTTTTGGTGTGTCCTAGTTGTATCTAGGGTCGTCCTCTCAAGAAATCCTTTTAGGGTTTAGCGACTATCAAAGACTCCATTGGGATTCGTGAAGCCAGGTCCAGTTATCTTTTATCTTGATAACTTGAATATATTTATCTTGTTCAATTGTTGATTTATCACTTGAACAAGATAGATAGAAATCACAAAGTTCTCTTCGTCTCAACTTTGTGATTCCTCAAGTTTTATACTTGTGAGGTGAATAATAATCAAGGCTGCACTTAGGGTCGCATAAGTCCGGATTTTGAGGACAGCCAGACTTTGTCAAGTTGCTATCGATTTTCATCACCATGATCCTATATTTGATTTGATCATCCGTTTCTATCGTAATCATAAAATTAATTATAGGCTTAATATGTGGGAGGAAGATTTGGTTTAAAATCTCCAATTGAGTTAAAACAACTCTTAGTTGGTGTGACGTCATCTAAGGGAATTAATTGCGCGGAGTCCTGCTGGAATTCAAGAGGCGTAAGGAGCGCGACTGTACCTGAATCGGTGTGAGACCGAGTTCGGGCTCAACTACATTCCAGACCGAAGTTAATTGGTAGTAGGCTAGTGTCTGTAGCATCTTAATACAGTTTGGTGTTCAATATGGACTAGGTCCCGGGATTTTTCTGCATTTGCGGTTTCCTCGTTAATAAAACTTCTAGTGTCTGTGTTATTTCTTTTTCCGCATTATATTGTTTATATTTATAATTGAAATATCACAGGTTGTGCGTTGATCAATCAGAGTAGAGATGTCTGACCTAGTTTGTTGGATACGACTTGATTGATCCTTGGACATTGGTCTTTGGTACCATCCAAGAACTCTCTTTGTGATTGGTTCATGGATTCAATTCTATAAATATTCTAATCGCAAGAGAGATAGAGATATAACTCTAGACACTTTCCTTGATTGAGTTTTAACTCTCGGGTTGTGTTGAGTTTGTCCATACAGATTGCCTACGAAAAAGTTGGTGGTGTATTCTAGTACCCTCAGTGTTTTCAGTCTCAATGATAGAAAAGTGAATATAGCTTGAGAAATAGGTGGTTCAGTATGCACTTACCTTTTGTTGATGAAGTTCTGCAAAAGCTTCCGTTGATCTTCGCCTTCAAACGGTAGAACGCAATGATGACTGTCGTGATCCGTTGTTTCTCAACTACATTTATATCCTAGTCTGAGACTTAACTAATTGTAGACTAGAAATCAAGATATAGTTTTGACAACTAAATTTGACAACAAGCTTGAGATAGAAACACTTGTGAGTTCGACCGAGCAATGCTCTAACAATCTCCCATTTGTCAATTTTAGTAACAAAACTATCAATACATATGGATAACAAAAATAAAGCTTTGAAAACTACTTGAATCCATCATGCTTGATTTCCTTGGTATCTTCAACTCCTTGAACTCTTCGTAATTTAAAGTTGCAATGATTCCGAACGTGTTCAACTCAGCATCGTTGTTGTTGGTATAGTTTTGACAACAAGCTTGAGATAGAAACACTTGTGAGTTCGACCGAGCAATGCTCTAACAATATTTGCCAATTTTAATGATAAAACTATCAATGCATATGGATAAAAAAAATAAAGCTTTGAAAACTCCTCGGATCCATCATGCTTGATTTCCTTGGTATCTTCAACTCCTTGAACTCTTCGTAATTTCAAGTTGCAATGATTCCAAACGTGTTCAACTCAACATCGTGGTTGTTGAAGATCCGTATCCATAGCGATAACAACCGTGAAAACAAATATTCTCAATCGTTGTTATACAGAAACATAGTATTATTAATTTCTCCAAAGTTCAATTGTATCTCAACCATGAAGTAATACTACGGTGATGTGTTTCTGCCCCTTAATCAATACTTACATCTTTTGCATATTAGGTGAAACCTATATATTGTTGATTCACCCCCCCTTACATAATGATTCGTAAACCATATGTATGTAGTACAAAACTACTAAATAATTCTCCCCCTTTTTGTCAATAAAATTGGCAAAGGTACGAAAATCGTGGGATCGTCATGAATACAACCAAAAGATATGTCAAGTTTTAAGGAAGTTAGAGATACTACATTATAACATACTTAAAATGCAACTCCTCATATCAACTTTTTTAGATGATATCACATAGTAAGAAAATACTTAGCACTTATGTAGGAGATTTAAGATACAAGCATCCGCTTTAAAATCCACATCCACACCCCGCACAAAGATATAACAATTGAGCACAAGTTCATTTAAGAACTCTTCCCCATTTGATGTCATTCCCAAGAGAACAACATGAGTGACCTTACTTTATGAAAAAGAAGGATTTTGTTGGACATTAACAAATCACATGGATTTGTATCCGAAAATCGACTTGAAATAGTCTCAACGCCAGTAACGGACAAAAAGATAATTTTGATCGATATGACTCAACATAAGAAAATCTTACGGAGTGTGTCAAGCAGTAAAAACAGAGAAGTGTGATCACGAGGAGATTAATAATGCGATAAAATTCTCAAAGAGTTGTTATATTTCCCATTTATAAAAACATAATAGATATAACTTCTGAGAATATATGAAATATTAGCTCGATTCACGAGAACGTAAAGGCACATATATTTCATAAGACTTTTGCAATAATTAAACCAATAATGATTACATACTGCAAGTTCATCTTCCAATAAATCTAGAATTTAAATAAATAAATCTAAAACCATGCAAGATGAAAATCGTTGGAAATAGCTTGTGTAATCACAATTTTTGCTATACCAAACCCTAGTTATCCTTCTCAAAAGTAAGAATAAATTCTCACAAGAAGTTTCCTAGTATTTAAAATCTTAAAAAAAAATTCTTTATCATCTCCAAACTCCCTATCAACGACTGGCATAGGAACATACGGTTCATAAATGAAAGAGTTAGTTCCTGCAAACCTGGTAGGTTGTTGATTGATATGTGCTTCTTGTCGTTTGAGAGATTTCAGTAGAATCTTCTTCAGTACCTTCACCTCCTTCTTGGTTTTCTTAAGTTCTTCAAGAAGATTATCAAACCTTTTATGATTGGAGTGATCCGCTTTTGGTTTCTTCTGATTCTTCATTTTCCTATTAAGAGATGAGACAAGAGGATATGGCATCTTCTTCTTTTTTTAGTTGGATGAGTATCAACAACCATTGGAGCACAGGCTTCACGAGAAGATGTTGTGCATGAAGCCTCCATGATTTGTAAGAATAAAATAGATTTGTGAAACCAAAATATATGGCTCAACAGGTAAAACTTCTTGTGAAAGAGATGTGAGTCTTGAAGTAGAAGATATTTACCATGCAGGATTTCGAAACCAAAATAGTTCACATACTAGAATACACAAAACCTAAAATGGAATGAATTTTTACCCTTCTATAGGTTTCGTAGATCAAAATTTTTCAATACCATTACTCGAGACATAGATTAAGACAAACAGATAAGAGATGGATATCCAAGCAATAATATTCACTTTTGATCCAAAGCCCTGATGTGCACAGTTCTCATCTCTTTTAAGGGCACATGAGATAAGATTCACATTTCAACACAATTAAATTGTGTTGAGGTGAGCATTAGATTGATCACCGCCAGAGTCCTGCACGGAATTGATAATATCCTTCAACACGGAACATTTAGCCCGGACCTTTCTCTTTTGAGATTTTACCTTATCCTTAGAATCAATCAATATTTTAGAAGAACAAGAGTTAACTTTGTGTACCTCAGGATTGGACTTTTGAACAAGTTTAAGCACATTTGCCAAACGACAAGTCCTACGGTGCAGTTTGTTGACATATCTTAGTTTATGTTTGTACTTGAAACATTGTGTGAGTCCATGACCCTCACTGGAACAGTAAGGACATGTCTGTTTGGAGATTGATTCAGGAACACCATTAGCAATCAGACACATGGTACCTGAAACTTTAACAAAATTTTCTTTAGTATATGAAAAATCCATTACATCCTCCTATGATTTTGATAAAGAGTCATCAATTAAATTATCAAGATTGATATGAGTATTGCTACATTCATCAAAATTGACAATTTCTCCCCAAGAGTGTTATACTTGAACCATAATCCGCTTCGGAATCATAATGATCCGACGTTTTATCAAGTGTTGCAGCAAGACTCTTGTTGCCAGTGTATTTCTTATGATTTGGACACTCATTAGAAAAGTGACCGAATCCTTTACACTTAAAGCACCGTGGCATATCCTCATCATCAGTATCATTAGAATCTTTGTTTTTGACAAAAATACGATTATGTAGCTTAACTGGCGTTGGAGGTTTTTCTCTAGAGAACCGTATATTTCTCTTCCTAAGAAGTTCTCTAAACTGTCTTTTGATCAATGATACTGAGTTATCAAGTTCTTCATCTGAAAAATCAGGATCAACAAGATCATCTCCAGAGTTGTCAACACTTTCACTTTTAAGTGTTTTAGTGTTTTTCAGTGCCTTGAACGCAACATCCTTTCTGGCTTTGGATTGCAGTTCATGATCAAAGATCTTCAACTTTCCAACTAGAGTATTTCTGGAAAGTGTTTCAAGGTTATTCCCTTCCATGATGGCATGTTTCTTAGACTCGTATCTTGCTGGTAAAGATCGGAGAATTTTTATCACAATATCCTTTTTGGGAACGGTCTTCCATAATGCATAAAATGCATTAACAATTCCAGACACCTTTTGATTAAATTCATCAAACGAATCTTCATCAGACATATGGAGATTTTCCCAGTCAGAATTTAGGTTTTTAAGCCTAACTTCTTTCTCTGAGGTATCTCCTTCAAATACGGTTTCTAAGATATCCCAAGCATCTTTAGACTTAGTGCACGAAGTCACATGGTGCTGAAGATCTGGGATTATGGCGTGGATAATAACGTTTAACCCGTCAGAATTATGCTTTGCAGCATTTATCTCGATTCACTATATTGTCCTAATGGCTTCACAACAGTGTTTCCGTCTCTAATTACTGTTGGCGCATCGTATCCAATAACTACAAGTTTCCATGTCTCAAAGTCACGGGTTTGTAAAAAGGAATGCATAACAATTTTCAACCATAAATAATTTGAGCCATCAAATGCTGGCGGTACGTTTATCGAGATTGCACTTTTTTTTTATATTATTTTTAAGAGAAGCTCCTTAGAGCATTTATTGAAAAGGCATAAAAAAGCAGAGGGGGGACTAAGCCTGACCTCCAAAGATAAGAGAGGAGAAAATCAAAATCAAAAAGCGAAAAAAACAAAACAAAGATATTACAATTAGCAAAATCTATGAACTGGCAGGCTCGACCTGTCTATGCCAAGTTTATATCTCACAAAAGTAGGGGGCGATTCCACCGAAGCTCCATGTTTTGCTAGTATATCTGCCACTACATTGCTTTCATGAAATATGTGTAAGTATCTAAACTCGATGATCGAGATAAATATCATACAATTGGACCACTATGTAGCCAATTTCCAAGGTATTAATCTTGGGTTCTCAATGGCAGAAAGAATAACTGTAGAGTCACATTCAAACCAAAGTCTTCGAAACCCTCTAGTTTGAGCTATTCTAAACGCATGAATTGCACCCCAAAATTCAGCAGACATAGAAGTATCAGTACCATTACCTTGAGCTAAACAACTACGAACCAAGCTGTTATGATCACGAAAAACCACACCACAACCAGCAGGGCATGGGTTCCCGAAGGAACATCCATCTACATTAACCTTAATCCAACCAAAGAGAGGAGGTAGACACCTGACTTCTAAAATACGCGGAGTTTTGGGAGGGCGACATTGCAGTTTAAACACATCCAAAATCTGCATATCGTTAGAGGTGCTAAAAGAATAACCTTTAACGTTACTCCTCGACTCGCTAATACGAGTCAATAGTCGCTTTTTTTTCCAACTTGGACAGGGATAAGCAAATGGTCAAACCTGAGTTTGCACTCGTATCCATATAGTCAGACGGCTTCAAACACCGACTTATTAGGTCTTCACGTGTTTGCCTGCTCTGACACCAATTGAAAACGCGGGGTACCAACATACACCATCAACTTTTTCTTAGGAAATATGTATGGACAAACTCAATACAACTCCGAGAGTTCAACTCAATCAAGGAATAATATCTAGAGTTATCTCTCTCTCTCTCTCTCTCTCTCTTGTAATTAGAACATTTACAGAATCAAATCCGTGAACCTAATTACAAAGATATTACTTGGACGGTACCAAATACCAATGTTCAAGAATCAATCAAGTCGTATCCAACAAACTAGGTCGGATGTATCTACTATGATTGATTAACGCGTGTGGCGATATGGGGGCGCAAAAAATAAATATTACAAATATAAAGATAAACAATATAATACGGAAAAAGAAATAACACAGACACCAGAAGTTTGTTAACGAGGAAACCGCAAATGCAGAAAAACCCCAGGACCTAGTCCAGATTGAACACCAAATTGTATTAAGCCGCTACAGATACTAGCATACTACCAATTAACTTCGGACTGGAATATAATTGATCCCTAAAAGGTATCCCACTGATTAAGGTACAGTCACGCTCCTTACGCCTCTTGAATCCTAGCAGGACTCCGCGCAATTGATTCATTTAGCCGACGTCACACCAACTAAGAGTTTCTTTAACTCAATTGAAGACTTTAAACCAAATCTGCTTCCCACAGATTAAGCCTATATATGATTTCCTTTTACAATCAAATAGTTTGATCAAAGGTGATGGAAATCAATAGAAATAGATAAAGTCTTGCTAACCTCAAAATCCAAACTTATGCAATCCGAAGTGCAACCTAGATTATTATTCACCTAACAACCATAAAACTTGTGGAATCAACAAAGTTTGAGACGATGAGAACTTTGATGATTTGTATATATCTTGATCAAGTGAGCATCTCAATAATCGATCAAGATCTGGATACTCGAGTTATCAAGGAAAGATAACTGGACCTGGCTTCACGAATCCCTATGAAGTCTTTGTAGTCGCTAAACCCTAAAAGGGTTAGGAAGAGGACGACTTTAGTTACAACTAGGACACACCAAAAAGTAGTGTCGGGATTCAAAGATCCCAATTTCTTGAAGTTCCCCTTTTATAGACATTCAAAGCATAGGTTGCTTGAGGTTTAAGCTAAGATAGTTTGGATCCAAGCAATCAATATCCACCGTTAGATGAATCTTTGATTATGATTTACATAAACAAGATATACACTCTGGTTAAGTGAAACTGTAATCGAACCGTGTATAAAGACTATGTTCAAGATGGTTAGCTGAAACTAGCCGATTTGAACTTAAAATCTTAATACTCATTTTCATGAACACTTAAGACATTAACCTTGAGTCACAATCATGTGATCAAATAATTCTAGTGTTTTTGGAGAATTAATCAAATGCTAATTATCTCGTAGAAATAATTTAATCGCACTTGAAAATAATCGACATGTGAAAAAGTTGGGGTACAACAATCTCACCCAATATTTCAATTAGCAATATGTATGGACTAACTCCAATATACTTTTAAGAGAATCAACTAGACAGTCAGACTCAATCTTAATAAAAAGTATATCAAAGAGTTATATCTCAACTTCTCGATTCAATCCTTACTTAAACAACTAGAAATCTACGAGCCTGATTGAATACAAGAGAAATTAACTTGAACGGTACCAAAGACCAATGTTCAAGGATCAATCAATTTCAATCAACAAACAAAGGTTGGATTTACCAATTGATCAATTCAGCGCACAACCTGTGATATTTCAATTATATAACAAAATATAATGCGGAAAAGAAATAACACAGACATCAGAAGTTTTGTTAACGAGGAAACCGCAAATGCAGAAAAACCCCGGGACCTAGTCTAGATTGAACACACACTGTATTAAGCCACTACAGACACTAGCGTACTACAAACTAACTTCGATCTAGGCCGTAGTCTCTGATCCCACTAGGATACTACGCACTTGATTCCCTTAGCTGATCTCACCCACAACTAAGAGTTGCTACGACCCGAAGTCGAAGACTTTAATAAACAAATCTGTATCACACAGAAAAGTCTACAGGAAGAAATACCTACGAGTTTTGTTCTGGTGTCTTTTGATAAATTAAGGTGAACAGGAACCAATTGATATACATGACTTATATTCCCGAAGAACAACCTAGAAATATCAATCACCTCATAATAATCTTAATCGACTAGCAAAACAAGATATTGTGGAATCACAAACGATGAGACGAAGATGTTTGTGACTACTTTTCTATCTTTCCTATCGGAAAAATTAATCTCGAGCCAATTTTACAATTGTACTCAATACGATAGAAACATCAAGATCAGATCACACAACTACGGAGAAGATAGTTGGGTATGGCTTCACAATCCCAATGAATTCTTTAAGTCGTCAACCTACTGTTTTGAGGTAAAAACTGTTTCTGCTGGTTTTGGTAAATTTGGGTGTGTTGACGAGAAACGAATCTAAACCTTAAACAAATGTACTGCACGGGAGTACTTTAGATTCGAGAGATCAATCTATATAATCCTGGCCTAAACCAAGAAATGGTCGTTCCAGTCTTGCTTCGGTCACAAAGTGAAGGAGAAGGGTTGGTCTTAGGGAGGGAAGCAAAGAAGGTGTTGAGACCAGAATAGTTAATTCTGAAGGTGTGGCTGTTTTATGACTTGTATCATAATATATAACTGGGTTGCGGAATGTAAGCTATCAGTTCTTTGGTATACTTGTGTTGTTGTTAACCAAAACTGTTGTCTAGTCGAAATAGGTAGAAACCTATTTATACAAGTCATAATTGAACGCACCCTGATCTCGTAGGAAGTGGGAGTGATTGAGTGATGGAGAAGTGGGGTAATGTGTAAATGCTAGAAACCACGTCCCCACTATGAAGGAAACGGGTTAGTTTACACCCACTACTTCTTGGCGCCACTAACTGCCCGCTTTCATGACACTTTCTTATAATGGGTGTGTTGTACGCCGCACGCTGTAAACCGCCAGACCAATAACCTGATGAGCATCCCCCAGTTTGTGACATGTTTGATGTCTCGAGTATTTTCGTGGAAAATGTGCAGCAGATTGCTGAGTGGGTCTTGTGTGCAAGACCTGGCTATTCTGATTAATCGTACGCCAGCTAAGTGGCGGATAATCATGTGTGACAAGTTAAGTCATGAGACTTGTCGTAGGAAAATGGCGTGTGACGCTATTAGGTTAGTCTTGGTTGGTCATCTGAGACTTGTTATAGGCCGGTTAACTCCGTGGCGAAGTTGGACGGCTGAGATTATAATTTATGAGAGAAGGTGGCCGTTGATTATGGCCACATCTTGTTGGCGCCATTAGTGGCATAATAACATAATGACGCCTGCCTAAATTAGGGTTTGGCATGCCGTAACCCTAATTAGTGTGTGTGGCATGTGTCGTAGCGGCCCTGCCTAAATTAGGGTTTGGCATGCCGCAACCCTAATTAGCGTGTGTGGCATGTGGCCGCAGCACGGTGACGTTTTTTGTGCAAATGGTGCCATGGGCGCGTCAAAGGAATTATGACATTGCCATAATGTGGGAACGACCACAGGCGCAAGGATAGCCATGGGTGGCCATGGCATGACGCCTTTTTTAGGTTTTTATGGGTCCCGCATGGCTCGTGGCATGTTGTGGGGCCAGAGTGGCGTAATTTGGGCCACAACCAAAAATTAGGGTTTCAACTAATGCCACTAAAGCAAGAATCGTGTTCTGATCGGAATACCCTAACCGGAATCTGTTATGGCGTTGGCCACGAACAAAAAGTGGGTTAGCACGTAGCTGCGCTGTTTGTGGCACGTTGGCATGTTGCTGCGGCGGAGTGGCGTGTTGGTATGTTGCTGCTACAACATGGCATGTTGGCATGCCGATTAACATGTTGGCGCGGTTTGGCGAATTGTTTAACCAATTGACATGGTGGTCGTTTGGCATAGTTCGGCCTTTTAATACGTGTGGCGGGTTTAGAGCGACCTGATTGGTCGATTGAAAGGGGCCGGCCAAACATAGCGCGTGGCGCATTTAAAGCGACCTGATTGGCCGATAGGAAAGAGGGCCGGCAAGTATGGGCCCGGCCACATTCCATGTGCATGTGGAGTATTTAGAGCGACCTGATTGGTCGATGGGAAAGAGGAGGGCCGACAAGCAGCATGGGGGCGTGGCCACATCTCTAGTGCGCGTGGCGGCTTTAGAACGACCTGATTGGTCGATATGAAAGAGGGGGGGCCGGTCAAGCAGCATGGGGCGTGGCCGTCTGCGGGTGGCGCCTAAACTGGCCGTCCATGTGACATGGCCACGCCTCCTTTTGTTGTTTCTCCTATTTTCTGCGGCTCCTCTTTTATTTCTTGTTTTCTGGTAGGACTTTGCTCCTCCTAGCTCCATGGCGGATTAGGTTCCTAGCTTGCCTAGGTTTGGCCTCGACCAATAGGGTTCGAGATATTTGCACATGCACAAAAAGGCCTAATAATTTTTGCAAATTAATTAGGCCAAAACTTGAATTTTGTGAGTTATCACAAAATTGAACAAATTTAACAAATTTTGTGTGTTGACACAAAATCCTTTTATTCTCAGAGAGCAGTTAGTGCATCTTCTGATTGAGCATTTTCATGCATACCTTAATTTTGATACTTCGGGAAATTTCGTGCTACTCAGCTGCGAGTAAACACTAATTGTCATGTCATACCAATACTAAGGGTTCAGCTGGGGAACATAGCATAGGAAAATACTTAATAAACCATACACTAATGAATAATGTAGGCGAGAGTTTACAGAATGTTTGGGATTGTTGCTACATGCACCATTCTGAATAAATATACTGAATTGCTCAATACATGTGTGAGTAGAGAGGCCCGGGCACTCATTACTTTAATATGGCTCAGTCCTTTTGCAGACGGCGCAATTAAATATAGGGTTTTACATTTTTAGCCCTGAACTAAAAACCACCATCAACACCTACAGGGTCTCGATAGAAACCTAAGGTTGAAGGAGAATCAACTCTAGCTTACACAACTAGTATCACACATGAGGTAAGGGTATTAGGTTTCCCAGTTGCTAGATGATAAGCACGAAAGTGCGACACATTTTCACCCATAATTACATTAGCTAGGACTCATTATTTCTCTAATAAACTTGTTTTCTTTATTTTTATTTTTAGAAGAATAAGCTCTTGTGGAGATTTGGCTTGAAAAATTGTTATTTGCAACCGGAGGACAAGTGTTATACGGACTTTCAAACTTGGTTAAGGGGCACCTCAATTACTAAGGGGCGCCGGTTGCTAAGGGGTACCCTATTTACTAATTAACACATGTTGCTATTCACACTTCAGCACACAGGATAAGGGGGACCTTCTTCTCCGTTTGAACATTCGATTTTGCGGGAAAAATGGTGGAAGAAAAACAAAGGACAAGTCTCGGAGTTACTGCGTTATTTCTGGGGAAGATTTTTGGGCGAGATATTCAAAGGATTTTCAAAAGTTTGGATTGATATTATCCTGTTCGACTAAAACAGGAAAGGTAATAGAGTTAATTTGGAAATAAGAGGAAAGATCTCACGTGATTTTTATAAACATGGAAAACGATTAACTCGTTATTCTCGTTTGATTTCTTTGGAGTTATTGGCGAGATTCTGTGAAGATATTTGACGCGTAAGAGAAGAAAAAATCAGCAGAATATCAGAACTTTATGTCAAAGAAAGGAACGAATATTTCGAAGTTAATTCAAAGATTTGTTGGAGGAGATAATATCCTGGGAGTTTACTCTACATTGGTTGAAAGATATTTGACATCATGTTTTGGTGTAGAGGATGAGGAAAGGAGAATAAAAAATCTTTGTAATTTGCAGTGAAAAAGGGAAAGAAGATAATGGGTATTAACTCGCCTGATTTGATGTCCTGTGGAGTATAAATACTATGCTGGGGAAGTTGAGAAGAAGATAGAGAGTCTGGGGAGGTAACAGAAACGGGAGAATCAAATTGCAGAAATTTCTGCTGCTGCTATTCCAAGAACACCAAGAACATAAGGCTGAGAAAGCCTGTCGTTAATAAACCGTGGTTTATTCCGGTTTTGCAACAGAGCTTTCCAAATGACCGTTGAACAGTGACTACAACACTTTTGTTTTATCGCATCTTTATAATGAGGATTGCAACACTTCTTAGCTGTTGTAAATTCCTGGTTTATTTGATTTTTATCCTTTTCATCATTTGCAAACACTTTTGAGCCATGAATAAATATTTTAAGTGTGTTTTCGACGTGATTAACTAAACCCCAACACTGGGTCGACGGAGGAAGCTGAACTTCACACATGGGTGAATTTATTTTATTTTCTATTTGACTTTTGCATTATTTTGAATAGAATTATGATTTGATTAAATTGGTTGTTATTCAATTAGATAGGTTATGCTTTGTTTAGATAATCTATGCTTAGGGGATACAATTAATCTTTTGAGAGTTTACCTTGGCAAAAATAAGAGTCGGTGTTATTTTGTTTATTGAGCTTTAATTGTTGAGAATAAATAAATTGAACCTATTGATATGAATTCGGTGGAATCCTAGGCCCAGTAACTCTCGCCTTTGTTTATTATTTTCATTAGACCTTTAAATTTAATCTTCGCAAGTCTGAGAGAACGAATCTTAATTACTACTACGAAAACTAAGAAAAATCATAAATCACTAGAGTTCTCCTTTATATAGTCTCCAAAACAGGGTTTGCAATCTAAGTTACCTTGGTAACAAAGCATTCAATATTCACCGTTAGATGAAAACCTAATTAGATTCAAGCTAATATCTTTCAACCATTATATCGAACTTAGCTTGTTATACACACATGATATGTAACTTCATTTATGTTTGAGTAACTGTACCTAAACGTGTACAAGTCGTTGGTTCAACAGTAGTTAACCAATGGTTAGCCATATGAGCACTTTCATATCAACCTTATTCATCTTCATCATAACTAGTTCAAATGACTCAAAAGAACTAGTTAGAGAGTTGTTCAATTGCTTATATCTCATAGAAGTATACAAGACACAATCGAAGCAAAAACAGTTTTGATTCACTCAAATCGATTCATGAACATTATAGCCACGGTTTGCAAAGATTGCATTCCTTAATATATAAATGTCTTAGTTCACGAATTAAACTGTATTTAGAAAATAACCCACTTAAGTACGCATACCTGTACGCATACTTAAGTACCCGGACTGAGCTTGTTTTCAGTTCACAAACTCCAGCAGAAATTCACGGGATGTGAACTTTCGACAGTACGCGTACAGGCACGCGGACTTAGCTCCGGTTATCCTGAGCAGAAAAGTACGCATACTTTGGTTCAAGGATTTTGGACTTACACAAGTATGAATTCACACACAATGTTTATATCCAATCATGGTTATATATTCTAAACTCTCATTTCAATCATTGAAACATTCTTAGAGGATGTTATATAGTTGTTATTCACAAACTATTTTTTCATCAAAGCGATTTTCAATTCATTGAAATAATCAACATGACTTTCGTCACTAGTAAAGATGAACTTGGCCAAAGCGAAAGCTTACCAACACATATTTCGAGAAATAGATAGGCGAGATAAACTCGGCTCGAAATAGCACATGTGTATAATCGAAGTCTATATAACAATACGACTCTTGTCTCAAGATAGGAGATAGAATAGACAGACTTTTGAGTGATAGATAAGTTCAAGTCTCCACATACCTTTTAGTCGATGAAGTTGCACCAGTTCCTTGAGTAGTTCTTCGTCTTTGCATGATGAACGTCGTGGAGTCTAGAGCTCAACTACACTTTCTATCCTAGTCCGAGACTTATCTATAAGTAGACTAGAAATCAAGACTTATAGTTTTGGCAACTAAACTTGACAAACAAGCTTGAGATAGCAATGCTTGCGAGTTCGACTGAGCAGTGATCTAACAACATGGTTAGTAGATGGACAAAGTACAAATACCATAACCGTTCGTGACTCAATTAAGTCAGAGTAAGTGTACCAGTTTGTAAGCTAACAAGACAAACCAAGTTCCGGAGTTCACATAACTATTTAGGTATACGTACCGGTATGGATACCTTAAGACTACAATCGGTTCCGGAGTCCATAGTTCCTAAATGGTTTGCATACGAGTATGCGTACCGATCCGGTTCACGAGTTAAATCGATTTTGTCATGATGTGCATAAGAATATGCATACCACAAATATGTAAGTCGATATATATATATACACAACCAAGTTCAGGAACACAAAATTATTTTGGTACGTGTACCGGTTTGGATACTCACCCGGTTCCGTGACCACAGTTCCTAAATGGTTTGCATACGAGTATGCGTACCGATCCGGTTCACGAGTTAAATCGATTTTTTCATGATGTGCATAAGAATATGCATACCATAAATCTGTAAGTCAATATATATATATATATAGCTACTCCGCTACTTGTACAAGTACATGTAATACGGGTTCAGACTTATAACAATTTTCCCAGTTTGTAAGACTGATAACACTGTCTTGTATCTGAATCTATAATAGTTCTATATTTCTCTCTAAATCGATTCGAAACATTCCCGAATAACATCAATGACACATATTAGTGTTACAAGCTATTTTCGAATGACAAAACTTGAATCATGATTTTGGTTGCGAATAGTAAATTTTCCTTAACCGAAATTCATCAAGTATGAACAAATGTTCATTAAGCTTAGTCATTATATTTCGAGAAGTCCCATAACTTATAATTAGTTCTCGACTCGAAATTCTTGAATATGCATGATAGTCTAATTAGTTATGCGACATCGTATCAATGATAGAAAAGTGAATATAACTTGAGAAATAGGTGGTTTAGTCTTCACTTAACTTTTGTTGATGAAGTTCTCCACAAGCTTCGGTTGATCTTCGCCTTCAAACGGTAGAACGCAATGATGACCGCCGTGATCCACTGTTTCTCAACTACATTTCTATCCTAGTCCGAGACTTAACTAATTTTAGACTAGAAATCAAAATATAGTTTTGACAACTAAATTTAACAACAAGCTTGAGCTAGCAACACTTGTGAGTTCGACCGAGCAATGCTCTAACAGAAAGAAAATTAATTTTGTTACAATAGTAAGATGTCTGCAAATAGTTGATAGCAAATCGAGGTACCAACTCTTGATTTCCTAAAAACTAGGTAACAAACTAAGATTCTGGTCAAAATGTGGGTACCATAAGTACAAATATGGGTAAAGAAGCATGAATAAAGAATATACGATATATGTCATTTCATCTACAACAAAGAATTCTAAAATCAAGTATCCATTCCAATGTTTTTGATAAAAACATTATAAATTTATTGTACTATATTTCTTAGTTAATGAAATTTAACCTTTCCATAAAAAAAAAGTACAAATTTTGTTTACAGATTTTGGACCAACTTTAGGTCATTAAGAAAATTTGAAACTACACTAAAGATTTTGGGGCTTGCAGCACAATTTGACTCGGAAACCCATTTTGATTCTAAAAGACCATATATAATAATACTCCTTATTTAGTGGAAATTGAATAAATACCCCTAATTTTCATGGACTGCACAAATACCCTTGTCCATCAATAATTATACCCCCATCTTCTAAAATATATTTCATTTAGTTTTGAATTTTATAAATACCCTTTCTATATTAATAAAGATTTAGATGAAAATCGCAATTTCATTTATTATTTCACATGCTGTTGGTGGTGGTGACGGCAACGGTGGAGGTGGTGGTTACATCATACTTTGGTATCAACTTGTGTTGTTGACACCAGATTTTGATATCAACTTGAGTTGTTCATATTGTAATTTGGACCTAACTAATTTTTGAATTTTTAATTTTGGTAACAACTTGGAATGTTGACACAAGATATAATACTATAAACTTCGGTTGTTAACACCAAAATATGGTGTTGTTAACACAAAAATATGGACCTAACTTATTTCTGAATTTTCAATTTTGTTATCAACTTGGCGGTGATGACGCAACGCCAGTGGAGTTGGAGGTAATGGTGGTGGTGATAGCAACGTCGATTGTGGTGGTGGACTGTTGGTGGTGGTGGTGGTGACGGTGAGTTGCGGTAGAGTGGTGATGGTGGAATGTTGGTGGTGGTGGTGGTGCAGTTTTGATGGTAGAGTTGGAGGTGGTGGTGGAGTGATTGAGAAAGAAAATTATTAATGTTCTATGCATACCCTAAAAACTAATGAGATAGATTTTTTTACAATTCGTTAACACCATCCTAAAAGTGTACGTTGATTTCCAAGGAATACAATTTTTGTGAATAAGAAATGGAAATAGCATACATTTTTTTTTGAAGCATGAAATTTATTAGATTAGACTGAAATTACATGGGGGTTCGTAATACCCATAGAGTATGCTATTATAATAGAACTGATAGACTGCGGAATTGTATATTCCCAAACTGTTGTTGTGAGTCTCTCATGGAGCAATCATCCACTGCTCGATTTGTTAAACCGTTTGCCGCTTGATTTTCTAAACCGTCTGCCGCTTGATTTGCTTCTATGTAGATGTGTGTAACGGTATATTGCTGGATTTGGGTGAGAATTTGTTTGATCTCTGCAACCAGATCAGATATATACCATGGGGCGTCTGTATCTGAGGTTAGAAATCTCATTAAATTTTCTGAATCCGTTTCAAATTGGACTTTTGTCTATCCTCGTTATGTCGCCGTTTTGGAGGCTATATGCATGGCCCAAGTCTCCGCTGCAAGTGATGTGGTGATGCCTAGCGGTTGTGCTATTGCTAGGATTGTGCTGGTTTCCTCATTTTGACATATAATACCTGCTCCCGCTATTATGGGGCTTCCCCTTGCTGCCCCATCCGTGTTGATTTTGATCCAATCTGATTGAGGTCTGAGCCATCCCACAAAGATGGTAGAGGTTGTTACTGTTCTTTGTGCAGGGTTTGCAAATGGAAGCATCTCAGTGAGTACAGGTGGGAGGTGTTTCTGGTCCCATGAATGATCCTGTTGGAGCTTGATGGCCATTTGCATTACACTTATTGGATTTTGTTGTTGTTGGCGATACATCACGTCGTTCCTGGTTAACCATAAGGACCAAAAAAGGAAGCAGAAGGTTATTGTGATCGGTGTAGGCACTTTGTTTGAAGTAGTTCAGATATGGTTGTTTGGTGAGGTAGTGAGTTGGGTATTCCTTGAGTAACGACTTGATGGTTTCTGAGGTGGTTTAGTAAGAGGTTCCAAGAATCTATAGATGTTTGACAGTGTAGCAGAATGTGACTGGTGTTCAGGATTAGAACTGCATTGAGGGCATAGGTTGGAATTGGTGAGTTGGATGCGGTGAAGAATGTTGAGGGTTGGTAAACCCTCATTGCTTTCCACAAGAAAAGTTGTACTTTTGGGGGACATGGGAGTGTCCAAAGGAAATTGGATGGTGGAAGGGGGTTTTGTTGAGTTTGCGCCGAAACATTAATGAGGCAGTTGTATCCTGAAGCAGTAGTATATTGTCCTCTTTTGGTAAAAGGCCGTATGATCCTATCTGGTTGGTTGTTCTGTGGGATGTGGATGTTTATGATTCGCTGAATTATGGGGTGGGGTAGTAGGCTCAACCTTTCATGATCCCAATTCCTGGTTGATGGGTCGATTATGTCGACAACTGATTGTATTGGATAACAAGAAGCTGGGTTAATGGTATTTTCAAATTGTGGGATCCAGTTTGCTTATATGGGGGTGTGTAAACCATCTTCTATTTGGTGAAAGAGTTGTTGTTTGAAATATGGTATGAGCGAGGCCATCTGTCTCCACTGTGGGCTAGGGGAAGACGAGAGAGGTGGGATGCTCTCGAAAATGGGGGTCTAGTCAAGGTATTTTGCATTATACAATTTAGCTAAGACAGAGGTAGGGTTTTTGTGAATGTTCATTTTATGAGTAGTGCCTTGTTGTGTTCCTTGATACTTCGGATACCAAGGCCTCCTTATGATGTGGGTTTGTGGAGCTTGTCTTTTCCTAGTGGGTGGAGTTTCTTGATGGAAGAATCGTGGCCCCAGAAGAAGTTTGTCGTGATACGATCCATTTTCTGGTGGACATGAGAAGGAAGGATTTGGGTTTGCATGAGATGGTTGGCAGTAGGGGTTAGGGACTATTTTATGAGTGTGAATCTTCCTGCTTGGTTGAGGCATTTTGTTATCCATCCTTTTGCTTTGCGTGCTAGCCGTTGAAGTAGAGGGGAAAATATGTGGCTAGAGGATCTACTATGTTTAAATTGTACTCCTACATAGGTAGGGGGTTCGATGTTGTTGGCATGTTGAATGCTTGGGTTAACTCTTCTAGCTGGAGCTGCTTTAGATTCGGGTGATGTATTAGTGTGGATTTTGAGTCGTTGATGTGTTGACCCGCCGAGGTGCCATAAGCCTGCAGCAGTAGTTTGAGGTGGTTGGTGCCTTCTGGAGTTTCTTTATATGTTATCAAGAGATCATACGCGTACATAAGATGTAGTATTGGTGGAGCTTTTTGAGAAATGCGAAGCCCTTTTATCTTTTTTTGTGCTTCAAGTATTCCCAAATTGGTGGACAGTATTTCCGCTCAAATAATAAACATATAAGAAGAGAGAGGGTCTCCCTGCCGTATTCCTCTGGTTGGAGTGATGTACCCATGCGGTGTGCCGTTGATGTTAATTGAGTAGGTTACCGTAGATATGCACATCATAATATAATCCACAAATATTGAGGGGAAGCCTAAGCTAATGAAAGCCTGTTTGATAAATCCCCACTCCAAGGAGTCATAGGCCTTTTGAATGTCTAGTTTAAGCGCTATTTTAGGATCCTTCGCAGGCTAAGATGTTCTGATATGGTGAAAAGTTCAGTCGCGATAGCTATATTATCATGAATGGATCGTTTAGGCACAAAGACACTTTTATATATGCTTATCAAAAATGGGAGGAGAGGTCGTATGTGATTGACCAAAATCTTTGAGATGATTTTGTAAGTGACATTACATAACCATATCGGTCTAAATTGAGATGGTTTTGAGGGGTGGTCAATCTTTGGGATTAAAGTGATGTTAGTGTGGTTTATGAGAGGGTGGATGTTGAGTGACTCAAAAAAACTTCAAACCATAGCAATCAGTTTTGGTTGGGTTGTTTCCCAGAAAACTTTAAAATTTACTGGTGAATCCATATGGTCCTGGAGCGCGGTCTGATCATATGGAGAAAACCGCCTGTTTGATCTCCTCAGTGGTGACCTTCGCTCTTAGTTTCTCACATTGTTGGAGGGTTAACCTTGGTGTTATTTCCTCGAAGAGTTTTATCATCAATTACTGTATTCGAAGCCGTATACAGATCTGTGAAGTGTTCAAGCATGATCCTGATAATTCCCTCTTTGTTGCTAATCCATTTTTTTGATGATCCTGGAGTTGTTGTATATTATTGCAGCTTCTATGAATTGTGTCCTTGGTATGAAAGAATGTGGTGTTACGGTCACCTGACTGAAGCCATCGTATTCTGGATCTCTGGTGCCAATATGTTGCGTGGAAATCTAGTAAATTGAGGTGTTCAATTCAGAGATGCTTTTCTTGTTGAATCCAGTTTTCCAATGCAGCACCAGTTTGCGTAGCACATTGATGTTGGGCATCTTAAATTTCTGCAGTTGACTTCTTGATTAATGTAGGTAGGTGGTCAAAGTTAATCTTATTCCATTCTGTTAGAGTTTCACTAGTTGATATGAGTTTGAGCTGGAGATTCAAAGGTGGATCTGAGTCCTGTAGTTTATCCCATGCCGAAGTAACCACTTCATGAAGTTGAGGGTGAGATAGCCAAAGATTCTCAAATTTATAATTCTTACTCCCTTGCCAATCTAAGGCTTTTGTTTGAAGCAGAATAGGAGCATGATATGAGGCTATTCGTGGAAGGTGTGTGATTCCAGCATGTGGGTTGGCTGTTCTCCATTGCTGATTTGTTACTGCTCTATCAAGTCTTTGTTGGATGTTGCCAGGACCTTGTTGGTTGTTTGTCCAGGTGAACGGGTCTCCTCTGAATCCTAGATCAATGTAGCCCATCTGATCCATTAAATTGAGAAATAACTGCGTTTGTGCATAGGTAACCAGTCTACCTCTTTTTTTTTTCGATTGGTCCAAAACTTCGTTGAAATCTCCCAGTAGCATCCAAGGTGTTGAAGTGCTAGGAAAAATTGTTGGAAAATCTTCCCACATGTTTTTTCTTGGGTCCGGATGTGGTGGGCCATATATACCCTTGCGAAACCAAGGTTGGGATGGAGCAGCAAGTGTGACGAGAGCATGAATATAACTTTGGGACTTCATGATGACTTGGATGTTGACCTCGTTTTTCCATAATATGCATAGTCCCCGTCTTCTGCCTATTTTAGGAACTGTGCAGTGATTTGGAATGTGCAGATTCTGCGCGATGCGCAGCATTTGAAAGTCATTGACCAAAGTTTCAAATAGAAATAATATGGTTGGTTTGCACATTGATATAAGTCCACTAAGGTGTTAAAATTGTTGGTGGCTAGTTCAAACCTTGACAGTTCCATGCGAGAATAGACATGTCTTACTAATTGAAAAGCCAGGGGGGGAAGGTGAATTAGGTTGGAGAGAGCTTGAAAATTGGAAGGTTTTATAGGGTGATATCAAGTGTGATTGAATGGCAATGGTAGCGGGTAACGAATTAAGTAAACGTGAATGTAAAAACTGATAAAATTAATTAGGATGCTCAGGTGCCATAGATGAGCCAAGAGCGAGACAAGAGACAATTGTGAATCAATAAAACTATACCGAAACTTGCAAATAGATGGAAATGAATCTAAGGGAGCACCAAGCGACAAATCAAAAAAAGGTAATTTAATTAAAAAAAAAAATTAATAGAAATAATCCCTCGAAAATTTTAGAAGTAATTTTATCAAATTAATTTTCAATAGCATGAACATTAAAATAAAAAAGATTGAATAATGTCCCAAATGAGACGTCTCTTAGACTTTTACACAAGCATAACTAATGTTGACTACAAAAAAAAATATTTCACCAGCAAGATTAATACGTCACAACTTCACCTCCTAAAAAATAAAAACAACAGGGACAATTATCGAGGTAAAACTTTGAGACAAAGAAAAAAACGAGAATTCTTTCAAACCGATCTAATACTGAGTCTACTAAACCAACACGGCTGACTTGTAACATCTTATTCCCCGATGAAAGTGAGAACAGGGGAACTAATGAATTCATCATCTCAATAATTGAGAGATATTAACCAATAAACCTATAAACTTTCTCCAAAATGTATCCTACAATTACACAGACAATCACCGATGCAAGGAAACACCCACTCCAAACAGCCACCATTAAAATCAAGCAGAAAAAACCAGAGGAAACCCAATTACGAACAAGGAATGCTACTTCCTATGATGAAACTAAATTATCGAATCTTAATTATAACAACACATGAAATAGGCTAACCTAAAACTATAGATCCAGGGAAAAAAAAGGGAATTATAAATACTAACTTATTATTTTTTATAACAAAATCACAGAAGAAGCATACCTCCCCATACTCGCTGGAAGATAAGAAAAAAACCCAATCCATTATTTGCAGAAATTCCAGATATACCCAAATTAAGACACCAACCTTTCTCGGTCTCGTCCGGGCACCAAGCCCGTCACCTCAAAACGGAACTACTCGCGACTCATCCTTTCTTTCTTGGTCACTCTCTTTGATTTCTTTCAAAGAGGTAAAGAGTTCTTTTCCAGTTCATCAACCAGACAGAGGGAGGCAGACAAATTTCATCTCTAAAACCCATTCTTGAGAATGCAGAAATCATTGAAACTCTGTCTAAAATCCTTAAAAATACCAACTCATTACAAGAATGTCGTTTATATTGTGAAACTAGCAAACTACATAAAGAGACAAAACCAGAGAACATAAAATAGAGAGAAGAAGGAGAGAAAATTATACTCTGAGTTTTCTTTGAACAAATTTTATTTTATTTTTTATTAATTCTTTTTTTATCTCAGTTTAATCTTTATTTGCTACCGTAATTTTATGTCATTTAATTCAGGCTATCTATGATTTTCAAATAAACATATTCCGGGTTGCTTTTGAGTATATATTTTCCGTTTTCTAACACGTGCTTTTCATGAGTTAGGAAAAATGTAGTTGAAAGTGGGAATGTTTATAAAATTGTTTGACAAAATAAATTGTATGGCTGAGTTTATTAATACTCTTTGCTTTTTTTAGTACTAATTTAATTAGTTCTTGTTTTCAAAAGAGGATCAATAGATATGGAGGGACAAACCAAGAATTTTGGGTACTTTAAAAATGCCATGAGGTATGTAATTATTATTGACAAGCTTTCATCGGAATCACGTGGATTTTTACGTATCTATGTAAAGATAACTGAAACCACAAATTGGATCATCCAAAACATTTTCAAACCATATTGCTGCAAATACTCTTAAAAAAGTTTGGATGTGTTCATCAAGTTATATCTTAATTGATTAAAAGCACAACCCCAACCTCTTATTATGATTTACAATGACGATTTACACCAAGTTTGGTTACAAGGGTATAAATTGTATAAAGTGATAATTCGGTAGCCACGAGTTTTTAAACTCAAGCCTATTGGTGGATGAATTGTTTTGTTAAAGTTCCAACATATTTGATAATAGATTGCATCTGAGTGAAATTTATTATATATTTGTTTGATTGGATTGGATTTAATAGAGTTGAGTTAAATTTGTTCCTTTCATAACATAGTAGAATAGATGTCCTCATTTTTGTCCAACTTGGTTTCCATTAACACGTGGTAGATCAAATGATTTGTTCATTACTTAATGGCATATAGTTATATGAGATGTCTTTAAAATATGGGTTTCTTAATTAGACTTTACCATTGTTCCCTGGTCAACATACTTGTTTCTTATGTTATTTGATATAATAAATTGGTGCATGTTGTATATGAGGACAAAACCAAATGGTAAATATCTCTTTTTTTTTTGTTAGATAAAAAAAATAAAACAGTGTTTTTGTGCAGTATCTTGCTTGCAATTTATCAAGGGGTTAATGCTGTTTTTTTTGTTGTTACCTTTTTATGGAAAATCAAGATATGAATCAGATTGTGAGATTCTAAATTATCAAAGTTGAATGTACTATTATAATTGAAAAAACTAATAAATCAAGTGCAAAAAGTACACTTGGCTATGAATCCTATGAAACATTTGTGTTACAAGGACAAGGATGCGGTATCGATTTCTTGTGTCCGGTATGTTTCAGTTGGAATTGACATATGTTTTTGAACTGTTTAAGTGTCGCCTAAGCAGTACAATGCTCGATTAATCTTGTTTTTAGTGCCTACTGTTTTTTTTATGACTTCAAGATCGTCATACTTTCTTTTCAGCAGACGATTAATTTGATGAAGAAAAAACTGAGAAACCAATTTTGTGGCTATTTGTGGACGGAAAAGGATAAGATATAAGATATAACAAAATATTTGTTTATGAACAGTAAAAACTTTTTTTCTCATCAAAACATTGGATAGGTTATAAACTTAGCAAGTATTTCATCCGGTTATTGTTAGCCAAGTTAACTCTACTTCAAGGTATCTAACTTATACATATCTTGTTATTAGTTGCTCAACGAAATTGTTTATTTTCCACTTTGCTGATATGTGTTCCTGTATTCGTATGTTTTTTTACTTAACAACTTATGTTCATTGGAAGGGATTCAAAGACACTTGGAACCTCGTAGAAACTTGAGGTATGTGTGTACAAAACGTATTACATGGTAGATGGTAGGTTGCTTTCAGGTTGAAAAAAGTTTCTTTTAGGTAGAATGTGTTTTTAAGGTGTTGTGACGTAATATTAACTGCTTTATAAGTAAGTTGAATTTTGAAGATCAGCTTTACTTATTCTTATTATTTCTTCTGTCCAGCAATTGTGAACAAAAAATCCACAAATTTGTGACTACGAGATACCATTCAAGTCTCCTGCCACTTCCAGCAAGTTCTCGTGCTCAGCGTTGGGTGTTTGTTTTCTGGTTCATCGAATAACTTCTCTGTCCCTAACAATTTACTTCTTATATCTATGTCCAATCAACTTTTGTTTTCATAACTAGAATGTTTATGGTGTAGGGAGATGTGGATGTAATTTGTGGCGTTCCCCCATGCCAGGGCATAAGTGGCTTTAATCTATTCAGAAATGTGAAAAATCCACTAGCAGATGAATTTTTTTATCAAATGTTGGTCTACATGGACATCATTGAATTCTTGAAGCCTTCATACATTCTCATGAAGAATGTTGTTGACCTAGTGCAATTCTCCAAAGGATTTCTGGCCCGATATGCCTTGGTTCGCTTGGTTCCATGGGTAATCTAGTGAGACTCGGGATAATGGAAGCAGGGTCATTCGGGCTTCCACAGTTTCGACAGCGAGTCTTCTTATGGGGTGCTAAACTAGGAAAGGTAATTTCAACTATTGGTATTTATTCTCTCTATTCATTCATTATCACTGTTATTTGTTTAAATACATCTTGGTTTGTTAATGTTGTTTCAGAAGCTTCCTCCTTATCCACTACCAACACACGAGTGCGTTGTTGAATATGGTGTTCCAAATGAGTTTGTTGTCTCCTTTGTTGCTTATGACGAAATTGTAACACTTAATCTGCAGAAACCTTTGTTTCTTGGTGACGCACTAGAGACCTTAAAGAGGTTTTTTTAGTTAGTCTATTTTATTTTTTATGAACAGTCAGTATTTTTTCTCATCAAAACATTGATAGGTTACAAAGTTAGCAAGTATTTCTTCTTCCTATTATTATCCAAGTGTTGTTTTTAGTACCGGAAAAGAAAAAAAGTAAATGCTTAACGAACGTGTTAGAGAAATGTTAATAGATTTCTTTGACATTCTTGACATTCCAATCTCTAGTAACCTTAAAAGTAAAAAGTTTAGTCACAAATAAATAATACTCTTAATGCTCTCCCATTGTTGTCTGAATTATAAACAGCTGTTTATCAGTCTTCACTACGGTTTCAGGAAGATCTCTTAAAAAAACTTGTTGAGATTTTTGGAATCTCCATCTACATAAAAAGTTTCACTTGATAAATAAACACACATCATTATTAGAGTCCAAATTTGTGCACCCCTTTAAAACCGGGGTGCACATTCCGGCCTTCCTGATTGGGAGGTTAATCGGTCAAAACCAAATATTAAACTGCTTTTACTTAAAATATATTTCCTAATATTTTCATAACTTATTTACCTTAAAATCACGAATTTCGCTCTCTTTAACGAAATTAAAATTCCTAGCTCTCCATTATCTTCTTGATTGTTCTAAGTTCTTCTAGATCTGTTTTACTTTCATGTCTTCTTCTCTGCCAGATATCCCTTTCTTGTTGTAGTGATTGAAATCGGTGGCAAAGAGATTCACAATTCAAACGTTTCTATTAGGAATCCGGGACAATATTTTTAGTTTTGTGTTCGATTGCTACTGGGTGTTCTTAATTTTTCTTTTGGATTTGAGAAATTGGGGGTGTATTCTTATTTTTAATTTAGGGAAGAAGTTATGATGGGGAAGAGGAGCTTTGTGAAATCTATCATGAAGACTGGATTTTCTTGAGTTTAGGTAAATCAACAATCTTACATTGTAAATTCATGTTGGGACAAAAAAAACTAACTAAAAATTCTTCATTTGTTGTATTAATGTGTCTACTTGGAAATCAATGTGATGAAATTTAACTTTTGTATTCAATTTTTTATGTCTCTTGAAAATTTGGACAAAAATACATGTTGATGTTGTTCAAAGCTTATATGTAATTTATATTTATTTATAGAGTTTACATACTTGGTGCCCAAGTAATGGGGTCCCACTAAAGTGGACATCTAACTAATAAACTTTTGTTTATAACACTCCCCCTAGATGACCACTGTATCTTAGAAATTGCCTCATTAAAACCTTGTCAGGAAAATCCACATGGATAAAACCTGATCGAAGGGAAAAGAGTACAATTATGAGAAAACTTAGAACAAAGTTGGACATGCATATGTTGTCTCATTAAAACCTTGACAAGGAAAAACCCAGTGGGACAAAACCTTGACGAAGGAAAAAGAGTACAACGTGATTGTCCAGTAAAATACCTTTTACTATGATTCTCCCCATGATAAGTACTTCAGTTAAATCTTGGCTTGCAAATCTTCGAGTCGACACTTCCCAATTTCGATAAATGAATTTCTTGAATGCTGGAGATAACAATGCTTTCGTTAGAAATATTCCAGTTGATGAAGTCTTCTTTTTCGTTAGTCTTCTAATAGTAGTGTTCTCGAGTCTTCATGTTTCTTTCAATACATTAAGTACTTGTATCTTGCATTGCTAATTTCTTGGAGATGATTTGCAGAAATAGTTGATGTAGTCTCTTCAACAAAGTTCCAAGATATGGATACCTTATCATACGTGAACAAAAATCGTATTTGTGAGAAGGAAATCCAAATTCTTAGGAGATGATCAAGTTGATTTGGTTTAATCAAATGTGGGCATCCACTAAACAACCAAAATTAATACAACTCCCCCTTGGATGACCATAATGTTGAATTAAATTGGCTCACTAAAACCTTGCCAATAAAACCCAATGGGAAAAAGTTTGCACGAAGGAAAAAGAGCACAAATATCAACATTTTGAAAGAAAATTAAACGTCAACGAGGTGTTGCCTCGTTAAAACCTTGTCAGGAAAACCACATGGGACAAAACCTGGAACGCAGGAAAAAGAGTACAACTTTTGACGATTTATGGATGCTAACCCAACTATATGAGTTTTACAAAAAACAAGCATCAAAATAATAACTATAGTCTATCTTAAAGACGAGTTTATGCTAGCATAATTCTAACTGCAGATTTAAGAAAGAAAAGAAAATAGAATTTATGCTGCAAAAGCGTGGATTTTGATGTTTTTAATGACTCCTCAAAAGACCTATAAAGTTGACATCACCAATAAACTAATCCGGATTTTTGGTTTTGTGCTCAATTTCTAAAAACACATAAAGGATTGTTAAACCTGATATGATAGAATCAGGTGGCTTCCTGAATATAAATAATTTGAATCCTCCAAGGATTACAAATTGAATATGTTCTTCGACCACATTTATTGTGTGAATGAAATATGAGTCCTTCAAAGACTACCACGCCAATTGCATTATATGAAGAGAACAATTATTGAATCAATCCTAGGGTCTGGAAAAATAAAATGAAATAAATAAGACCCTCAAATCGTTTTTACAACGTATATATTTCTCATACAACACATTATGACTACACCAACTTATAAGTAATATAGATTTGGCAATTTTAAGGTGTTAAGTCTTTGATCCAAAATTGCGTTAACTGAGAAAGTAATCCAACCTAATTGGATTGTATGCCAACCAATCACATATGTCGATATTTATCTACAGAGGGGTTCACAACCACCATCATTTATTTCAGTAGCTACTATAAATGAATATTCGACAATAATATTAGCTTAGTACGATCCCACATAATTTCAAAAAATTCAATCTGTTACTGGTACCAGTCCCTTTAACGGGCAAATAAAGAGATATTGACTTGAAGAATGTGGATCGTGTTTTGATATACTCAATTGGAGCAAAATCTGTAGCATGTACTAAAAAGCTACATACTTGCAAGATGTGATTGGATTATCGTCTTCAAGAGGAAAAAGCTTAATAAAAGAAAAATAAAATATTTTCGCGCCTATGTGAGATATCAGGCTTTTTCAATTTGATTATGATGGGAGAGAAATATAACTTTTAAAGTTAATGAACACCGAATTTTAGTGGTGTATAGTCTCCCCCTGATTATGGCGGAAATATTTTCATCACATATACGAAAGAAAACTTCGTAAAGTATTATCCGATTGATTCGAGACATATACAAATTTAACATCAACCATGGATTTTATTTGCAACAACCAATGTCATATAAAATATGTAAAAAAAAATCTCCAAATAATTTCATGACTTATAAGGCCAACGAGATCAAGATTTGGATTGATATTATGGACACGTTATTTTCCCAAAGAAACTCAAATTAAGATCAATTTAGTCACAAGGACTAATAATATATAGGCAAACAAGCCGGGTGCGTACCCATTGATCTTGAGTGTCTGATTATATTATAATTCCAATTGGAACAATCACAAAACTTGGAGATGATTACCACGAGGAAAATTAAAATTGCAAAAATATCCAACAAGAATGCAGCAATCCCTCGTTTTATTGGTATTTGCAACTATCAATGCCATAATAACGATATCCAATCTTCGTAGTACTGATAGAATACCAATTCCAATTGGTTGATTAAGATTTCTCTGGACGAATAGAAATCAAAAACCAAAATTGGCCAAAAATACTTGGAATGTCAATTTTACTTCTCATTATAGAGAATTTATGGAGAAAACTAACACCGATTGGTAAAACGATATACCAAAATCGTATCGACGACTAGAAAAAAATGCCGTCAAATACTCTAGCATTGATTTGAGGATGGGACAGTATGTGCATACCATTAGAGGATGGAGGGCTAGGCCTTCAAAACATTGAACTCTTTAATAAAGCCATGTTAGCCAAAATGGGTTGGAGACTTAAAGAGGACCCTGATTCTCTCTGGGGATCGATTCTAAAAGCTGTCTACTACCCTAATACTGATATTATGCACCTTGACTCCAATCCTAAAAGAACAGATAGTTGGATATGGAAAGGGATTAAAGGTGGGATCAAACTAATCCAAACCAATTGCTTCTGGTCTGTAGGGAAAGGAAGTAAAATTAATATTTGGAATGATTTTTGGATCCCAAATTTTCAACCACCTATTGCCAAACCAAACATCGACACAACAAACCTAAATTTAGTCAGTGACTTAATCACGGGAGAGAAAAATTGGGACATAGTAAAACTGGAACTATGCTTTGATACTCAAATTGTTAACATAATAAAACAGATTCCTATCCCCACTGATGACACCGAGGATAAGGCTATTTGGACTATGACAAAAGACAATAAATTCACGGTAAAGTCCATGTATAACAAGCTAAACCAGAGTGAAATTGTTAACCGCGACTGTAATAAGATATGGAAACTGAAAATCTCCCCTTCCATCAAGATGTTCATGTGGAAAGTTGCCAACTCGATACTACCCAATATTATGCGAGTGGCAGCAAAACTTCCATATATTAATACCATCTGCCAACTATGTAATAATAATCACAATGAAACCCTTACACATCTTTTCCTTGACTGTTGTTTTGCTTCACAAGTTTGGAACCACCTTAATTTCCAGATAAACTACGTTAAGAACAACACGAATGACTGTCATAATTGGATAAACAGTTGGTTTACCAATAGAGAGAGATAGCAATTTCATAGGATGGGCAGAACTTTGCAGTACCATTAGTTGGCACATCTGGAAAGCTCGGTGTAACAAAGTTTTTAAAAAGGAAGACCAAAACAGCTGGAAAACTGCTAATACCATTGTGAAATGTCTAAATTCTTCGAACCATGTGCTGAGCACGAGTTATAGTATAAACCAGAGCCTATACTATAATCCCCTTCATGACACAGACCTTAAAATCACTCCCCTGCAGTGTTGGCATTTTCCAGGTCTTTTTAGATACAGAATCAGCGTAAGCATTTCTATGCTCCCTGATGTCTGTGACTCGGCTATTGGACTAACTATAATTGATTATGCAGGAAACTGCAAAGAAGCAAGGGGAAACTCATCGGGCTGGAGCACTAGGGAGCTCTTAGAACAAGAAGGAGCTGAAGCAGCATTTCAATGGGCAATGGAGCTTAGCGGTCATCATATCGAATTCCAAAGCGATTCTGAACCTATTCTACAACTGCTTATCGAGATGTATGCTAAGGCCAGAGAAGAAAGATGTCGAAATAGTACTCAATTTGAAGAACAACATTTCAAACTCTTTAATTTCAAAGCTAGTTCTTTCAATCTAGTTAATAGATTTGATAATTTCTTATCTACAAGTATTGCTAAATTATGTAACAAACATATCATCAACGATAGATGGTCGGATGACAACTTAACCAATCTGATTCAGGGATTTTCGAATGATATTTAATACAATTGGGCTTTGTACTATCCCAGCTATACTGCTTAAGTATAGTGTTTCTGGGTTTCTTATTTTCTTATAAAAAAAAAATGTCGTTTGCTTTGGAAAATCCATTGTACAGTAAAAGAATGGGTTTTGTAAAGAATATAAACCAAATACGAATCACATGATCATTGTCCAATGGATAAATATACCAATATTAACTGGCCGGAGGCTTTTCAACCATGCACGTGATTGGTTACCGTAAATAATTAGATTGTGGTAACGCCAATTTTTGGTGATTACAGTTTCATGAAAGAAATAGAAACTGTAGACCATCTTTCGATGGATTTTTTTCACAAAATTGGTTAAAAAGACCAATATCAACAATTCCAGGGTGAAAAGGACAGTTAGATTTTGATACTGTTTAAATGGACAAAAATGTAAAAATAGCCAGGATGTAAACAGTTTCATCCTGCCCATTTTCAAATATTTTTTCTTATTGTTAATTTACACAGGATGCATCCAGTTTCATCCTTGCTATTTTTTAAGTTTAAGTCAGCTATTTTTTTTTGTGTCCATTTCATCCAAACTAATTTTTACTCGTCCATTTGAACCGTGTTTTAAAAATATTTGGACAAATGACCCATTTTCCAAATTTTTTTTTGAAAAAATAAGAGAAGAAAGGTAAATCAATTTATCCAAAAAAAAAAAAAAATTGACCACCCCATATCTTTTCAGGATTAACCAATGAATTATAAATACACCCATAAAAAAAAATCGAGAGTGACCGTTATCATACTCTCGTAGACGAGGTTGCGAAGATATATAATCCATAAGAAAGGAATAGACGATGATTCTTGATGCACGGTGAAGGAAAAAAAATCCCTTAACATTGACGGTGAAAGCATTCACCCACCATAATCACCGTGTGTGCATACACTTTGGATTATATGTTTTCAGATCACAACCAAAATTTTCCCACTTATTATAAAACGTGTTTTTTCTTTAGCTATGGTGTATATCTAACTAACATCTACGAATAAGCAAACATTGTCAGTAGCTATTAATAATCTAATAACAAATCTTAAAAAAAAATGAACAGTTGGATACCGTTCACGCCTTTTGTAGTTGCAGGAAATCCCACACTACACCCCTCACTAGAATTTACTCAATTAATCCATTTGAAGATGAATAACTATAGATTTTATTGATTATTTTCTTGAAATGTTTACAGAAGAAGGTAGAACAGAGCAAAAGAAATTACATTCACTCTTAATTTTCTCTCTCCTAATGACTTGCTTAACAATTCAAAAGGAACCCCCCCACAACAGACTGACTCAACCCTTTATATAGGGTAGTACACAGTGGATGACAGCTAAGCTGTCCTTTATTTTCGGAATGTCTTGCAAAATATCGCAAGTGTACATATACCAATTCTCGCGACACTCCTAAATCTCGCTGAGTCTTCACATTCTTCTCATGTTCTGGCTGTCGTCATTCATTGCGTCATTTATTTTACTTCTCTGTGACTCCCTCGCGATATCGTTATTTATTAATCTCGCGAAGTATTGATGTCGCGATATTCTGATCCTACATCTTGCCTCTTCTTATGTCTTTTCTGCGAAGGAGAAAATGTCACGAGAATCAATATTTTAAAATGCCGCAATTGCTCATCCTTATCTCGCAATTGTTCATTTTTATCTGTTTTATTCATGTACGGAATTTATTACATGTGTTTCTTCTTCCACTCTTTTCTTGACACGTCTCTTTCAACCGTTTATTCTTGACCATTCACGTCCCATCTCGCATTAAATGCATTTATTTTCTCGAGGATTCTCCTCTCTATATATAGTTTTCTTACCCTTCTCTTTTTCTCTTTTATTTTCCCTCTGCAACTTTCCTTCAACTTTCTTCCTCCGCAATTTGCGCTTCACGCTCTCAAACCTTCCCTTTTTCTTTCTCTCAATCTTCAATTCTCTATTCATTCCCATACTCTAATAATGGCTTCACTTGGTCGCACATATAAACCCCTTTTTTGAGGAAACTCAAAAGAATTTTCAAGAGAAGGGTTTCATCTTATCGACCATTCCTGATCAAGAGTCTTCATCTATACTTTCTGCAAAGTTGTTTTCTGATCATCAATGTAATGATCAGAAGATCATAGTCTCGCTAGGTCAAATCCTCGCAGGCCTTCCCATTCCTCTCTACAATCCCGAGATACCTTTATTCTATGAAATTCTTGCTCATGAGAAATTCTCGCGAGCTATTTATCAATTGAGCGGCAACTGCATCCGTCTAATGCTTGAATTCGCCAACCGTGGCGCTGGTAAAGGATCTTTATATCCTGATGATGTCAAAGATCCTAGATTCGCAAATTTACCAATAGTCGCTGAGAAGTATACCGTAGAAAACTTCTTTGCGAATTATGCAGTAATAAATATGAGAAATGATAAATCTCATTTGGGGTGCTCGATTGAAGAGAAAAGATAACATTGATGCTGATAAGCTGCTCATGCAAGATATTGACTGGCACTCGGGCAAAAATAATGTTCCTCGGCACTCCAAAGATGAGAGGTGGTGGGTCGTTCCTTTATTTCTGAGTGAACCCTATATCGCAGGTTCACATGTACTCCCTGCAAATCTCGCAGACTATCATCCTTGGGAATTTAAGTGGCCCGAAAAGGCAAAAGAGGTATACTTCCTATTTCAGATTTACTTTTGCGATATTTCTTTCCTTTTATATTTACTAGATTTGCAAAATCTTCAGATTACCAAATTGAAAAGGAGTTATGAAAGACGTCCAAAGGCGAGTACTCTGGCGATACTCCGATCGATCACAGATGAAGTAAGAAATACTTTCTTTCGTTATTTTTAACAATATTGTTGCCTCTGTTTCTTATCTTCATTCGTGTGCGAAGGTTGTTAAAGAGACAGATATTCCCGAAGCTGCGAAGGTTAAGGGCAAGGATAAAATCATTCTTCGCAAGGATAAATCTTCTGCTCCATTTTCTAAAAAACGGAAAACCCATCCCTCTTCTCGTTCTAGTTCTCAAACCAGCGAGAGGTCTGATGAGGATGAAAATGAGGTTGGTACTTCCTCTGCGAAGGAGAATCACTCGATTACTTCTGCTATGGCACAATTGTCTAGTGTCTTCTCCGATTCTATGCAAGGATTAGGAGATGATCATTTATCTGCTACTTGCGAATCTCTCGCTAAAATTTGCGATGCCCCCTTGCTAGTGGACAATGATTCTTTTCGCGGAGTTTCCCGAACATTGACTTCCAGTTTCTTAAATGCTCTCAATGCTTTGGTATGTTCATATTCCTTTGCTTCTCTGTAACTTCGATTATAAGCTTTATCTTAACAATTTCTTTATTTTCCTTTATAGTCTGGGAGAGCTTCCTTTGTTGTTGCCTCAGATCTCGAGAAAAGACGTGACAACCTTGAAAAGAAAAATCTCCAACTCAAAGAGAAGATCCAAGAACTAGAAACTGAAGTTGCGATGTCTCGCAAGAAAGATAAAAAAATTCAACAGTTGGAAGTTGAGTCTACTTCTCAGAAGGATAAAATATCTACTCTTCAAAGTGCAAATCAACAACTTTATGGTATAAAATTTTTACTCTTCAAGTCGTCTTTATTTTGTCATCTGCTTTTCTTTGCCTGATTTATTATTTTCGCAGACATATATAATCTTTCTGAAGAAGCCATTCTTCTCCATTCATTTCCCGAGCCTATGGATAATGATGTTCTTCTCACTCATCTCAACGAATCTTTAAGTAGTTCGTCAAACAAAGTTGATTCCTTTCCATTAAATGAACTTCAAGCCAAATATCGTCTCTTAGAGATTGAGCATAGATCTAGTTTAGGTTTAGCCAACCGATTTAAACAAATGTATCTTGATTCCCAAAAGAAAACCAAAACTTTAAGGAAGAAAATTAGTGGCCTTATAGATGACAAAGACCGCATTGCTAATAAAGGTGCCTGGCATTAGCAAAATTTCAAAAATCTCTTCTCGAAGTACAAATTGAACGAGATGAATCTCTTCGTCAGAATGCCATACTTAATGAGCGAGAAGATCAAATTCGTTCGCTTCTCGTTATAAATAATGATGATGAATTCGCTTGGGCTGCGAAGGTTCTAGATAATGCCAGGAATAACTTAGGTGTTGATGTTAGCCTTCATGCCGAGCATACTGCCTTGGTTAAAGATATGATATCTGACAGAGAAGGTTGTTTATTATTCCTTTTTACTTTATTACTCCTTTTTTCTGTTGTATTGCTATTAACTTATTGTCACTTGTTTGCAGAAGCCGAGAAGAGATTTCAGACAAGGATTGAAGAAATTGAATCTGAAAAAGAACAGCTCGCAAAGGACCTCTCTTTTCGCGACATCAAGTATTCCAAGTTGAAGAAACAACTGCAAGCTACGATGGCGAATTTTAATAACGATTTGTTCGTTTTCGCAATCAAACTATTGAAACAGTTTGCAATGACCACCGCATTCCTCTTAGTTCATATCCTTGTCTTCTTGATGATATTCCTGAAGATATGCCTTTCTCGGATGTCTCTGATAGTGAAGCTAGCGAAGAAGAAGAATCTGGCGAAAAGGATAATGGAATTGAAGAATCTGACAAAGAAGAAGAATCTTCAAAGAAATAACTTATTTTTCTTCTTTCGCTTCCTGTAATATCTGTATATATATCCTTTTAATCTTCCATTTCTATAACCCCTCATTGTAAATTTCTTGGATTACTAAATATGACTTCAATCTTTGTTTTCTTTACTTGCGCATATTAATCAAGCAATTCTTCTTTGTAATACAACTGACCAGCATTATGAATACATAAATCTATCATGTGGAAATGAATAACAAGATTTTATCCTATTCATTCCCATACTTGCCTCTGTTATTTATTTTCAAATGAGAGATTTTATCAATTATCTCTGAGTAATGAAATCTATGAATTTTGCCCTTATTGTTGGTAACTTTATGAAGAAATATAATCGTTTTCGCAAGCTTATTTGCTTCCCCAATTTTTTGTATGGTTATATCTTTATTTATGTTGAAGTTCATCATTGCGACAAGATCGCAGGACGTCTTCACAAATGAAGAAATCTATTGATCTTGCCTTATCATTTCTTGTGTGGTCTTATTTTGCCTTCCTAATTAAAGGTCTTATTTCGCCACCCCTCGTTGCGACAAAATCGCAGGACGTCTTTACATTTTTATGTAATGACCCATTGACCTTGTCTTATCATTTCCTAAGTATTTTTGCCTCTGCAGGATATTTTATTTGCGACAATATGACAGGCTTAAATACTCTTGCGAATGTAAAATCCCATGACATTGCCGTCTTCGCGACGAAATCGCAGGACGTCTTTACATTTTCATGCAAAAACCCATTGATCTCGTCTTATCCTTGCGTTAGTATTATTGCCTCTACAGGATCATCGCACAAATATGACAAGCCTAAATTTCCTTGCGAAAATAAAGCCTCATGACATTTGTGTCTTTTGACACTTATCAGCTCCCTAATGGAGGGTGCCGCCCTTATCTTCTCCCTGGTTGCCCCTTCAAGGAGGCGTACATCAGCCATACAAGACTAGCTCCTCCCATCTGGTCTTAACAACAACCGATTGTTTTCCATGACCTCTTATCCCTTATACCTATATGGTTTATGGTTACGATCTTTGCACCCTAAGTGGAGTTTTCTTCGGGCCGAGTGCAGCATATACCAAGACTTGCCAAGAATGGCCGAGACACTTCAAATGCCCTAGGCACTCTTGGCTCAACCGTGTACCCCGGCACCTTGAGCATACACTGAATCCTTGGAAGAGACCCTCGGGCGTCCAACCAGGGTATAACCTTTATATATATAGTTGGAAATCCAAGGTATCTCTCCCGGATAGGCTTTCATGGGCCCCAAATCTCCATGACTCAGGTTCCGGGGGCGGTGTAACCTTTCCCCGAGCCATGTCAAGAGATACCCCCTTATATGACGCACTTTAGGTCTTACATTTGCCTCTTGCGAAATATCATTCGCGAACTAGGGTGTACGCCATAAAGGTTCGTCCCATTCACTCACTCATTCATTTTTGTTAATTCAATCAATCATTCATTTTTGCTTATCTCTTGCTATTTTGTTTGCGAAGCTATCGCACAATTTTGCTTTGTTTGTAATAATCTCATTTGAGATTTTTGAAATCAAATTTTTCATACATTCTTGATAGCGAGATTCTCGCACATTTCTTCTTCAATTATTATTTCTTCCTCCTACTCTTGATATGCCTCTGTCACTAATTTTGATAACAATGACTATTCACTTCTTACATCTTTTGACCCTGCTGTTTTCTATCTCTGCACCATTCAAATCTCTTAATGATTCCTTTCCATCATAATTTTCAACTGTTTTCATGCACTTGCTTCGCAATGTATCTTCTCCTCTTACATCTATGGTATCCACCATCAGTCTTTCTCTTCTTTGTTCATCTTTAGTATATTGCTTCCAGTGCTTTCTTTTTGCAGCTCTCTCCTCGCAACTCTCCACGTTGATCTCATAGCATTTTTGTCCTTCCGTCCAATCTCCCTTTATAATTCCGACACCGCTAGGATGAGGAAACTTTATGCACTGATGATAAGTCGACGCTACGCCCTGAATTTCGTGCAACCATGGCCTTCCGATCAATGCATTATAAGGGAACTCCACATCGACTACACAGAATAAAATTTCCGTTGATAATCCTTGCAAGGGTATTCTCATATGTACTTCTCCTTTAGGCTTATTCGCTGTGCCATTGAAACCATATATCTTATACGTCGAAGGTATCAATTCTTCATCCTTCCCACCCATAGTCTTATAAGTATGGTAGAAAAGAATGTTTACTGAGCTCCCCGTATCAATTAAGATTCTATTGATCGCCCATCAATTCTCTGCTTCGTCGTCTTCGCCATCTACAGGTTTTGGATTAATTTCCAATTTTACGACCAATGGGCTATCATGCGTCTCTCTGCCTTCAGGAATCTCTTATGCGGTGAAAGAAATAATCTGCATTTGCCATTCTTTTAACTGCGATGTCTTTGCAATGTTCATCACTTCTTTACTATCAGCATCCCTCGCGAAAACCCTACTGAGAACATTATCATGAAAATCTTCAATTGTTCGGTATGAGTGTACAATGGAGTTGCAAAACAAATTTTTAGCTTTCGATCCAACTTCTATTACGAATGTTTCTTTACCCTTTCTTGAATTTGTTCTCAGGCATTTACAAGCGGTGGTGGTAATGGCTGAACCTTCTCTTCACTTTTTTAGAAAATGACTCAGCTTTCCTTGGTCAATCATTCTGAGGATGATTCTTTTTATATTTCTGCAGTCATTTGTTAAGTGTCCATGAAAGCGGTGGTAAGAACAGAACTCGTGACTTCTATCACTTGGTGGTGGCTCATTCCCCATATTCCATGGTGCAGTATGTTTTCCATCAAGAGTATAGCTTCCCATATTTTTTCCACGCTAGTATTTAATGGTGGCATTTTGATTTCCTCCCATACTACTCTGTGACTTCGCTGCCCTCCATGATAATTCTGCCTTCGACCTCCATAAGTTTCTTGTGGATGATTAAGTCTTTGAATTTTGTTATTGCCGCCACGGTTGTAGTAGTTCCTTTCTCTTTCAAATTCTTCCTGATCACGGCTTCCCATAGCTACTATCTTTGGCTGTCCATCATCTATTGTCCTTTCTTGTTGCCCTTGCGAAGTGCTCGCTACTGTGTTTATCAACTTGGGTAATAAGCTTGCATTCGCAGCGTTTGAATTTGTATTCGCAACTGGGTATGATTCCATCTCATTTTGCCTTTCCTCTAGAGCAATATATTCCTCCTGAAGTTCTCGCAACTCAGTCATTGTAATTGTATTCTTAACTCTAAAGATTTGAATATATAACAAATTGGTTGCGAACATAGCATTTATGAATGATAAAATGAGATATCTTTCATCCACTCTTCCAGCCATCTCGCTACACATCGTCTTCCATCTCACAGTTAAGTGTCTTAAACTTTCGCCAACTCTTTGTTTCAGCCCAAATACATCTTCAATTCCTGGTCGCGAGGAGTTGTTACTTATATATGCCCCTAAGAATATAGCTTGTAAATGGTTGAATGACGTGATTGTGTTTCTTGGTAAACCCTCAAACCATTTCGAGTGCTTCTCTGTTAAACTTGATGCGAAATATTTGCACAATATGGCGTCATGATTTTCCCACTGTAGCATACATCTCACATACGCTTTGATGTGTTGTATTGCACAAGTTGTTCCATCAAAAATGCTGGTTAGTGCGGGTAAATTGCACTTTGGGGGTATTCCTCCTAACTGCACCTCCAGCGTAAAGGGGGTTTTCGCAGCTTCTTCGATGGCCTCATCCAATTGCCTTCTTCCTCCTCCTCTTCTATTGTTCAACATTCCTCTCATCTCTGCCAACTCTCTTAAGATTTGTTCATTTACATCAGTGTTCGAATTTATTGGTCTTTTTAGCTCTGCCTCTCTCCTTCTGCGTTCATGTCTATCTTGATTTTCTTGTTCAGCATTTTCTTCTCTTCTTTCTCTGCGACTTTCTACTCCATCTCGTTCACGAATTTGCACACCATTGTATCTATCATTTTCTCTTCTTGGTTGTCTATTAGTTCTCCTTTGTATTCTTTCATATTCTTCATTGATATTTCCATTGTTACGATTTTGCTCGCGCCTTCTTTCTCGATTGTCATGATTGTTCTGCCGAATTGCTTCCTCCAATTCCCGTTCTTCCATTTCTACTCTCAATCTTTCCCTTTCGCAAGCTAAACGCGCTTGTTCAATATAATGCTTTTCGATGTCATCTTCAATCTCCTTTTGTTTCCTCTGTGTTTCTCTCCCATACAATATTCTTCTTCCTTCTTCCTGATTTTCTTCATCAATTGAACCATTCTGCTGCCTATTTCCTTGATTTCCGTTATTTTGGACATTCTGTAAAATCTCAGGACGTGGAATACACACTATTTCCCTTCTTTCGCAGCATCCTTCACCGAGATTTGGCCCTCTTTCTAGATTTTCTTCATTAACATTTTCTACATGTAATATTCTCCTCATATCATCTCTAACCGATCCTGATCTTGATTTGGTATTACTTCTCGATCTCCTATTCTGCAACCTCATATTTTCCATTCTTAACTCATGGTTTTGCCTTGTTAAATTTGCGCGTTCTTCCGCTTCTAATCGCCTTTCTTCATGTATTGTTTGCCTCAACGCTTCTAATGCTGCGATTTCTTCATTTCTATGAGTTGTTTCTCCCATCTCTTCTTGATTTCTCTCCTCTTGTCCATTATTTATCAATTGTTGCACTTCTTCTCTTTCTTCCATAGAATCTGATCTCCATGTATGCACACTCACCCTATCATAATCTATTACTCTATTCGGTGCTGGTTGAATTGGTGGTTGAATTTGGCCTTCTTCTTTATCTCTTGCGTTTATTCTTGATGGTTCACCTACTTCATTTCTCCTTTCTCCAGCTAATCTCCCGCTTCTCCTTACAATTGTTGGTTGTTCTGATGCATTCCTTCTTCTAGCCATTTCTCAATTTTAGTAAATTGTTGAAAATTGTTCGAAATTTCTTTCTTGTTACTCCTGATTCTTTCAATTCACAAGGTTGATCTTCTACTCAATCCCTGTTTCTTGCGCATATGTAGTTGCAGGAAATCCCACACTACACCCCTCACTAGAAGTTACTCAATTAATCCATTTGAAGATGAATAACTATAGATTTTATTGATTATTTTCTTGAAATGTTTACAGAAGAAGGTAGAAGTAGAACAGAGCAAAAGAAATTACATTCACTCTTAATTTTCTCTCTCCTAATGACTTGCTTAACAATTCAAAAGGAACCCCCCACAACAGACTGACTCAACCCTTTATATAAGGTAGTACACAGTGGATGACAGCTAAGCTGTCCTTTATTTTCGGGAATGTCTTGCGAAATATCGCAAGTGTACATATACCAATTCTCGCGACACTCCTAAATCTCGCTGAGTCTTCACATTCTTCTCATGTTCTGGCTGTCGTCATTCATTGCGTCATTTATTTTACTTCTCTGTGACTCCCTCGCGATATCGTTATTTATTAATCTCGCGAAGTATTGATGTCGCGATATTCTAATCCTACACCTTTTCTTTTAAGGTGTATTTCTTGGCTATGTGATCCATTAAGGTTGCTTTCACACTTTTGTGAAGATCATACACAAACTCATAGTAGATTCCGTATGGTATAGTACGGCAACCCTATGACAAACACCATAAAAACTTTATCAGAAAATAAATTTGAAAGGAAAAAGAAATTATAAATCAAGTGAGAAGGTTAGGTATGGATGTGAATATCTTTTCCGTTTCCATCGATCAGTTGGTAGAACAACGTGCGTGATAACGTATTGTGAAACCAGCAAACTACAGAAAGAGACAAAACTAGAGAACATAAAATAGAAAGAAGGAGAGAAAATTCTATTCATGTATATATATGTATGTGTGTTTACAAAGGTTTGGGTATTTATAGAGTTTACTTTACATACTTAAGCGTCACCTACCTAATAAACAGTCTAGATAACATGGTCACTTAAATTACTTGAAAGGATAGCAATATTGCTGGATTTATTCAGCTATATATATATATCCATGGGCCGAGATAGAAATTTTGCTATGAAAATGCAAAATTATGTTAGGGGTGGGCTTCAAAGTCATTTTAAAGAAAGTTTAGGCTTGTGATCTCGCTCCGTCGCTGATATTATATCTGTAGTCACGTGGTGTATTTTCAACTTTTTTTAGCCTCTATTGAATGTGATGGCGATAATTTGTTCTCGCCGATTAAAAGGTGTGAAATGAATCATCTATTCTTGCTTTTTGTTTTTCCTTAGTGTTAAATTAATGTTATCATACTTGGTGATCCATTAATTATCAGAACAACCACTATGAATTCTAAGATTAAACACAATATCCAATAATTATTACTGATTATTACTTTACTTCTTGGGAACCGGCATATATAATCTAGTGAAATTAAATTAAGAATTCCATCTTTTTTTTCATTAAGAGGATCAAGCACTACTTACATAATTAATCAAGTATATATACCTCTTTTTCTCTTATTAATAATTTTGTGGGGATACTCTCTTACCCAATGAGCCCGAGGATTCGTGATGTACTCAATGAGAACCAGAAATTTTGAAAGTGAAAAATGATTGGTAGAACGAATGAAACCACACTGGTTTGTTAAGGTCCCGTCCTGTCCGGCTTTCATTTTAACTGAAACTCGAATCAGAGTTGATATAAGATTTGGGTCTCATTCAAATTACTAATTGGGCCGACCGACCGGAGGGCCCAAAGGGAGAGAGTCCTTTTTACGGATTTTTTTGTCAAATGAAACCTAACACAAATTTTTCAATTTCATAAAAAAAAATTGAATTCCATGTGACCTTTTTTGGTTAGTTTTTCACTTGGCACAACAGTCTCTCCTCTTCAATCCAATTACATAACATATCTAAAAATCCATGCCTTGGAAGTTTATGAATTTTATCTCGTTGGAAAGGTTATAAAAAATCTACGCAATGAGTATAAACAACAATATCAAATTTAGAGTTATTATGGAAAGTTCGGAGGTATTTATCATTTTAGGAACAATTTTAAAAATTTAAATGTATATCCATTATGCAAACCACCACAAAGGATACATAATACTTTATGTAGCCATATTTTGGTTTATGCATTAACTAATTTTCCGTTGCAACTAATAACATGATGTACTCATCCGTTTCAAGAAAAATGATACTTTCACTTTAGGCACAATTCTCGAAAATTGAATCCATAACAATTATGCAAACCACCACAAAGGATGCATAACACATCATGCAACCATATTTTGGTTTATGGATCGACCAATTTTCCGTTTCTGGAAAAGTGATACTTTCACTCCGTTTCAGGAAAAGTGATACTTTCGTTCAGTTTCAGAAAAAGTGATATTTTCGCTCCGATTCACATTATCACTTTTTCTGAAACTAAGTGAAAGTATCACTTTTTCTGAAACAAGGCGAAAGTATCATTTTTTCTAAAACAGGGTGAAAGTAGTCGCACACAAACCCATCTTCAGATTCTTCTTCGGCCGGCCTCCCACCGTGGCAACGGTTGTACTGGTGGTATTGGAACCGAATCATAAATTAGTGAAACTGGACCGATTACAAAAATACATGTAACCGGCGAGTGGTTTTTAAAAGACAATTAGGTTTTTTACATAGTTATTTTCATATTCCTCGCTTCAATTTCACTTAATTTATTTTTTTTTGTATGAAATTATTGTTATTTTCATATCGCTTTAATTTCACTTTGTAGGATCCAAATATCGCACAACGGTAAGAGCTTGCGAGAAGGTAGCAGAGCCTGCGAGAAGGTAGCAGAGCCTGAGAGAACGTGAGCTGTACTCCACTATATGTGAGCTGTCATCCACTATGTAAACACCTATATAAAGGGAAAGTCAAAGAGAGAGAAGAGAAGTTTTAGATTTGGTATTATTATTATTATCTCCTTCTTCTTCATTCACCAACAGAGAGCTCCAAATACTCATTAATGGAGTCTCAATGTAATACTTATGTAATTTTAACAATCATAGTGAAGAACCCTAACCCCGTAGATGTAGATCACATTGATCGAACCACGTAAATCTTGTGTCTCTATTTATATTTTATCACTTTAATCTTTATTTTGATTATGAAATAGATTTAGATCTAGAAAATATTACATGGGGTGTGTTGTGGGAAATCCTGCAACTACATTTTTGGCGCTAGAAACAGGGAGGGGTAAAGGATTTATCCTTCTTGTAACTTGTTGGTTCAAGAAATTTCCATGAAGATTAGCTATTGTTCATATTTTTCTAGATCTACAAAGTTTAGGTTCAAAAATGGAAATTTCATGGAAGAAATCACACTTTCAGGGAGTAAACATCATCAACAATTCAAAGACACGAAAAGAGAGAAAAAGCAAAAGGCAAATCATTGAAGGAAGTGAAGGAAGTCGAAGATAAGGATAAGAGGCAGGCGCTGTGATTTCTGTCACAAACAGAAATTCGCACATATGGTTTGAGTTGGAGCGAATAAGCAATAGGTCACGGGTTCGAATTCGCACACATGCATATTTTTCATTTTTCTTCTCCAAGGGAGAATCGAAGAGTAAGAGAAAAATGTTGTGCGTTTATTTCGCACAAAGGTGGTGGAACAGTTAGTCAAGAGAACAGTATGTACGTTTGTGGTTGCAAGTTCGAATTTGCCTGCGAGCATAGTTTTCTTCTTTTTACATAGGGCGAAAAAATGAATAATTTCGCAATATTGTTTCATTATTTCGCAAACAAGAGGCAGCACAGTTGGTCATCTGCGAAGTTAATGAGTTCATGGTCGAGTGTTCAAATCCCAACGAATGTGTATTTTTCGCATGGATATTTCGCAAGGGTATTTCGCACAGAAGAAAGTAGGTGATTATTTCGCACAGAAATTTCGCAAACAGATTCCAGCAAAGTTGGTCAAAGGTGAAGACAATGAGCTTGAGGACGCAGAAGCTTGCACAGTTGGTCAGGAGGCATAAATGCAAGCAGCAGGTCGCGGGATCAATTCTTGCTTCTCGCAGTTTATTTTTGTATGCGAAATTTATACAAAGTTGGTCCATAATTATTTCGCATAGAAGAGAGTTTCGCAGAGATATTTCGCAAGAGAGGATTAGTACAGATGGTATGGTGTGAAAATATGCAAGGGGCAGGTCAAGGGTTCAAATCTCATTTCTCACACTTCTTTTTGCTGCGAGATAATTATATTTTGTGCGACGTTTATACATTTCAAGGATGCTAGTTTCGCAAGCAAACCATATACTTCGTGCGAGACGACATCAACAACAAATCACATGAAAGCTAAGTACCACTTCCTTGAACATTTTATTTTACTTACGACAAATAAAAAGATTTTTGATTAGATTTACAAAAAGAGATACAATCGCACGATTTCAAAGATTTTAAAATCTCAAAGATTTCAAAATCTCACAGATTTCAAAGATTTACAAAGAGCGATACAATCGCAAGATTTAAAAAAAAAATGCGAAACTGGAATATTTGCTTTCAAAGATTTCAAAAAGCGATACAAAGATTTCAAAGATGTCTATTGAACAATTACAAAGATTCAAAAAGATTACAAAGATTTCAAAAGGGAATACAATCTCATATAAATCAATTTATATATTTCTCTTGAATATTTGCTTTATTTCAAATGATATGAAGATTTCGCCGAAAGTAATGCATCATATATTTGTGAAAAGAATGAAAGAAAGAATGAAAGAATGAATGAAAGAATTAAGACATGCGATAATTTCGCAGAGATTATGATTCTTTACAAAAGAATAGAAACATGCGATAAATTCGCAGAGATTATGATTCTTTACGAAAGAATAGAGACGTGCGATAACTTCGCATAGATAGAGGCAAACCTTCTATGGCGTACACCCTAGTTCGCGAATAAAATTTCGTAAGAGGCAAATATAAGACCTAAAGTGCGTCATAGAAGGGGGTACCTATTGCATGGCTCAGGGAAAGGTTACACCGCTCCCGGAACCTGGGTCATGGAGATTTGGGGTCAATAAAGCCCATCCAGGAGAGGTACCTAAGATTTTCAACCTAAACTTATGATTTGGGTTGGACGACTAAGGGTCTCTCCTAAGGAGTGCAGAACTCGATCAAGGCGCCGAGGTACACGGTTGAGTCAAGAGTGCGGGGAGCTTTGGAGCTTCTTTACCACTCTTGACAAGTCTTGGCTATGATGCACTCGGCCCGAAAACCCCATTTAGGGTGCAGTCTCGTAACCATAAGTCATATAGGCAAAAGGGATAAGAGGCTGCGAAAACAACTGGTTGTTGTTAAGACCGGATGGGAGGAGCCAACCTTGTATGGTAGAGGTACGTCTCCTTGAAGGGGCAACCAGGGGGAAGATAAGGGCGGCACCCTCCATTAGGGAGCTGATAAGTGTCTTAAGACGCAAATATCATGGGGCTTAGGCCTGTCATATTTGTGCAACAATCCTGAAGAGGCAATAATACAAAAGAGAAAGATAAGACGATATCAATGGGTCCATACATGAAAGTGTAAGGACGTCATGCGATTTCTCGCAAGACGGCAATGTCATGGGGCTTTATGTTCGCAAGAATATTTAGGCCTGTCATATTGTCGCATGAAAAACATCCTGCAGAGGCAATAATACTAGAGAAATGATAAGACAAGATCAATGGGTCATTACATGAAAGTGTAAAGACGGCCTGCGATTTTGTCGCAATGACAAGAGGTGGCAAAATAAGACCTTTAACTAGGAAGGCAAAATAAGACCACATAAGAAAGTAAGCAAATAAGCTTGCAAAAATGAGTAAGCAAATAAGCTTGCAAAAATGAGTAAGCAAATAAGATTGCGAAAATGATTATATGTAAGCAAATAATCTTGCGAATATGTACAAGGAAATGAAAATGAGATAGTGAAACTGACGCACACTTGATATTATGATCATATTATTATGCGATACTAATAGTGCAGGAATAAGGAAAGATGAAGCACAAGTAAGAACTTGCGAGGAACAATAAATATACAAAGATGAATGCATATACTAAAGAAAAATCCAGAGAAATGAAGAATGGAAGCAACTTAAAGCTACATCCATTTTAGAGCGGCAAAATGAGCTAAGTAACACAAACATTAGCTATACATTGCATTCTCATCATATAAGCATCACACTTGCATCATGAAAGCATCGCATACGCATTTCATGGCATAAACATCGCATATACATTTCATAACATAATCATCACATAAGCATTATATTCGCACAAGTATTTTACAAAATTTTACGGAATAATACCGCAGAATTTCGCAATAATATCGCAGAATTTAGCAGGGTTATTCAGAATTTCGCAGGATTATTCAGAATTTTGCAGAATTTGGCAGAATGTGTCAGAATTTCGCAGAGTGTGATTATTTTGCAGGATGTGATTATTTCGCACAATTATAAGCAACTTGAAGAGATTATACTATTGCATGAGCACAAAACATGAGACAGAGGAAAGATAAGAATGAAGAAACAACTCGCTCATTCAACATTTTCTCAAGGATTCTATCCTCATAGATAAAGAACAGAGGCAACTATGGATTACCAAGAAAACATTTTATGTTCTTTATCTTCTCGGCAGGAATCATTTCCAAAATGGATGTTCACTAGTGAACAACAAGAATCCTCACCAAAAATGGAGTAATAATTTTGCATGAATAGAGGCAATACTTATTACTCTCATTCAAGGACGGATACTTCTTATATTTCGAGGAATTGAGTACTTCTTATACTTCTTCAAGGATACTTCATACTTCGCATACTTCAAGAGATGATACTTCTTATTTACTTCGCAAAACTCCGGAACTTCACAAAAGAATAGAGGAAAGTACGTACTTTTCAAGTCCAATATTCTTTCGCTCGTTCCTCCAACAACTACAACAAGGTGGATTTTTCCTTAAAGATCGCTCTTCAAGCAATATTCAAGAAAAAAGAGGCAAGATGTAGGATCCAAATATCGCACAACGGTAAGAGCTTGCGAGAAGAGCTTGAGAGAATGTCTTGCGAGAAGGTAGCAGAGCCTGAGAGAACGTGAGTTGTACTCCACTATATGTGAGCTGTCATCCACTATGTAAACACCTATATAAAGGGAAAGTCAAAGAGAGAGAAGAGAAGTTTTAGATTTGGTATTATTATTATTATCTCCTTCTTCTTCATTCACCAACAGAGAGCTCCAAATACTCATTAATGGAGTCTCAATGTAATACTTATGTAATTTTAACAATCATAGTGAAGAACCCTAACCCCGTGGATGTAGATCACATTGATCGAACCACGTAAATCTTGTGTCTCCATTTATATTTTAGCACTTTAATCTTTATTTTGATTATGAAATAGATTTAGATCTAGAAAATATTACATGGGGTGTGTTGTGGGAAATCCTGCAACTACACACTTAATTTATATTTTTTATATGAAATTATTGTTATTCCTTTAATATATTTCAATTGGAAATTATTGTTTTCGATTAAAAATGGGTACCTAGCTTAGCTTGTCATCCCCGTTCCACATAGGTTTTATGCGCTCCAGGAGGTCCCGGGTTCGAGTCCCCGATGGCGCAACATTGCAGAATTTGGCATGGAAGGTAGAGTTAGCTTGCCCCCTTGCGGTATAATCATAGTCCCCCTATCCTCTTCGGCTCCCTTGGCTTGGTTCCTCATGAGGCTCGCTGGTAGGCTAGCACGACAACGGACAACCTGTTCAAATAATGTAGTAGTCCGTTGTTGGAGCTTAGCTTGTTAGGCTTCCAACTTGTTTCTTGTAATAATAAAAAATAAAAAAAAATGAAAATTTTAATCTGAGAAAAATATTTTATCTAGTTTAAACTTTATTAAGTTGTTTAGTCCCGTTAATTTTTAAATTTATCTCAAACCTTTTCTTTTAGATATTGCAAATCAATGGATCCCAGTCCGGCTATCTTGTTCCAGTAGTATGCCAGTACTTATATGTTGATGGTGCGTTTTTGACAAGGGCATTTGTAGTAAATTAGCCTAAACCTAGCTGTATGAATATAATGAAAATCCCTGACACGACATCAGGGTTGTTGAATCTATATCAATATAATTTTGTATTACTGCAACAGAATCAATAAAGTGTATTCAATTGACGGACTTAGTAGTCCTAAAGATATTTTTTTTTAAGTGTATATGCATGCCAAATTTCAGGGATTTTCCCAGCAGAATCCTCGTTATTTCATATACGCCAATGCGCGTATCTCCTATGCCATGTGCATGGCATTATTAATAATTAGAATGAGATTGAATTCCATCCTCGGATCAACATGTTATTGAAAGTATAGTGTTTTAGCACATAGTCATATCAGTATCGTCTCATGTCACAAACTCCCACGACCGAGTTCCTCGAATATAGTGTAGCGACACTATTGTATTCGAAATCTATACTAAAATAGCATTACACCTCCAAATCTAGGCCTGACATATTGTTTTAAACTCAAACCCAAGGTTATGGTAATATGTTGGTCACATCACAAGCATCGCGGCATGTTGTCTAAGTTCATAACACAATTTGGCAAAGTATGGCCCGTGGCATACCTGCCACCGTGCCACACCGCAAGCCGCACAATCATTCTCGGCCTTGGAAACTTTGGCCAAGGCCACACCATGGTCACGCACACCATTATAGGCCTTGGCAGCTTTGGCCAAGGCGCAGCGTGATCGTGCGCGCCATTATCGGCCATGACATCTTCGGCCATGGCCATGGCATGGTCCCACACGCCATTGTCGACCATGGTAGCTTCAGCCAGGCTATGGCAAGGTCCTACGCGCCATTATCGTCCTTGGAAACTTTGGTCAGGGCCATGGCAAGGCCCCGCGCGTCACTCTCAGCCTTGGAAACTTTGTCCATGGCCATGGCTTGGTTCCGCGCGCCATTATTAGCCATGGAAACTTGGGCCAAATCCATGGCACGATCCCACACGTTATAATCGACTTTGGTAGCTTTGGCCAAGGCCACGACGTGGTCATGCACGACATTATCGGCCTTGACAATACGACCAAGGATATGGCGCAATCACGCGCATCATTATCGTCCTTGGCAGCTTTGGCCAAGGCCATGGAATAACCCCGCGCATAGTTCACGGCCTTGGAAATCGTGGCTAGGGCCATTACAAGGTCTCGCGCGCCGTTCTTGGCCTTGGCAGCTTTGGCCATGGCGTGGCAAGACTCCACACACTAATCTAAGCCTTGACACCATTTCCAAGGCCATGGCATGGTCCGTGCGCTACCTTTTTTGGGTTACTATGTCATTCTGCTTTGTGTCCATAAAATAAGTCAATCAAAGGCCACGCGATAATTTAGTACTCCATTATCTCGCATGCAGATTACGGCCTGGAATATCTATCTCCATTTTATTTGTGGCCTAAAATACGCGTAGAACCATGCCACTTTAATGCCACTAGCATACCATGTTAAATTATAGCGTATTAACTAGCCGCCAACACGCCAAGCTATTCCGGTATGCTGCAACAAGGCGCGAACACGCCATAATTCCATGGATGGTTATGGCTAAGTTGTTTTCACAACAACTTCAATCTAACACGTCCATATGGCATATCAACTGCTACGATTCAGCCTAAGTAATATTAGATCTACGATCCATCAAAATACGTCACATGGGGATTCTTCATGGGGTATTGGTCTGGTGGTCTACGGCAACATGCGGCGTGGCAACACCCCATGTGAAAAGTTAGAGTAGTGGCACAGTCACAACAGTTATGAGAGATAGTGGGTGCGATATCAAAAGGGATTTCCAGAAACTTTCCTAAATTATTTCGCACTAACCCATCATCTTCATCTCTCCATAACTCACGACTTCCACTACTTACAGGATTGGCATTGTGTATCCTAAACTATATCACTACACCAAAACGTCCAATTTGGGACGGATATACGCGTTGCAATGAATTTCACCAACGCTTATATCCGTTGGGAATATGGCGTAGCAAATTTTTGTGCAACGCATATATCGGTTGGTCAAATTAATTTATGCAACGGATAAAAACGTTGGTCACCCGGTTTACCAACGTTTCTTGAGCAACTGATTCTCTAATTTGTGCAACGTTTATAATAATTTAGGCAACGTATTACTCTAATTTGAGCAACATTTATATACGTTGCAAACCAATTTACAGGTAAAAAAAAAAATTCACAATAATTTCAGGTAAAAAATAAATTCCGATGACAATTCCGTTCCGGCCGTTTTCTGCACCTTCATACACCATTGTAGATCAACTAAAAGACCCAATTTTTCATATGGTTGGTCATCACAATCCATCAAGATATATTCATAAAAAAGAAAGGCCAAGTTTGAACATGTATATAGATATAAGATGAAATTGCCATACATGTGTAGTAAATTTACTAAGGCTGTGAGGGACCGAATGTAGTGCATCAAAGATATTGAAATCCATAGGTGATAGTGCATAATCAATTTTAGTACATTACTAAATGCATGGCCCTATCAAGATTTACTTCGGCTGAAGTATGACCATTTATACCAATTCCATACGCGAGACACTCAATCACTAAGAGCATATGCAGGTTGGAAATTTGCATAAAATTCGAAAACATTCATATACTCTTCTAACCTTTTCTCTTCAGTACAACCTTCTGACCAGGTTGAGTGCCAGGAGGAACCTGTAACCAAGACCGGGATAAAATTACATTACCTGGGATAAGTTCTGAATACATAACTGAATAAAAAATACTACATATAGATATGGTCATCGTAAAAATTATGAGCAGAGAACTACAGATGGGCAGTTCAGGATTTGTCCCTTAGTTTCCAGACACGATAAATTGATCTTTCATCCAATAAAGTAATAGCAAGAACTCCACATACCTTGAGAACAACATCCCCGGTAAGAGTTGGGACTTGAACCATTCCACCAAGAATTGCCTATAAAAGAAACAACTCAAACAAGAATCTGGTTAATATTCCTCATGCATGAACTAGAAACTCATTCTTACCTACAATACAAATAGAAATTTTTTGTTATTTCACCGCTTAAGTACAAGAAGCTGATTCAGCAAGTTCAGGTAACCCATACAACCACACATGGAAACTCGAACCTCACCAGCTCACCAGTAACTTAGAAATAAACTCATGGAAACAAAGTAAGAACATGTGATCCCATGGCGACGGCAATGGTAGTGCAGTCGCAAAGGTGTGCGTGGATAAGCACCTCATGAAGACAATGGGTATTGTTGCAGAAAGCCTTCCTAGTTTGAAAATGGTCTCTAGACCATGCTAATATGATGTTATCACAAGTTTAGTTGCAACTCCCAACTACCTATCGCATTTCTAGTGCCATATAAATGTGATATTCAAACCCCGGCCCTTAAGATTATGATAGAATCGAGCAATCTCAGTGTAGTTTGAGGTAGTTAATCAACTACAAAAATCAATTCAGACATCGCATGGTTAATCAGAAGCATCTAATCAAGGTATACATGACAGGCATGCTAATACACAATATACACATATGAATCTTTGTTATATTATTGGGGAAAGAGTTCTTATAGCATCCACAGTATGCACACAACATCTGGAGATCAAATAGCAGCCACTGAGCATACTGTTTAAAATGCACTTGCTCTAGGAACTGTCACTTTGATAATATATGAGTTTGATTGGGAGTATGATATTCAAAATGATACCTCTGGATAGGATCTTGTAGTTCAGTAATAAACTTCCCACTTTATGGACATGATATTCAAAATGCTGGTCCGGTGCTGTTAAGTTCCACCTGCCATGAAGAAAGACGAGAAAAGCAGAAATAAAATTAAATCATAAGATATTATTCCTGAGTCTAGCAGCACAAGAAGGTACATGTAAAAGAGGGTTATCATACATATTTTCATCTACCGGGAGAATGTAAATGGCGTAGGTTTCAGTACCTGAAGGTTCTAGCTTGTTTCATGGACCAGTGTGTTAGTAATGTATGAGCCACTGGCAATGGCCCAGAGGCATCAGTTTGGGAATTTGTATAACGCAACACTGACGTTGTGGTAAGATTGACTCTCGTGAATCGTGTGGAAGCTACGATGTAGTAGTCTTTGGCCGGTTGATCGAAGCTTACTAGAACAGAAACAGACTGGCCCACATGTATGTCAAGGGAATCATAATAGCTTTGAACAGAAACAAATTGGCCAATATTTGTGATCCTAAACATGTAAGTTTCTGCTGAAACAGATATTTTCAATACCCAATTCAATCATAAACTTCATCACTGTACATAACAAATATTATACATTGGCTGAATAACATAATGTGCAATGAGATTACAATACCTCGATCACCGATGAAGAGTGAACGCATCCGACCATTTAAGAGAAGACCATCTGGTGAAGGAAGTGCTCTACTCGAGTCTATCCAATTCCGTAGCACCTTATGGCTGGTGCGGTAGAGGTCACCAACAAGTAGAGTAAAATCTGCAGTAGGCAAAGCATATGGAACAAGAATTCTTGGTCTTGCGTAAATGTTAATGCCTCCAAAACCACCAGCAGATAGGAATTGGTGAGGATTCAAATGCATACCTTTCAAAAAAAAATCAGATAGGAACACCGGCCGGTTAGCATCGAATTGAACATCAACTCTTCAATACTCCACAAGTAACTGAACTGCAATCACCACATCAGACTTGAAACATCATCCCGATATATAGAAGAACAATGAAAAGTAGAGAACCCTTACCAGTAAAAATGATAGAAAATCAATGTCAAGAACCGGTACCAAACTGGTGCAAGGAAACCCGTTACCTGAAAAAGAAAAGAAAAGAGCAACTCCATATAATATGTCCGGAGTATACCAACCTTCTCCCTATTCTTTTATCCGGGCTTGGGACCGACAACGCATTCGCGTTGGCGGAGTTAAAAAGGTTTGACACTAAAATGAACAAGAAACAATATATATGTATGATAAACTACATTAAGCATAGAAACCACAAAAAACTAATAAAGACAGAGTAGACAGATGCATAGTCTGTCTAATCTTCCTACATCCAAAAAAACACCTAAAAAGAAGTCTGTAGAATCTTACTTCAAAACAAGGAAATGGTAAATTAGATATCACCTCAAAACATTTTAAGGAAAGAAAATCATGAATGGTATAAAAGCGATGTATAATATTCATATGGGATTGTTAAATGTGACCCCATACCTTAAGATGCATTATGAAATATGGCGACTAAGAGGCAACCTCTTGTTTAATACAACAAATGCGCACATACCAACAAGGAAAACAAACAATCCAGGAAGGAGTTGTCAAAAATGTGCACTATCTTACTTCACCTGCTTAGTGAATAATAACGATAACATCTGGGACACATGACTGATTAAGGAGTGAGTACAAGCATACATACTTAAGCAGTAAAATCTAAAACGTGGATTTAGCTGATCTACAAGCCCACTTAATAGGTTGATGGACTACCTATTGTACTTCCAAATTACTTAAGCATGAGAAACTAAATATTGAAGCAACCAATCAATGGCATAAAAACTCATATTCAACAATCCTAATTCAAATGTCATAAGCGTACGAGCTATACACTGCACTGCGAAATAAGGTATACCATCACTTCAAAGCTTACTCGAATGTCCTTACCATTGAGGTATTCAGAACTACTAATGTAGTTTCCCTGTCCATTTAACTAAACAAAAATATGGACAAGTATTTTCCTGCTCACTAACTCTATAGTAGCTATATTGCACATAATAAGAAAGATATCATTTCGACATACTGGTGACTTGAACGGGGAGAAAAATGAACAAATAATACTCATCAATTTACGAGCAAAGAAAAGATCTCATATAATTTTCAAAATTCAAAACGTCATCAGCACCCTGACTTTGAGTTAGTGGAGGTTTAGTTCAAGAAAAATAACAAGTCATAGAAGACACTACAAAAACAACATAACAAGAGCACCATTGGTTTATATATAATTAAGAAATCATCATTTTTATTTGTTGATTATAAAACGTACATTAAGCATTTATCTGACACTCATTCTATGAGAACTTAATTAGCTAATATATCAAGCTAGATTCCATAGTCTGGTACTATCTCCATGTCATACTGATTACTGATGGCTATGAAGCAAAAAACATGCTAACTATCCCCCACCAAATCAAACAAACTAAAAGTAAGCCCACAGCTAGCTCATGCTACCTACCAAACATTAGGTTTTAGACTACTAAAAAAATGACAAATATTTAGACTGTGTCACCACTTTACATAGAAATTCTTATAATTGCAGATGGAAAACATTTACACAACTGTTGATGGTGGTTTTTAAACAAAGGGTAAAATCGTAAAACCCCAAATAACCTAATGTCACCAGTGACACATTTATTAGGACATTTAATGCATGTGATCAGTAATTAATAGGGGGTATTTTTTCAAATTAGGGTTACGACGAACAAAACCCTAATTCCCCTCCGTGTCAATGGCAAATCATGCCAGCCACATTTAGCCCGAGCTAGCCGCGCCATGCCAAACGCACTCTGCCTTGGCCCTAGCTACGCTAGTCACGTCACGCCAAGCCAAGCACCCTTACCTTGGCCCTAACCATGCCATGCCAAAATGGCGCCCACGCCTAGGCTTGCAAATCATGCAACCTAGGCCAAATTGGCCACGCATGCCATTGGCACATGCCAACACGCTCACCGGTAGCTTTTCCTACCGGTAGCGACCCAAATTGGCCACGCATGCCATTGGCACATGCCAACATGCTCGCTGGTAGCTTTTCCAACCAGGGCGCGACCCAAATTGGCCACGCATGCCATTGGCACATGCCAACACGCTCGCTAGTAGCTTTTCCTACCAGGGCGACCCAAATCGGCCACGCATGCCATTGGCACATGCCAACACAGTCGCTGGTAGCTTTTTCTACCAAGGCGCGACCCAAATTGGCCACGCATGCCATTGGCACATGCCAACACGCTCGCTGGTAGCTTTTTCTGCCAAGGTGCGACCCAAATTGGCCACGCATGCCATTGGCACATGCCAACACGCTCGCTGGTAGCTTTTTCTACCAAGGCGCGACCCAAATTGGCCACGCATGCCATTGGCACATGCCAACACGCTCGCTGGTAGCTTTTCCTACCAGGGCGCGACCCAAATTGGCCACGCATGCCATTGGCACATGCCAACACGCTCGTTGGTAGCTTTTCCTACCAGGGCGCGACCCAAATTGGCCACGCATGACATTGGCACATGCCAACACGCTCGCTGGTAGCTTTTTCTACCAAGGCGCGACCAAAATTGGCCACGCATGCCATTGGCACATGCCAACACGCTCGCTGGTAGCTTTTCTTACCAGGACGTGGCCCCAATGGCCGAGCATGTCATTGGCACATGCCAACACGCTCGCTGGTAGCTTTTCTAAACACGGACCATGATTCAACTTGGCCACGCATGCCATTGGCGCATGCAAAACACACATGCTGGTAGCCCAACTTGCAAGCCGTGCAACCTAGGCCAACTTGGCCGTACGCGCCATTGGCACATGCCAAAACCCACGCTGGTAGCCTAACTTGCAAACCGTGCAACCTACCGCCAAGGAATTCCGCACATGCCATTGGAACATGCCACACACGCCACTAGCAGCTCTGGCATTGCCACTTGCGCTCGAGGTACAACTCGCAACAAAGGCATTCCGCACATTCCATTGGCACATGCCACATGCGCCCCTAGCAACACCACTTGCACTCAAGATGCAACCAACACTCGAGACATCAACACAAACTGGGGGATGCTTTCCAGGGTCTTGGTTTGGCGGTCACGGCTTGCGGCGTACACTACGCTCACATTAAGAAAGCGTGAATAGGAATAAAGCGGTCAAATAAATGAGGAAATAATGGTGAAAACGTTTTCACCCATTAACACCATGCGGTTACCACCTCCTCCCATTATTTCACCCTTTACTCTCTTTCTTCATGAGGCCAGGGTACGTTTCAATCTCGACTTGTATAAATAGGTCTTACCTATTTCCACCAGACAACAAGTCTCGGTCAGGAAAAAAATACAACACTCTCAGAAAAGGCAACTTTGCAAGCTCTCCAAAAAGCTTTCATCTCTTGCAAGCTTCCGAAGCTTTCACTTTCGGATACAAGTCGAGACACTACTCTTCCAGAATTATTATGGTCTCAACACCTTTCTTTTGCTTCCCTCCCCAAATCAACCCTTCTCCTCCACTTTGTGACCGAAGCAAGTCTGGAACGACCATTTCTTGGTTTAGGCCGGACTTGTACAGATTGATCTCTCGAATCTATAAAGTGCTCACGTGCAGCACATTTGTTTAGGGTTTAAACCAGTTTCTCACTCACCTACCGAATTTACCGAAATCGGCGGAAACGATTTTCACCCATAAACAATTGGCGACCACAGTGGGAGGATTGATCTATCGGCTACATTGTCAGACTGTCGATCTCGTTCTTCGACCCAGATGTCAAGATGGTAGGGAAGGCGACTCAATCCGACTCAATCCGGACAACCCGGCGACTCAATCCGACTCAACGCCGGACAACCGGTTACCAGTTGTAAAAAACTATACTGGGGACTCGCTGAAGATGCTACTAACGATTGGGGACTTGCTGGCGATGCTACCAGCAAAGCCGCCTTTTTCATGGAGAGGGGCGTGTTCGCAAAAACCTATGAAGTGAGTAAATTTAGACTGGGCAAGATATACGATCTGTTTTAGGTTCTTAATAAAACCGTCATACTACTGCGTCTTGTGCCTATTGCTAGCACACACTTTCATAAAAGCAATATTCCTTTCACAAAACATAATCAGAGTCATATTATCAAAACCATTCATCCCATAAATAATCCAATATCCTCAAAATCTACCAGCTGTCTATCAAAACCAGTCGAACCTTGAACCAGACATCCAGTATGTTTTTCAAAAAAAAAAAAAAAAAAAAAAAGAAGAAGAACCTAAATGAAAGTTTAACAGAGAAACATTCAAGGAAAATCATCCAACAGAGGTCTGCTTTTCTTGGAGAAAGTCAACTTTGCGTCATCAAGAGCCGCTCTCTTCATAGTTAACATCTTGGAAAGCTTTTCGAGTTCTACCTCCTGTCGTGCAATCTCCTCTGCAGAAAGGCTTTTGATTGCTGCATCTTTCGACTTCTGGATCTCAGCAAGGCCTTCGACAAACCACGAAGCGTTAAACTCCTTTTCTACGCACACGTCGCGATGGTGCTCCCAGTCGGCAATGACGTCTTCAGAAACGGTGTGACCAGTCACCTCACGCATATCCTCGATGGAAGATAAAGACTCTTCCACACGCTTAACCAGCGCAAATCGACTAGTGACCTTCTTGGTTGTGGCCATATGTCCGTACTTCTCCCAGATTCTGGTGTACAACGCTTCATACTTAGCCAGTCTGCTGAAACCGCCAACCAAAGACATGACCTGGATAAGGAACCAAGTACGGGGATCAAAAATGGCGCTCGAATCGGCCTCCACGACTCGCAAAGGGTCTTCTTCCATGTCTACGGCAGCAACCATCGAGAACCATCCACCTTTTGAACCACATCTGTGCCGGCAATTGGCTAACTCCCATCTCCAAGTCACCTAAGAGTGGTCACCAAAGGCAAGTTTTCGTGTGGCTCCACCCCAGAATCGTCCCCCGAACCAGATTCCTCCTGCGAACTTGAGTTAGACATTTTTTCAAAAAAAAAAAAAAAAAAAAAAAGGAAAACGGAAGAAGAAAGAAAAGAAGCGCGAAACTCACCGAACCACTTCTCGAGAAAGAGCCAGTGCTGCCAGAGGAATCACTCTCACTTGTCGAACTTTCTTCTTTCTCTGACTCATCACCACTATGAGTAGGCTCAGTGCCGCCGGAATTCTTCAAGAAATTGCCGTCTCCTCGGCAACGTGCAAGGGCGTGAAAGCATTAACACTACCGAAGCCCTGGAAGAAACAAGACACATGTTTTCAGCAGAAATTCACGTGTTTTGAGACAAACCAACAAGGAGGCGACACAAACCTGGTTATTGGAAGAACTGAAAGACACGAGAGCTGCGGAAGGATCTTTTGAAACCGCCCGGAACTCGCCAAAGACGATTCTTCGTTCTCTGTTCCTTTGCACTGGGACTTTCCGAGTTCTTGGAAACTTTCGCTTGGGATCTCTCAACATTGGATACTTCTTCAAAACTGGGAAGGTTTACAACGAACATTCTCCACCACGTTATTTACAAAATCTTGGATCATAGTGAACTCATAGTACCGTAACTCATTATAGCCAAAAGTCGTCGAAGTCACTCTTCCCGTTCGAAAGAAGGGAATGCGGATACCCGACTCAAGGGCACTGGCATTGAAGGCGGCATGCAATGAATCCTTAGGAACCACCAAATTGGTAAGCAAGAGGCACCCTTGATCGAAACCTATGTGACGAGCAAGACGGTCAATATTGTAAGCGGATATTCGGAAAGACCCCATGAAGAAAGACGGCATATAGCCGGACATGCAGCTTTGAATAAACAAGTTTTCACCAACACTCAAATTGCCGTCAGAAGATAAAGACACGATCGGAGCAGAAGCAAAGGTGTCAATTTGAGTCACCGACCTATGGAACGGCTCCCATGGGCGAAAACTGATTTCATGCGACTTATCGAGAAAACTAACCAAGCTCATGCCAACTTTTGGACGCTTGTTCACCCATCGAAGAATTCGGGAGCCGTCCCAACTCGCGGGAATCGAAGGCAACGGTTTCGGAGCATACTTCTCAAAGTGCTCCCATAGCCAGGCTTGCAGAAAAGCAACGTGCACATATGAATCCACTTTCATGAAACCATTCGAAACTCGCATATTCGCAACTAGGTGATTCAGATGCACATACAGGGAACCAAGAAATAACTTGCCAATGGGAAGAACTTCACCTTTTGCTAACTTCACAGCAATTACTAGCAACTCTGGTCTTATTTCCTTCTTGCCGGAACCGTCATCAAAAATGTCTCTAGACAACCAGAGAGCCAAAAATGCCGCAACATGAAGATCACTGCTTTTCTGTTTAGGTTCCAGCTCGTCCGGAAACCATTGAGATATCCACCAGCTGTAAAAGCACTTTTCATCTTCTTTCCGGACAGAATCCTTCGACTTCGCAGTGGAGTATTTTTGAGCGTAATCTCCCAACTTAGCGGCAAGGTCTTCCCGCATCTTCTCCTCACCTTCGAGACAATCGGATATTAAGATTCCTGGTTCTGGAAGATTCAAAGAAGAGAGCCACACTCTCCAAGGAGAAAGTTATTTCACCCCATCTACATATGATCGTATGGGTGTCCGAACACCATCTGGAGATGAAAGAAACCAAGCCCGGGATATCCTTCCTAATCTGGAGAGTTACTGAAGCTCTGACAACATCAATAATCTGCGCTCGAGTCAAGTTGGTATTTATGTGCTCCCTACTCACCATGAACTCAACCCATCTATCAAAAGAACGCAATGGGCTTTGACACATCCTGAAATCAATGTTGGAAGAAGAATATACCCCTTTATGCAGACAGAACCGTATGGTGTTCTCTGGGCGAACCGAACGTGTCTTCTTTTCATCTTCACCATCGGTTAACAAAATTGGCACGAAACCTGGGTGATTCTTCCGAGCAAGGGCGAGGGGTCTAGCAAAGAATTCGTCATCCGTTTTTGGTTTGGAACTATGAACATCCTTCGATGAGGCAAAATTTTAATCAGGTAACATCTTGTCGGATTTCTTCATAACAACTTAGTAACGAGATATCTGCACACGGAGAAAGACGAAATTATCTCCCTGACACATAACCGCACCCAACAAAAAAAAAAAAAAAAAAAGAGGGTGTATTCTCTACGGGTTCGAAAATGCACACGCAGTATCTTCTTCAGGGTTCAAAAAGTTATATACGCAGTATTTTATACGGGCTCAAGCGCGTCTGCAGTATTTTCTTCAGGGTTCAAAATTATATACGCAGTATTTTCTACGGGATCGAATGCGTCTATGGTATCCTTCTTCGGGTTCAAAATTATATATGGAGCATTTTTTTTTTCTATGGGTTTGAATCATATATGCAGTATATATACAATATTTTCTACAAGAAGCACGCCAAGAAATCCTATGCGCAATATCATTGCAAGGATTATGAAAACGCCTACTCTTAGGGTTTACACCTGCGTGAAAAGGGAAACAAGAAAAGTACTGGAAGACATACCAGGAAGCCGGTTTCTCTTTGCGACTCTGCCGCTAGTATGAAAAGATGAAAGAACAAAGTGCAAGATGAGAGAAAGGGATTTTATATATATGGGCGTGAAGATTCTGAAATAGGGAAGGATTTCCCTTTACCAAAAATCGTGCGTGTAAGGAACGGGCCCACAAGGGCGCCCGACTTCCCAACGACGCCCAAGTTGCACCGGTCCCACCAATTGCGCCCAGCTTCCCAATGACCGCCCAAGCTACGCCAAAGAAGCGCGCACACTTCCCCACCTTGTGCCGGTCCCACCAGCTAGCACGCTCAGTTTCCCAACTCACGCCAACTTCCCAATGACCGCCCAAGTCCCGCCAGCAAGCACGTTCAGCTTCCCCACCTTGCGTCGGTCCCACCAGCTAGCACGCTCATCTTCCCAACTCGCAACAACTTCTCAATGCCGCCCAGCTTCCTGTCTCTCACGACACTAACTTACCAATTGTGCCAGCCTCCCGATTTGCGCAAAACTGCCAGAGGAAAGGATTCCAAATCCTATTTATAAAAAGGTCGACGAGCCTCCTCAATTTTCTTTACGGTTTGTCATTGATAGTTTATCGACATCTTATGCTTACCTCGTAACAAAGCTCTGTTCCGAGCTAAGCGGGGGACTTAATGTTGATGGTGGTTTTTAAACAAAGGGTAAAATCGTAAAACCCCAAATAACCTAAAGTCACCAGTGACACATTTATTAGGACATTTAATGCATGTGATCAGTAATTAATAGGGGGTATTTTTTCAAATTAGGGTTACGACGAACAAAACCCTAATTCCCCTCCGTGTCAATGGCAAATCATGCCAGCCACATTTAGCCCGAGCTAGCCGCGCCATGCCAAACGCACTCTGCCTTGGCCCTAGCTACGCTAGTCACGTCACGCCAAGCTAAGCACCCTTACCTTGGCCCTAACCATGCCATGCCAAAATGGCGCCCACGCCTAGGCTTGCAAATCATGCAACCTAGGCCAAATTGGCCACGCATGCCATTGGCACATGCCAACACGCTCGGGTAGCTTTTCCTACCAGGGGCGCGACCCAAATTGGCCACGCATGCCATTGGCACATGCCAACACGCTCGCTGGGAGCTTTTCCTACCAGGGCGCGACCCAAATCGGTCACGCATGCCATTAGCACATGCCAACACACTCGCTGGTAGCTTTTTCTACCAAGACGCGACCCAAATTGGCCACGCATGCCATTGGCACATGCCAACACGCTCGCTGGTAGCTTTTTCTACCAAGGCGCGACCCAAATTGGCCACGCATGCCATTGGCACATGCCAACACGCTCGCTGGTAGCTTTTTCTACCAAGGCGCGACCCAAATTGGCCACGCATGCCATTGGCACATGCCAACACGCTCGCTTGGTAGCTTTTCCTACCAGGGCGCGACCCAAATTGGCCACGCATGCCATTGGCACATGCCAACACGCTCGCTGGTAGCTTTTCCTACCAAGGCGCGACCCAAATTGGCCACGCATGCCATTGGCACATGCCAACACGCTCGCTAGTAGCTTTTTCTACCAAGGCGCGACCAAAATTGGCCACGCATGCCATTGGCACATGCCAACACGCTCGCTGGTAGCTTTTCTTACCAAGACGTGGCCCCAATGGCCGAGCATGTCATTGGCACATGCCAACACGCTCGCTGGTAGCTTTTCTAAACACGGGCCATGATTCAACTTGGCCACGCATGCCATTGGCGCATGCAAAACACGCATGTTGGTAGCCCAACTTGCAAGCCGTGCAACCTAGGCCAACTTGGCCGTACGCGCCATTGGCACATGCCAAAACCCACGCTGGTAGCCTAACTTGCAAACCGTGCAACCTACCGCCAAGGCATTCCGCACATGCCATTGGCACATGCCACACACGCCACTAGCAGCTCTGGCATTGCCACTTGCGCTCGAGGTACAACTCGCAACAAAGGCATTCCGCACATGCCATTGGCACATGCCATTGGCACATGCCACATGCGCCCCTAGCAGCACCACTTGCACTCAAGATGCAACCAACACTCGAGACATCAACACAAACTGGGGGATGCTTTCCAGGGTCTTGGTTTGGCGGTCACAGCTTGCAGCGTACACTACGCTCACATTAAGAAAGCGTGAATAGGAATAAAGCAGTCAAATAAATGAGGAAATAATGGTGAAAACTTTTACACCATTATTACCATGCGGTTACCACCTCCTCCCATTATTTCACCCTTTACTCTCTTCCTTCATGAGGCCAGGGTACGTTTCAATCTCGACTTGTATAAATAGGTCTTACCTATTTCCACCAGACAACAAGTCTCGGTCAGGAGAAAAATACAACACTCTAAGAAAAGGCAACTTTGCAAGCTTTCCAAAAAGCTTTCATCTCTTGCAAGCTTCCGAAGCTTTCACTTTCTGATACAAGTCGAGACACTACTCTTCCAGAATTATTCTGGTCTCAACACCTTTCTTTTGCTTCCCTCCCCAAATCAACCCTTCTCCTCCACTTTGTGACCGAAGCAAGTCTGGAACGGCCATTTCTTGGTTTAGGCCGGACTTGTACAGATTGATCTTTCGAATCTATAAAGTGCTCACGTGCAGCACATTTATTTAGGGTTTAAACCAGTTTCTCACTCACCTACCGAATTTACCGAAATTGGCGGAAACGATTTTCACCCATAAACAACAGCATAAACATTGTTGCATAGAATTAAAAGCTCATACATCATTCTTAAAAAAAACATGTAATAATGATTTGTTAAACATTTTCACATACACAAACCACTAGCGTCAATAAAACACACCCATGCCTTGAAGTTCTATGTAATACCAAAAGAAAAAAAAAAAACATCACAAGTTAGAGTAGAATCCCTAACTTCAAAACATCAAAGTAAAACCCCTAAATTCAAAACACCATAACAACTTCAATAAACACATTAAACTGAAATCTAAATACACCCATTTTTTAAAATTACATAATGTAAATCTGTACATGCAATAAGACTCAACTTCACAGAGTTAGGTCAAGAAATAGATCAGAAGATAACCAACAAAATCAAAATTAAACAACACGGCTAGTAAATAACGGTTTATACCTGATGATAATCAACTATCAGATGAATTGATTTCGGATTTCATGAACAAAATTGATATTGGATTCTAGGTTTAGGAATTTTTTAGGGTTTTAGAGGATAGATCGAGATTTCTAGATTTTGATTACTGAAACTCAGGTTTTGATTTGTTAGTAAACCTAAAGAGATTTTGGATTTGATTGTGAATCTGAGAGAAATGTTTTCATCTCTGAGGGTTTTGGTTCCGTGAATGATAGAAAAAATGAGAGAGAGAGAGAGAGAAAAAAAAAAAAACGAGAGTTATATGTTAAGTCCCAAATAAAAGAAATTGAGATTAAATAAGAAAGACTACTAAAAGCCCGTGGAAATGTCCAATTTTACAAAATTACCAATGATACCCAACGTTTCTATACGTTTAGCAAACATTGCTCCATTAATATTATTTACTTTATTTTTATTATATATTTTGACCAACGTATTTTTTGGTGTCCAACGGATATTGGCGTTGCAAAAGTTTGCAACGCCAATATCCGTTGCACACCTCCGAAACTAATATGTTGGAAAATAAAGGATATGGTGTAGTGTATAAATAGGTTGCTCAACCTATTCAGAAGACAAAACAAACTTTCATACCTAAAAGCTCTGTATTCTTCTTAGTTTTCAATACCCAACACACACAGTTCAATACCATTGTCAATTTCTCAAACTTTCCCGCTTCCTTCCCCTAAGATCAACCCATCTTCCTCTTCATCGTGACCGAAGCAGGACGGAACGGCTACTATCGTGGTTTTGGCTTGTCGTATACTATTTTGATTTTCGAACCTAAAAGAAAGTACCATAGCGGTGCATTTGTTTTACCTGGAAGTAATTTTTTTAGGTACTAACATTATTCCATATTGTAAAGAGACGCACTTGAATCACTTTTTACACGTTTGTTCGTACATAAATGTTACTCCGTAGTCCGCCGAGAAGACTTAAATCCCAGTGAGCTCCAAGAGTTTCCCCTTTGCTCAACGAGGTAGTTTTCGGCCTCCAAGTGTATTCTCCTACCGAGGATTTTGTTTCCTAAACCTTAGGTTTTATCAATTTAATGGAAATACATTGTACTTAGGTTTAATCTGATAAGCAATCAAGGATTTTATGTTTGATACTCATGGCAGATCTCCCTGGTTAACCTATACACTAAGGCAATAACCATGAAAAGGGTATTGACTAATGGAATTAAAACTCATGAGGTTCCAAAGTAAATCCTCTGAGTTTTGGTATCTATTTTAGGGTGAAAAAGATATTGTGAATGTGGGGTAACTTGAAGTTGCAATAAGTACGAGAGATGCAAATCGTATAAGACGCATGTATGTGATCCATGACCGAAACTATAGTATGCATACCCGTATGCGTACTTGTAGTTGTGGAATTCCGGGTACCAAGTACACATACCGGTACACGTACTTGCATAAGGTATAGGTCCGGAAATTTCTGCTGGGTTTTGGAAGTGTACTAAGGTATGCGTACATGTTCGCATACTGGCAATCCCAAACTCAGACCAGCTACTTAGGTATGCGTACACGTATGCATACTTGAGTGGTTAAAGTTCTAAAATCGGTTTGCTCATGAAATAATACATTTATATATTAAGGAATGCATTCTTTGCAAACCGTGGGTATAATGTTCATGAATTGATTCGAGCGAATCAAACCGATTTTGCTTCAATTGTGTTCTTGTATACTTCTATGAGAATATAGAAATTGAACAACTCTACAACTAGTTTCATTTGAGTCATTTGAACTAGTTTTGGTTAAGATGAATAAGGTTGATATGAGAGTGTTCATATAGCTAACCTCGGTTAACTATTGTTGAGCCAACATGGTATACACGTTTAGGTATGGTTACTCAAACCTAAATGAGGGTACATTCCATTTGTGTAAAACAAGATAAGTTCGATCTAACAGTTGAAAGATATTAGCTTAAGTCTAATCAGGTTTTCATCTGACGGTGAATATTGAATGCTTTGTTACCAAGGTAACTTAGATTGCAAACCCTGATTTGAAAACTATATAAGGGGGAACTATAGCAAATGGGAAACCTAATACCCACACCTCATGTGTGATTCTAGTTGCGACTAGAGTCGATTCTCCTTTAACCTTAGGTTTTTCACGAAACCCTGTAGGTTAACGACTTAAAGACTTCATTGGGATTGTGAAGCCAGACCCAACTATTTTCTTTGTAGTTGCCTGTTCTGATCTTACTTCTTCCATCGTGATTGAGTATTATCTTTGCTAAGATTTGCTTGATATTTATCTCCGATAGGTAAGATTAAAAGTACTCACAAAATCTTTGTCTCATCGTTTTTGATTCCATAATATATTGTTTCGCTACCATACGATTAAGATTATTGTGAGGTGATTGATAATACTAGGCTGTTCTTCGGGAATATAAGTCCGGTTTATCAATTGGTTCTTGTGTACCTTGATTTATCAAAAGATGGAACAAAACTCGTAGGTATTTCTGTGGGAGACAGATTTATCTATTCCAATAGACTTTTCTGTGTGAGACAAATTTGTTTATCAAGTCTTTGACTTTGGGTCGTAGCAACTCTTGGTTGTGGGTGAGATCAGCTAAGGGAATCAAGTGCCTAGAATCCTGCTGGGTTTCAGAGACGCAAGGAGCGCAACTGTACCTTGATCAGTGTGAGATTGATTAGGGATCAACTACGTTCCAGTCCGAAGTTCATTGGTAGTAGGCTAGTGTCTGTAGAGGCTTCATACAATGTGGTGTTCAAAGCTGGACTAGGTCCCGGGGTTTTTCTGCATTTGCGGCGTTCCTCGTTAACAAAATTCTGGTGTCTGTGTTATTTCTTTTCCGCATTATATTTTGTTATATAATAGAAATATCACAGGTTGTGCGTTAAGATCAATCAATTAGATAATCCAGCGTTTGGTTGTTGATATAAATTGATTGACACTTGAACATTGGTCTTTGGTACTGTTCAAGTTGTTTCACATAATAATCAGGCTCGCGGATTTCTATCTGTTTGATTTGATGATTACATTGTGAAACAAAGATATAAAACTCTTTCATATACTTTTCTCTAGATTGAGTCTGACTGTCTAGTTGATTCTCTTGAAAGTATATTGGAGTTTGTCTATTCAGATTGCCGAACGAAAAATTGGGTGTGGTTGTTAGACCCCAGCTTTTTCACAACTAATCTAGTTACATGTGAGAGAATGCTTGGTCAGATGTTCGAGCCGTGACTTATCTTACTATAATAAAGAAAATCCCCCCTTTTTTGTTGGTTTGGTGTCACACCTAGGAATTGTCTACAGAGCCCCTCAACTTATTCTAAACTGACTAACATGGGAATGTAATAACAAAAGGTTAAAGGGATATATGAATAAAACGGAAACTTATTGTTGTCGTGATCGAATCCTGGTAGAATATTTTTTTCCCTTCTTTTTTGTCCCGAGCTACTCACTTTCACGGTTTACTCTTTCCAGAGATAGACCTGTTCATATTTTCGTTCTCTTCCCATATTTACTCTACTGTCTTTCAATTTGAATCTCTGAACTTTTTAATGGTACACGTTCAAAATATTTTCATGGAAATTGGCAAGTAAAATTGAGGAGAAACAAAAATATCATAACCACCTTCGTTGCTCTACTGTATTTACTTTCTTGGTTAATCAAGCGCTTAAAATATGGAAATCAGAATATTATCTCTTTAGATATGAATTATTATTATTTTTTTTAAAAGGAAAAAAATAATAATTACACAAACTATTCGGGTACATATAGATTTAAGAGTGGAAGAAACCATTTATAGAGAAAGTGACTTTAAGTTGACAGTGGTGGTAGGATTATGTAGAAATGGTGGTGCAGAAAAGGCAGGGTATTTGTATTTTTTTTTACTTGGTGCTTCCACCTGTGGCAAAATAGAACGGAGAATCATTGCTCTATGATACATTGGGGAATATTCATCTAATAAAGGTGGCATGCAATACAATTTAGACTATGGCGGAGTCAAAAACCAAACTAAGGGGAAGCAAAGATTTGTTAGGGGTAACAGGAAACCGATATTAGGCTTAAAGGGAAAATTTGGTATGAAATATTAGGCTTGGAAGCCCAATGGGTAGCGTAGCAAGTCCATACCCTTGCTCTATATTGGATCCATCCCTGGTAGAGTTCTAGGGGATGGTTTGTCCATGGACACCACGATTCTACGAATTAGGACTGTTCATTATTTTGTGAGAATGATTTAATAGTTTGTCTCTTACATCGTGGTACAGTCTAAAAATCATAGGATCATGATACGACTTGAGTTCGAATAAAGGAAGCACTAAACTATCTATCCATCAGAAAAGAATGGTCTGGTAGTGTGTTTTTTCTTCCTTTTTTTTTTTAATTTTGTGTGTTGCATTTCGGGTATCAACTACGATATGTGTCTGTAGCTTTTGTAATTGAATGGCAGGCGCATCGCGCATGTCTCTTTGCTAGCTGTGAGAAACAATTGATCATACAAGTGTCGGGCTTTACTAAAACATGTGTCTTGTAGAGACTTGATAAATTTGATAATTCAAATAAATAAATAGACTCATTATATCTCTCTATGAACGCTAGAAGTCCGTGAAGGATGATGTCATGGTGTAAACTTGTGCATCAATTTGCTAGTCATGATGCGCAGTCGTGGTGCGGATCATCACTGTCTAACAAAGAGCAAATGAACTTAGTAATTTTGACTGGCTGACAAATAATCATCAATTTAAAACATAATGTTCATTAACGAACTAGCAGCGGCAAAGCAAAGGTTCAATCCTACTGACTTCTCTATCAATTATTGATTTTGCCAAATTCTTCATGTTTTTCGCTTCTTATCGTAGTTTTCATTCATGTGGGGGATTTTTTGAGAAAACTCAAAATGATATGAAATTGATTATTAAGCTTTTAAATTGTATATACATGTGATGCCTTTTAAGGAAGAACTCTGGACAAGACATGTATCATAAGTCATTACGTTATCCTCATTTAACCCCTCAAGACAAGAAATATGAATAAAAAAACTTTTAAGTAAGGAGGAAAATATTGATTCATATCACTTGTGATCCTCACCTGTAAATAGGAAGAAGAAAAAGGGAGAAGAAGAGGTAAAATACCAAAGACAATACAACCAATAGTTAAACTTTTCCCCCTTCAGAATGGGTATCCGATAACCCGGGTATAGAAGGAAATATATATACTATCCTTATTTTTCCATCCAACGGTTTATATGGGTCTCTCAAATCTTGTGAAATTGAAGCCCGTCAACATATCTGTAACTTAAAATTTTATTAAAAAATATTTTTATTCCAAATATAGTACTTGGTATCACTTTGATAAGAACCAAACCTGGTGCAACTGACTCAATTAAGTGGAAGCCAGACCAATCTGGTGAGTTTAACACCAAGTCTATTTACATGTTAATTAAGGCATTTAACGCTGATGCTTTTGCAGTATGGGACGAAATCTGGAAAATGAAATCTTCTCCTAGAATCTAGTTTTTTACTTACGAATGTGTTAATAACATGCTCCCCTGGCTTCAACTCTATCCAAATATACCAACATTGTTAATTCATGTCTTACAATAGAGGACCCATGACCTTGGATGTTTAGAGAATCTCAGTCCTCTATCATTGGACTTCTAGCTCGATAGTCCAAAGGGTGGGTTTCGTTTCAGTTTCGAGCGTCTTCTTGGATAGTTATAGCGACCCACAGGCATAAGTACACCTCAGGGCGGCGTGGGGTGGTGGTGGGGGTGCGAGAGTGCTTCCCTTGGACATGGTCCTTTCAGGCAGTGGCAGTTTAAATCCATTTGCTAGGAGTGTATGGTTTGCAGGCTGTCCATTTGATAGGATTGTATGGTTTGCAGGTGATGCAAATTTATTCTCTTGCATTTATCTCTCACTTATTAATCAATTGAGTTTTGAGTTGAACATTAATCCTGTAAGTTAGTGTCAAGATAATGGTGATTGGAATACTTTATGTGCCTAAGTTATCTAGAATATTTGGAAGGCTATGTGCGAAAAAAACTTCAAGGGACTCAACCGTATCCAGTACAGTAGTACACACATTCAAAGATGAAAAATCTTATTGGTTGAAGTGTTTTTTTTTTTTTTTTAAATCAACCTAACTACCCCGGCACAATACATATGCACTACTCCAGAAAAATGGATGACTCCATCTTTTAGATCCTTGAAGCTGAATGTTGCAATCACATGGAGAAATTAGACCAAAATAAGCAGAATAACACTAATTCTATGGAACTATGCTGGTTTTTTCCAGGGAAGTGAGGACCAAAATGACAATGGCTCAGTTCAATGAGGGAAGGAGATGTTAGCAGCAATTGAAGCTATTAAATGGGTCCACCAAATTGGAAATCAGGAGATCCCCATTGAATCAAGCTCCTGCAATCTTATCAAGGAAATCAAAAAAGAAAAAAACATCACTTATCTTGCCAAGCTAGTCCTCCTCCATGGAAAGATTATTCTTCTAAAGTCTTTTCAACTTATCAGGCTACTCAAACTTCTTATGGACTTTTGTTTTAAAAATGCGAACCAGGCAGTTTTTGAGGTAGCTTCTACGAATAATACAAATAAAATTTGTGGACTCTCTTTTTATCCCCTAGTTGTAACTCAAATAAAATTTATGCCTCCCAGGAGTAGTATATAACGAGGCATTTCTGGTTACTCGTAAAAAAAAAAGGACAAGAAAAAGGCGTCCCGGATTTGCTTCAAAATTCTAAAACAGTATGAGAATGATGAGATATTAATGTCAAAAAATGTTATTTTGTACTTTGATCGTGGTTACTCGAAAAAGATTCAAGATTATCCAAAGAAAAAAAAAGGTCACGCTTTCTTAATCCGGTTCACAAAAAAAATCACGTAGAAATTGACGTTTAGTCCCAAAGTTTGTGGGCTTTTGACGCTTTAGTCCATCCATCTGAAGCCCAGTACAATCTAGTCCAAAAAAGCCCCGCCTGGTACAGTTTAGTCCAAACATGGACGAGTTAGTCCAAATTCACGAACGAGTCCCGATTTTGCGAGTTTTTCATATACCATAATTACCCTTGAACGATTCCTGATATATAAAGCGTGTTTTTGAAATCGAAATTTTTGGATCTGAAACTTGAATTCAAAACAGGATGCATCTCAGAGATTAGTTTTTGGAGGAGATTTAACAGTTTCAGAGAGGATTTGATCGTTTCTTCATCATATTTCAACTCAGGTTACATTCGAAAGTGTTCTAGAGTCGAAAATTCTTAATCTCAGATTTGAAGAAACGACATAGTGAGAGATAGATCGTTCCGGGTTTGAATTCGGAGGTGATTTAACAGATTCGTAGAGTTTAGATTGGATTTGATTGTTAATGGAGCAGAATTCAACCTCAGGTTAGTTTTCTTTTGGTTGTATTTCATCTGTTACATCTAATTTTTAGGTTTTGTTTCTGATTTTTAGTTTTTCTGAGTTTATCAGTTGATGATATCAATTCGTATGATCTTGAGTTGATATTTTGTTATATACTAGCTTTTGATTCTCGTGATGATGATGATTTACTGTTAATACTAGACCAATTCGATTTTTGTTTACTGTTGTTTGATGTTGATTTTTTAGTTTTTATGATGCATGATATGAAATCGAACTGATACTAGATCATAGTTTTCTGATTTATTCAATTATGTGTTCCAGTAAGATTCTGGAGCTTAATTGATGGAGTATTTTATCTAGGTTTACTGTTACTTGATGTTTTTGGCTTTAGTAAAATGTGTACTTTCCTGTACACCGTTTACTTTTAGGTTGTATGAAATTGTTGTTTGAAGCTTCAGATGTTTATTATCATTTCTTTTGAAATATGTAGGGGTATCAAACAAGTCTGAGAAGTTTATTAATGCTGTTTTGAATCATGGTGAGCATTCTGCTGTTTTTCGTGTTAATACTAAAATAACGGTAGAAGAATTGAAGCATTTTGCATGCAAGCAGCGGAGGTCTTTGTCTCCTGGGAGTATATGTTTCAGCTATATGGACAATGGTCAAGTAGTTTTTGTGACAGGTGATATACAACTGCAAAGCTTAATTGGTTTCATGATTCTTATTGATAATGAAGATGTCTATTTGCATGTGGATATGATTCAGAATCATAATTCTCATTCTAAGTTTGGTTGTAGCAGTAGTTCTGGTTCTAAGTCTGGTTGTAGCAGTAGTTCTGGTTCTTGTTCTAAGTCTGCTTGTGTAACTGAAAGTCCTAAGATGGTAAGGGTGTTAGATCATGATGCAGACAAGGGGAAGCCTCTTATTATTGATGAATGGGTTTATGTATTTGACAAGATTGGTAGAGAATTTATGGGTGGTGTTAAAGCTTTTAGGATTTCTCTCGATAAGTACAAGATGGCTACTGGTCACAAGATTGTTATTCTTAAAAATGACACGACTCGTTTTACTGCAAAATGCGAAAAAAATGGTTGTGGTTGGAGGATTCACTTTGGGCCTGTGAATGGTGATACTTCTCGGTTCGTGCTGAAAGATTCTAATGTTCACAGGTTAGTGGTTTTCATACTAGTCCACATTACTTATCTTTAGGATTTTTGTGTGTATGTCCATAGTGATGGACATAGTTGTGCATCTTATATATGTAGATTTGTTTTAGGTGTACATTGTGGTGCACTGTACTTATTGTACTCTTAAATTACATGTTCTTGCTTGGTTTGTGTGTATGTTCATAGTGTTGGTTTTTGAGATCTTATTATGTGTGAATTGTGGTGCACATTACTTATTCCAGATTTTTTTTTTGTAGTTGTGGTGTTGGTTTGAGGTTGAAGAGTCCTGCGGTGACAACCAAGTTAGTCAAGCATTTGATCGCCGACAATATACAGGGTGATCCTAGCTTAAAACCCAATCAGAGCATATCACTTTTTAAGAAAACTTATGGGTCCAATATTAAGTATCACCATGCCCGTAGAGGGAAAAAAGCTGTATTTGAAGAACAGTATGGCAATGACGAGAATTCGTATAGATATTTAACTTGGTATGTCAAAGCAATTGAAGAAACTAATCCCGATAGCTATGTGAAGTTTGAAGTTGAGGATGGAACCAATAGACTTCAGAGGATATTCATTTATTTCGGTGCTTGCAAGCATATCTATATGTATCTCAGGCCCATGATTTACTTGGACGCTACTTTCCTTACTGGTAGATATATGGGTACTTTGATGGCTGCAACATGTATCAATGGAAACAATGGTTTTTACCCATTTGCTTTTGCTATTGTTTCTGCTGAAAACAAAGATAATTGGTTTTGGTTTCTAGAGAATCTTCAACATGTTGTCGATGGTCGTCCGATTGTTTTCCTTAGTGATCGTGGAGAAGGAATTTTGCAGGGCATTCCAAAATATTTTCCTAATTCACATCACAGCTATTTCTTTTACCACATCAAGTGCAATCTCCCCATTGGTTCAGGTGATGCGAATTCGAAGCCCGTTATTGAATTGTTTTACAAAGCTTCCTACTCTTACACACCAGCGAAGTTTGAAGAAGCTTTGCGGGGCATGCATGCAATTGGATCTGGACATGTTGCTAACTATATCAGGACTATTCCAAAAGAGAAATGGGCAAATGCATTTTTCCCTGTATGCAGATATAGTGCTCACTCTTCAACTCTTGCCGAGTCCTTCAACAACTGGGTTCTTGAATTCAAAAAGTTGCCTGCTTTTGCTCTTCTCGATGCGATACGGTGAGTTTATGTTTAGTGTAAGTCTGACTACATTGTTGCATACATGGATTTGCTTGATCTGTAGATACTTTTACAAGCATACATGGATTTGCTTGATCTGTAGATACTTGTACACATGTTTTATCTGTTATTATGCAACTGTGTGTACATTGTTGTACACATGTTTTATCTGTATTCCTTTTGGATCATGTTTTTGATTTTATGTTTTGTGTTTTTATTATGTTAGTTTGAAGGTTATGAAGAAGATGTCTGAGAGAAGGATAAAAGGTCTAGAAAATTTCAACACTAGGCTCACTCCTGAATATGAGGCTTTACTAAAGGAAAACATCGACATTGGTCGTACTTGGACTGTTGTTCAGTCCATGGAAAGATTATATGAAGTCAGGTCTCCCCGGACTCATTCTGTAGATCTATTGCAGAAAACTTGTACATGTCACAGGTGGCGAGTTAATGGTTTTCCTTGTGCACATGCTTGTGCTGCCATTCAAGCTACGAGAGAAGACATCTATTCATTTGTCGAGCCATACTTCACCTTGAATGGTATAACAGGACATACCAGGAGATCATCTTGCCAATCCCCAATTATGATAAACCGCAGTCTTATGATCCTAGTGATAGGGTTATTGTTCCTATTCATGTTCCTCCACCTGGTAGACGAAGAACACAACGTAGGAAGGGTGCTTGGGAGAAGAAAAAGAGGCCTATGATGTGCACAAAATGCTTCGCCCTTGGTCACCACAACAGAGCTACCTGCCCCATGATTTGATTTTTTTTTCTATGTTTCATTTGTTCAAAAGATTCTATGTGTTTGGTCTTTACTTTTGGTAATATCTTTTCAATTCTCTTTGGCGTGGATAATTAGTGCCAGGACATGTGTACCATTATGTACACCTTCCTGTAAACTTCAGTTTTTCTTACCTGTCTTTTTACATGTGTAACAGTATGTACACCTTGGTGTTCAATGGATGCTACTAGTCTATTTTGTTTAGTAATATTCTATGTTTTCAGATCTGTATAATTAGTAATTACTTTTGCTATGTTCAATTTTTATGTTTTTCAGTTCTGCATGCTATAAAAAATTTAGTAATATTTTTATGTTTTCAATTTGTATTTTTTATATTTTTTATGTTTTCAATTACTTTTGCTATGTTCAATGCATGTCAAGACATGTGTACCATTATGTACACCTTCTAAACATTTTCTCGCTCTCACAATAAGTGTGCACAATCAAGTACACCTTAATATTTTTCAAAACCTGGTGAATGCAATAAGTCATAAACTTGTAACATCAATATTGAAACTAATAAAAATATTAATTCAATGTCTTTATAGTAGTGATAAGTCATAAACAAAGTGATAAAAACTGAAATTTGAATAGTTGTCTGAAAGATAGAAAACTTTTAGAAAAGACTCTTCTTCAACGGATTCTTTTCCATACTAAGGCGCCACTGCTTGTGCTCTTCATCCGTTGCTACATCCCACACCTTTTCATACACTCGACTTTTTCACATCTTTGCCACCAATTTTGCTCTCATATCCTGACAAATTTTTTTACCCTCTGCTGATCTCTTTCGATACTCTTTATCTTCTTCATACCTCGTTTCATAAAGTAACAAGTGTACAAGAGGCAATCTGGATTGATTCCTTGTGCAGGGCATTGCATGATGTTTATTTCGTGCGGTTCTATAGGTGCATCACCTTTTAACGCTCTCTTCTTGTTGAGTTCCAATTGCACCACATTGATGTGCATCATTTTTATAATCCTCATTTGAGTGCAGCGAGTTGTACCACTTCCACTCTTCAGCTATGAAATCAAACTTCAAAAGCTACCAGTGAAGTCCTACTGCCATTGTTACTGTAGAGTGATTGATGGGGATTATAAGAACTTCCAGATTGTCAGGCATGTTCCGTATGAAATCAACCACAAGCCTTCGTACCTCGTTGATGATATTGTTCTTCACATAGTACTGCAATCAATAATTTGTTGGAAAATAAAATGAATTAGGTACACCTAAATCAGACCTATATAAAATCTAGCAATCAAGCATTCATGCAAACACTTAACAGAGCATGTGTCCATGACGTATGATACAGGTGTACAACTATGTACACACCTATATAAAAATATAACAATCAAGCATTCATGCAAACACTTAACAGAGCATGTGTCCATGACGTATGATACATGTGTATTCATGCAAACACTTAACAGAGCATGTGTCAATCATATGGCATACTGGTGTATATCTATGTACACTCCTAAAGAAATCTACAAAGGCATATTGTTGTATATCTATATCAATCAGGTGTACTAGTATATACACATCATTAAAGTATCTATATATGACATTTTTTATTTGTTTTTTGAGAAACTTACACATGCAGTAGGACTCATTATTTCACATCTCATGTATTTCTGAACATCAGGATGACAGATGCTATCTCTGACCATTGCATTGCAACGTCGATGGACGTAGAACTGCAGTACCGCTTGATCCAAATACTTGTTGAACATTAGTTCACAAAGTACTTTTCCCACAATCAGAATATCTTCCCTGACTGTTGGATCTTCGAGCCTTGTTAGTTCCCAAGCTACAGAGCTGTAGAATCATAAAGGAAATATTAACATGGTGTACATAACGGTGCACATAACTTTTTTTCAATAAGGTTCAATCATTCATATAGTGCGAGGTATTGTTTTGTGAACTTACGTTAGGCTTGCATATTCAAAGAATTTTTGTACCCCTTTTTTGTCCTGTCCTGAGTCCATGGCTTGGTAAAGTGGTGATTTACGAATATCTGACAGTGGGCGATAAGGACGATACTCATTTTCATTTCTTCTTTTTGGTGCAGGATAGCCAGGTTCTTCTACCTCTTTTTGGATCCCCTTGCCTTTTTGATCCACTTTTATCCTAACTTGTCTGTTTTTACCCTCGGCAGTGAAATCAGGAGGAAGTTTTTTCTTTGCAGCTATCTTTGGTGGTGTCTTGGACAACCTGCCAGCCGCTATTGTCTTCAACATCTCTGCTTCCTTCATCTTCCCAGCTCTTGTCTTTGCTGGTGGTGTCTTCTGCTCTTCTACTTCTTGACTGCTAAAAAATGCATCTCCATGTTGTTGGATGAACTGCACTGCTTCAGCAACGATCTTTTCTCGTAAGTCTTCATTATATAATGATCTTTGAGACGACTCTTCTTTTGGATCTTCTTGGCTCAATAATTGAAATCTTGGACATTCGTGGATCACGGTTGCCATCTTTTCCTTTACGTCAGATGCTGCCATTTTGTGACAACCTTTTTCAAGCTTTATGAAAACACTTTCAGACAAGTGGTCTAGAAGGTCCTCAATTGATGCATAAGGATCATTCTGTTTATCTTCTCCCTGTGTGAGTAAAAGTACATCTTCTTCAACCGGAAACATGCCTTTAGGGTCCAACTGAGATATTGCTTGAGCTGAGATTATCGTAGCCTCATCAATTTCATCTGTTTGTGTGGCATCCTGGTCTACTTGATATGCAGCTGTCTCTGGCAGAGAAGTGCTGAAAAAATGCATTTTTTGTTAGGTTCTACAAAAGTGTACATCTTTCTACACACACACACACACACAGAAGAAATCACTAAGATGCACATCTTGGTACACATATACAGAAAATGAAAAACAAATGCGAGCTGAGATCATTTCATACCTAGGCTTCTTAGCAGTTTCAGACTCAACACCTTTCCTTGTTCCATCATTGCCATCCTTCTCTTCATTTGTCTTTGACAGAGGATTGCTAAAAGATTTAAGTTTAGAGAAAAAGTATGAGTTTTAGCATACTGGTGTACAACTATCTACACACATAAAAACAAATGACTACCACATTTAATAAGAGTGATTTTATACCTTCGCTTTTCAGAAGTTTCATACGGAACTTCATTCTTTTCAGATTTTCCACCCTCTTTGTCATTGTCATCACCATGCATATCACCACCTTTGCCACCTTCGTCATCATCATCCTGCTCCTCATCACCACCTTTACCACCACCACCATCCTCCTCATCCTCATCACCCTCCTCCTCCTCCTCCTGCTCCTTATCACTATCATCCACATCACCAGTTTTGCCACTTCTATTGCCTTTCTCACCTTCCTCCTCCTCATCATCATCACTATCATCATCATCACTGTCATCCAAATCATCAACTTTGCCACTTTTCTCACCTTCCTCCTCCTCCTCCTGCTCATCATCATCACGTTCATCCTCAGTTTTTAATTCTTTGTTAAATGAAATGATTTCTTGCAAGGAGTCAACAAACAAATCAACAAGATCCTTATCATCTTCCGCATTCCTTGCATCAGCTTCATAAATTTTCTTGCCTTTTTCTTCAATGAAGCTAACAAGCTTTTGATGTTTAACCTGCAAGTCAGAAAGCTCTTCCAATGCTTCATCTCTTTGTTGTATTGCTTTGTACAGCTTTTCTTTCAGTGCATCTCTGCTATTTTCTTGCCTATTCTTTCTTTACTCTTCCATAATCTGTTGTTGTTCATCACTCCAAGCTTTTACCCATCCGGGTTGCATCTGAAAACATGCCAAAGTATCAATATGGATAACAGGTGTATATCTTTTTACACCTGTATTACAGGTGTATATTGTTGTACACATGACAAAATATTATCACCATTTTGTAAACCTTATCAAGGTGTATATCTAATGTACACATCTAGGAAGAAATCACTATCGTAAGAAATTTATCGAGTTACCTTTTTCATAGCCTCACCAATGTCTTTCTCTATTGTATTGCTGATGTCACTTATCACCCACCTTAGAAACCTAGGGAAGCCTTGTTCATTGCTTGGCGTCATGCTGTTGTTGTGTTCAGCAAACCAATACTGCATTGACAAACAGGTAAAGAGTTAAAAATTGTTAGGACCCAACAAATACAGTGAACCAAAGCATTTAAATTGGTACAACTTAAAACTGGTGTAAAATAATGTACACATGTAAACTCACCAACAGGTATACCATACAACCATTAACTCTAAGTGGTGTGGCAATATGTTTCCTAATGCTATCCATTAGATATTTATGTATATGAACTGGCCAGTTGGTTTTTTTCATTCTTTCCAATGATTCAAAGTAGGGAGCAAATTGGCTCTTGGTAATCCCGCTTCCATTTGTTGTGGTAAAAAAAACAGTGATGCACAGGTATATTTCAAACAACACTACCAATTCCTCAGCATTTCTCTCAATCTCCATATCCAACTTTGGTTTTAACTTCATTATAAGCAAGATTTCATTCTCCACATCTAGTTTCCCCAACTTAGATTGATCCTTCAGTTTCAATCGGTTTATTAGTGAACCGTATCTCTGCTCCAGCTCTAGTTTTGGTACATTCTCCTTCCACTGGTTCTGATGCCACCATTTCTAATTCAAAAATTAAGAACAAATCTTCTGGCATACTTTCTACTTCAACAAACTTTTTCTCCTCGGCAGTATTGAAAACGAAGACATTTCTCCCTGAATTATCATGGCGAAACTGGTTCACAATCCTCAAGATTGATTCTGGATTCTTCAACCACACATCTCTCTTCTTCTCCTTTTTCTTTTCTGAGTTTTCCTCCTCTTTCTTTTCAGCTTTCTTGTGAACAAAGACATCTAATATAGGCCAAAAAGGGCCCTCCTTTTGCTTCTCTAACTGAAATTCTGTGAACCAGACTTTGTTACGATCCTTTTTCCTTACGTCTCCATCCTTCTCAAGGTACTTGTTCACAAACTCGTTGATTGCATTAAAACCTGATCTATAAGGTTTGTTTGTATCTACGAAAATAGACAAATGGGAATAAGAAAAGAGAAGCATAACACATGATACTCATACAAAAATTTTGGTGTACAAACCAGTACACTGGTACATAAATATAACAAGAGCAACAATAATTCTCATACAACAGGCCATATATCACTATAACACCATGATGGTGTAAAAACCTGTACACTCCTACAGAAAAATCTTTAAAACAATCACAACATGTCTTGAATCACTGCAATACAATGCTTGTGTACAAATCTGTACATACCAACAACAAATACAATAAAAATTTCTCAAAAACAGACATAAATGGATTGTGAATCACTGCAACAGCATGTTGGTGTACTAGTATGTACACACCAACAACAAATACCTTAAAAATTTCTCAAACACAGACATAAATGGATTGTGAATCACTGCAACAGCATGTTGGTGTACTAGTATGTACACACCGACAACAAATACCATGAAAATTGCTCAAAAACAGACATAAATGGATTGTGAATCACTGCAACAGCATGTTGGTGTACTAGTATGTACACACCAACAACAAATACCATAAAAATTGCTCAAAAACAGACATAAATGGATTGTGAATCACTGCAACAACATATTGGTGTACTAGTATGTACACACCAACAACAAATACCATAAAAATTGCTCAAAAACATACATAAATGGATTGTGAATCACTGCAACAACATGTTGGTGTACTAGTATGTACACACCAACAACAAATACTATAAAAATTGCTCAAAACAGACATAAATGGATTGTGAATCACTGCAACAGCCTAGGAGTGTACATATCTGTACACACCAGCAACAAATACCATATAAATTTCTCAAAAACAGACATAAATGGACTTGAATTGTCTTGTCCTGAGTCCATGGCTTAGTGGTGATTTATGAATATTTGACAGTGGGCGATAAGGACGATACTCATTTTCATTTATTCTTTTTGGTGCAGGATAGCCAGGTTCATCTACCTCTTTTTGGATCCCCTTGCCTTTTTGATCCACTTTTATCCTGACTTGTCTGTTTTTACCCTCGGCAGTGAAATCCGGAGGAAGTTTTTTCTTTGCAGCTCTCTTTGTTGGTGTCTTGGACAACCTGCCAGCCGCTATTGTCTTCAACATCTCTGCTTCCTTCATCTTCCCAGCTCTTGTCTTTGCTGGTGGTGTCTTCTGCTCTTCTACTTCTTGACTGCTAAAAAATGCATCTCCATGTTGTTGGATGAACTGCACTGCTTCAGCAACGATCTTTTCTCGTAAGTCTTCATTATATAATGATCTTTGAGACGACTCTTCTTTTGGATCTTCTTGGCTCAACAATTGAAAGCTTGGACATTCGTGGATCACGGTTGCCATCTTTTACTTTACGTCAGATGCTGCCATTTTGTAACAACCTTTTTCAAGCTTTATGAAAAAACTTTCAGACAAGTTGTCTAGAAGGTCCTCAATTGATGCATAAGGATCATTCTGTTGATCTTCTCCCTGTGTGAGTAAAAGTACATCTTCTTCAACCGGCAACATGCCTTTAGGGTCCAGCTGAGATATTGCTTGAGCTGCAATTATCGTAGCCTCATCAATTTCATCTGTTTGTGTGGCATCCTGGTCTACTTGATATGCAAACTTGTCTGCAGCGGAGAAGTCTTTGAAAAATGCATTTTTTGTTAGGTTCTACAAAAGTGTACATCTTTTTACACACACACACACACACAGAAGAAATCACTAAAATGCACATCTTGGTACACATATACAGAAAATGAAAAACAAATGCGAGCTGAGATCATTTCATACCTAGGCTTCTTAGCAGTTTCAGACTCAACACCTTTCCTTGTTCCATCATTGCCATCCTTCTCTTCATTTGTCTTTGACAGAGGATTGCTAAAAGATTTAAGTTTAGAGAAAAAGTATTAGTTTTAGCATACTGGTGTACAACTATCTACACACATAAAAACAAATGACTGCCACATTTAATAAGAGTGATTTTATACCTTCGCTTTTCAGAAGTTTCAGACGGAACTTCATTCTTTTCAGATTTGCCACCCTCTTTGTCATTGTCATCACCATGCATATCACCACCTTTGCCACCTTCGTCATCATCATCCTGCTCCTCATCACCACCTTTACCACCACCACCATCCTCCTCATCCTCATCACCCTCCTCCTCCTCCTCCTGCTCCTTATCACTGTCATCCACATCACCAGTTTTGCCACTTCTATTGCCTTTCTCACCTTCCTCCTCCTCATCATCATCATCACTATCATCATCATCATTGTCATCCAAATCATCAACTTTGCCACTTTTCTCACCTTTCTCACCTTCCTCCTCCTCTTCCTGCTCATCATCATCACGTTCATCCTCAGTTTTTAATTCTTTGTTAAATGAAATGATTTCTTGCAAGGAGTCAACAAACAAATCAACAAGATCCTTATCATCTTCCACATTCCATGCATCAGCTTCATAAATTTTCTTGCCTTTTTCTTCAATGAAGCTAACAAGCTTTTGATGTTTAACCTGCAAGTTAGAAAGCTCTTCCAATGCTTCATCTCTTTGCTGTATTGCTTTGTACAGCTTTTCTTTCAGTGCATCTCTGCTATTTTCTTGCCTATTCTTTCTTTACTCTTCCATAATCTGTTGTTGTTCATCACTCCAAGCTTTTACCCATCCGGGTTGCATCTGAAAACATGCCAAAGTATAAATATGGATAACAGGTGTATATCTTTTTACACCTGTATTACAGGTGTACATTGTTGTACACATGACAAAATATTATCACCATTTTTTAAACCTTATCAAGGTGTATATCTAATGTACACATCTAGGAAGAAATCACTATCGTAAGAAATTTATCGAGTTACCTTTTTCATAGCCTCACCAATGTCTTTCTCTATTGTATTGCTGATGTCACTTATCACCCACCTTAGAAACCTAGGGAAGCCTTGTTCATTGCTTGGCGTCATGCTGTTGTTTTGTTCAGCAAACCAATACTGCATTGACAAACAGGTAAAAGAGTTAAAAATTGTTAGGACCCAACAAATATAGTGAACCAAAGCATGTAAATTGGTACAACTTAAAACTGGTGTAAAATAATGTACACATGTAAACTCACCAACAGGTATACCATACAACCATAAACTCTAAGTGGCGTGGCAATATGTTTCCTAATGCTATCCATTAGATATTTATGTATATGAACTGGCCAGTTGGTTTTTTTCATTCTTTCCAATGATTCAAAGTAGGGAGCAAATTGGCTCTTGGTAATCCCGCTTCCATTTGATGTGGTAAAAAAAAGGATGATGCACATGTATATTGCAAACAACACTACCAAGTCCTCAGCATTTCTCTCAATCTCCATATCCAACTTTGGTTTTAACTTCATTATACGCAAGATTTCATTCTCCACATCTAGTTTCCCCAACTTAGATTGATCCTTCAGTTTCAATCGGTTTATTAGTGAAACGTATCTCTGCTCAGCTCTAGTTTTGGTACATTCTCCTTCCACAGGTTCTGATGCCACCATTTCTAATTCCAAAATTAAGAACAAATCTTCTGGCATACTTTCTACTTCAACAAACTTTTTCTCCTCGGCAGTATTGAAAACGAAGACATTTCTCCCTGAATTATCATGGCGAAACTGGTTCACAATCCTCAAGATTGATTCTGGATTCTTCAACCACACATCTCTCTTCTTCTCCTTTTTCTTTTCTGAGTTTTCCTCCTCTTTCTTTTCAGCTTTCTTGTGAACAAAGACATCTAATATAGGCCAAAAAGGGCTCTCCTTTTGCTTCTCTAATCGAAATTTCGTGGAACTGGACTTTGTTACGATCCTTTTCCTTACGTCTCCATCCTTCTCAAGGTACTTGTTCACAAACTCGTTGATTGCATTAAAACCTGATCTATAAGGTTTGTTTGTATCTACGAAAATATACAAATGGGAATAAGAAAAGAGAAGCATAACACATGATACTCATACAAAAATTCTGGTGTACAAACCAGTACACTGGTACATAAATATAACAAGAGCAACAATAATTCCCATACAACAGGCCATATATCACTATAACACCATGAATCACTGCAACAACATGTTGGTGTACTAGTATGTACACACCAACAACAAATACCATAAAAATTTCTCAAAAACAGACATAAATTGATTGTGAATCACTGCAACAGCATGTTGGTGTACTAGTATGTACACACCGAAAACAAATACCATAAAAATTGCTCAAAAACAGACATAAATGGATTGTGAATCACTGCAACAGCATGTTGGTGTACTAGTATGTACACACCAACAACAAATACCATAAAAATTGCTCAAAAACAGACATAAATGGATTGTGAATCACTGCAACAACATATTGGTGTACTAGTATGTACACACCAACAACAAATACCATAAAAATTGCTCAAAAACATACATAAATGGATTGTGAATCAATGCAACAACATGTTGGTGTACTAGTATGTACACACCAACAACAAATACCATAAAAATTGCTCAAAACAGACATAAATGGATTGTGAATCACTCGAATAAACCTAGGAGTGTACATATCTCAGACACACCAAAAACAAATACCATAAAAATTTCTCAAAAAATGTACATAAATGGACTTGAATTGTTACCTCTTTTTCTTTGAACAGATGTTGAAGGCTTTGAAGACTTTGATTTCTTCTTAGCTGGTGATGTTTTTGAAGTTTCTGGTACTGAAATCGATGTTGAAGGCTTTGTAGTCTTTGATTTCTTCTTAACTGGGTGATGTAGGCTTTGTAGTTTTTGAAGTTTCGCTCATCAAATTGATGTTGAATCTTCTAATCCTCTCTTAGATCTCGTCTTTGGTCCCGTTGATTTTCTGATTTCTTTTCTTTGCAACCGATGGAGTTGGGGATGAAATTGGTGTTGAATCTTGTGATGCTGACTTTGATCTCGTCGTTGGTGATGTTGATTTTTGAATTTCTTCTACTGCAACTGATGGATTTTCTTCTTCGGTTGATGTTCCATTCGCAACTGTTGGTGCGTTCTTCTTTGAAACTACTTACTGATACTTCAACCATCTAGGTGTTTTAGGGTTTTAGTCTATAAATTTTCTAGGATTTGTCTGCAAAAGTTCTTCTGAATTTTTTTTTTTGATTTTTTTCTTCTGAAGTTTCTGATAAAGCAAAATGTTGCAGTTACTCAATTTGTCCGTTACGCCGCAGTTTTAATCAATTTTTAATTCAAGGTTAACGTGTCGCAACCACGTTCATTGTATCAGTTACAAAACTGATTCATTTTATTGCACGTGTGCTTTATTAAAAGCGTGCGAAGGTTAGCTGCATCTTTATACAATTATTGGATTAAATTGTACCTAGTCAACTAAGTATGGACTTAAAGAATTTTTTTTTTGACGTATTTTATTTTTGCATCAAATTATCGGTTTTTTGGATTTAAACTCAACTAAGTACCGGTTTTTTTTTTCCCAAAAATCACACTGTTACAAACCAATGTAAAATGGTCACTGAACCGGAGAGTTGTGTTAATATTTACGGTTAATTTTGTCCGCGGTTACTCGAGATTAATTGTAAATTAATACAACAAGTAGGCTGACAGGTCCTAGATAGCAGCTCGAGTCAATTTTCACAGTTCCCTAGTCGGCCCGACGAAGATCTGATAACTCAGTTTTTTTAGGAGAAAACCATGGACGAATGGATTTGATTGAAAAATAACTTAGAAGAAAACCCAACAACCTTTGACTTTTGTTCAACAGTAGATATTCTTTGAATAAACCAACCGGCTATCACCGGTAATACTTTTGTCTTTACCCTCCTCGTAGAATCACGACACTGTTTCTTCCCACTAGCTTAAAAAAACTTCTCTCTCTTCTTTATTTTTTTCTTTGTTTATCCCCTCCCTCTCTCTCTAAAACACACACAGACATAAATGAGTGCAAAAGAAAATCAAAGAGCACCTCTTCTTTAATCAGAACGCCAAAGAAAAAAAGAAAAATGGTTCAAAGTCAAATCCAATCTCTATTCCTATCTCTTCTTCTTCTTTGAAAGGTTTGTGTTTCTTTTGCTTATTCTTCTTCTTCACACACAGAAAAGCTTCAACCTTTACTTGTTCGCATCATATCATTTTCATTTTCCTGGGTTTGTTTTGTCAGGCTTGTTCATTTGAGCAAATTTCAAGTGTTTATTACAAAAATTATGGGTTTTGCAAGAAATTAGATTCCTTATACTGTATTAAGCATACCCTTTGTGGTTGTGTGTCTTTTAATTTTGGTTCTTGATTGGAATTATGGGTTTATTTGGAGAACTATGGGTTTACTTCATTTTTGTGACAGTATTTTCTCAAGTTGATGTTTTGTATGGCCAGAATATAAGTTGTAATCTAAATGATCGTAAAGCATTAGAGGATTTATTCATAGGTTCGGGATCTAGAATTGAACTGTGGGGTTCAGCTGTTAATAGTTCTACAACTGCAACTATAGATTGTTGTAATTTGATTGGGGTTACATGTAATTCTTCTTCATCAAGGGTGATTAAGTTAGAGTTTTCAGATAGAAGATTACGTGGAAGTATCTTTGAGTCCTTGGCAGATTTGGATCAATTGCAAGTACTAAATCTTTCTCAGAATTTCCTGAATGGTTCCCTTCCATCTAGATTGTTTCAGTTGCAGAATTTGGAGGTTCTTGATTTGAGCGCTAATGAGCTTACTGGATCATTACCATTGGAGATTGATCTTCCGTCTCTCAGAATTTTCGATGTTTCTATGAATTCTTTCAGGGGTCAATTTGATACAGGTATCTGCAAAAACTCAACTCGAATTACTATTCTAAACTTAGCTATTAACTACTTCTATGGAGAAATTCCATCTGGTATTCGGAATTGTTCTTCTTTACAGCATCTAATTCTCAATTCCAATCTTCTGTTCGGAAGCTTACCTGATGAATTATTCTCTTTACGGAATTTGAGTCAATTGCTACTTCAGGAGAACTCATTTAAAGGGAATCTAAGTGATAGAATAAGTAACCTGTCTAATCTTGTTCAATTGGACGTTTCCTCAAATAGTTTTTCTGGAAGTCTTCCAGATGCTTTTTATAACCTTGGAAAGCTCCAGCAATTCTCTGCTCATTCTAATCTTTTCACCAGGCGTCTGCCAGCCTCATTATCAAATTGCCCAACACTTGAAAAGCTTAATCTGAGGAATAATTCCTTAGATGGTTCTATAGATTTTAATTGTACAGCTATGGTTAAGTTGAATTCCCTTGATCTTGGTACAAATCAGTTCCATGGACCCCTCCCTGCTAGTCTTGGTTCTTGCCGGCAACTGAGAGCCATGAATCTTGCGCGTAATGTTTTCCATAGTCAAGTCCCTGAGAGCTTCAAGAATTTGCAGTCCCTCTCCTACCTTTCAATCTCAAACTCTAGTGTCCATAATATTTCGTCAGCTCTTTCAATTCTCCAGCAGTGTAAGAATCTGTCTACTTTGGTCCTAACCTTGAATTTCCGGGATGAAGAAATGCCTACAGATGTAAATCTAGCTTTTGTGAGCTTGAAAGGTCTAGTAATTGCAAATTGTGGGCTCACTGGTTCGATTCCGCTGTGGATGTTCAATTCCAGCAGCTTGCAGCTTTTAGATTTATCTTGGAATAAATTGAGTGGAAGCATTCCAGATTCGTTTGTGGGTATGGATTCACTCTTTTACTTAGATTTGTCAAACAACACTCTGTCGGGGCAAATGCCAAGAAGCTTAACCACACTTCAGAGTCTCGTGTCTCGTAATGTGTCATGGCAAGATACATCCCCTGATTTTCCGTTGTTCATGAAGAGAAATCAAAGTGCAAGGGGTTTACGGTATAATCAGATTGATAGTTTCCCTCCATCTTTGGATCTGAGTTACAATGCTCTCAGTGGAATTATCTGGCCAGAATTTGGGAATCTTAAGAAGCTCCATGTGTTTGATTTGAGAAAGAATTTCCTTGTAGGATCCATTCCCTCAGAACTGTCAGGTATGACGAGCTTAGAGACATTGGATTTGTCTAATAATAATCTATCTGGAACGATACCCACATCACTGTCCCAGCTCAGTTTTTTATCGAGGTTCACTGTTGCTAATAATCAATTGGTTGGGAGAATTCCTACAGGTGGACAGTTTTCAACTTTTCCACCTTCAAGTTTCGAGGGAAACAAGAATCTATCTTGTCCTGATCACTCTAACTCGTGTCCTCCAGACGCAGTTCATTATTCTGAAGGACCTGAACGCATGACGAAACGTCACAGAAACATAGGTAAAGTTATAGGAATGGCTGTTGGGATTGCATCAGGAGCACTTTTACTCCTCGCCGTCATATATTTTGTCGTATCAAAGACCAACAACCGTACACAAGATGATCCTGAACTCAGTAACATTGGCTCCACAAATAAAGATTTGGATGTAACGGGATCTAGATCAGTGTATCTCTTCCAAAACAAGGACATGATCACCAAAGAGCTGTCTATTGATGATTTGCTGAAGTCCACAAACAACTTTGATCAAGCTAACATCATTGGCTGTGGGGGTTTCGGTCTGGTTTACAAAGCTGTCCTACCAGATGGGAGAAAAGTAGCAATTAAACGACTTTCTGGTGACTGCGGGGAGATGGATAGAGAATTCCAGGCTGAAGTTGAAGCCCTCTCAAGAGCTCAGCATGATAACCTGGTTCTTCTTCAAGGTTTCTGCAAATGCAAAACGGATAAGCTTTTAATCTATTCTTACATGGAAAATGGAAGCTTGGATTACTGGTTACATGAGAAAATAGATGGTGCTTTGTCACTTGACTGGGTGACAAGACTTCGAATAGCTCAAGGGGCGGCAAAGGGATTGGCTTATTTGCACCAATCTTGCAAACCCCATATTTTGCATCGTGATGTTAAATCAAGTAATATCCTCCTCGACGAGAACTTTGAAGCTCATTTAGCAGATTTTGGACTTGCAAGGCTTATTGACCCGTTTCAAACTCATGTTAGTACTGACTTAGTTGGAACTTTGGGATATATCCCTCCTGAGTATGGCTTAGCTTCAGTTGCCACTTTTAAAGGAGATGTTTATAGTTTTGGTGTTGTTCTTTTGGAGCTTCTCACGGGAAAGAGGCCGATGGATATGTGCAAACCAAAAGGCTGTCGTGATTTGATATCTTGGGTTCGTCAGATGAAAATAGAGAAGAGAGAAACTGAGGTTTTTGATCCGTTTATATACGACAAGGAGCATAATGAGGAAATGTTATTGGTTCTTGAGATTGCTTGCCGTTGTTTGAATGAATGTCCTAAAGAGAGGCCGTCAACCCAGCAGGTAGTTAAATGGCTCGACAACATCAATACCGATTGGGAGGATGAGACGGTATGACCACTGTATAAATGAAGTTCTGAGTAGAAAAATCGGTTTTTCACCCTGAATGACGGTATATCTTTTATGTGGTCAACTGTAAATACCTACAAAAGTTTTTAGATTCTGAGTTTTGTTTTCCAGCATAGGAGAGAGCCGCTTAGCCGAAGCCCTGGGCGGACATGCTAAGCTTTGCAGTTGTGACAAGTTCCTCAGTTTCATTAATTGTAGAGGAGTATATCATATATATGTATCTTACATAAACCTGTAATATAATATTCTGAAAATTTCTCTAGTTTTGCCAATAAGAGGAAGTATTCTTATTTTTGTTATTTTTTTCATTTCTGTCTCCGAGAAACAAAGTGTAAAACAGAACCAGCCAGCTTTGCATACTCATGCAAAATGTACATCTACATTGCACTGATTGCAGTTAAGAAACTCAAACAAAGTATACAGTAGAAGAAGCATTCGGTTACAAGACGTACGGTTCCAGTTTCAAACCCTGTCGACTGGTTAATCAAGTCTAGGAAAGATACTTTGATCTTTAGCTTGTTGCTTACCCATTGATCCAGGAAACTTTTTTGTCACGCTTAAAGATGATGATTATATTTCCATTTGCTTAATATGTGTAGCGTGACATTGACGCATTTCCACTGCATGATTCTGGTTCCATTTGCATTTCTTTGAAAATAATCTATATAAATAAATTTGACAAAAAGAAAAATAGAGGTTTCTTTTTAGATTACCTTTTAGAGCAAATTCCATTGTGGTTAGGAATAAAGGAGAAAGGTTTGTTTTTGTTTTTCGCCCACTATTAATAAATGGTAGCAAGACTTTTCTCAAGATGATAGAAAACTATTTCGTCGTCCAATATTCCTAGTCGCCGAAAGAGAGTCAAAAAATGCTGTTTAAGACTTGGCCTATTTTCAAGATCTTAACTCCCAAGTTTTTTAGGCATATGCAGACCGACATTAATTTCTTGCGCTGAATAGGTGGTTTAGTAGCCATTACATGTAAACACAATTTGCCATAAATGGGCAAAAAATGAGGTGCGTGGGATTAAAATTAGGTAGATTAAGTTATGTTAGAACCGTTTTAAAGCCACTTTTAAGATAGTGCAGGCGCTGAAAATCTAATGAATTCCACTTTAAAAAGGTCCAAAAACGAGACAACCTATAGAGTTCAACACATGGAACAGCAAGCCAACCAGATGGAGATAGAATTTATTTGTTGTTTGAAACAATTGTAAGTGGTTTTTATGATGATGATGACTCCTAGTGGAAATACAAAAATCGGAAATATCTTTTGGCCAAATGGGGGTGCGGGGAGTCACTTACTACTCCCTCAATAACTGCCTCCTCCCCAAAGGCCATGATGGATGGTTGTTTCAAGTGCTACTCAGTCCCTCACGTACAAACGCCTCATGCTTTTCACTACTTATATCGAAAATCTCAATCACTTTCCCCTCCATAAGTTTTTATTCTATCCCCCTTGTGGTGAGCTCTTCTTAGTTATGATGCTGTTGCAGGGTAATCTCATTTATTACACATCAACAATTAAGTTTTCGCTTGTCCCCGAATTACAAAACAGTTCCTTGAATACAATCATAAACTGCAGAAATGAGGAATGTTATTTTCGGGTTAATTAGCCAGTCATATACTTCTGCTGGTGCAGAAACGGGTTTTGCAGGTTTCATCCTCAGTTACACAAACTAACCATCCCTTTTCCGACTGCAAATCCAAATTATTCAACAGAGATAGTGAACTCAGAACCTCACTCTGTCATTCCAGATATAAGCTCAGAACTGTTTATTTGTTTTTCACTTTTCATGCAGAGCACTCTGCAGCTCATAATACCTGAGATGCCCTGGTTAGTTGAATTAATTTAGCCTGTGTTTGCTGTATCCCAAAGAGGCGAGAGCGGGACGGTACCAGAATTGGATACCCTTGTGAGTCTGTGACTTGCAGCAGGGGAGATCCTCGTTCTCGGACATGATGTACCAGTTCCAAGACCGAGAACCAAACAAAGAATAGTCATCACCGATGGAAACAAAAGAAACACAGATAGAAAATATTACTAACTAAAAATTTGTGTGAATAAAAAAGAGCGGTTTTATTTATTTATAAATCCATATAGCTATATCCTATTTGTTTAGGCAGACGAGCAGTAAAAAAAGAAAAACTTTCAAGTGTTGGTGAATGGTGTATAGTTATTATGTAGCATGAACATATATGTTCTGGAGTTGAAATGTATGAAGTACATCAGTATTTGTATAAACATCAAGCATTGTATTCCATATCATCTTCCATCTCATGCACAGCTTGGAGGGGTCCACTTCCAGATGAAAATCCAATCTCTGAAGTATTTACAACACCATTTCCATACAAACATACCTGAGGTTCAATCCTGTTTAATCTATTAAACTCGTCGTCTGAGAGAGACCAGCTGAAAATATCAATGTTCTTTTTAATTCTGTCAGGTTTCAAGCTGCATGGAAGAACACATGTTCCTCTCTGTAGTCCCCAACGAAGAATAACCTGCAAACATTAAACGACCAATATTCGCTGTCATTATTCAATTTCAACAGTTCGCAGTCTGACAGTTCCTTTGAACAACTAATAACAAATATCAGCCTATTCTGATTCAAGACACACACACACACACACACACACACACACACAGAGATGTCCTACAAAATTGCAACAAACAGAACATGACAGTTGGGTATTGTGTTTATTAATTAGAGGTGTGATGTATTCTCCATGCAAATATCTACCAGCTAAAAATTATGGCTTGAGAAACCAATCCGTCATAGGAGATCACATACATGCTTGAGAAACGTCTGTTTTTCATTTTATCTCATTAGTCTTTAGTGAAAAATACAGGTGGTAAGGAGTTAGGAAATGTGTTAACCAAGACAGACAAAGTTCATCATATTGTAAGGAGGCTTCTCTTACTTTAAGGTTTGTTTCCTTATGTACAAATATGTTAACACTAAATATAACTTCTCAACAATTTCAAAGCAATGACAGAAAGGAATATCGAATCGTGTTTCCATGCTATCAATAGAAGAAATAAAGTTTCCAATCCAGCGATATACAAAAACTGCATTCACAAGAAAAGACTGATCAAGTAGCTTAGACACAGCGATGAAGGAATTACTACTTAAGAATACCTGTTCAGGGGTCTTTTTATGCCGCTCTGCTATCTGGGCAACAGCGGATATTTTCAGCATAGGTCCATGAACCGATCTCGATCTTCTGAATGATATGCGAGGAGTCCCTGGTTCTTCTTCGCCGCTCGATCCAGTGTCGGACAATCCTTGACTAGAAATAGGTACTCCTAAAGGTGTGTGAGCAGATACATGTATGCCTTTCAATTGACAGAATTTCACTAATTCATCTTGCCTCCAGAAGGGATGCAACTCCACCTAATGAGTCAATCACATAATTAGTTGAGAACCTACTAAAAATAAGCCCTCGAATCATCTCCATGTAAGCCCAAAATTCAAAGTGGTTAATATTGTAGTCAACAACAAGTGAAAACTCATGGGTGACTATATTATACCTACACCCTCATTGGTATAAGATCAGAACACTGACACTTTCCCACAGCTAAATATATAGTTCAACATTAAGTTGAGAAATATAGTAATGGTTTTTAACTTTTAAGATGACAATCCTGAATAATTTGGAGGAAGTATATACTTCATGCAGTACCTCAACTTCAAATGAATAAAGAGTAAAAAATCTAACAGGACTGCTAATTGGAATATATTCTAAAAAGTGATTGTAAATTTTGGGGAATGCTTGTCTGAAAAGTATACCCCTCAGATATGAAATTCAAGACGATATACCATAAAACTTGAATATATTACGCAATTTAACAGGGTAAAACTTCGATGCATCAAAGGCTAATTTCATATGCTATGAAACTAAATACAAATTTATCATTCAGTTTTTATTTCCATTATCAATTACTAGTGGTTTTTAAACTAAATACCTGATTGACTGCTGGAACAATTTTAGCAAATTGGAGAAGTTCGCTGATCTGCTGCATATCAAAATTACTAACTCCAATAGACTTAACCAGACCAAGCTCTATTAAGCCTTCCATTGCCTTCCACGTTGGTTGCAGTCTCTGTGAAAACTGTCTATATTCACTACCCAAATTGGATGGAGGGTCAGTTGCATCACCGAAGGCTGAATTCTCAGGCCAATGTACCAAGTAGAGATCCAAGTAAGAAACTCCTAGATTCTTAAGAGAAACCCTTACTGAATTCTCTATCCTCCTGATAGAATTGGTAGTACAGTAAAGCTTAGAAGTCAAAAAAATCTCCTCCCTACTTAGTCCACCATGAAAAGCCTCTAAAAGTGCTTCACCAACTTCGATTTCATTTCCATAGAGATGGGCACAATCTAGATGACGATATCCAACCTCTAGAGCAGTTTTTACAGCTTCGACGCAAAGGTCTCCTCCACTCTGCCATGTCCCAAGTCCTACTGCAGGAATTTTTGTCCCGTCATTCAGTATAAAGTGATTTCCTACACATCCTCCTTTAGCTTTCATTTCTTCAGTCTCCTTCTACAAGAATAAACAAGAACTGGAAATGTAAAACAATTGAACAATTCAGAAATAAATATGAAAAACTAAAATAAATCTTTTACTTCAATAAATAACTTCAGTTTTACACTAATAAAAAAAATATATTACCCGGATTAAAGACAAAACCCCAAAATTGAACCATCACAGTGAAAATGGAGAAAAACCCATTGACCTTGCCCAATATTAACATGATCTTAGAAGGAAAAAGTTGAAAACCCTAACTAGAAATTGCAGTAAACTCTAGAAAACAGCCAACCATATTAAAAATTAGTGTGTAGTTGTTTGTATATTACTGAATAATCTTGCATTCATCTTTAAAAAAAATGACAGAAGAAAAACCCTAATTACTTGTAACATTTTGGAATCTGTATGTAAGCCCAAGAACCAATACTGAACAAAAATAACATACCCAGATGATCAGAATCCCTGAAAAAAGAAGCTCAAATTAAGAGTGCAATAAACTCACCAAATAAGATCAAGATAGCAGCAGTGGATAAATGTTTTGTTTCTCTTTCTTTCTTGGTTTCTTTCTCTTCCAGGAGTGAAAACAAAATATAGAACGAGAACTTGTTTTAGTATTTTTTTAATGTTTTCTTTTCTCTCTACTTGTAAAATTGTTTGTTGAGAGAAAAACAAAAAAAAAAGGAAAGAAGAAATGTACTAGAATTTTGACACAAAAAAAAAAAAATCTCCACCAATAAAAAGACAAGACTGAAAATCCCTCCCTCCCTCCCTCCAACTAACCCCACCTACCTACCATTTTAATCAAAACATTCATTTTCTCTCTCTCCTGAAGTTGCTCTGTTTGGTTGCCAAGAGACGTAAGCTATGGACAAACTATATAAGTACCAATCCAACTGTAAAACTATAAGTTGCTCTGTTTGGCACAGTATAAGTATGATGAATGATAGTACTACTTAATTATGCAGTTCTGGATCCTGATAGATGAATACAGAAAGAGAGCTGATTCTTTCTTGGTGAATCATTTCACTGTCCATGAAACTAGATGTGTCACCTCATGTAAAATTCTAGTCCAAATCGTATGAGGTATAGGTGTCAACGTGTCTGTCTTAATCCATTTGAAGGGAACCAAAGATGTACCGTTTTGTATCCGGCCCGCATCTCAACTACACATGGAATATTCCTTTTCCCCCAAACTTTGGTGTGCGGTGTACTTTCGTCTCGTTATTATTTAGGATTTCTTGTTATTATTTAGGATTTTTGTAAGAGGGAGAGCAAAAACGGATTCAAGGAGTACGCAAATCATAGTTAACTCATTAACAAGGATATTTTTCTAACTCGGACAAATATATCCTCACTAAATACACCTATTGACCATACAAACTTTCATATGCATCTATCAGAAACTCTCCATCGTTGTTCCGCCACCATCATATTCGCCTTCTAGTTGTTGATCAGATGTTAACCAGTAAGTCCCTTGTAGGATTCAGGTCTGCGTATCAAACTGGTTTAATTCAAACAGTTCGATTGCGGATGGCAGAAAAGATCCCATGTATTTTTCTTTAAGTTTTTTCCATCCAACCCAAGATGAATAACCCGAATTATTATTTAGAACGACGACTCTATCTATCTATATCTATTTTATGGGTTTTCTTGTGATCCGAATGGTTCATTTGAATCCAACGTAATTTCAATTTTTAAATAATTTATTAGGATTTGATAATCCAAGATTTATTGTGCCTACACTTGGAATCAATTGGTCTGGGAGAGACGTTATAAACCCTTCTCCATTGATGGTATTTGCAATCATATTTGATCTGTTTCAAACCAGATTTAAATTTAGGAACGCGTGATGGAGAAAACTAAGAACAAAGAGTTGGTCAAGAAAAAGGATCATGAAGAAATGTTGAAACTGAAGGAAAGGGATGATAAAGAAAAAATAGTTGATCAAGAGAGGAACATGGTCAAATAGATTGATGAGGAAGAAAAAGAAAAGGTCAAGAAAGAGTTTCGCGAAACTATACTTAGATTTCTGAAAGATCATGAGGAGAAAAACAAAGAGAGGGAACATGAAGAAAATAAGAAGAACAGAAAAGACTACAAAAATTTCAAGAGAGATGGGATGCAGACAATCCAAGACAAGAAGCCGGACAGATCAATTTTTGGGTATATGGTTTTTTCAAAAGGCGGTCCCTCCTTCGGGTTCATCAAAGTACAGGAAAAGGATGGAGTGTTCATTCGATTAGTACATGAAAAGGAAGGAGTGTTCATTCGACTTTAATGACAAAATTTAGGTTTCTCTATTTCATTGTACTGTTAATGGAATTGTTGGAAGTGACCCTTATGGATTAATGGAAATTTTATCTTTATTAAACTAATTGTCTAAATGATTCACATGGTGATTAGTTTGAATGTATTTTAGAGATTCACATGGTGATTAGTTTGAATGTGTTTGGATGTGTTTCAGAGTTTATTTTTCTCTTGTTTATTACTATACCGATTTGACATGCCTTAGTTTAACTGACATACGACAAACAAGCTTGAGATAACAACGCTTGCGAGTTCGACCGAGCAATGCTCTAACAAAAAACTCTTGATACCCAACAATAAAGAAGATACCAAATAATAAGCCAAATAAATTGACACAGTTTTTCTTAACCGGTAACAATTGAATCACACACACATCCATACACAATATAATGGAATATATGCACACAATTCACAAGATACGAAAACCAATAAGAAATATTTCTCGTCTTCAAATCTTCTTTAATCTTCAATAACCTACACAACACCACTTGAATCTCTTGTGATCAATCATGCATAGAAAGAAGTCTGTTAACAATGGATTATCAAAAGATGTCTTTAGATCTAACAACACTTCTAAAGATCCCGTCGATATTTCGATCTAGTTTGAGTGAATCTTATATCTGAAGAAAAGACTCAAGAATAAGCAAACTAGGTGCAATCAAAGTTTCAACAACCGTTAGTCAATCAAATCAATCGAAAACTAATAACACTGCAATTATCTAGTTTCCCACCAACGGTACTCGTAGAGCTTCTTGATCCCACAGAAGTATTTAAACGAGCGGTCGTAAGAGATTTCACCTAATTAGGATACATTCCTCTCTGAATAGACTACTCCACCAGAAACAACAAGAAATGAAGTTTGTCTGGCTCTTAGGATAGTTTGATAGAAATGCAAACTTAGGTATTTATAGACCAAGGATGTTTGGACACCCAGGAATTCCCAAAACCGAAAATATTCTCAAGATTTGCAATGAATGGAAAAAATCAGTTTTCCTAATTCCAATATAAATGCTTGTAAAAATATTTCTGAAATGTCTCAATAGAAAATCTCCAATTAGTAAATGCACATTACTAATTTTTATTCTCTAGAGATATGCATTTAATTGTTGGTAATTAAAGCATATAAAATCAAAAACCTTAATTAAAATATTCTCAATTTATTTCGGCACAGGATCACCTTGAGTACTAAGGAATATCTTTGAACAATAAATGATAAGAGTTACTGCTCGTGTTCAAAGTATATTGACATCTTTTCACTGCAAATCCTTATTTCATATTTACATGTGAAAAGGCGAGGGTACCCAAATATACCTCAAGCTAAAACTTTTCCTATCTATAAGTCCTTTCTACGAAAGTGATTGTCTATGGACTGAGTCGAGACAATACAACTAATCGGTTCACACTTCGTGTGATCGTCTATGGATACGAGATCGAGACAATACAACAACGAAGTATGTTACTTGATAAAAAGGTTCGGACTTAACCAAACACAATAGGATTCACTTATCAAGTAAATAGGAATTAACGTTTGTGTAATTTACTTTAATTATAATAAAACAATTATAATGCGGAAATATAAAGTAAATGACACAGCAATATTTTGTTAACTAGGAAACCGCAAATGCAGAAAAACCCCGGGACCTTGTCCAGAATTGAATACTCTCAGGACTAAGCCGCTACACAAAATTACACCTAACTTCGCATAATTGAGACCAAGCAACTAAACCTATAGTTCACCTAGTTCCGTCTGTATTCCCACGCCTCCGACCTTAGTCACGTACTTGGAACAATTCCTTTGGTTCGTATTCCAAACAGTAAAGGAACAACAAATATGTTTGGTATCAACTCTATTCAACCAAGTGATATGAGTTGGACAAAGGCTCTTCCGTTTATCTTAACATAAACTCCTTCGTCAGGTCCTTAGATCTATCTTATGTTCAATTACCGAAGTAATCGTTTAAGATTAAGCCAACAACACTATTAATCCAAAGAATTGTGTTGATGCCGATATACTCAACTAATCAATCCAATCTATCACAAAGATAAACCGATTATTAATTGGATCCTCTTTTACCGAAACAAGTATTGTGCACACCAAAGATTATGAACCCACAAATCAGAAATCTTCAATATCTTCTTCGTCTTCAATCTTCTTAGATCTTCAATAAACACCCACACACAATCACTTGAATCTCTTGTGATCAATCACGCACAGAACGGAGTCTGTTAACAATGGATTATCACAAGATTGCCTTTAGAACTAACAACAGTCTAAAGATCCCTGTCGAAACTCTGAACTAGTTTGAGTGAATCTTATATCAGAAGAGAAGATTCTCAAGCTTAAACAAACTAGGTGCAATCAAAGTTCAACCACCATTAGTCAATCAAATCAAAGAAAACAAAAGATAAATCGCAATTATCTAGTTTCCCACCAACGGTACTCGTAGAGCTTCTCAATCCCAAAGAAGACTTTAAACTGAGCGACCGTAAGAGATTTCGCCTAATTAGGTTACTCTCCTCTCCGAATAGGCGGCTACACCAAGAAAAACACAACAAAGAGGAAGTCTGTTGTTACGGAGGATTAGTTTGCTAGAAAGGAAAACTTCAAGTATTTATAGACAAGGAAGTTTGGACACCAAGGAATTTCCAAAACCGAAAATATTCTCAAGATATTCATTAAAGCACAAATCCGGTTTCCATAATTCCTGGAAATGCTCTGTCCAAAAATAATCATCGAAATCTCTCGGAAAATCTCTAATTAATAAATGCACATTGCTAATTCTTATTTCCCTGCAAAATGAAGTTAAATACCTTAATTAAAAGATTCTTAACTTATTTATGTTTCGATCCTGGGATTCTCTTCCCTTAGCTATTAAGGAATAACTTTGAACAATTAAAGAAATAAACATTTATAGCACGTGTTCAAAGTATGTCGACATCTTAAATTTGTAAGTTCTCTTTCACACTTACAACCTTGAAACCGATTTGCCACACTTCCAAGCAAGTTTAAAATTGGTTCATCTGACTTTCAAGAACTATGCGATTGATCAAATAACATTCAATCACAATCATGGGTTTAACGGTTCTACCAAAACAAGTTTCGGTTCTACCTTCCATGTGAGTAATGTGCATAGTCACACTAGCTTTCCAAAATTCGGTTGACTAGGTATTAGGATCGGTTCCCCACATATATATGGTATCTAACTTATATGTGTTGCACATGTCCATAGGATCGGTTCCCCTTTGCCTAAAAACGTGTTGCACATGTTCATAGGATCGGTTCCCCTTTCTGCTAGAAACCTTGCTGCACCTCGTACAAGGATCGTTTCCCCTTTGTGATGTACTACACCTCTTACTAGGATCGGTTCCCCTTTCCCATATTTGGTCAGACAGAAAATCACAAACCCGATCATACCATCTCAGGTGATTACTTAATATCGGTTTCACTAATAAAAGTCATACCAATACATAAGTCAGGCCTTTGCGAATAGTTCTACCAAGAACACAACAAGTCGTGAACGGTTATACTCAATCACACATATTGGTTGTTCATAAGATATGCAATGAGTAACAAAACCAATAACGCCTGGCGATTTCCTTTTCGATTCACATACAAGTTTATGAACTTACTTCCTTAGAACACATGTAAAACATTGTTCCCTAAGATGAAATCCTCACCTCATACCCATACACAATCACAATAGCATTCAAATGATTATGGCGATGTCTTATCTACAAAGTTTAATGGTTAAGCAATAAACCTCGTATTGTATTCCTTAATACTATGTCTATCTACAGTTCAAATATGCTTCACAGTTTTGTTTTCAATATGCACGACTTGAAAGATACGTTAGGGAATGAAACAGTTCAAGTCAAATATCACTAACCTCAAGTGGAAGGATGATTGTTTTCGTTGTAGCTCCTTGCTTCTTCACATCTTCAAGTCTTCGCAATACCTGTAAAGTATCATTATCCTAATACTTTCAAGCTAACCTATACGAAGTTGACTCTAGTACATAATCAAGCGACTCTTAACATGAGTTTTGATTCACTAAAATATGACAACCAAACTTGACATACCAACGCTTGGTGGGTTCAACCGAGCTATGCTCTAACAACATGTATTTGCATTCTTGGAATCGGTTATACCATACTTCCAAAAAAGTTTAGAATTGGTTCGCCTGTTATCCAAGACTACTATGGAATTGATCAAATACCAAATCACATACATCGGTTCATTCGGTTCTACTAATCACTAGGATCAGTTATACCTGATTATGGAAATACTTGTGATCGGTCACACCAGTCACTAGGATAGGTTACACCAGTTACAAGGATCAGTTCCATATACACATGGTATTACTTGTGATCGGTCACACCAGTTACCAGGACCGGTTACACCAATTACAAGGATCGATTACACATAATCATGATTGGTCACACCAATTACTAGGATCAGTCACACCAATTATAAGGATCGATCATACCATCACATGGTGATTACTTAGAATCGGTTGCACCAATTAATAAAAACCAGTCATACCAAATCATAAGTCAGGCATTGTGATTAGTTATACCAAGATAAATAAGCTAAGTTAAGATCGGTTCTACCATCTCACACATATTGGTCATCCAAAGATTTGCAATGGATAGCTGGACCAAAGCCTCATGATTTCCCTTTCGATTCATAAAACAAGTTCATGAATGTACTTCCTTTAAACAAATGTAAATCATTGTGTAATTCTTATCTTTTATACTAGATTGATCTTGGATATTGATTTTTGAGATCGTCCAAGAACTCTTTTACGCAATCAGGTACACGGACCTTTGGTCTATACATATTTATTATGGAAGGTAAAGAGAGAAAATCTATATACAATCTTATACAAGGGTCTTTACTGTTGACCTACTTGTGATTGTATTAGGTTTTGTTCATACAGGTTTCCGAACGAAAAAGTTAGTGGTGTAATAGGTACCCTCTCATTTCCACAGTCTTAATTTAAACCCGATCGGCTAAAACTTGGTCGTTCGGTTCAACTTTGGCCGAGTGTCATAACTTCATTCGCCCTGAAAAGGAGAGGATACCTAGTACACCACCAACTTTTTTCATTCACGAACCTGAATGGATAATTCCTTGTACAATCAATAAGTATATATCAAAAGTAAAAGATTATTGTATACCTGATTATATATCAAGGTCACCCTAGTATGTGCTCGTACTGTAAAAGAACCGAATTCCATCAAGAACAAGTCTTATAGGTTCTTTACAATTAAACTAAGATCATCCAGGTTGATTGATAATACACTACTTATGATATATCAATTATAAATATAAACGATATAATGAGGAAAATAAATAATACAAGACACCAGGTGTTAATACCCAAAAATCGCTTCTAGGTAAAACAATGTACTGCTGTAGTACGTTCTCTAGGTTCGAAAATCAAAATCATACAAAATGAGCCTAAACCAAGATATTGGCCGTTCACATTTTACTCCGGTTACAAAGAGGAAATGGGTTGATCTTAGGGGAGGGAAAGCAAAGAAAGTTTGAGGAAATCAGTGGTGATTGAATTTGGGTGTGAGGTTATTGAACTATGGAAGAAGAAGAGCTTGGGAATGATGAGCTTGTTCTGTCTTTTGAATAGACAATGTATCTATTTATAGTTGGTGTTGATGGTGGATTTTTAACAAAGATCAAAACCGTAAAATCATGATACTGCATGTTTCTGATACGGCTTCAGGCATGTGACGATTCATATTTTACGAAGCCATGATGAACATGTCTTTCGAAAAGCCTCCACTAGCTGAGCGTTCGATCCCTGGCATTTCATTGTGCCCTCTATGTAGAATAATAGAATTGGGATGTCCTCCTACATAATTGTTTGTTTAGAGGGCTTAACGTCTTCAGGACGTCGGTGATACTCACTGTTCTCAGACTACATGAGAGCGACCCCCTCTACATAGAAGAACGACTGGGCGGTTCTCCGTAAGATTGAGAGCAACAGCGCCTTCAGGTTAGTGACACTCACTGATCCTGACTATGTAGGGCGACCGTGTATAGACTCGGGCGTTCTTGTAAGATTTGAGAACGCCTTCGGGATATTAGCCGTCTACTGACTATGCACATAGATTAATTCTACCGTGACATTCGCCACTGAATTCCCAGAATGATCTATTGTTGCTCCTATTCCATGGTCGAATCCACGGACTGATCCCATGGAATGGCAATAACACTTGCTCCTATTCCATGGTCGAATTCACGACCTGATCCCATGGAATGGCAATAATAATTTATATTATCATTATTCCAATTTCATGATCGGATTCACTGCTAATCTCATGGAATGGTAATAGATAATTTTATTACTCCGATTTTATGGTCGAATCCACGATCAAATGGAATGTTAATGCCTGTTTTATTATTCCAAGTTCATGGTCGAATCCACAGCTGATCCTATGAATTGATAATAAATAACTACTCGTTTTATTGTTCTGTTTCATGAATTATTCTACACTGAATTTCATGAATTAGCAATAAATACTCAAACATCGGGCATCTGGATCATCACTGAGTAAGCCCCACAAAAATAGTGTAAGTGTACTCGACAATGATGCACGACTGAGCACCCGGATGCACGAACGAGCATCCAAAAATATGGACAGATGAGGAATGCTACGCTAAACAGGAGAAAACAACAAATATTAATAAAATAATAATGAGCGCTCAGGGGCCGGGCCCACAGGCCGGCCGGCCGGCCATGCCCTAGCCGTGGCCGGTCCCATGCTTCTTCCATTATTTTGCCCTATTTTGTTATTTTCATGAACTCATGAAAAACTCCTTGATTTTAGCAACTTTCCTTGTTTTTGCAAAATTCATGAATTCTCCATAACTTCACGGATTCATGAAAAATAATATTATAAAATATGGGAAGGTGTACGGGACCGGGCAACATAGCCGGTCCCACACCTCACAATCCCTTGGTTTTTATAATTATTATTCCCTAAACTCATGAAACTTCTCCGTTTCAACAAAAACTCATGGATTCTCCATAACATCACGGATTCATGAAAAATAATATTATAAAATAGGGAAAGGAGTGCGGGACCGGGAAACATAGCCGGCCGGCCATGCCCTAGCCGTGGCGGGTCCCACACCCTGCAATCCCTAGTCTTTTATAATTATTATTTTCCTCAAATTCATGAAACTCCTTAGTTTGAGCAAAAATCATGATTTCTTCATAATTTCTCAAATTTTGCTCAAATCATGAAAATTCAAAAGCCAACATGGTCACATGACCGGCTAGCCTCTCACGGCAATTTTAAATGTTAAAATACTCTTATTTTAATATATTACAAAATATTGATCAATTGAGCATACATGCTCATTCCAACAAAAATCAAGAATTTCAGTCAAGATGAAACTCTTCTGAAATCCACAATATTGCTCGAACGCACATCAGAAAATTCTGAAACTCTCAGTACGGGGACACGAACACCATGGAAACACTTGCATGCCTTAATGACCGACCAGGATTATCCCCAGGGCTTGCACAAGTCCGGTACCACACGTTTTCATAATTCTGACCTGATTTGCGCAATTGCACATACTGGGCCCGAACTCTTTCCAACCAACTTGGAGATTGCTCAAACGACCAACAATTGGTCCCGTGACCACCAAGAGCCGGTCCCATGCTCTCTTGGTCGGTCCCCCATCTTTCATACTTAGGTTTTGTCTAATGCTGAACCCAACAATATTTCAATAAATGATGAAACCGGCACATAATCATCATTCTTTCACCAACTCTCCAACTGAGAACCCTGGTGCACGCTCACTCGAGCAATTGGGCATCACATGGACGTCCATGGGCTCATGTGATCGGTCCTCCTTTGCTCATGACCTATTTTCAGCAATTCGTCGACTAATGAGCAATTCATCAAAAATTAGGGTTTTCGAACAAACGCTCAACAAATCATTATTCTGAGCAAGTTCAAACACCAAATGAATTTATGTTGATCCACGGGGATTAATTATAATATCTGGTAATCTACCAATATTTTTATATTTTATTGGGTTGCGTCACCAATAAATATTTCGTCGAATTGAGCAACTTTGCTCAGTCGCTCAAATATTGATTCAACTATCAATATTTTATAAATTGTTAGTAATTTGTCGAATTTAGCAACACCTGCTCAATTGCACGTCAAATTATCAACATTCGTTAATTTGTCGAATTGGGCAATACTTGCTCAATTGCACGTCAAATTCTCAATATTCAGTAATTCGTCAAATTGAGCAATACTTGCTCAGTTGCTCGAATATTGATCCAAACTATCAATATTCAGTAATTTATCAGTATTTCGTCGAATCGAACAATACTTTCTCAGTTTCTCTAATAATCCACATATATTCGGTAACTCATAAATATTCAACAACTCGTTGAATTTACAATATTTGCTCAGACAAACAACATTAACATTCATGAATCGCTGAGCATTTGCCAAACATGCTCGATTCAACAAAACCTAGGCTCATTGCCTAATCACCAACAACCGAGAAACTAAATACACGTCATCATGCAGACTCCACGATTCATGAGACATCAATCACGTCAAATTGGGGGATAACAACTAGGGTTTTGGTCTCATGCCTACAAAGACGTGGATTCATCCACGACGAGAAATGTGCGTAAGTTGTGTCAACGGTTGAAGGAGTAAGCAAAGTAGTGGGTGCACCATCAGTCAAGTCTCCACACGACATGGAACTGACTTTACCATGATCTCCCACTTTCCTACTCTTTCACTCAAGAAACCGTCACACTTACAGGGATCAGTGGTTCATCATTCTTGCAATATAAATAATTCTAAATCGAGGACAATATCATCATCAGCATCATCATTATCCGTCAACAACTCGATACAAACTTATTCATAAAACTCAACTTTAGCAGTTCAGCAATATTGCAGAAACCTTCAATACACCCACAATCCTTGATCATCACTGATCCCACACAATTCTCAGTTTCCCTCCTATAGATCAACCCATCTCCCTCTTTGCGACCGAATTGACTCTGGAATGGCCATTATCTTGGTTTAGGCCGGAGTCCTACAAATTAATCTCTCGAATCTAAGCACCCCCTTTGCAGTGGTGCATCTGTGTGAGGTTCAACAGTTTGCTCGGTTGAGGAGTCTCGACAACGCGCTCGACTCTTCACTTTCCTAAAAAACCAGCGAACCGTTTTCCCCATCCACAGATTGGCGACCACAGTGGGAGATTAATCTCTCGGTTGCAATCTCTCATTTTCATAAAATGGTTGATCTTAGGTCAGGTTCAGTTACCAATCCCAACACAAACAATGCTAGCACTAGCAATAATGGTGGTACTCCATAAACTACTCCTGCTTCCAACATTGTTGCTGGTGATACCACTCCTCCGCAAACCAACATTGGAGACAATCCTCTCTTCGGCCGGTCTCCCGAAGAAATTAGAGAAAACCCACCTACCATAGGTGATCTCATGAAGGTGCAAGAAACTCTTGCCAAGAATCAGATTGACATGGCTAACACATGGAAAGAGCTGTGCAATTATCTACAAACTCTCACTGACAAGATGTCAGAGAAAGCTCAAAAGAAAGGAAAAGCCAAAGAAACATCTCCGGATGCTAATCCTGAAGTCACTCCATGTAGTAGATGATGATGAGGTGCATAAAGCTGCAGATAATCCACCAACAAAGGAACCTGCAGGCTTCATCACTCGTGAGGACCTGGAAAGCTTCATGGAGGATCGAGAAAAATACAAAGCATCATCTGTTCATCGTCATCAACCTTTGTATCTTGATTCTACACAAAGAATTCTTCTCCCGAAAGGCTGCACCTCCCCAACATTCACACTGTACAATGGAACATGGAACTCTTGAGAACACATCTCTCGATTCCTGAAGGCACTAGGAGAGCACAAACAAAATCATGTCGTCCATCTAAAAGAATTATCAAAATCTCTGACAGGCCGAGAATACACCTGATACAACCACATTGCACCTGGAAGCATCGCTAGTTGGGGAGAAATGGTTAATGCCTTCTACAGAAAATACTTCTTCGTCTCAGAGCATATTACTCTCTCCGACTTAAGAAGAATGTCTCAGAAGAGCAATGAACATCAGAACGATTATGTGAAGAGGTTCAGAGTCCAAGATTTGGATTGTCATGACCAGAATGTCACTGAACAACAACTGGTGGACTTGTGCATCAACGGATCTAGTCTACAGATCCTTGCTGGAAAATCTCCAGTTCCATGCTTTCTCAGAGCTTCATGAAGTAGCCAAACGATCAGCGACTATTGCATCTTCTTTACTGTAAAGAGCAAAGTCTGCAAGGTGGAGGAACCACGAAGTAGCCGATACCTAGTCAACAATCAGTATAATCTCCAGCCTTCAACAAATTTTGTTACCGGAAGGAATGAAAGGAAAGCCGAGACACGACATCAGAGCGCTTCTCCAAACATCCCAGGCTCCTTTGAAGATGATGCGTGTCGTAGGTGCAATCAAATTAATTAATATTTCCACTCAATTAAAAATAATATAATGGAAGTCAAGTTCGTTCCCACGAGGAGCAAGAGATTCTAGTTGTAAAAATTGTCACAAAAAGGGGGGATGTATAAAGCAAAAGAAAATAAACAAAGCAATTAAAAGGTAAAGTTGAAATCAATAAGAGAGACAAGATCAAGGAATCCTTCTTTGTTGCAAAACAATGAATCAAGTTATGTTTTTCATCCACATGTTATTAGTCACAAATTATCACCAACCGTAGGTAAAGCAGCTAGATCAGTGCTAAACCCCTAAATCCCTTCTATCACCGGACACGGAAGTTCTCGACTACCGGATTCTATTTACCAAACCACCTAGTAGTAGATCACTCAAGATGTAATTTAAATAAACGCATTAAGATTTATGAACTTATTAGGTTGATATTAGTAGTTAGACTCTTAGATCAAGGTCTACTTGCTAACGTTGTTTTCACACACAATTGCTCCACGGAATCCCTCCGCAAGGTCTCGTGTTTGCTACTTATGTAAAGAGTCAAGAAACGATTACTTATCCCCTAACTTTCACTAGCTTTAGATCAAATTAACAAATCAATTTAGCGTGCACTCTAAACAATCTATCAATCATGAATGAATGAATAAACATTCCTATTAGTAAAAACAATCGATAATCATGTGAAAAACCTCAAGATAGAATTGAAACAAAACTCAAATCATATATTAAGAACTAGGAATTCATCCTCAATCAATAAAATTAGCTACTCATGTTAAGGAGTTCACACAAAGAATAAAGAAGAGAGAATTGTTGTGTGTGTAAAAAGGTGTAAAGATATGTAAAAGTGTGTAGAGAACTTCTCTACTTATAGGCTTCAATGTTCTCCATATCTTCCAAGGAATAGAATCCTTTTCCCTTAATAATTCAATTTCCAAATTCAAGTCTTCCTCATCTTCCATATTCTCTTTCCAAATTTGACCCAAATTCTCCATCCAATTCCAAGTCCAAGTCTTCACACCCATGAGAGAAGTCCACAGAAAATTCTGGAATTTTTGGCTCATGGAAAAGCGGTATTATGCCTTAATCCCGCTGAAAAATCACCGACGGTCACCTGAAAATTTCACCGTCACTGGTATATTCGACGGAATATTCCGTCAGTCCACCGTTAGAGATAACGGTCAACCGTCAGTCAACCGGGTCAAGGGAAGGAAGAAGGTCAGCTGAGTCAGCTTCTAACTCAGCTGATTGAATGAGTTAGTATTGGCCAAGGCCATTGCACTGGCCTAGACTCTGTGCTGCACCAAGATAGCACTTCACATCATTCATAACCCAAACTCCATTCATTTTCTCTGGCAACTTAGTCTTCAAATTCTACCATCTGTTCATCATTTTGAATCCCAACTCAGCCTGCAATCTTCACATCAAACAGACCCCCATTTGCAATTCACACTCACTCTCAGTTCAACTGCCACTGCTCAAGCATCTCCATATCAGACTTCACCCGCACTTCATTCTGGTAGTGCAAGAATCACCTCATGCAAGACCAACTCCATCCTTGCATTGCAGCATCAACAAAGCTGCACCTGGAATTCCATTGCACAAGTCCTGTAATCATTGTCATCGGCGGCAACGAGTTGACGCGTCGGAGTAGAAAATCTGGCAGAGTCTCCTTTGTTTTCTGGGCATTTCCAGGCCATTTCCAGGCCATTATTTTCTTCACCTGTGACAATCCTACACATTCATATAATTCTCAAGCTCATTTCCACATACAGCAGCAAGGCTCGAATCATCAGCAGCTTTTTCCATTATTGCCATCGGTACCACTACAAACTGCATCTTGTATCTGAAATATTGCAGCACCATCAACCATCTCTTATCTGTTCATATCAACAATAGGCTTGAACCCTAACTGTAGTTATTCACAACATCAGTTGTTCACCACTTTCAATCTCATCCTGCGCCAATTTCATATCGTCAAACCCACCGTAACAAAGAAAGCACCACCGGTCATCAATTCTTGCTTCGATTGCAGCAATGACAAAGAAAGCCCATCTCTTATTTCTTCCGATTCATCTCAATCATTCAACAACTTGTTCTTCTATTCGAATCAAGCTAACCCATTCTTAATCCATTTTTTGCTTTCATCACCATAATTCCACCTTCTTGTTCTTGTAACAGATTCCATCTATCTTCCAATTTCATCTTTCTTGAGATCAAAAACCTTGATTTCATCTGCTCTTTCCGATCTCCACATCTCCATCTCTCATGAACCAACAACGACGAGTTCATCCCCTTCTTTGTATTTGAGCTTCTCTCATCGATTCCAGCAAATCCCATCACCGTGCTTGAACCAAAGAAACAAATCTGAGAGCAATTTCTATCAGTTGCAGAGATTGAATAAACCCTAACTCTACAGTTCATCGCCATCTCTTGTTTTCAATCATCAAACTCAGGTTCATCTCTCACTGTGTTCTTCTTAATTCATGTCTCAATTTCAATCTCCTCTCAATTTCTTGGAATTAATAGTAGCAATGGCTGCGTTTCTCACCTCTTTTCTTTTTTTTTTTCTTTTTCTTTCAGATGCAAATAATGATTGAGAGGAAATAATGATTGAGAGTAGATATTCCTCAATTTAGGGTTGGACGGATACTTACACCCTCTGATAAATGATAAGGGGTACCCTGATGACAACCCCCTTATCCTTGACTGGGCCTGGCTTTAGTACTCCTCCAAATTGGGTTGCCCCTTAACCTTGGCTGGGCTCCAGATAGTGTTTACCCATGAAATGACAATTTTGCCCTTTTGGCTCAAATAGAGTAATTTCTTCTTCTTTTCCTCCGTGTGACTCCAAAGTAGCTACAAAACTCAAAACAAGCGTAAAATACATAATTTACAAGAAAAATAGCAAAGAAAGCATAAACAATAGATAGTAAATAGGATGTATTCTACACCCTATCAAATTCCCCCACACTTAGACTTTGCTAGTCCTCGAGCAAATCAAACTAAAAACTCACAACTTCAAAGCATTCAAGCGTCCCAAGCATCCAAAGAGTTATGAGGACATAGAGTTTCTGCATGCTAGTAATAAGAAGTTAGAAATACTAAAGAACATATTCTCATTCTTAAATGTTGAGTGAGAAGTAACCACACCATAATGAGAGAACGCGTGTTTGAGAAACGATCAATAAGCATTTCGCCTCGACTTCTGCCTCACCAAAAAGGATTTTATGATAATTGCACTCAAAAAGACGGCTTTTTTATGGGTCTCACATGTGTGCAGGTAGGAATGAAGAGAGAATTCCTGCAACACGTTGATTGGTGGGAAGGGCAACTTCCGAAATATTTTTGAAAACCCACATCTTTTAACATTTTGAAAAACCATTTTTCTGACGATCTCTACGAAAGGAAATCAACCACTATTATCGAGGATGAGATTACTTACTCACCTTCACATCCGATCGCCAATTATGATAACACCACTCTCACGGCATCCAATAGAAACGTCTTCCGCTCCTCGTCTTTATCTTCTTGGTCTTCGGTTTCAACTATTGGTGATAAACTCTCGAATTTCATAAACCCTTGACAATTTGTAACCTTTACCTTGAATCCTTGTCGCTTGAAATTTCCTTATAAATTTTCCTTCCCCACGGCTTATTAAATAAATAAAAACGAAACAAATATTTCTCTTGTTTTTTTTTTTTTTTTTTCTTCTTTCTTTTCTCTTTTTTTTTTATGAAATTTTCAATTCAATTTTTTTTTTTTTTTAAACAAGAGAAATAAAATACAAAAAATAAACCATGGCCGTGGGAGAAGTATTTTACCGCTCGATTATTCACAACTTGTATCGTCTTGAAATCATAAACTTCAAAAATTCTCACCTTTTGATTTTCTTTGTTTTTATAAATAAGTCTTCATACTTGGATATAAAATTACCTCATTGTATTGTAAGTCCTCAACATATATGTAAAATCCGCTCTTTGTACGTTGCTTTACTTGAATATGAAATTTGCTCTTTTTCTCGTTCCATTGCTTGTAAACCTTAAACTTTTCCAACTTTCCTTGTAGATTTTGATGTCGCTCCTTGTTAATGATGATGTTGTTTCTATGGATCCGTTGTTGTCGCGAGAGAGAATGGTGCTAACTGCAAATCGAACTACAAGAAGGAGGCTTTCATCTATAGACGTCACCCTTATGATTGACAAAATTAGCACTCAAGAGATCAAAGAGTAGTGCTTCTATTGGTGGGAGGTTGGGTAGCTCACCATTCTACCCGGAATTTACGTACGGTGACACACACTCAAAAGAAAGCTCTTTAGTAGATGGAAAAATTTCTGGTCGGTGCCTCACATGATATGAATACGGGTAGTCTCCACTAATGATTGATCAGCAACTCTAATAATGCATTTCTCCCTGCACCAAATTCGCATCACCGGCATGATTAAATCCATTATTTAACACTTAAACAAGCAAGAAATCCGAATGTAGTTCCCTAACATTTCCAAGTTCAATTATGTCGGTCAAAATCTCTATGTAAACATACCTAGAAGTATGCTAGTGACTCTAAAATCTTTAAAAGTTGGAGTTTTTATGTAAAACTTTTTTTTTTTTTTTTAATTTTTTAATTTTTTTGTAATTTTTTTAAAAAAATACATGCTTAACCACTCCCCCACACTTAAACCTTACATTATCCTCAATGTAATTGAATCGTCCTAATAAAGTCAAGGTGGGAAATTTTAACATGATAAGGAACAAGAAAAAGAAATAACAAAAAAAACAAAAGGATAAGAAATACAAAACCTATGGGTTGCCTCCCATGAATCGCTTGTTTTAAAGTCGACGGCCCGACTTAGCTCTTGCAAGATTCATTCCCCATATACTAACAATCTGAAAATTTGAGGATCCACCCATAATACCTGTTTTGAAAACAATAACTCCATACAAATATTAGCACAAGAAAACAATAGTGAAATTATCGCTCGATAGAAATTTCCCCCACACTTATTCTCGTCCACACTCGGAAGTGTATAAAGAACATAGAATTTTGGAACTTCCATGTATTCCTCTTGGCAAACCTGCATGGTGTTAGCATCAAGTGTTTCCAATGGTGGATATTTAGAAAAATCATCCAAAAATACTTTCGAAGCACATACATTCAAACCAATAAGAGGTAAAGGAGAAGAATCAATATGCAAAGGGTTAGACAAACCTTGCACAATCTCTTGTTTTACGGAATCCTCTTCATCCTTAGAGAATTTATATGAATTACTTACCTCTTGTATATCGTGGTCCTCTATCGAATCTTGCAACCAATCGTCGTTATTTTCTACCTTAACCAAAGTTTTGGCATCATTATAATCATTGGCAAGTTCAATTGGGTCTTCCACAAAATCAATCAATTTGGTTTCATCCTCTAGCATCATCTCTTCAACATTCTCATCATCGGAATCGGGCCATTCACTAAAATGATTTTCATCGGTATAGATTGTAAGATCTTCATGTGCGGGTGTTACACCATTTATAACAATAGGTAAGTCACACCCAATCTCCTCCTTTTGAATAGGTGAAGGATCGTTATTATGATCCGGAGTTGGAATAACTTCCTCATTGTTGCAACGCTCATACACTTCCGCGGACTCATATCTTTCCCTAAGGAATTTTTTCCAAGCACTAAATGCATCATCTTCAAGCTCTACCTTTTGAATAGGTGTTTGATCATTACTAAGATCAAGGCTCGAGTAAGCTACACTAGCGTCTTCAAAAGTCTCCAAAGGTTGGCCTTTTCCAACATAATCATCGATCAAATATTCACTACACACCATAGGCACATTAGAATAGTTATTGCTTTGATAGCAAAATTCTTCTTTATTCCTATCCTCCTTGTATTGATCCATGTCTCTTCGTTCTTTAGCAATGCCGTCTCGACGTGGTTCCTCCCAAACATAGGGTTGCTGGTCTTGTAGTGATTGTTGCAACTTTTGTTGAAGATCCCCAATCATGGCAGACATCTTATCTGCAAAACTAGAGAATTTCTGATGATAAACAAAACTATCCTCCCATCCTTGTGATTGTCCACTTACATACCCGTCATAAGGTTGTTGATATGTATGAGAATATCCATAAGGTTCTGTAGGAATTTGATCATAGCCAAAAGATTGGTTTTGATTGTATCCTAAGGATGGTTGGAAGTTGCCATAATGTTGAGGTTGAAAACTGTATTGATTGTTGTAATATGCTTGCTCTTGTCCACCATACATGGAAAACCGATACCTGAAATAAGATTCTCAGAAACCTAAGTTAGATACGATATAGAATCCAACAAAGCAAGGATAAACCAAAAAAAATAAAAAAAAATATAAACAACTAAAATCGTCCGCTGCTCCCCTGCAGCGGCGCCAAAATTTGATGCGTGTCGTAGGTGCAATCAAATTAATTAATATTTCCACTCAATTAAAAATAATATAATGGAAGTCAAGTTCGTTCCCACGAGGAGCAAGAGATTCTAGTTGTAAAAATTGTCACAAAAAGGGGGGGATGTATAAAGCAAAAGAAAATAAACAAAGCAATTAAAAGGTAAAGTTGAAATCAATAAGAGAGACAAGATCAAGGAATCCTTCTTTGTTGCAAAACAATGAATCAAGTTATGTTTTTCATCCACATGTTATTAGTCACAAATTATCACCAACCGTAGGTAAAGCAGCTAGATCAGTGCTAAACCCCTAAATCCCTTCTATCACCGGACACGGAAGTTCTCGACTACCGGATTCTATTTACCAAACCACCTAGTAGTAGATCACTCAAGATGTAATTTAAATAAACGCATTAAGATTTATGAACTTATTAGGTTGATATTAGTAGTTAGACTCTTAGATCAAGGTCTACTTGCTAACGTTGTTTTAACACACAATTGCTCCACGGAATCCCTCCGCAAGGTCTCGTGTTTGCTACTTATGTAAAGAGTCAAGAAACGATTACTTATCCCCTAACTTTCACTAGCTTTAGATCAAATTAACAAATCAATTTAGCGTGCACTCTAAACAATCTATCAATCAATCATGAATGAATAAACATTCCTATTAGTAAAAACAATCGATAATCATGTGAAAAACCTCAAGATAGAATTGAAACAAAACTCAAATCATATATTAAGAACTAGGAATTCATCCTCAATCAATAAAATTAGCTACTCATGTTAAGGAGTTCACACAAAGAATAAAGAAGAGAGAATTGTTGTGTGTGTAAAAAGGTGTAAAGATATGTAAAAGTGTGTAGAGAACTTCTCTACTTATAGGCTTCAATGTTCTCCATATCTTCCAAGGAATAGAATCCTTTTCCCTTAATAATTCAATTTCCAAATTCAAGTCTTCCTCATCTTCCATATTCTCTTTCCAAATTTGACCCAAATTCTCCATCCAATTCCAAGTCCAAGTCTTCACACCCATGAGAGAAGTCCACAGAAAATTCTGGAATTTTTGGCTCGCCGGAAAACTGGTATTATGCCCGGAATCCCGCCGGAAAAATCACCGCCGGTCACATGAAAATTTCACCGTCACTGGTATATTCGACGGAATATTCCGCCAGTCCACCGTTAGAGATAACGGTCAAACGAGTCAACCGTCAGTCAACCGGGTCAAGGGAAGGAAGAAGGTCAGCTGAGTCAGTCACTGAGTCAGCTTCTAACTCAGCTGATTGAATGAGTTAGTATTGGCCAAGGCCATTGCACTGGCCTAGACTCTGTGCTGCACCAAGATGGCACTTCACATCATTCATAACCCAAACTCCATTCATTTTCTCTGGCAACTTAGTCTTCAAATTCTACCATCTGTTCATCATTTTGAATCCCAACTCAGCCTGCAATCTTCACATCAAACAGACCCCCATTTGCAATTCACACTCACTCTCAGTTCAACTGCCACTGCTCAAGCATCTCCATATCAGACTTCACCTGCACTTCATTCTGGTAGTGCAAGAATCACCTCCTGCAAGACCAACTCCATCCTTGCATTGCAGCATCAACAAAGCTGCACCTGGAATTCCATTGCACAAGTCCTGTAATCATTGTCATCGGCGGCAACGAGTTGACGCGTCGGAGTAGAAAATCCAGCGAGTCTCCTTTGTTTTACGGGCATTTCCGTGGCCATTTTCGTGCCATTATTTTCTTCACCTGTGACAATCCTACACATTCATCTAATTCTCAAGCTCATTTCCACATACAGCAGCAAGGCTCGAATCATCAGCAGCTTTTTCCATTATTTCCATCGGTACCACTACAAACTGCATCTTGTATCTGAAATATTGCAGCACCATCAACCATCTCTTATCTGTTCATATCAACAATAGGCTTGAACCCTAACTGTAGTTATTCACAACATCAGTTGTTCACCACTTTCAATCTCATCCTGCTGCCAATTTCATATCGTCAAACCCCTGTAACAGCAGCACCACTGGTCATCAATTCTTGCTTCGATTGCAGCAATGACAGCAAAGCCCATCTCTTATTTCTTCCAGATTCATCTCAATCATTCAACAACTTGTTCTTATATTCGAATCAAGCTAACCCATTCTTAATCCATTCTTTGCTTTCATCACCATAATTCCACCTTCTTGTTCTTGTAACAGATTCCATCTATCTTCCAATTTCATCTTTCTTGAGCTCAGAAACCTTGATTTCATCTGCTCTTTCCGATCTCCACATCTCCATCTCTCATGAACCAACAACGACGAGTTCATCCCCTTCTTTGTATTTGAGCTTCTCTCATCGATTCCAGCAAATCCCATCACCGTGCTTGAACCAAAGAAACAAATCTGAGAGCAATTTCTATCAGTTGCAGAGATTGAATAAACCCTAACTCTACAGTTCATCGCCATCTCTTGTTTTCAATCATCAAACTCAGGTTCATCTCTCACTGTGTTCTTCTTAATTCATGTCTCAATTTCAATCTCCTCTCAATTTCTTGGAATTAATAGCAGCAATGGCTGCGTTTCTCACCTTTTTTCTTTTTCTTTCAGATGCAAATAATGATTGAGAGGAAATAATGATTGAGAGTAGATATTCCTCAATTTAGGGTTGGACGGATACTTACACCCTCTGATAAATGATAAGGGGTACCCTGATGACAACCCCCCTTATCCTTGACTGGGCCTGGCTTTAGTACTCCTCCAAATTGGGTTGCCCCTTAACCTTGGCTGGGCTCCAGATAGTGTTTACCCATGAAATGACAATTTTGCCCTTTTGGCTCAAATAGAGTAATTTCTTCTTCTTTTCCTCCGTGTGACTCCAAAGTAGCTACAAAACTCAAAACAAGCGTAAAATACATAATTTACAAGAAAAATAGCAAAGAAAGCATAAACAATAGATAGTAAATAGGATGTATTCTACACCCTATCAGAAGACGAAGAAAAGATAACCAATCCTGAAATGCACAAACCTCGACCCGTCATCAACGAACGGGGAAATGATCAGACAGACTCAAACTTCTCTTTTCTTATGAAGGAGTGATCGAGTTACTGGAAGTCTGGTTCAATATGGTGCAATCAAATTGTCGTTCATCAGGAGAGAGCCAACTGAAGAAGAAATGGAGAATCCCAGAAACTGCCGCCTTCATAGGTTCATCGATCATCCAACAAGTAACTGCAATATTTGAAGCACATCTTCAAAGAGAAGGTTGATCCATAATAGCTTCAACTGGGACCAAGGAGTACACAAGAATCCTCTCCTAATCGTAACTTTTGCAATCTCTGAACAACCGATCAAAGAAGCGGTTCAATCGTTGATCAAGCGTATTCGTGAAATTGCTCTATCTCTGTCTAAGACACAAAGGAAGGACATGTTCACAACACCAAATTACATTGTGTCGGACATCTGTCCATCCCGGAAATACTCCTTGAACCTTCTTCCACAGACAAGGAGATGCACGACTGGGGACTGCTTACCACAGTCCATCTCAGAGGAAATGAATTTGGAAGAATGTTGATCGATGCTAACATCGCCATCAACAACATTCCACTGAAAACCCTCAGAGTCGCAGGCATCACTCAACTAAGCTGCTACTCCTCTCTTATCTCAATCAGAGACCATGAAGGAACCCTCAGAGATGCATGCGGTTGCATCACTCTCAAAATGAAAGTTGGCTCAACCTGGACGAAACCAAGTTTCACATAATCAGGGAGATCCCGGATACGACACGATTCTTGGATGGACTTGGATTCATGCCGAGAAGATGACTACTGACAAAGCGTCTTTGGTTGCACATCTCTCCAACGAAGAAAGTTCCGATCCAGATTGGCGGACGTTCCATCATCAGAGCACTTGGAGGAATTTCGAACTTTGACGAGGTGAAACAAGAACCTGTAAAAGATGCATAGACATTCATCAAAAAGTCCTGCACTCAGGCAAGTCTCGTTCCTCCCATGTCTATGTCATTTATTTCCTCACATGCTATTATAGCATGGGGACTCAATTATGCTAGCATCTCTGCTATTGCAAGATGCTATAAGTTGGTAATCTCACTTCAGCAGTATTTTACCAAGTGGTTGAATCTGACATTTCTATGAATCGAGCATTGAGACATTCATTACTGAGATAATGTCCAAGCATGGCAAGGAACACTTTGGGCGTTTCTCCGTAGCCTTGCAGGAGTGTCCATATGTCCCACAAAATCAGAAAGCTCTGATGTCTGCACAAGTGTTGAATCCCACTACCGCATGGAAAGGAATGTTGAATCAACAGAAGATACTCGGGGCCGAGACGATCAAGCCTAAGACATTTGAAAGCTTAAATAATACGACGCTCAACGCTTAAGTATCTAATAAGTCTTCAAATTGTACTCCCAATCAAAGAGTACACCTTCGATAATGATGCCTCTGGCTTCAGCATAAACATCTCGACGATGACACACTGATTCACCACCGACACGATCAAAGTGAAACTAAACTACAATCGCTGAGTCTTCACTATCTCCATGACAAGACTTCTGAAGCAGATGCAACATCATTCATCCATCGATGGCACGAAATTCCTTCAACATGCACTGGGTACTTGATCTTATTGGACAAGATTTAAGACATAGCAAGTCATTGCAACCTGATGTGATTCCATGAAAACTTTATCAACGGAATCTCTCTACATCACGAACTTTGCACAACTAAAGAACTTCTCTCGTCATCGATCACACCCAGAATGGAGACTACTGATGCAATCTGCCGCAACAACGTCGACTCATTGATGAAGCTAGTTCACGGTAAAGTCATACTGATTAGGATAATTTGGGTTGTACTCCCAGTACACCTACATCTTAGGGATGCTCAACCCAACAACTAGTTCGTGAACGTGAAGTTTCACAGAGTGGAGGAACTCCACCCAGTATCTACATCAACAAGGATATGTGGAGGAACTCTATTCATGGTCTCATCATCAACAAGAATTTCTGGAGAGAATTCAATCGTGATCTCAGCATCAATAATAGTCTTAGGTGAAACATCAGTCTTCATCAACTAACCATTCTCTGAAGCATTGCTCGATGAAGCGGACTTCTCCAAGCATTAATGATTTGTGTCAAGATGTGTATACATGATAACATGTTCACATTCCCAAAGCTTGCACGACTGGTGGGCACAAGCCAAAGACTTTTACAAGATGTTCTCATCACCTCTGCAAATTAGATACAACACACTTCAGGCCATGGGTTTACAAAAACGTACCAATGTGTGAGGAATGGGATAATGCTTCCTCAACGAAAGATGTTCGTCTATGTCTATTCTACAACATACCACAAGGTCACATCAATCGGACATACGAGCTGAAAGATACGGCCTTTACCGTCAGGTCTACGAAATCTGAAAAGTTTGTACGGGATTACAAATTACAAATGTGCACGCTTCGTTGGCTGACCTCTACAACTCCAAATTGAGCGATTCTTCTCTCACGTGATAACTCAGTCTTTTAGCTTCAAAAGTTGGGGTCAAGCATCGAATTATGACGTCGTATGAGGTTCCTACAGCTTCCAGAGCGTACAACATGCAAGCAGCAATTCTTAGACGGGATTCATAACTTCCACAGTCGATCCGTGTCCACCGGGTCTTTCCACTAAGAACTTCATCAAGGTACCTCCAACTTCGACCACCTAGGTCTTTACATCAATTTTTCTACCTGGGTCCTCTATCCAAGTTTTGCCAGAAGAAGAGAAAACGAAAGGAGAGATTTAACAAATCGGGATCGATAGTCCACACCGATCATGACGATCAGTTTCACAGTCCAAGACCCGTGGTACCAGACTCTCATCATAAAAGTAATGCTACCACCGGGACATGAAACCATGGTTATTACACCACCCCCTCTTGATAGCAACCTCAGTTATGGTCCCGTGACCAGGGTTTCAGAAGTGATGTTTCTATGACTGACAGAAACAAGATGGCTGCAAGCACCATGCTCATGTATCAATCAAGGGTTCCTGATCTCAAATGAATCAATGGCATTGAAATCCATCACCAACCCTTCAAAACACAAGCGAATGGTCCAATGACACAACAGGGGTGTTTTACAACGAGCTCGTTGGAGACAGTTTTACACTGTCCCGTACAAAGCAGCGAGCTGGGCAAAGTTGGTGATGAATCCAAGGATGGGTCATATACCATTATCTTCATACGGATGTCCTCTACAACATATCCAAAATTCACAACAATTGGAGAAACGAGCGAAGAGTTGTGGCCAAAACATTGGACCACATGCCAGCTGAAAATTTTCTGAAGGTCTCCTGGAAGTTTACTGTTTCATCGATTTCGACCCCTACACGTGCTCAAAACTTAAAAATCTTCTATGTTAAAGCTTGGAAATTTCCTGGGCATAAGGATACATTGTTAGATTGCGAAAAACTGATATCGGATGAAGATTTTACGGCGTTTTTGCTAAAAGGCTGAGTTCGGAATTTTCTGGTGACGTATTTCGGTAAAGCTTTTCACTTATTCATGATAATCTTGATTCATTCATCAACAAATCAGCAATTTCATACTTATATGAAGAAAATATAGAATGGGTACTTACTGGAGTAGTCCCTAAAGTGCTCAAGGGACCAGAATTGCCAACATCACCATTGGAAACATCATTGCTTTCACTCGGTTTCGAAATCTGGGGTTTTCTTCTTCACCATCCTCCGAAGACGAATGGGAATCATCAGTTTTACCTTGTTCCATGGAAATCTCCTCCTGAATACATCAACAACAATTAGTGGTATTTTATTCAAGGAGTGTCATGAACGATTATACGAAGAGGTACTTACATCAAATTCTTCTTTGACGCTCGATTCAGAAATTGTTTGTTCAGCAGCAATGAATTGAAGAACGTCAAGGCTCGATGGAGCAAAGTTCTGAAATGAAGTAACAAACATTGGTTTCATGATCCTAATTGCACGGACAAGAAAAAGTCATGATATAAGGAGCGCTAACAACTCACTAAAGAGACAGCCGGGGACTTTACATTGTTCAATATCATTATATGATCCTTATTTCTGGATTCTCCACTCCGAAGACTTACTGCTATTTCTGCGTAATCCACATAAATCGAACAAGGGCCCATTTGTCGAGCTGCTTTATCGATATTATATTCCTCCATCAGAGACTTCCCGTGCATTACTGATACTAAGTAATCAGGAGTACAACTCAGTATGAAGGATCTCTCACCATCACTCATAGGTCCCAGAAGCACCATTTCTTGAAGCTGCATCTGTAGAGATATCATCTTTGGAAGTATCATTATGGGAACCAGTCATTCTTGCAAAGTTGTTGTGACGTCCATACAACATTCCTACTTCAGTATATCATCCGTAGATGCAGATTTCATCAAAGCAGTGGAATTAAAGCACAACAAAAATAATTAGGATGCTCACATCAGCGTCTACAAAATGGTAACTCTCAACTCTTGCCTATTTACGGTTTCACGAACTTAGTGATAATAACGTAAAATTTCGAAAATCTTGCTCGCTCCATCAAACCTGCAAACACGAGCAACACCCATTACTTAAAAGTCTGACACCTGACTTTTCGAGAAATTATGAATAATTCACATAACCCTTCATGTGAAAATTCACTGATTTTCTACCTTGTGTGCATACACTATGAAATCACGAAATTCACGAAAACATTATTGTTTGCTTTTAACAATTGTTTAAAATCATTTTGCAAAAATTTTCATAAAATCGTCAACAACCCACGTAAATCTTTACTGTGTGAACGGTTTTTCAAAATTTGGACAGACGTCCATTCTATAATTGTGAAAACTCACATACAGACATTATTTCACCATGTACAATTTTCTACTTTCAACAGTTGTTCAAAATCAAAACATTGATTTTACAAAAAAATATATATTTTAATGTGAAACTCACGTAACTTTGAAAATATATGTATATTTTTGCTCCCTCTCGCGAGCATCCATCTTTGAAACGAGAGTTTATTCCATTTTGTGAAATCTCACAAATTAAAAAAAAAAAAAAAAAATTCTACTTTTCCTCAAACGAGCGTTCGTCTATGAAACGAGGGTCTTTTATACTTTTGTTGTAGTTGCAGGAAATCCTACACTACACCCCTCACTAGAATAAACACAATTAAGTCATTTTAAGATGAATGATTATGATTCTTATTGATTGAATACTTGAATCTTTACAATATGAAATAGAAATGAGTTATAGAATTACAATCACTCTAAAACTTTCTCTCTCTAACGACTTGCTTCACAATTCAAATCTTAACCCCCTCACAACAGAGACTTACTCAACCCTTTATATAGGGTAGTATACGATGGGATGACAAACTAAGTCATCCTTTATTTTCGGGAATGCCTTGCGAAATATCGCAAGTATACATGTATCAATTCTCGCGACACTCCTAAATTTCACTGAGTCTTCACATCTTTCTCATGTTTTGGCTGTCGTCATTCATTGCGTCATTTATTTTACTTCCCTGCGAATCCCTCGCAGTGTCGTCATTTATTAATCTCGCGAAGTATTGATGTCGCGATATTCTGATCCTACATATTGCCTCTTCTCATGTCTTCTCTGCGAAGGAGAGAATGTCATGAGAACCAATATTTTGAGATGCCGCAATCGTTGATTTTTCCATCAATTTTCTGCCGACAAAATTCCGTGAATTCAGGAATGACTGTTTACACGTATCTAAAATTTCCCTTTTTACCGGCACATTTAATGTTATCCGGTTACTCTTTTCTCGTCTATTTAAAGGAGGATTCCTTGTGAAAGCATTTCTTTTCTTTTACTTCGTCTTCTCCATTGTCTGCAACTATTTTCTGCTGCTTTTCTTCATCATCTTCTTCATCGTTTTCCCGCTATTATTCTTCTCTCTTTGTTTCTATGGCATCAAGGTTTGTTAATTTTGCTGAATTTGATCATTTTGTGATTGATCTCTCTTATTGAAGTTGTTTTATCTTGATACTGTTCTTCTTTTAACGACTCTCTGCCATTTTTATTTTAGCAAGAACAAACCTAACACCAAGTTCACCATTGTGAACCCTAATGTCTCCCTGGGCTCGCAATCGAAATCCACTGCTTCTAAAAGAAAGCCTGCGAATAACAAGGTATTTAAGAAATACTTATTTTTTAATAACAATATTGTTGCCTCTGTTTCTTATTTAGCTTGTAATTCGCAGGATGACAAAAATGCTGATAAGTCCCCCAAGAAGCCTCGCTATTCTAAACCCGTTGCGCCTTATGTCACTTTTCCTACATTCAAACTTACAACTCCTACTGCGACATCTTCGCAAGAAATCCCTACTATTTCTTCCAAAGATAACATTTCTATGCCTGAATTTCTCATAGATCAACTCCCTCATAACAGTCCCATTGCGAATGAGCCTATTTCTTCTTCCATTGTTAATGCCTCTACCATTCCTCCAGTCATTAACCCTCACGAGATTTCTTCTTCTCGTGATATTCCTTTAACAAAAGATGATTCATCTCTTCCTTCTTCTACCACTATTACTTCCTTTTCTGAGCAAATCCCTCTTACTAAAGAAAATTTAGAAGGAATAGATGTGGCCTTCAAAGTCCTATCAGATATTGTGAACGATGCTAAGAAGACTTCTGTCGATCCTATCAAATCTGATATTTGCGAGATTTTGAGCAAACACCTTGGTCCTGATAGAATTTCGCAAACATCCTTGGAGCAAGAAATTAACACTTTGAAGAATGATCTCCAAGCTATGACTGCAAAATGTAATATTCTCCATCTTGAGAATCAAAAACTTCAAAATATTTCGCTAGATCGTGATAATCTTCGCAAGAAGAATGAAGAACTAAAAGGTAAACTCTTGCCTCTGTATTGTCCATTTTTTTTTTTTTTTTAAAACTCAAGTCCTTTTCCCTTCAAGCTTTTAACCAGAAACGAAAAATGGAGATATATCAGTTGGAATCTACTGTTGAAGAAGTTCGAGTTGATAGAGATGCTTGGATGGAGCAATATAACCAATTAGATAATCTTCATACATATTCTGTTGATCAAATAGATAATCTTTCTAAAGAAAATGCTGATTTAGCTCAGAAACAAGACTCATTAAGTAATGACTTATCTCGCCTCTCTTATTCCTTGACTAAAGCTAATTTGGAGTTGGAAACTTTATCAGATGAGAATGGAACTCTTTCTCAAGGGAAGCGAACTCTATTAAACAAGGTGGTGATTTACTCGCAACAGTATGATGTTTGTCAAAAATTATGTAAAGAGCAAGAACAATCTCTTTGCTCACGAGAAATCAACTTGAAGAAGTTACTTACGAGAAGGATAAACTGATTCAGGGTAGAATAACCTTAAGTGTAAAAGCAAACCAATTCAAGGATCAATGTTCCAAACTAGAAAAGTCCAACTCTTCCCTTACAAAAGAAAATGCTTTACTTATTTCCAACGAAAAAAGTTGGCGATCATGTCTGAAAGGTTTAATTGGAGATAATTTTGACAATGCCATGGATCATTTGGAGAATAGTTGTTCAGCTCTAATCCAACATCTTACCTCGCAGAAGGAAGGTAGTCATAGAAGTTGACTGCCTCATCTTATTCTTCCTTTATCAAGCCTTCATATTTTTTGTTTGTATAATTCTTTTATTTTTTGTTTTGCAGAGTCTGAGAAAAAACTTCACTCCTCCATTACTTCTTTGAAATCCGACTACTCAAAAAATCGCAAGGAGAATGGAATACTCGCTGCTTCTCTTGCGCATTCTCACGACAGGGCAGAAAGAAAATTCGACTATATGCGTGACTATAAAGATATAGAGAGTAAAAATCAGCAGAAAGCACTCCTTCGTCAATTTCATCTTAGAGCCGAAGTTCTTGTGAATAATGTTTTACTATCTAAATCTCTTGATCTTGTGTCTATTGAACCTCTGGAAGTAAGTGATGATGAAGTTCCTAATCCTCCTGATAGCGATTATGATTATAATAGTGGCGAAGAACTCGAAAATGAAGAAACCATCTCTCCTAATAAAATTGTCAATGATGATGTCGCGAATGAAACTGTCAATGAAGAAGGATCTGCTGGAAATATATTACCTAGCGAAAACATAGATAAAGTCGCAGAAGAAAACCCAACATCTCCTTCTAGTGAAAAAGCTACTATTTGAGAAATGATTTTCTCTTGTAATCTTTCTTCTCGTACTTTTGCTCCTTTATGTACTTCAATCATCTTTTTTGATGTATGTACTCGTTTGCGTTACTCTTCTTTCTTTCCACAAGTATAATTTTTGGTATTTAATAATTGCTATTCCATTGTCTTTATTTATGTTGAAATTCCCTGTTGCGACAAAATCGCAGGACGTCTTTACATTTTCATGTATTGACCCATTGATCTTGCCTTATCATTGTTTTTGTGTGGTCTTATTTTGCCTTCCTAGTTAAAGGTCTTATTTTGCCACCCCTCATTTTGCATCAATATGACAGGTCTAAACATTCTTGCGAACATAAAATCCCGTGACATTGACGTCTTGCGACAAGATCGCAGGACGTCCTTACACTTTCATGTAATGACCCATTGATCTTGTCTTATCATTTCTTTAGTATTTTTTCCTCTGCAGGATATTTCATTTGCGAAAATATGACAGGCCTAAATGTTCTTGCGAATATAAAGCCCCATGACATTGCCGTCTTGTGACACTTATCAGCTCCCTAATGGAGGGTGCCGCCCTTATCATCTCCCTGGTTGCCCCTTCAAGGAGGCGTACACCGCCATACAAGACTAGCTCCTCCCATCCGGTTTTAACAACAACCGGTTGTTTTCGTGACCTCTTATCCCTTATACCTATAGGGTTATGGTTACGAGACTGCACCCTAAGTGGAGTTTTCTTCGGGCCGAGTGCAACATATGCCAAGACTTGCCAAGAATGGCTGAGACACTTCAAATGCCCCAGGTACTCTTGGCTCAACCGTGTACCTCGGCGCCTTGAGCATACACTGACTCCTTGGAAGAGACCCTCGGGCGTCCAACCAGGGTATAACCTTATATATATAGTTGGAAATCCAAGGTATCTCTCCCGGATAGGCTTTCATGGGGCCCAAATCTCCATGACTCAGGTTCCAGGAGCGGTGTAACCTTTTCCCTGAGTCATGTCAAGAGATACCCCCTTATATGACGCACTTTAGGTCTTACATTTGCCTCTTGCGAAATATCATTCGCGAACTAGGGTGTACGCCATAAAGGTTCGTCCCATTCACTCACTCATTCATTTCTGTCAATTCGTTCAATCATTCATTTTTGGTAATATTTGTCAATTCATTTGCGAGGTATTCGCACATTCTTTCTTAATTTCGCAATATCTCTGTCGCAGGAAAATTTCATATCATTTCATTCATTTAACATTTCAGAATTTATTCTTTCTTTTCCATCTTCTATGGGTAATATTTCTTGAGATATAATCTATTCCATGGTCTACCCAATCTCTGGCCCACATCGTTGCCTTCTGGATCCATTAATCTATATGCCCCTGTTCCAACTATCTCCTTGATAATATAAGGTCCATCCCATTTTTTCGCTAACTTGCCACCACTTTCTCGTTGATATATTGGTGTTTCTCGCAACACCATATCACCTGGTTGAAACTCGCGTGTTTTGACACGTTTGTTATATTCTCTGGCCAATCTTCGCTGATAATTCTCCACATGCTGTAGTGCTCTTTCTCTATTTTCTTCTAACTCATCTAATTTCACTAAAATGTTACCCGCACTAAGATTTTTCTCCCAAGCTTCTCTCTTTGTTGTTGGAATAATAACCTCTGTCGGAAGTACAACTTCAACATCATAGGTTAGACAAAACGGTGACATCCCCATAGCTTCTCGCCTTGTTGTATTATAAGCCCATACCGCATTATGCACTTGCTCACACCATGCCTTATTATGCCCTTATAGTTTTTTCTTCAATATATCAGCGATTGTTTTATTTGTTGCTTCTGCCTGTCCATTGGCATGCGGGGTATAAAGGAGTTGATTTCCCACATTTTATTTGAAATGCATTAAGCAATAATTCTATATTTTGTCCCTCAAACTGTTTCCCATTGTCAGATACCAACTGTGCTGGAATTCCAAATCTGCATATTATGTTTTCGAATATGAAAGTAAAAATATCTTTGTCGCGAATGTGTTGTACCGCTTTTACTTCTGCCCACTTTGTGAAATAATCTGTTGCGACAATCAAATATCTCCTTTGCCCCTACACTGGTAAAAATGGTCCTACAATGTCTAATCCCCACTTTCCAAAAGGCCATACACTTGTTGAAGAGGTTAACGGCGCACCTGGTACATGTATTTTCTTTCCGTGTCTTTGACAATCTTCGCAACGTCTTGATATTTGTTTCGCATCTTCATGCATATATGGCCAATAATAGCCTTGCATTTTCGCCTTATGTGCTAAAGATCTTCCGCCACTATGATTGTCAGCATCCCCAACTGTGTAGCATTTTTAACACTGCTTCTCCTTCCTTTCGTGTTAAACATCTGAGCGAGGGTCCATTAAAGGATCTTCGGTACAATACTCCGTCTCTTAATTCATAATTTGTTGCACGGCTTTTTAATTTATGCATTTCTAATCTATTTCTTGGTGTTTCTCCTTTCATTAGATAAGCATGAAGTTCTGTCCTCCAATCCTCGCAATGGGATCTTTGTGCTTCCTCTTCTATGAGCATTACTTCTGCTTCTTCCTCTTCCTCTTTGTTGATTGATGGTGATTGAAGTGTCTGTATGTTTATGCATCTCGCAGATGGATCTGTCATCATACTTGATATAAAAGCAAAAGCATCTCATGAGTCTATTGTCTTTTCTTGATATGTGTCTCCACTTTATTTTTGGTATCTTCGCTGAAAATTCGTCAACAAGCTTTTTGTACTTTTTCAAGGATGCTTCATTTGTAGTATACTCTTCTTTTATCTGGCGAATAGCTAACTGAGAATCACTGGTAATTCTTACATTCTCCAACTTCATTTCTATTGCAAATCGCAAAGCATGTATTATAGCTTCATACTGTTTCATTGTTAGTAGACGCGAACTCCAATCAAAAGAGAAAGCCATTTTATTGCCTTCCTCGCGAAATTATAATGATCCCAATTCCGTTACCTTCTCCATTTGATGATCCATCTACCAATATTTCCCATCTATTTGGCTCTGTTAATAAATCCCTTGGATTTCCATGTTCTTCTTCTATATCCATCATTTCTTCCACTGCCTCATCTTCTTCCAATGGAAATTCTGCTAAAAAATCCGCTACAACTTGCGATTTTGGTGAGGATAACACTTCATATTTGAGTTTACAATGACTTACTTGAGCATTCCACCTTTCAACCCTTCCTGATCTTTTTGAATTTTTCATCACTGACTCAATTGGTACTTTTGTCATTACCTTTACCGTGTGCGCTTCGAAATAGATGCGAAGTTTAAACATTGCGTAAACTAATGCCAAAATTAATTTTTCAATTTTTGAATAGTTTTTCTCTGCAGCATTGAATGTTTTGCTGATGTAATAGATTGGTTTTTCCACTCCTGCGTCCATTCGCAATAATACTGCACTTAGTGCATGCGAGGTTGTCGCAAGGTAAATTAGTAATTCCTCCCCTTCTTCTACTTTTTGTAATATTGATATATCCATTAGATGTTCTTTTATTCCTTGCAATGCCTTTTCACACTCATCCGTCCACCTAAATTTCGTTCCCTTTTTAAGTATGTTGAAAAAATGTTTGCACTTATCAGATGATCTCGAGATGAATCTTCCTAGCGAAGCTAATAACCCATTTAACTTTTGCACATCTTTTACTGTTGCTGGTGTTGGCATGTCTCGAATTGCTTGTACCTTCTCCGGATCAACTTGTATTCCTTCTTTTGACACAATGTATCCTAAAAAATTTCCAGATGCCACTCCAAAAGTACATTTTTCTGGATTTACTTTGATGTTGAAATGTCTCATTTGTTCGAAGATTTCCTTCAAATCTCGCACATGATCTTTTGCTTTTTTGCTTTTTATTAACTTGTCATCCACGTATACCTCTAGTGTTTTATGTATCCATTGTTCGAACACTTTCTCCACCATCCTTTGATACGTTGCACCGGCATTTCGCAGACCGAAAGGCATTTTTGTGTAACAGTATAATCCTCTTGGAGCGAAAAAGGCAGTATGTTCTTGGTCTTCTTCGGCGAGAGGAATTTGATTGTATCCCTTATATCCATCAAGGGAGGATATCCTTTCATTTCCCGCCGCCGATTCAACCATCTCGCGGAATATCTGGCAAGGGAAAACTATCTTTTGGACAAGATTTGTTTAAATCGGTGAAATCTATGCAAATTCTTATTCCTTTTTTCTTCTTCGGAACTACGACCATATTCGCTATCCATTCGGGGTATTTTGCTTGCCTAATAATGCCAGCATCAAGCATCTTCTGCAACTCTTCTTCTATTTGGGGATGATATGCTGTTGCGATTTTTCTAATTCTTTGTTTGAATGTCTGGCATTTTTATCAATCTCTAATTTATGACATGCTACAGATGGATCTATTCCAGGCATCTCATCCATATCCCATGCGAAGATATCTTTATAATCTCGCAACAAATCAACGGTCTTTCTTTCTTCATCTGCCTCCATTTTAGTCCCAATTTTTAACATCTTGGGTTCTTCTTCAGTTCCAATATTCACTTCCTTTGTTGGTTCTGCCGCGATGTAGCTAGCCTTCGGTTCTCCCATGGGCGTCGGTCCTCTTATTTCTTTTGCGAGATCACTTTCTTCACCACATATTCCTTTTCCTTCTTCCGCTCTTACCATGTATGTTCTAAACTCTTCTTCCTTTTTTGCTGCTTTTGCCATCTTCTTGCGATCTTTTCGCCTCTTCACCTATTCTTCATAATGTTTTACTTCGATTTGATGATACATTCTTCCTTCATCGGTATCTCCTCTGATTTCGCCAATTCCACTCGGCATAGGGAATCTGACACATTGATGAAATGTTGATGCTACTGACTTTTATTGCGTGTATCCATGGCCTTCCCAACAAAGATGTTATATGGTGATTCCATATCTACTACACATAACGTCACATTTGTTTCAATTTCTCCCAACAAAATTCGTATTTTTATTTCCCCTTTAAGTTTTGTTACTGATTTGCCGAAACCATAGACATGACATGTTGCGGAAGTCATTTCTTCATCTTTGTACCCCAATTTTTTATATGCATGATAAAACATTATATTCACTGAACTCCCCGTATCCACTAAAGTTCTACTTATTGCCCATTCTTCCATTGTTTTTGTTAATTTTCCTTCTTCTTTGCTGGCACTTATCGTAATCACTAGTGGAGATGTGTGATTTAAATTCTCTCCGACATCTCCGTTCTTTGTGAATATAATTCTCTGTTTTCCCATTCTTTCAAGGGTAACACCTTCTCTGCTGTTATAATTTTCTTTCCTTCAAAATCTCTTTTATGTATTCTCCCTTTGATACTTTCATGAAATTTATTAACCATTGATTTTGAAATCATATTACATTCCAATTCTTCATTACCCTCTCTGATTCCAATTTTCTTCAATTTATCCATCATACTCTTGATTTTTACCGTTTTAGTGACAACATCCAATCTCTTATCTTCAATCAGTCCCTGTTTCTAGCGCCATTATGTAGTTGCAGGAAATCCTACACTACACCCCTCACTAGAATAAACACAATTAAGTCATTTTAAGATGAATGATTATGATTCTTATTGATTGAATACTTGAATCTTTACAATATGAAATAGAAATGAGTTATAGAATTACAATCACTCTAAAACTTTCTCTCTCCTAACGACTTGCTTCACAATTCAACCAGAACCCCCTCACAACAGACTTACTCAACCCTTTATATAGGGTAGTATACAGTGGATGACATCTAAGCTGTCCTTTATTTTCGGGAATGCATTGCGAAATATCGCAAGTATACATGTATCAATTCTCGCGACACTCCTAAATTTCGCCGAGTCTTCACATCTTTCTCATGTTTTGGCTGTCGTCATTCATTGCGTCATTTATTTTACTTCCCTGCGACTCCCTCGCAATGTCATCATTTATTAATCTCGTGAAGTATTGATGTCGCGATATTCTGATCCTACATTTGTAAAGGTCCACATATTCCAAATAAATTTTATCATGAGGTGCAGGTCTTTTCAAAAATTCCTTTAACTCTAAGGATCATTATTTATCACTTTTACTACGAACCTACGTTCCTAAAAGTATTTGTGAAAGTTCATGCTTTGAAAATAAATTTTGGTTTTCATGAAACCTCATCAACAAAATTTTCTCTACTGCAACTAGACCATGTCTACTCAAGAATTCATGTATCTCTTTCATATTAGGGATTATTGCTCGTTTCTTAAACTAATGAACGAACAGGCATATGTTTTCTAAAACAAATTTTCATGAAACTTACGCATACATGCACACATGGAATTTTATTTTGAACAACTCATGAACAACTTAACTCTATTAATTCTATTTCCAAATTTAGGGCTTCTCTCCCTTTTATATTAATTCTATTTCCAAAACCTAATCAAACACGAGTTTCCTTTTTTGGGCTCGGGCCCGAAAATCCTAAATCGACCAAAAACTAGATTTTTGACCGACCAAATCAGCAGCACTTCACCTCTCCATGTCCACAAAATAACACTCTATCACACTATCAGGGTCCTCACCCAAACATTTGCTCGTACGTGACACCATTGGAGCAAATCGAGGATTCTGAAACTACCTTTGTAGACTGAGTTCAACCACGATCTCGTCGACTGAAAATCACCATCTAATGCTTACTGCGGAACATGACTGTTCCTCACTAAGCAGGGGACTTAATGTTGATGGTGGATTTTCAACAAAGGTCAAAACCGTAAAATCATGATACTGCATGTTTCTGATACGGCTTCAGGCATGTGACGATTCATATTTTACGAAGCCATGATGAACATGTCTTTCGAAAAGCCTCCACTAGCTGAGCGTTCGATCCATGTCATTTCATTGTGCCCTCTATGTAGAATAATAGAATTGGGCGTTCCTCCTACATAATTGTTTGTTGAGAGGGCTTAACGCCTTCAGGACGTCGGTGATACTCACTGTTCCCTGACTACATGAGAGCGACCCCCCTCTACATAGAATAACTATTGGGCGGTTCTCCGTAAGATTGAGAGCAACAACGCCTTCAGGACAGTGACACTCACTGATCATGACTATGTAGGGCTACCGTGTATAGACTCGGGCGTTCTTGTAAGATTTGAGAACGCCTTCGGGATATTAGCCGTCTCCTGACTATGCACATAGATTAATTCTACCGCGACATTCACCACTGAATTCCCAGAATGATCTATTATTGTTCCTATTCTATGGTCGAATCCACGGCCTGATCCCATGGAATGGAAATAACAATTGCTCCTATTCCATGGTCGAATCCACGGCCTGATCCCATGGAATGGCAATAATAATTTATATTATCATTATTCCAATTTCATGATTGGATTCACTGCTAATCTCATGGAATGGTAATAGATAATTTTATTACTCCGATTTTATGGTCGAATCCACGATCCCATGGAATGGTAATGCCTGTTTTATTATTCCAAGTTCATGGTCGAATCCACAGCTGATCCTATGAATTGATAATAAATAACTACTTGTTTTATTGTTCTGTTTCATGAATTATTCTACACTGAATTTCATGAATTAGCAATAAATACTCAAACATCGGGCATCTGGATCATCACTGAGTAAGCCCCACAAAAATAGTGTAAGTGTACTCGACAATGATGCACGACTGAGCACCCGGATGCACAAACGAGCATCCAAAAATATGGACAGATGAGGAATCCTACGCAAAACAGGAGAAAACAACAAATATTAATAAAATAATAAGGAGCGCCCAGGGGCCGGGCCCACCGGCAGGCCGGCCATGCCCTAGCCGTGGCCGGTCCCATGCTTCTTCCATTATTTTGCCCTATTTTGTTATTTTCATGAACTCATGAAAAAATCCTTGATTTTAGCAACATTCCTTGTTTTTGCAAAATTCATGAATTCTCCATAACTTCACGGATTCATGAAAAATAATATTATAAAATAGGTGAAGGAGTGCGGGACCGGGCAACATAGCCGGCCGGCCATGCCCAAGCCGTGGCCGGTCCCACACCTCACAATCCCTAGCTTTTTATAATTATTATTCCCCAAACTCATGAAACTTCTCCGTTTCAACAAAAACTCATGGATTCTCCATAACATCACGGATTCATGAAAAATAATATTATAAAATAGGGAAAGGAGTGCGGGACCGGGCAACATAGCCGGCCGGCCGGCCATGCCCTAGCCGTGGCCGATCCCACACCCTGCAATCCCTAGTCTTTTATAATTATTATTTTCCTCAAATTCATGAAACTCCTTAGTTTGAGCAAAAATCATGATTTCTTCATAATTTCTCAAATTTTGCTCAAATCATGAAAATTCAAAAGCCAACATGGTCACATGACCGGCTAGCCTCTCACGGAAATTTTAAATGTTAAAATACTCTAATTTTAATATATTGCAAAATATTGATCAATTGAGCATACATGCTCATTCCAACAAAAATCAAGAATTTCAGTCAAGATGAAACTCTTCTGAAAATCCACAATATCGCTCGAACGCACATCATAAAATACTGAAACTCTCAGTACGGGGACACGGACACCATGGCAACACGTGCATGCCTTAATGACCGACCATGGTTATCCCTAGGGATTGCACAAATCCGGTCCCACACGTTTTCATAATTCTGACCTGATTTGCGCAATTGCTCATACTGGGCCCGAACTCTCTCCAACCAACCTGGAGATTGCTCAAACGACCAACAATTGGTCCCGTGAGCACCAAGAGCCGGTACCATGCTCTCTTGGTCGGTCCCCCATCTTTCATACTTAGGTTTTGTCTAATGCTGAACCCAGCAATATTTCAATAAATGATGAAATCGGCACATAATCATCATTCTTTCACCAACTCTCCAACTGAGAACCCTGGTGCACGCTCACTCGAGCAATTGGGCATCACATGGACATCCATGGGCTCATGTGATCGGTCCCTCCTTTGCTCATAACCTATTTTCAGCAATTCGTCGACTAATGAGCAATTCATCAAAAATTAGGGTTTTCGAACAAACGCTCAACAAATCATTATTATGAGCAAGTTCAAACACCAAATGAATTTATGTTGATCCACGGGGATTAATTATAATATCTGGTAATCTACCAATATTTTTATATTTTATTGGGTTGCGTCACCAATAAATATTTTGTCGAATTGAGCAACTTTGCTCAGTCGCTCAAATATTGATTCAGCTATCAATATTTTATAAATTGTTAGTAATTTGTCGAATTGAGCAACACTTGCTCAATTGCACGTCAAATTATCAGCATTCGTTAATTTGTCGAATTGGGCAATACTTGCTCAATTGCACGTCAAATTCTCAATATTCAGTAATTCGTCTCGTCGAATCGAGCAATACTTGCTCAGTTGCTCGAATAATCCATATATATTCAGTAACTCATCAATATTCAATAACTCGTTGAATTTACAATATTTGCTCAGACAAACAACATTAACATTCATGAATCGCTGCGCATTTGCCAAACATGCTCGATTCAACAAAACTAGGCTCATTGCCTAATCAGTCAACAACTGACAAACTAAATACACGTCTGTCATGCAGACTCCACGATTCGTGAGACATCAATCACGTCAAATTGGGGGATAACAACTAGGGTTTTGGTCTTGCGGCCTACAACACGTGGATTCATCCACGACGAGAAATGTGCGTAAGTTATGTCAACGGTTGAAGGAGTTAGCAAAGTAGTGGGTGCACGATAAGTCAAGTCTCCACACGACATGGAACTGACTTTACCACGATCTCCCACGTTCCCACTCTTTCACTCAAGAAACCGTCACACTTACATGGATCAGTGGTTCATCATTCTTGCAATATAAATAAGTCTAAATCGAGGACAATATCATCATCAGTATCATCATTATCCGTCAAAAACTCGATACAAACTTATTCATAGAACTCAACTTTAGCAGTTCAGCAATATTGCAGAAACCTTCAATACACCCACAATCCTTGATCATCACCGATCCCACACAATTCTCAGCTTCCCTCCTACAGATCAACCCATCTCCCTCTTTGCGACCGAATTGACTCTGGAACGGCCATTGTCTTGGTTTAGGCCGGAGTCATACAGACTGATCTTTCGAATCTAAGCACCCCCTTTGCAGCGGTGCATCTGTGTGAGGTTCAGCAGTTTGCTCGGTTGAGGAGTCTCGACAACACGCTCGACTCTTCATTTTCCTAAAAAACCAGCGAACCGTTTTCCCCATCCACAGTTGGAATACTGACTGTTTCCCCGTAAGTAGTGGAGGTTGTGGAGAGATGGAGATAGTGGTATAGTTGTATGGTCACTCCCATGATGTTAGGGAAGTTTCTGGAAACCCGTAAACCATCATTCCATTATTTAGCCACTTATTTTAACCGCTCTCAACCGTTGCCACTATTTGTAACTTCCTTATCATGGGATGTTGCCATGCTGCTGTAAACCACAAGAGCAATACCCATAAGTAATTCCCCCATGTAACATGTTTTGCTTTCTCGTAGGAATCATGGATTTGTTTTCTAGTCATGTATAGATTGTCACGATATACTTGAATGAGTAATAGCCTAAGCTAGCCAGACTTTGTCGAAGAGACATAGCTTGAAGAGACAATCTCGACTTCAAGGTTACGTGTGACTAATAATGAGTTTGCCATAAGATGGCATTGTAATAAGCTATCCATAATAATACATGTAGATAACATGGTGCACCATGTTAATAGCTAGTTAAGTCGTGACACGGGACGCGACCTAGTCGATAGCCAGTCAAGCCAGCATGGACATGGGTGCTAGGCTTGGAGCAACGTGACCGTGGCCATATGGCTAAGCTAGGTCGATGGGCAAGGAGGTCATAGCCATATGGTTTGTCTAGGAAAGACATGGCTAGGCCGGGCCTGAAGACAAGGTGGTCATGGCCATGGTTAGCCAGGCCGGAAGATAAGGAGGTCGTGGCTACTAGCTTGGCTAGGCCAAGAGACTAGGAGGCCATTGCATGGTTATGCCATGCTATGAGATATGGAGGCCGTTACCGTGATTAGGCCAGGCTAGGCCGACTAGCAAGGAGGCCGTGGATGGTTAGAAGCCACGCTAGGACCGCTAGTGAGGAGACTGTGGCCATGGTTAGCTAGGCCAGTAGACAGGAAGGCCGTGACTATGTAGGATCATAATATCGCCACAACAACTCTACGCGAAGACAACGAATAACAACACTGCGAATCAGTCGCAGAGGATTAAATGTAAATGACGCACTGGATGACGATAGGAAGATATGAAATCGCGAAAGTTAAGAAGTGTCGCGAATATGAATATTCGTGCGCTGCGACACTTCGCAAGGCACTTCCAGAAAATAAGGGACAGCTTAGTTGTCATTCACTATGTACTACCCTATATAAAGGGATGAATGAATCGGCAGAGAAGGGGTTCTTTTTAGATTGGAGAGCAAGTCATTAGGAGAGAGAAAGAGAGAGAATTTTGTAAATTCTTAAGTGTAATTCTATTTTCCTGTGTAAAGAATACAAGAAAGTGATTAATAAACATTCATAATTGTTCATCTATTATCTTTTGAATGGATTAGTTTAACAAAATATAGTGAGGGGTGTATTGTGGGATTTCCTGCAACTACATATTGGCACTAGAAACAGGGACCTGAAGAAAGAAAGAAGGCAATAAGAATCATTTAAATCAAGAAAATGAAAGAAAAAGACAATGTTAAATTAGATGAGGCAAAGGAGAAAGATATGGAGTACAATTCGGGCACAAAGATAATGATCGATGAGTTTCATGAAAATATCAAAGGAAGAATACACAAGCGGGATTTTGAAGGAAAGAAAATCACAGATAGAGAGGTAACGGTGCCTTTAGAAGAATGGGAAAAGCAAAAGATAACATTCACAAACTTAAATATCCAAAGAAAATTTGAATCACACATCTCCACTGGTAATTACCATAAACGCGTGCAGAGGAGAAGAATTAATAAAAGCAACGCAAACATGGACAGTAAATAGAACTTTAATTGATACTGGGAGTTTGGTGAATATTATGTTTTATCATGCTTACGAGAAGATGGGATATAAAGATAAAGAAATGATTCCCACGGCCTACAACGTCCATGGTTTTGGTAAATCTGTAACAAAGGTTAAAGGAGAAGTAAAAATACGAATTCTGTTGGGAGACATCGAGGCACGAGTAACCTTGTGTGTAGTAGATATGGAATCGCCATACAATATATTTCTAGGGAGACCATGGGTACATGCAATAAAAGCAGTAGCATCAACATTTCATCAATGTATCAAATTTCCCACACCAACTGGAATCGGCAAGATTAGAGGAGATGTGAATAAAGGAAGAACATGTTATCAAATGGAAGTGAAATATCATGAAGAGCAAGCAAAGAAGCGAAAATATCGCAGAAATCAAGAAAGCGATTAAAAAGGAAGAAGAATTTAGAGTTTACATGATAAGAGCAAAGGAAGGAAAAGGGATACCTAGCGAGATTTCGGGAGAAGAAAATAAACTCGCGAAAGAGTTGAAAGGACCAACCCCTATGGGAGAGCCGCAAGCTAGTTACGTCGCGGCAGAGCAAACAAAAGAAGTGAATGTTGGAACTAATGAAGAGCCCAAAATGTTGAAAATTGGGACCAGTATGGAAGCGGATGAGGAGAAAAGGACTGTAGAGTTGCTGCGAGACTACAAGGATATCTTCGCATGGAACATGGATGATATGCCGGGTATAGATCCATCGATAGCTTGTCACAAATTGGAAATAGATAAAAGGGTGAAGCCGTTCAAGCAGAGAAATTAGAAAAATCGCAAATGACTTATCACCCCCAAATAGAAGAAGAATTGCGAGAAAATGCTAGATGCGGGAATCATCGGAGCCAAAAAATATCCTGAATGGATAGCAAATATGGTTATAGTCCCAAAGAAGAAAAAGGGGATAAGGATTTGCATAGATTTCACTGATTTAAACAAAGCTTGTCCTAAAGATAGTTTTCCATTACCAGATATCCCACAACTAGTCGAATCAGCAGCAGGGAATGAAAGAATATCATCTCTGGATGGGTATAAAGGTTACAACCAGATTCCTCTCGCAGAGGAAGACCAAGAGCATACTGCTTTTTTCGCTCCAAGAGGGTTATATTGTTATACGAAAATGCCATTTGGTTTACGAAATGCTGGAGCAACGTACCAAAGAATGGTAGAAGAAGTATTCGCGGAATGGATACATAAAACACTGGAAGTATACGTAGATGATATGCTCGTAAAAAGTAAGAAAGCAGAAAACCATGTACAAGATCTGAAAGAAATTTTTGAACAGATGAGGCGATTCAACATCAAAGTAAATCCCGAAAAATGTACCTTCGGAGTGGCATCGGGAAAATTTTTGGGTTATATAGTATCAAAGGAAGGAATACAAGTCGACCCGGAGAAAGTGAAAGCGGTTCGCGATATGCCAACACCTGCGACAATAAAGGATGTCCAGAAGCTGAACGGGTTGTTAGCATCGTTAGGAAGATTCATTTCGCGATCATCTGACAAGTGCAAGCATTTTTTCAGCATCTTGAAAAAAGGATCGAAATTTAAATGGACAGACGAATGTGAAAAGGCTTTACAGGGAATTAAAGAACATCTAATGGAAGTATCCATTATGCAAAAAGCAGAACCAGGAGAGGAATTGTTGGTATATCTTGCGACAACGTCGCATGCGTTAAGCGCGGTGTTGCTGCGAATAGACGCTGGAGTAGAAAAACCGATTTACTATATCAGTAAAACTTTTAATGCCGCAGAAAGGAATTATTCGAAGATTGAAAAACTAATCCTAGCGTTAGTCTACGCAACATTTAAGCTTCGCATATATTTTCAAGCACATACTGTCAAGGTGGTAACAAAAGTACCAATCGAATCAGTAATGAAAAACTCAAAAAGATCGGGAAGAGTAGAAAGGTGGAATGCCCAAATAAGTCATTATAAACTCCAATATGAAATATTATCTTCAACCAAGTCACGTGGTAGTCGCAGACTTTTTGCGAAATTTCCTTTGGAGGAAGATGAAGCGGCGGATGAAATGATGGATGTAGAAGAAGAGCATGGAGACCCAAATGATTTGTTAACTGAACCGGATAGATGGGAAATATTGGTAGACGGATCATCAAATGGAGAAGGTAATGGAGTGGGAATTGTTGTGATTTCGCCAGAAGGCAATAAATTAGCTTTCTCTTTTAGATTGGAGTTTGAATCCACTAATAATGAAACGGAGTATGAAGCCATAATACATGCTTTGCGATTCGCAATAGAAATGAAGCTAGAAAATGTGAGGATTACCAGTGATTCGCAGTTGGCAATTCGCCAAATAACAGAGAAATACGCTACAAATGAACCATCTTTGCAAAAGTATAGAAAGCTTGTCGAGGAATTATCAGCACAGGTACCAAAAATGAGATGGAGGCATATATCAAGGAGAAATAACAGACTCATGACGCTTTTGCCTTTATATCAAGCATGATGACAGACCCCGTTGCGAGGAATATCAAAATACAAACACTTTTGGCACCATCAATTAATAAAGAAGAAGGGCAAGAAGTGGATGCAATGTTAGTAGAAGACATACCACAATGTCGCGATAAAGATTGGAGAACAGAACTTCACGCCTACTTGATGAAAGGGGAGACACCAAGAAATAGATTAGAAGCACACAAATTAAAAAGCCGTGCAACGAATTACGAATTAAGGGATGGTGTGCTTTATCGGCGATCTTTTGATGGACCTTCACTTCGATGCTTAGCAAGGGAAGAGGGAGAAATCATATTGAAGATGTTGCATAGCGGAGATGCTGGAAATCATAGCGGTGGAAGATCTTTAGCGTATAAAGCAAAAATGCAAGGATATTACTGGCCGTATATGCATGAGGACGCGAGAGCGATGTCAAGACGCTGCGAAGAATGTCAAAGACATGGGAAGAAGATACATGCACACAGGGCACCATTAAATTCTTCTAAGAGTGTGTGGCCTTTTGGAAAATGGGGTTTAGATATCGTGGGACCTTTTTTACCAGAACAGGCGTAGAAGATACTTAATTGTCGCAACGGATTACTTCACAAAATGGGCGTAAGTGAAAGCGGTACAACACATTCGCGACAAAGATATTTTTACTTTCATATTCTATAATATTATATGCAGATTTGGGATTCCCTCACATTTGGTATCTGATAATGGGAAACAATTCGAAGGGCAAAACATAGAGTTGTTACTTAATGCATTTCAAATAAAATGTGGGAAATCGACTCCACTATATCCGCAAGCTAACGGTCAGGCGGAGGCAACAAATAAAACAATTGCGGATATATTGAAGAAGAAGTTAGAAGGATACAATAGAGGATGGTGTGAACAAGTACCCAATAGCAGATGGGCATATAATACAACAAGAAGAGAAGCTACTTTGGAATGTCACCTTTTTGCTTAACATATGGAGTTGAAGTCGTACTCCCAACGGAAGTCATGATCCCGACAACTAAAAAAGAAGTTTGGGAGAAAAATCTTAGTGCAGGAAACATTCTAATCAAGTTGGACGAATTAGAAGAGAAAAGGGAGAAGGCGTTACGACACATGGAGAATTATCAACGAAGATTAGCCAGAGAATATAACAAGCGTGTGAAAATACGTGAATTTCAACCAGGGGACCTGGTATTGCGAGAGACACCAATATATCAGCGAAAAATGGAGGCAAGCTCGAGAAAATGGGATGGACCTTATATTATCAAAGAAGTAGTTGGTATAGGGGCTTATAGATTGATGGATCCTGAAGGTAAAGACATGGGACAAAGATTGGGCAAGCCGTGGAACAGATTATATCTAAAGAAATATTACCCATAAAAGTGGGTCAGATGAAGTACTTTAATGCAAGATATCTGAGAAATTCAATAAAATTCTAATCAAAATATCGCGAATGTCTCGCAGCGTAATGGCAAGAAATAACGGATGAATGAATGAATAAACATGATCGAATGAATGGGACGAACCTTTATGGCGTACACCCTAGTTCGCGAATTACATTTCGTAAGAGGCAAATGTAAGACCTAAAGTGCGTCATATAAGGGGTATCTCTTAACATGGCTCGGGAAAAGGTTACACCGCCCGGAACTGGGTCATGCAGATTTGGGGCCCATGAAAGCCTATCCGGAGGAGGTACCTTGGATTCCCAACTATATATGTAGGTTATACCCTGGTTGGGCGACCGAGGGTCTCTTTCAAGGAGTCAGCGTATGATCAAGGCGCCGAGGTACCCGGTTGAGTCAAGAGTGCGGGGAGCATGGAACTTCCTTACCACTCTTGACAAGTCTTGCGCACGCTGCACTCGCCCGAAGAAAACTCCACTTAGGGTGCAGCCTTGTAACCATAAACTCTATAGGTATAAGGGATAAGAGGCTACGAAAACAACCGGGTTGTTGTTAAGACCGGATGGGAGGAGCTAGCCTTGTATGGCCGATGTACGCCTCCTTGAAGGGGCAACCGGGAGGTGATAAGGGCGGCACCCTCCATTAGGGAGCTGATAAGTGCCAAAGACGCAAATGTCACGAGGCTTTGTTTCCGCAAGGAAACTTAGGCTTGTCATATTTGTGCAATGATCCTGCAGAGGCAATAATACTAACGCGAGGGTAAGACGAGATCAATGGGTCCTTACATGAAAGTGTAAAGACGTCCTGCGATTTCGTCGCAAGACGACAATGTCATGGGGCTTTACTTTCGCAAGAGAATTTAGGCCTGTCATATTGTCGCAAGCCAAATATCCTGCAGAGGCAAAAATACTTGAATAATGATAAGACAAGGTCAATGGGTTTTTACATGCAAGTGTAAAGACGTCCTGCGACCTTGTCGCAATAAAGGATGGCAGAGTGAGACCTTTAATTAGGAAGGTCAAACTTAGAAGACCATCAAAAATGATAAGGCAAGGTCAATGGGTCAGTACATGAAAATGTAAAGGCGGCCTGCGATCTTGTCGCAATGAGAAGAAATAAAGTGAAATTCCTAATTGGGATGATTTTTACTTAACAAAGGAATCAGTAAGCGAATATACTCACGAGGATATGTTCAAACATCTTAAATAAGAGAAACAGAAGAAAATAAGGGGGTTACTCGATCAACGACTTAATCCTTACAAACAAAAAGAAGTTTTGACAAAGTACAAAGAAAATTTACTTCTCTACATCAATATTATCAACTACGAGAGATGGTTGAGATCTTTCACTTTGCCTTTATCACTTCACCTTCACCGGTCGGTGGATTTTCATCGAAATGTTTTCGGCACCTTCATTTTCACCAAACAGATGGATTTTCATCGAAATTTTTTTCAGTCGGATCTTTGTTGATAACTTCAATATTAGCGATATCTTCGCCGCTTTCGTAGTCATAATCACTGTCAGGAGAATCAGGGACTTCATCATCACTTACTTCCAAAGGATCAACACGAATAGGATCAAGGGACTTAGACAATAAAATCTCATTCACAAGAACTTCAGCTTTGAGGGGAAACTGACGAAGCAACGCCTTTTGACGATTCTTACTATCTATGTCTTTACAGTAAGACATATAATCAAATCTTCGTTCGCACGGTCGCGAGAACGAGCAAGAGAGGCGGCGAGTAACCCATTTTCTTTGCGAATCCTAGAGTAATCTGATCTGAGAGTGGAGATAGTAGAGCGAAGTTTCTTCTCGAGAATCGCATAACAAGTGCACAAGATTAAAGATAGTTAAAGATTTACGAATAATTAATGGATTAAGATAGTCAAATAATATGACTACCTTCCTTCTGAGAAGTAAGATGCTGAATTAAAGCTGCAAAATTATTCCCCAAACAGTCCATGGCATCATCAAATGTATCTCCAACTAGGCCTTTCAATCGAGCTCGCAAGCTTTTTTCATTCGAAACAAGTATAGAATTCTCGGTCACAAGAGTACAAGTTGGATTTTTCTAATTTGGAACATTGATCCTTGAATTGGTTTGCTTTTAGACTCAAGGTTATTCTACCCCTGAATAAGTTTATCTCTTTCTAGCAGAGAATTTCTCCAAGCTGCTTTTTCAAGGAATGGATAGTTTGTTCTTGTTCTTCACGTAATTTTCGACAAGCATCATATTCTTGCGAATAGGTCGCGACCTTGTTTAGCGAGAGATCGCTTTTCCGAGAAAGGGTCCCATTTTCATCGATAAAGTTCCCAACTCCAAATTAGCCTTAGTCAAAGAGTAAGAAAGGCGAGATAAGTCTTTGCTTAATGAGTCTTGTTCACCAATTAAATCAAAGTTTTCTTTAGACAAATTATCTATTTGATCAACAAAGATATGTATGAAGATTATTTAAGATGTTATATTGCTCCATCCAAGCATCTCTTTCAACTCGAACCTCTTCAACAGTTGATTCCAACTGATATATCTCCATTATTCGTTTCTGGTTTAGAGCTTAAAGGGCGAACAAAAGTTTAAGTTCAAAAAAAAAAAAAAAAAAAAAAAAAAAAAAAAAAAGAAGAAGAAGCTTGAGGAAGAAGTATACCTTTTAACTCTTCATTCTTCTTGCGAAGATTATCACGATCTAGTGAGAGGTTGTGAAATTTTTGATTTTCAAGATGGAGATTATTGCATTTAGCAGTCATAGCTTGAAGATCGTTTTTCAAAGACATTAATTTCTTGAACCAAGGATGCTTGCGAGATCCTATCGGAACCAATATGTTTACTTAGAATCTCGCAGACATCGATTTGACAGATCAACGTAAGTCTTCTTGGCATCATTCACAAGGTCCGAGAACTTTGAAAGCCACGTCTATTCCTTCCAAATTTTCTGCAGTAAGAGGGATTTGCTCGGGGAAAGAAGGAACAAACGAATCATTCTTCGCCAAAGGAACATCATGAGAAGAGGAGATTTCAGGAAAGGTAGTGGTTGGAGGAATGACTGGGACATTGATGATAGGAGAAGGGATAAGTTCATTTGTAGTAGGATTATTATGAGGAACCTGATCTATAAGGAGTTGAGGCATAAGAATATTGTCATTTGTGACAAGATTGTCTTGCGATGATTTCGCAACAGGAGAAGAAGGTGAAAATGAGGGAAAAGGAACATCAGGAGTAACAGGTTTAGGGTGGCGAGATCTTTTGGGAGTCTTGTCAATAGTATTGTCACCCTGCGAATGACAAATTAAGTAAGAAACAGAGGCAACGATATTGCTCTTAAAAAGCAAATACTTCTTTAAAATACCTTATCGCTCGCAGGCTTTCTTTTGGAAACGGTATGTTTAGCTTGCGAAAAGGACTTTGGTGGCAAGGCGGATTCTTGTTGAGAGGTTGGTTTCGACTGTGAATCCAAAGAAAGAAGGGGATTCTTCACGGTGAACTTGGTGGTGGGTTTGTTCTTGCTGAAACAAAAATGGCAGAAAAAGATTAAAAGGAATAAGATAATCTCAAAAAGGGAAATTAATGAAAAAATTAATCAATCATAGATTCAATCGAATCTAGCAGGATTAACAAACCTGGATGCCATGGAAGTGATAGCAAATAAGAAATAGCAGAAGGGTGATGAAGACGATGGTGAAGAAGAATAACAGAAGAACAGTTGCAGACGATAAAGAAGATGAAATAGAGGGAAAGAAATGTTCTTCACAAAAGACTCTCCTATAAATAGGCAAGAAAGTGTTATGACCGGATAGCATTAAATACACCGGTAAAAAGAATGGTTTTAAACACGTGTAAACGGTCATTCCTAAATTCACGGAATCATACTGAAGAAGATTTTTAATGGAAAATGAAAGGTCGCGACAAAGAATTCGGATATCGCACAACATAAGGAAACATAAAGAGAGGTGAGAAGATGCAATATTCGGGTATTGCACAGCATATTTCCTTATCATATGAGACTCAATTATTTTCCTAACTCGCGAGGAGAGATTGCAAAATCCATTATTCTCCATAACCCATGAGGCAAGGAATGATATTTCATACATACTTCTAAAAACTTCGGAACTTCGCCAAAGAATAGAGGCAAGTACGTACTTTTCAAGTCCAGTATTCTTTCGCTCGTTCCTTCATCAATAAAAATCAGAGACTACAACAACAACGAATTTTTTCTTAAAAATCACTCTCCAAGCAATGTTCAAGAAAAAGAGGCAAGATGTAGGATCATAATATCGCCACAACAACTCTACGCGAAGACAACGAATAACAACACTTTGCGAGTCGATCAGCAGAGGATTAAATGTAAATGACGCACTGGATGACGATAGGAAGATATGAAATCTGGCGAAAGTTAAGAAGTGTCGCGAATATGAATATTCGTACGCCTGCGACACTTCGCAAGGCACTTCCGAAAATAAGGGACAGCTTAGCTGTCATTCACTATGTACTACCCTATATAAAGGGATGAATGAATCGGCAGAGAAGGGGTTCTTTTTAGATTGGAGAGCAAGTCATTAGGAGAGAGAAAGAGAGAGAATTTTGTAAATTCTTAAGTGTAATTCTATTTTCCTGTGTAAAGAATACAAGAAAGTGATTAATAAACATTCATAATTGTTCATCTATTATCTTTTGAATGGATTAGTTTAACAAAATATAGTGAGGGGTGTATTGTGGGATTTCCTGCAACTACAGACTAAGAGGCAGGGTGTCCGGATAGCAAGGTAGCCGTGGTCCAGGCCAAACTGGGAGATAGGGAGGCCGGGGTTTGACTAGTTAGTTGGCTAGATAGGAAGATAGGCTAGGCCATACTAGGAAACTAGGAGGCCGTGGTGAGGCCTGAAGACAGGGAGGCCGTAACCATGGTTATCCAGGCCTGAAGACAGGGAGGCGTGGCCTGAGAGCAAGGTGGCTGTCGCCTGATTAGATAGTTGGCTAGCTAGGAAGACAAGGAGGTCGTGGCCTGATTAGCTAGTTGGTTATATAGGAAGACAAGGAGGCCGTGTCCTGATTAGCTAGTTGGCTACCTAGGAAGACAAGGAGGTCGTGGCCTGATTAGCTAGTTGGATAGCTAGGAAAATTGGTGGTCGTGGCTAGGTCAAGAGACCCAGCCAGATTAGTCTGGCTATGAAGTGCGGCCATGTTGACGTTGGCACTTCGTTTGTAGCATATGGAATATGTTCGAGGAATTCATCCTTGGAAGTTCTGCGACTCGAAGTAATATTCCAAATATTATGCTCTGGTAATTCAGAATAACGTAGTAGCTTATTCTAAATATTTATAATTGCAGCATCAGTATAGACTGATCAATGCATGACAATTCATATGGTCGTGCATAAAATAATAAGAGTTTAGCGGGGTGAAGCTCTAAAATCTTGCATGCATATTGAAGGCCTATATGGCCATTAGAAGGGTACGCATTCTCAATTCTCTTGCGGAATATGATGTAGAAGTACAAAAATCTATAATTCTGATGTCGGGTCAGGAATTTATACATATTTATAAACATATATAGAATACCGAGAGTTCAGCTGGGTGAATCCCTAGTATATATATGATTATAGATACGTCTCAGTGTAAGTTCAGAGACGATTTTTACAAGTTTTTCCCTTGTCAAAAACCCACCATCTACACCAGGAATTCTGTTAACGAGAAAAACTGCAATATAGCAGAAAAACCCAAGACCTAGTCAATCTTGAAAATCGTATTGTATTAAACCTCTACAAACACTAACCTACTATCATAAACTGGAGTGAAATGTAGTTGAGACCTAATCATCCCTTGGAAAAATTTTGGCTTTGGTCGTGCTCTTATGTCTGTTGGATCTTGAAAGATCTTACGTACTTTATTTCCCTAACTGACATTGATAGGTGTCTAAAACACCTAATTTAATATCTAGTATTTATGCTTTCTTTGCTATTTTTCGTGTGAATTATGTATCTTATGTTTGTTTTTGAGTTTCTTAGGTGTTTGAGGTTATCTTGACCAAAAGGGAGTGGAACTCGCTCAAATCCGGAATTTCTTTGTATCACCTTGAAGAGGACGAAAAGACGAAGACAAAGGCGAAAGAACGAGGTTATTCCGATCTCGTATGAGGAAGTTAGAAGCCTCAAGCAATTCAAAGTTGTCGCAAGAGTGAGACAAAGACAGAATCATAAAGACAAAAGACAATTACTCAGGGCAGCCGTAAGAACATGAAATGAACTGTCAGTCTCGGTAGACTGACAGTGGAATGATGATTGTTAAAGGCAGATAGCCAGTTCGTTAAGGGGCACCTTATCCTTTATAACTTAAGCTAGGTCGGGAAAACACAAGTCTAGTTTCTTTCACTAAACCATGAAGAACAAAAATCGCTGAGCCAAGTTCACCGCCTTCCATGCCTTGAGGTGACTCCGATGTTTAGGGCAAGTTCTAAGTTGAGAAGAACAAAGAAGAGATGGAGCTGTGGTCCTCAAATTGGGGTGTTATCATGGGTTTGTTTCAAGAGTTTCAAATGAAGCCAACAAAAGGGAAATGGATAGAAATGGGAATGTTTGTGGGTATTCAAGCTACAAACTAGGGAAGTTCTTAAAATGGGATCTGAAATGATTATGGATTGTCTGGTTGTTTGGATTTGAAATTGTAGAAATTGGAGGCCACATAAAATGATTCCTAGTTGCAGAACAATATCAAATTGTGCATAGCAGCTGTTTGACGAAATGGTTGAGAAGTTCAGGTAATTGGGAAATTCATGAATGATTCCTGAAGGCAACGAAGGAGGCGCTATTGTGATTGTGCTATGGTGGCTTTGGGGTCGAGTTTGAAGTTGAACTGGGTTCAATTCTGAGTTGATTTTCAACTGTAAAACATGAGCTGAAATGGGTTTGATTTGGGACTAGAATCACATCAAGGAAATGGGGTCTGGAGTCATGGGTTGCTGGTGGTGAAGTGAGACAAGCTCGAGTCTGCCATGGAGTGATGATTGCTGGGTCGAGATAAGACAGAGATGCTGGAGTGTGAGAAGCTACAGAAGTTGAGAGTTGCAGTTATGGAACTGAAGTGTTGTTGCTGCCATAATGGAGAAGATACAACTGTGAAATTGGATATGTGCAGCTTAGATTAGTCTTGAACTGAGAGCACAAGCAGCTGGATGAACTGAGGTTGGATGGATTGAACTGTGAAGGTTAAATCGACGCAGGTGGACTAGTTAGCCTGAGATGCAGTGCGCAAGTGATTCTCCGGAGGATTGTGACTGCGGGGAGTTTGTGGAGCTTCAATAGCCAAAGGAGCCAACGGGGAGATGTCTTAGGGAAACTTTCAGGCAGTATGGTCGCCATGCCATGGAGTTATTGGACAAAATGATGGCTCTCGACCTTTCTCAGAGAATATCAGCCAAAGATGCGCTTAATGCCGAGTACTTCTGGACTGATCCCCTGCCTTGTGATCCCAAGAGTTTGCCTAAATATGAAACGTCACACGAGTTCAAGGTACGCCAGCAGCAGAGGCAACAAGAGGAAGCAACGAAACGGCGAAGCTACGGACTCACATGCGCCTCCATACCAACAAATCTAGGTACCCTCCACTCCATCCAGGAGCTAACCAGCCTATACATACTTCTCAGCCTCCAGTGGCTGCTGGAGCTAGCCATCATTGTTGGAGTTAAGTGACGCTGGACTGATAATGGAAGTTGAGAAGTGATGGCAGTGGTGAAGGTTTTGGCTGGTGAATACGGTGTCCGGACTCAAGATAAAAGGAACCTGTTGGTCATGTGCATAGAAACAATTGAGCTGGTGGTATTGCGGGTTGAAATGCATAGATGGGGCAGCTCTGGCATGTGACGAAGTTGAGGCAGCAGCGCAGTGGTGCTGTGATGCTGGCTAGGGCTTGTGTTGCTGTGACGATGTTGCAACGGACTAGGTGTTTGTGCAAATGGCGATTGCGATTGGAGAGATGAAGGCGTTCTTTGGTGATCGCAGCGATAGCGAACTGCAAAGAATTCGCAGAGGGAAATTGGCAGTGATGAGCACCTAAGGAAGAGATGGTGGTGATGCTGGGTTATGGCAGAGCTGCAGCTGCACTGAAGCTGTGAAGTGTGCCGCAACTGGTGCAACGCAAGATATTGGAAGCGATGATTCTGGTGGAGTTGCGGCTGTGACAGGAGATGATGCTGCTTGTGGTGGAACTAATGGCTGTGGCAGTGGAGCCTAGGTAGTCGTAGGAACGCGGAACTGGTGGGAGTTATGATTGAAGCTGCAGTTCAAGGTGCGAAAAGTGGGCTAAAATGGTGTATAAGGCATGAGGAGAAGATTGCAGCTGCATTCGCAGAAATAGTGCGAAAACGGAGTGAAAATGGCGCACCGGTGAGCATAGTTCCGGTAGCCGGATTTCAGAGGTTAAAGTGTCGATCGCAATATTTCAGTGAATCGCGAGGGGGGTATGAGTCGGATGCAAGAATCGACGGCCGGACATATGAGCTACGCATCACGCTTTTGGGCGCGTTTTCGCAAGAGATAAAGAATTGGTTTGGATGATTTTTGTGAATGTTTGGAATGCGAGAGAAGGGAGATGAGTTGCTGGAAGTACATACTTGTTGGTGACAGTTTCCGATGACAAAAGCGGCCTGAGACAAATTTTCCGGCGACGGATTCCGGCGGCCGGTGACCGGATTCCGACGATGACGTCAGCAATTCCGGCGACGCTTTTGGACCCAAAATTCCAGAGACATATTTTTCACTCCTGGGCTTGGTGGACGAATTTGAGACGGGTTTGGAGAAGACTTGACCTACTTTGGGTATCCTTTTGGGAGAGGCATATAAATAGAACTTTTTCTCTAAACCTAGAGATATCTCCATTAGGGAGACTTCTACTTTTGTTCTAGGGTTTTCACATGATAGGTTCTTCTAAACTTTCTATGATGATTTCCAAAAACACAAGTAACTAAGTTTTTATTATTGGTTGAAGATGTAGTTGGATTTTGCAACCAAGTTATGATTTTATGAATTAGTTTTCTCTCAATATTATCGTATGATTTCTACGGGTTACAATAATTGCATGATTGATGAATTGCAATATGGTTGAATGTTTGTTTAGTTAAGTCTAGAATTGATTGAACTCACATCCATATCTATAGCTATTTTAGGGTTTTCATCGAGCGATAACCTTGAATACGAGTAGCATGATATGATTAGGGTTTGTAGTGATACATCCTCGTAGTCATATGTAGAAATTGACCTTTGTTCGAATTGTTTGCGCAATGTATTACAATTGCATTGATTAGCCTATTTCTGAAACTTAATGCTCCTAGGAATTGAACTTGATTAGCGCAAGGCGTTAGGTTATTCTTTAGGTAGATCTCACATACGCAGCCTAATGTGTGTGTTGATAACTTTGGAAATTACGGAGTATTCTTGCAATAAGGTATTCTATGGCTTTTGATGATAGCGAGATTAAATACGAATTCTATTCATATATTCATAAACTTGTTTGCAATTGAAGATGAAACCTTTATCCAATATTTTCACATCCTTGATTTGCGTACTTTATTTGCTTTTTGTTTATTTTTATTTCCACAACCAGAAAATCCTCGGTGTTTTATATAGGAAACCATAACAATTTGACAACCTAGACCTCTCTCTCGTGGGATCGATCCTTTCTTGCCCTTGCTATATTTATATTTTGAGTAGTAAGAAAGTGTAATTTATTTTGACGCTTACGACAAATGATCAAATTTTGGCGCCGTTGTTAGGGAGGCAACGGTTGTTAATTGTTTTTGGTTTCTTATTTTGTTTTACTTTTTCTTATTCTTTGGTTTCTAACCGAGTTTTGAGAATCTCGTTTCGGTACCAATTTCTATGGACGGAGCATATTGGAGCAATCAATACGGCTTTCAACCTCAACAACATGAAAACTATCACCCTTATGGGGAATACAATCAAAACCAATCCTTTGGTTATGGTCAATATTCCACGTACCCTTTTAGTTGTTCTCATACATTCCAACCTTCTTACGGTGGGTATGTAAGTGAGCAACCACAAGGAGGGGAGACTAGTTTTACTCCTATTAATTTTTCCTCTAGTTTGGTAGATGAAATGCAACAATTTATGGACAAAGATGGAGTCAATTTGTGGACAACCAAGCGTGGAACCAATTTCATCGACCGAATGTGCTCATAGTATGTTTGGAACAATTTCTCGATCGTAGTTATGATCATCCACCCATTCAAAGGGAATATAATTGGCCTAGCAATACCAAGTAAGTAATTCTACTTTTTCTTTGTCGAATGAGCTTTACAAACAAATGGAACACTATATTCGTAATTTGGATGGAACACTCCAAGAGCTTCAAAAAGGTGTTTCCACTTTAAGACAAGGCATTGATGAGTACAAGGAGGAAATGAATAATTATGTTGAAAAAGGCGAACCTTTGGGGACTTTTGTTGATATTTGTGTAGTTAACTCAACTCTTGATCGTAATAATGATCATTCACCTATTCAAAAGGATGAGTTCGAGATTAGCAACACTAAATTCAGCGAGGAACAATCTTATGATGACTATGATAGTGATGATGATTATTATGAAAATACATCGTTTGAACCAATTCATGGTGACATCCCCGAGGAGTTTACAATGGAGTCTTTTTGCGATCAAGGTGAAGACGAAGAGGAATATGATGACACTAGTGTAGCTTACTCAAGCATTGATCTTTATAACGATCAAGAACCTATTCAAAAGGTAGAGCTTGAGGATGATGCAATGAGTGTTCTAAAGAAATTCCTTATGGACAATATTGCATCCGCAAAAGAGTATGTGCCTTACAACAAGGAGGAGTATGTTGAGAATGATACCGGTTTAACCAATATTGTGGAAGACCCAATTGAGCTTGCATATGATTGTAATGATGATGTTTATGTCGATACTTTGGTTAAGGCAGAAACGGACGAAGAATGGTTGCAAGGTTTGATAGAGGACCATGATATACAAGAGGTGAATAATTCACTTGAATTTTTCAAGGATGAAGAGGATTCCGTAATACAAGAGATTGTGCAAGGTTTATCTAACCCTTTGCCTATTGTTTCTTCTCCTTTACCTCTTATTGGTTTGAATGTATGTGCTTCGAGAATATTGTTGACTGACTTTGTTTCTCGTTTTCCGCTATTAGAGACACTTGATTCTCATACTATGCAGGTTATGGAACCAGAAACCGTGGAGGTACCCGACTTCTATATTCTTTATACACTTCCAAGTGTGGACAAGAATAAGTGTGGGGGAAGCTTTTATCGGTTCATAACTTTACTTTTGCTTTATGTTACTAATATTTGTGTGAAGCTAGTGTTTGCAAAACAGGTTCTATGGACGGATCCCCAACTTTTCAGATTATTGGTGTATGGGGAATGAATCTTACAAGAAGCTAAGTCGGGCCGACGACTATAAAACAAGCGCTAAGTGGGAGGCAACCCACCGGTTTTGTATCTCTTATCCTTTTGCATTTTATTTTTGTTTCGTTTATTTATTTTTTACTGTTTTCATATCATATTTGCATCCCCATGTTTAATTTCATTGAGTCCGGAATCTATCTTAGAAGAGAATTATGACGAATACCTTTTCGTCAGAAAATTTCAGACTGCGCGTAGTTCAGTCCAGAGACCATAACTGTCAGACCGTTTATCAAAACACTGTGAAATTTTGACACTGTGTAGAAAACACGTAGGTGAACAACTTTTGTGAAATGGAGTTTTTCCAAATTCCTTACCAATTTGCACAGTTTTTGCGTTTTATCTGCTGTTACGTCAGAATTCAGAACTTTCGGTTTTACACATTGAGGACAATGTGAAGTTTAAGTGTGGGGGAGCATTTATATGTTTGTATAGTTTTTTTTTGACACCATTAGTGGATGGAACCATTTTGAATGCAGGAGTTGAGGAACCAATTAACTAAAAGGGAAGAATATAGCTCAGAAATCACAAATTAACATGATAGTTGTTACCATATCTCGAATATCACCATATCACATTCTATTTTTATTTTTTCATATTTATCTATTGTTCTCTAAGTGCTTTGGTGGGTCACTAAACATCGACGTGTTATTACTGCTAGGATGAAATAGAGTGATTGAGTTACCAAACAAGAAAAGAAAAAAAAATGAAAAAATTTATGAAAAGAAAAGAAAAAAAAAAGGACCGATCAATTAGACCAAAACGGAATAAAAAGACACTTGGGAATAGCAGTATGTGTGAAACGTAGTCCCTGTCTCCGTCGCCTAAACAAGCGTGGAATGCAGGATCCAAGGCAACTATCATGTACTTGCTGACAAGAATCATGCGCTTGGATCCAGTTTGATCCAATCATGTTGTCTAAAAAAAAAATGAAAAAAAAAAAAAAAAGAGAAGAAAGTGTTATTATTTTGGTTGAATAAAGTCACTTCTGGTTCCCTTGTATATGCCAGTGAGTTGATGTAGCATTCAAACCAAGTAGCTCAATCCAATAGGAATAGGTTCATCTTGGCGGTGACCTTCAGACAGATATGGGAAACATCGAACACTTGTGAATATTCGCCAACATCTACATCTTTATCCATCTTCTTTATCTTTTCATTGTGATTGTGGTTTGTTAGTTTCCGAGTATTGTGGCTTGTTCGACTATCTAATTAGAGTTTATTTACTAATAATTGAATTGAATTTGCAAGGTACCTCCTCCTGTAGTCATTTTGGATTCGTTCATTGATGTGTCACAAATAGACGGAGTTGGAAATATAGGTTTTGTAGGTATATCTCTAGTAAACCTTCACGAGACTATAACTCGTCCACTAGGGACACCTAGGGGTTTAAAGGCTTGTTATTTATGCTAAAATTAACCGTAGCCTCGACGTCATGGAGTTGTTGTATGTTTTTGTTTTTAAAATTATTTTGTTTGATTTGCTCGAGGACTAGCAAAGTCTAAGTGTGGGGGGAATCTGATAGGTGTCTAAAACACCTAATTTAATATCTAGTATTTATGCTTTCTTTGCTATTTTTCGTGTGAATTATGTATCTTATGTTTGTTTTTGAGTTTCTTAGGTGTTTGAGGTTATCTTGACCAAAAGGGAGTGGAACTCGCTCAAATCCGGAATTTCTTTGTATCACCTTGAAGAGGACGAAAAGACGAAGACAAAGGCGAAAGAACGAGGTTATTCCGATCTCGTATGAGGAAGTTAGAAGCCTCTGAAGCAAGTCAAAGTTGTCGCAAGAGTGAGACAAAGACAGAATCATAAAGACAAAAAGACAATTACTCGGGGCAGCCGTAAGAACATGAAATGAACCGTCGGGTCTCGGTAGACTGACAGTGGAATGATGATTGTTAAAGGCAGATAGCCAGTTCGTTAAGGGGCACCTTATCCTTTATAACTTAAGCTAGGTCGGGAAAACACAAGTCTAGTTTCTTTCACTAAACCATGAAGAACAAAAACTGCTGAGCCAAGTTCACCGCCTTCCATGCCTTGAGGTGACTGCCGATGTTTAGGGCAAGTTCTGAAGTTGAGAAGAACAAAGAAGAGATGGAGTTGTGGTCTGAAATTGGGGGTGTTATCATGGGTTTGTTTCAAGAGTTTCAAATGAAGCCAACAAAAGGGAAATGGATAGAAATGGGAATGTTTGTGGGTATTCAAGCTACAAACTAGGGAAGTTCTTAAAATGGGATCTGAAATGATTATGGATTGTCTGGTTGTTTGGATTTGAAATTGTAGAAATTGGAGGCCACATAAAATGATTCCTAGTTGCGAGAACAACATCAAATTGTGCATAACAAATGTTTGACGAAAATGGTTGAGAAGTTCGGGTAATTGGGAAATTCATGAATGATTCCTGAAGGCAACGAAGGAGGCACTATTGTGATTGTGCTATGGTGGCTTTGGGGTCGAGTTTGAAGTTGAACTGGGTTCAATTCTGAGTTGATTTTCAACTGTAAAACATGAGCTGAAATGGGTTTGATTTGGGACTAGAATCACATCAAGGAAATGGGGTCTCAGAGTCATGGGTTGCTGGTGGTGAAGTGAGACAAGCTCGAGTCTGCCATGGAGTGATGATTGCTGGGTCGAGATAAGACAGAGATGCTGGAGTGTGAGAAGCTACAGAAGTTGAGAGTTGCAGTTATGGAACTGAAGTGTTGTTGCTGCCATAATGGAGAAGATACAACTGTGAAATTGGATATGTGCAGCTTAGATTAGTCTTGAACTGAGAGCACAAGCAGCTGGATGAACTGAGGTTGGATGGATTGAACTGTGAAGGTTAAATCGACGCAGGTGGACTAGTTAGCCTGAGATGCAGTGCGCAAGTGATTCTGCCGGAGGATTGTGACTGCAGGAGTTTGTGGAGCTTCAATAGCCAAAGGAGCCAACGGGGAGATGTCTTAGGGAAACTTTCAGGCAGTATGGTCGCCATGCCATGGAGTTATTGGACAAAATGATGGCTCTCGACCTTTCTCAGAGAATATCAGCCAAAGATGCGCTTAATGCCGAGTACTTCTGGACTGATCCCCTGCCTTGTGATCCCAAGAGTTTGCCTAAATATGAAACGTCACACGAGTTCAAGGTACGCCAGCAGCAGAGGCAACAAGAGGAAGCAACGAAACGGCGAAGCTACAAAGACTCACATGCGCCTCCATACCAACAGTCTAGGTACCCTCCACTCCATCCAGGAGCTAACCAGCCTATACATACTTCTCAGCCTCCAGTGGCTGCTGGAGCTAGCCATCATTGTTGGAGTTATGTTGAAGGAAAAGAAGTGACGCTGGACTGATAATGGAAGTTGAGAAGTGAAGGCAGTGGTGAAGGTTTTGGCTGGTGAATACAGGTCTGGACTGCAGTAAAAGGGAACTGTTGGCTGTGCATAGAAACAATTGGAGCTGGTGGTATTGCAGCTGAAATGCATAGATGGGGCAGCTCTGGCATGTGACGAAGTTGAGGCAGCAGCGCAGTGGTGCTGTGATGCTGGCTAGGGCTTGTGTTGCTGTGACGATGTTGCAATGGACTAGGTGTTTGTGCAAATGGCAGTTGCGATTGGAGAGATGAAGGCGTTCTTGGTGATCTGCAGCGATAGCGAACCGCGCTGGTTCGCAGAGGGAAATTGGCAGTGATGAGCACCTAAGGAAGAGATGGTGGTGATCTTTGGTTATGGCGAGCTGCAACCGACTGAAGGCCGTGAAGTGTGCCGCAACCTGGTGCAACGCAAGATATTGGAAGCGATGATTCCGTGGAGTTGCGGGCTGGACAGAGATGATGCTTGCTTGTGGTGGAACTAATGGTCAAGTGGAGCCTAGGTAGTCGTAGAACGCGGAACTGGTGGGAGTTATGATTGAAGCTGCAGTTCAAGGTGCGAAAAGTGGGCTAAAATGGTGTATAAGGCATGAGGAGAAGATTGCAGCTGCATTCGCAGAAATAGTGCGAAAACGGAGTGAAAATGGCGCACCGGTGAGCATAGTTCCGGTAGCCGGATTTCAGAGGTTAAAGTGTCGATCGCAATATTTCAGTGAATCGCGAGGGGGGTATGAGTCGGATGCAAGAATCGACGGCCGGACATATGAGCTACGCATCACGCTTTTGGGCGCGTTTTCGCAAGAGATAAAGAATTGGTTTGGATGATTTTTGTGAATGTTTGGAATGCAGAGAAGGGGAGATGAGTTGCTGGAAGTACATACTTGTTGGTGACAGTTTCCGATGACAAAAGCGGCCTGAGACAAATTTTCCGGCGACGGATTCCGGCGGCCGGTGACCGGATTCCGGCGATGACGTCAGCAATTCCGGCGACGCTTTTTGGACCCAAAATTCCAGAGACATATTTTTCACTCCTGGGCTTGGTGGACGAATTTGAGACGGGTTTGGAGAAGACTTGACCTACTTTGGGTATCCTTTTGGGAGAGGCATATAAATAGAACTTTTTCTCTAAACCTAGAGATATCTCCATTAGGGAGACTTCTACTTTTGTTCTAGGGTTTTCACATGATAGGTTCTTCTAAACTTTCTATGATGATTTCCAAAAACACAAGTAACTAAGTTTTTATTATTGGTTGAAGATGTAGTTGGATTTTGCAACCAAGTTATGATTTTATGAATTAGTTTTCTCTCAATATTATCGTATGATTTCTACGGGTTACAATAATTGCATGATTGATGAATTGCAATATGGTTGAATGTTTGTTTAGTTAAGTCTAGAATTGATTGAACTCACATCCATATCTATAGCTATTTTAGGGTTTTCATCGAGCGATAACCTTGAATACGAGTAGCATGATATGATTAGGGTTTGTAGTGATACATCCTCGTAGTCATATGTAGAAATTGACCTTTGTTCGAATTGTTTGCGCAATGTATTACAATTGCATTGATTAGCCTATTTCTGAAACTTAATGCTCCTAGGAATTGAACTTGATTAGCGCAAGGCGTTAGGTTATTCTTTAGGTAGATCTCACATACGCAGCCCTAATGTGTGTGTTGATAACTTTGGAAATTACGGAGTATTCTTGCAATAAGGTATTCTATGGCTTTTGATGATAGCGAGATTAAATACGAATTCTATTCATATATTCATAAACTTGTTTGCAATTGAAGATGAAACCTTTATCCAATATTTTCACATCCTTGAATTGCGTACTTTATTTGCTTTTTGTTTATTTTTATTTACACAACCAGAAAATCCTCGGTGTTTTATATAGGAAACCATAACAATTTGACAACCTAGACCTCTCTGTGGGATCGATCCTTTCTTGCCCTTGCTATATTTATATTTTGAGTAGTAAGAAAGTGTAATTTATTTTTGACGCTTACGACAGCGATCAGACATCCTTTATAGGCCTAGGAGTTTCTTCATCCGAAGTAAAGACTTTGACTAATCTGCTTCTAACATATAACATATTAATTTCCTTCATGAAAGATATTAAATCAAGTTAATGGAAATACGTTTGGTTATGAGGGGTCTTCAAGGGTAAACAAAATATCATACAAACCTCCACAATTAAGATAACTTACTCTCTTCAAAAGGTTAAGGAAATGCCTAATCAATTCTACCTCACAAGATTAATTGTAAATCATACTGATATATTGTGAAATCACAAAGTCTAAGATGAAAAGAATTTTTTGATTTCTATCTATATTATTCCTTAATCAACAGTTCTCAAATGGACGTATAACATAATAGACTAACCTCAAAATAAACTTATACGTTGATTAAGATAAGATTCCTGATATCAAGAACTATCAGGTAAGGGATAGTCTGACTAGGTTTCACGAGCCGAGATCAAATATGATTGTTAGTTATCTTATATTCATTTCGTGTGTCTTTTGATATAGGGCTAGAGCCAAGAAAACTAAAAATGGAAAAACTAAAGATGTTGGAATTAAGAAAACAAATAAGGACGGTCTTGGTACTCCCGAGTCTCTGCCTCCTCGAGAGAAAGAACAAGGTTGCAACAGGCGTTTGGGGGCATCTACAAGAGGTGAAGTTTGGGAGAGTAGAGACCATAGTAAAATAGCAATTCGTGAACGTACCGGAGAATTAGATGATGAGCACGATGAAGAGGTAGATGATGAGGTTTATCCAAGTCAATTAGCAACCCAAAGCGAAGTTTTAGAGGAAGGTGGTCCAAGTCAACAACCGACACAAGGTGAAGGTGAAGGGAAACAACCGGTACAAGGGGGGGTGAAGAGAAGAATAACAAAGTAAAAGTAAAAGGTTCGCACCTTCCTTATTTTGATGACGTGATACCTGACCTTGATCGTGGTAAAATTTGGGGTGAAGCTTCGAAACCGAAAATGCTATTTGGCTACAAGGACACGTGGGCTCGTACTATCTATCAAACCCATGTAAGAATTTTTATCTTGTGCGTATGTATTGTTTTGTATTTATGTAAAATCTCTTAATAGTATTATCTCCTAATTGTAGGATCATAAGAAGGCTGTGCGTGTTTACCGAAACCAAGCCGCGATACATTGGGATTTGACTACGGAGTGTGAAGAGGTCCAAACATTAGTAAGGGAGTCTGGGCTATATGTTTTGGTTGAAATTATGTGAAGTGTGATTCTGTGACAGTCAATTGCTTCGTCAAAAGGTATCATGGTGAAACTGATACCATGCACTTCACGTTTGGGGAGATGACCTTGATCCCTGATGATGCTCAGAACATTCTAGGCTTGAATGTTATCAGCAAATCAGTTGCAGAAGGAGATAAGTGTCCGGACCTAGAATGGTCGAAGTTGCACGCTCTGACTAACAAGCTGTTGGGTTGGGACTACAAAACTTATGTGGAAATATTCTATGTATCTAAGAATAGTAGGAAAAAGACCATCAAGCTGAAGCTGCTTAAGGAGACCTTTGAAAAAACGGAGGAGAGACGAAAGAAGGATGGATGTGACCCTGCACAAATTCGTTATACAGCCGCTGCGTACCTATTATTCATCTTGGGATCTAAAGTATTCCCCGACGCTAGTGGCAACAGGGTTAGTGCAAACCACCTTCAATATTTGGATCCGTTGGAAGATGTAACTATTCTTACGGCACCGTGGTAATGGCACATTTGATGGCGAAGATGAGAAGGGACTCTAAAACTGTTACAAACCAATTTGTCGGGAATTTCCCTTTACTCCAGGTAATTTTGTTTTTAAACTTATGTTCTTATGTATATTGTTCACATGTACCCTTATTTTGAACTTAGAAACAAAATTTACTGCTTCTTATATGTATCATTCCACATTGGTATAGGTGTGGGCTTATGAACACTTCCCAACATTGTTCACAAACTACAAATTCTTGAAGATCAAAAACCTTCCTGAGCCCAAGGCTCCTAGAGCTAAGAGATACGAATTCAACAATATTCCTAAGCCCGATAACAATCGTCGTCAAAGAAAAAAAAACAAATTTTCAACCTCTTAGCAGCTTTACCTGAGTATTGGGGATGCTTGTATGTTGTGTTAGTTTACTTTCTTGTGTAGGTTCTTCAAAAAACTCTCCATGCTCGTAAAAATAATCATTCAAGGGCGTTGATTCCACAAAGAATTGCAATTGTGAATTGTTATCATTAGCAGAAGATTGAAGATGTACTCCTTGTTGTAGTTGAGCTAAGGATTCAACAACAATTCTCTCCTCTCTCCTCACTATCATCCACCATTTTCACCCAACCTCTCTCTCAAGTTTTGTCCCTCCTTCTACTCTCACCTCACTAATACACACTAATAATTTATCATATAATCTTATACATTTCTTAATTATAATTAAACACTAAACCTGATTAGTGAGGGGTAGATTAGGAATTACTTAAAATACATAGATAAGGGGTGACCCTGATTTGATATTTAAATCCCATTTTTTTCATTTTCCTTTATCCCCAAATTAATATAAGTATCCCCCAATCGCGCGTTCAAATTTAGACTTGCTTGTAGTGGGAAAATGGGGCGAACAGGGAGAAAACCCACACCATGTCGTCTCCATCTTGTTCAACTTCCACTATGAGAATTTCAAATCACTGAAATCCCAATATAATTTGGAGATTTAATAAAAATAGAAATCCTATATCCTACAGTTAAAATTAGAATGGCCAAGGGATCCTTGATGATGGTAATGATACAGTTATGGTGATTGGGTGTAACAGATGTATTTAGTGGGGGATGGGGATATATTTGTCCGAGTTAAAAAAATTCACTGAACCGGTCTTAGTTAATGAGTTAAGCACGATTTTCGCACTCCTCGAATCCATTTTTTCACTCCATCTAACAAAAATCTTATTTAGAACCCAATTAGTAATTAGGGTTATAAATTACTATTCCCATCTATATTTTTCGGCTAAGGGTTTTTTTCCTAGGCAAAGTTATTAAACTACTCATTATAAAACATAAAACATAAAACATAAAACAAAAACCTAAAATCCATATTTATGTCCACTTTTATGCGTAGGTTAAGTCTTGAGAAATCAAAATCAAAATCAAATCCCAGCAAGTTCTTAAACATAAGTTAGATTGAATTGTTGTTGTACAAGAAGAAGAAGAGAAAATGGCTTCATTGAGAAGTTTTTTTTTTTTTGAAGTGGGAACCCCCTATTTGGTAGGGGGAACCTTATTAAATTAATTTTACGATATCCTTGTTCTTACAGAGCGGGTGAATTTAACCCCGTTTTTATCATCGAGTACAATATTAGAGAGAAAGAAAGGACAAGTGTTGTCCCAAATTCTTGTTGCCGATGTAGTTGGGTTTTGTTGTTGATGTTCGACCGCCTCATTTGCTAGTTTGTCTGCCACCTGGTTTGATTCTCGATAATCATGTGTGATCTTTACTTGTGGTATATCCTTCATTATTATTCGTATCTCAGCTAGCATGCCTTGTAATTATCAAGGTTCTTCATCACTTCTTGTTTGAATCAGTTGTATTAGAGCCTTTGAATCCGCTTCGAACCACACTCTAGGCCATCTCTGTTGTCGTGTATTCTTGTTGCTAGTAGCATCCCCCATATCAGGGCTATTAATGCTGTTGTGATTCCTAGTGGTGCTGCTAGTGCCATCAAAACTTCTCCGGTGTGTGATCGCCATACACATCATGGTCATGCCGGTCCTAGTGTTCCTTTAGCTGATCCATCTGAATTGATCTTGATCCAGTGTTCCGCCGGTGCTGTCCATCCCACTAGAATGGTGTCTTCTCGAAAAATTTGCCTGTGTATAGGTTGCAGTTGTAGTTCTTGGCAAACGGGTACTATATGTTTTTGGGCCCAGTCATATTCTGCTACCATTGTGAAGACGATATCCCTGAGTTGTGTTATTGATTGCATTGTCCGTAGGTATACTTGTGCATTCCTTGTGAGCCATTGGTGCCAGAGAATGAAGCCGTAGATTGTTTATATTGTAGCTGGTATCTTCTTGTCTAGTAGTTGGTGGATGTTGTTTGGTTTCTGGGTTATGGGAGCTATATTTGGGCTTCTTGGTAGGTGTGTTATGATAAGATTCCACAATTGAGTAGCTTGTTGGCATTCGAAAAAAAGATGATGCTCGGTTTCTCTATAGTTGGTGCAAACTGGACATAGGTTTGTAGGGGTGCTGTTGATGTGGTGAAGTTTGTCAAAGGTTGGTAATCCTTCTAAAGAAACTTTCCATAAGAAAATTCTTATTTTCGGTGGACATTGGAGTTTCCGGATGTGATTGTAGTCCACGGCATTGGTAGTGATGTTTCTGGTTGAGTGGTTTGGGTATTGATGGTTTGGTGGATTTGGTTGTGTAATGGTTGCATATCCAGATTTTGTTGTGTATTTTCCTCTCTTATCAAATGGCCAAATGAATTTATCTTGTACTGATTGACTGGGTAGGTGTATATTGATGATGTTTTGGGCAGTGATGATGTCAAACTATTCAAAGATAACTCGGTTATTCCAAATGTTGGAATTAGAATTGATTAGTGAGGCTACCTGATTGTGTTGTGGAAGATTGGTGATGATAAGTGTTGATTGTTGTGGAATCCATTTGGAAAATATGTTTGTTGTTTGGCCATTGCCAATCTGTTTGAGACAATTTTCCTGAAAAAAAACAGCTAAGTTAGATAAATTTTTCCAATATGGGCTTGCAGCTGGTTTGACGGGTAGGCCATTCTGGTGTTCCAGAATTGGATGGTTGAGTAGGTATTTTTCATCACACATTTTCTTCCAAATTGAGTGTTGATTGTGCTGCAGGTGCCAGACTCGCTTGAGAAGTAGAGCCTGATTGTGTTCTTTGCTCTTTCTGAATCCTAGACCCCCTTCCACTCGGGTTCTTGTCAGCTTGTTTGGTTGTCATGGCCTCAAAAGAAATTTCTTACAATTTGGTCAATTTTCTTGTGTACATGTGCAGGCAGTAGCTGTGTTTGCATCACATGATTTGCTGTTGGTGTGAGAGAAGTGTTGATGAGTACAACTCTACCTGCTTGATTTACACATTTTGTAATCCAACCTTGTGTTTTCCTCTGGATTCGATTTAGTAGCTCCACATGAATATGTACCGAGTTCCTACCATGCTTGAAAGCTATTCCCAAATATTTTGGTGGTTCCGCAGTAGCGCCGATTTGGAAAGTACTTTCAAGTTCTTCCACCTTATGCTGCCATAGCTTTGGATGGTGTATCACAGTGGATTTGGCTTTGTTAATTTCTTGACCTGCCGATGCTGAGTACTTCTGTAGAATTTGTAATAAAGTGGTACTAGTATCCGGCTTGGCTTTGCAAGTGATTAACAAATCATCTGCATAAATCAGTTGTAGAATTGCTGGGCCTTGTTTTGAGATTTTTAGGCCCTCCAATTGGCCTTGCATTTTTAATTTCCCAAGATTGGTGGAGAGGATCTCTGAGCAAATGATGAAAATATATGGTGATAGTGGATCACCTTGCCTCAATCCTCTTGTAGGTTTGATGTTACCAGTTGTTGTACCATTGATGTTGATCCCATATGTGACTGTAGTTATACATGTCATAATGTATCCTACTGTTGATGGTGGATTTTCATTTGAGGTTAAAATTGTAAAAACCAGAAAAAATTATGCGCTGACATCTTGTAAAAGATAAAGCCATTAATAAGTGTTGGATACTCCCTCACTTAATTCACCAAGAATGGAGCATGTGGCAACAATCCCATTCCGTGAATACATGAAATTCCTCCAGGTTGGAGCATGTGGCAACAATCCCATCCCGTGAATTTCTAATCAGCCTTGTATTTCCAAAGTACTCATTATCGGTGTGGCATGACGACCGAGTGTTACTCTTACAGAGTAACACGAACCTCCAAGAACTATAATGAAACCATGTACGAAATACCCGTACAGGCTGACTCTCGGTGTGTTATACTCTCGGTGTGTTATACCCGCACGGTCGGCCATTGGCCTAGCTTGCCAAAAAACGTTCATACCAAGTATTATGGACGGAAAACCCCAAATTAGGGTTTGCGGCATATTACATGTGTCGCAAAACAGTCTCAACCATCCATCTTCGCAGGTATAGATGGAGGGTGTAGATGTAGATTCTAAGGGCCCAGAGCATGTCAACACGATCACCGCGGGCACGCCTACACACTTGACCAATCGGTCAAGACCAACCATGTTTGGTCGTGACAAAATCGTCGCTCAAACAAGAGATGATGCACGGCTTTGAAACCCAAAATTAGGGTTTTGAGCATCACGAGCGTCCATCTTCTCCGAAGATGAATGGAGGGTCCAGATTAGATTAGCAGTCCTGGTCATACCAAAGATGACCACCGTGGACCCATCTATTCCCTAACCCGATCGACCAAGGCATATCATGCCCGGCTAATCCAAAACGCACGCTCAAACTAGCGTGGTCACACCTCCCAAACCGCAAACTGATCTCGACCACTCAACTTCGCCGGACGATTGGGATGGCTCAGATCACGTTTTCATGGGATATTCAGGTATAGGCGTAAACACCAGCCTATCACCTTCACACCAGGCCAATCGACCAAGACCGACCAAGATTGGTCGTCTTGGAACGTGCGCCTGAAGAGGGCGTAACGTGCGGCCCTTGCGGCACTAGTTTGTTGTCGCAAATCGATCCCGACCACTCGATTTCACCGGATGAATTGAGTGACCCAGATCATACTTTCATGAGGTAATGGGGTATAGGCGCCTACACCATCATGCCATCTACACGCATGTATGGTCGGTTAGGCCAAAGTTGTATCCCATGCTTGGTTTCGACCAAGTCAAGAGTGATGCTCTGCGCACCTCTTCAAAACCCTAACTTCATCAACGGTCGCAGATGAGTGTCTCAAAGATCATCTCATCCGTCCAACTTCACCAGCTTGGTTATAAAGCCCTGGTCAGGAGTTAATTGATTAGTGAGGTGTCATTACCCATTACTTTACCACACCATGATGCAAGACTCGCATAAAATACACACGATACTTCACAAGTATCGACTTCCGAATAACGCAGTTATTCAATTCAAAGATTACATGCTATCTTTCGTGGATCCACGATCCACACATTCCGCACATCAATCATGTCACAAACTGGGGGATACATACTGGGGTATTGGTCCGGTGGTTTACGGCAAACAGGCGTGCTACGCGTCATCACAAGAACGTGTTAGGAAGTCATGGACGGTTAGAGATGAACAGAGAAGTGGGCAAGGCCGGCCGTGTATCACCAACACACAACTCCACTACTCCATCACTCCACTTCCTCCACTTCCCACGAGAGACGTGAATAAGACTCAATGACTTGTATAAATAGGTTCTCCGCCCTATTTCCAAACAACAGAGAAAAACAACAAGAAAACATCCAGAGCCTGCTTACACCAATCGTAAGCTTGTTCACTTTCCTATTACAAGTCATAAGCAAGTCTACACCTTCACAATCTCAACACCTTCTTTGCTTCCCTCCCTAAGATCAACCCCATCTCCTTCACTTTGTGACCGAAACAAGTCTGGAACGGACATTTCTTGGTTTAGGCCGGACTTGCACAAATTGATCTCTCGAATCTACAAGCACTCACCGCGCAAAGGCATTTGTTTAAGGTTTAAATTCATTCCTCATCCACACCACAAATTACCAAATTCTCAGGAGTAGTTTTCACCCATAAACAATTGGCGACCACAAGTGGGAGGTTAATCTCTCGGTTGTAAAGTCAATTTCTCCGAAATCCGATTCAATTTCATCAGTTTCAAAAAGGGTAGATCTTAGGACCAATTCGATCAACAATTCATTTCAAGATGGTGGAACTTAGGTCTGGATCAGCAATCAATTCGGATGGAGATAGTGTTGATAACACTCCCGGTGTTGATGTACCTGTCAGTGGAGCTACCGTAGCCAACACATCTCGAGGAGCCGTTACCTCTATCACCAACACTAGCGGAGCAGAGACATCCCAAGAGGGTGTAACGCCTCCCATCACTGTGAGCCGAGCAGCCGCAAATCCCGGCATCTCCTCAAGTGTAACGCCTCCAAAGGTCACCGAGCAACAACTTTCACTCCCTCATCGGGACGAGGAGCCGAGGCACAAGAGGAGGACCACCGTCTATTACCATTGCAGACTTGATGGAGAAACAGAAGTTCTTGCTAAGACTCAAACAGATATGGCCGCAACTCAGAAGGAGGTACTCACTTTCCTCAAGACCTTGACTAAACGATTGCCGCAAGATTCACGTCAATCTTTGGAGCCAACAAGAAATGCCTTCAATTCACCCGAGCAAAGCGTTTCCACTCGGACCCACATGAGTGAAGAAGCTCGTGTTGCTCCTGAATGTTCAAGAGAAAGGGACCAGCCACCCAACTTCATCACACGTGAGGATCTAAAACGACTCCTTCAAAGCCGAGGAAAAGGAAATCTGACGGATGCACACCAACACCAACCTCCATACCCTCAAGATATGCAACGAATCCCTCTTCCAAGAGGATACACCTCTCCCGCCTCCTCTACGACGTGCATGGTAATGCTCATGAACATGTTTCTCGATTCTTGAATCCTTGGGGGAACATGAATACAATCATATTCTACGCCTCAAAGAATTCTCGAAGTCACTTACGGGGGAGGGCGTACACCGGTACAACAACATCGCGCCTAACAAAGATATCCAATTGGAACTAAATGGTCGGTGCTTTCTACGAAAGTATTTCTTCGTGTCCAAAAGATCACCTTTTCGCACTGGGAGAATTCTTCACGGAACAACGAACATCCCAACGATTTCGTGAAAAGGTTCAACCCAAGCGCTAGATTGTCATGACCCGAACGTCACCGAACGACAATTGGTGGAATTGTGCATCAATGGGATGATACCCATATACCGTGCTCGTTAGAGAATCTGGGTTTTCAAACGTTCTCAACTCCACGAAGCCGCAAAACGTTCAAAGAACAATCGCACCGACTACTAGAAAGAACCGAGTTGTTCGAAGTGAAGATTTGCGTGAAAGTCGAGGAAGCAAAGGCCTCACGAACAAACAATACAACACCGGTCCTTCGTGAGTGTAGTAGGCGGAGGAGAAAAAAGGAAAGCTTCGATAACGGAACAACAAACCAAGCGAGCATCCCCAACACACAAGACCGTGTCTTGAAAAGGAACAGACAAAACTCCTGCACAAAACACTAAAGACACGGGTTTTCCTTTTCCCATGAATGAAGTGATAGAGCTCTTGGAAGCGTGGATCCAAGACGACGCCGTAAAGATGCCCCCTATCGACGTCCTCCAACCGAGGAAGAAATGGCAGATCCTGATATTGTTGCTACCACAAAGTTCGTCCATCATCCAACCAAAGATTGTAACAAAGTTGAAACAAATATTCAGGGAAAAGGTAGAGATAGGGAACTCCGACTTGGAAACGAAGGTGTTCATAGAGACCCTCTACCTATCGTGAACCGCATGATTTCTGGGGATTCTGTCGCAAGACCGTACAATCTATGATGGAGCACATATGTGAAATCTTGTACTTCTCCAAAGGACAGCGTCAAGACATATTTACGGCCCTCAACCACGTTGTGTCGTCGTAGGCGTTTGTATCCAAAGTAGTCCAGAACCCCGCTTTTCCCCGAAGGACGTGAGCAATGGAAACTGGGACTCCTAACTGTCACTCGTTTGAGAGACGTTGAGTTCGATAGCGCGTTGATTGATACGGCTTCCGAATTTAACATCATTACTGTCAAGACCTTGAGAGCGGCAAAGATTTCGACGCAGAAGCTACTCGTCACCCAACCGTGGTTAAAGATTCAAATAGAGAGCTCGAGAGATGCATATGGATACATCGATCTTGAAGTCAAATTGGGTGATGCCTCGACGCAAGCAAAGTTCTACATAGTCAAAGATCATCCCAACTACGACATGATCCTAGGACGCTCTTGGATGCATGACAACAAAGCAATACTAGGAGTCTGTCCTCTACCGGTTTCGATACCTGAAAGAATCTCCAACACGCCTTCTGGACCTCCTGATGGCTGTCTGTTGCCGCACCAGCAGCTTACCAATGTGACACAACTTCCCGGAGAGAGCCTGTCAGCATACATTGAAAAGTTCCAATCTCAAGTAAGTCTCGTCACACAACCTTTTTTACAACCTACCGCCCCTCATTCTGACAAGTCCTGGGGACTGACTCCAACCAACGAACCAACCCCGACTAAGAGATGTGAATGGGAAGCCGACCCTTTCAAACGTTTTATCAAGAGTGTAGAGGCTCGTCTTGGTCAAAGACGATAAGACGAAGGTCCAAGTATTTGCACGCTCAAACCCGTTTGGAATTGGAGATCTGGTGACGAAGACGGCTACATTCAAAGTCGGGAGCATGACGGTGAAAATGACCACTCCACCTGACTCACCCACCGAAAGAGAAGATGAACCATACCTGGTAGCAGATGTTATCCTAGGCGGCTCACCGCAAGCTCATCAACGCCGATGAACTAGAAGGCATAACGATTCACTCACAATGGCTCAAACCCTACCGAACTTAAGACGCTATGCTACCACTTTCCAAAGATCCTCCACCCTTTAAAACGCTGTGCTATTTCTTTTCCAGCGTGTTTCCTTTTACAATTTCATGTCATATTTGTAATTCCCCCAGAAAATGATTGCAATACTTGCATTCATAGTTGGGGTTTTCAATTTTCAATTTTCAATTTAGTTGAAGCACTATTTCCATCTGAGATCCTCTCTACCCCTAAAAAACAAAGTCCTGAGTCAGCCTAAATCAACCCACTGGAGCAAGAAAGGAAACCCTAAGCAAATATCTCATGGGAAGAATAAAATAAAACGCGTGCACAAAAGGAAAGTGAGTTGAGCCATATGCCCCAGCAAGGCCAGGAAGATCTTGCATCAGGAACACAGTCCGTAAGTATTCCATTATGGCATTACTTCTTTTATCACAAGGAATTACGTGTGAAGGCACACCCTTGCGCCTGAGAAGATTTAGTTGCAGTCTTGGCAAAGGGTTATAAAAAAAAAACTTTCAAATGGAAGAAAAACCTTGAATCCGGCCACCACTGAGTACAAGGAAGATGTTCGAGTGTACAAAATATACTTGGAAATAAGAAAAAAGAAAAAGAGGTTTTAGTCGCCAAGAGGGTCGGCCTCGCCTGCACCACCGTTGGGTTCTTCTCCATCACCTATTGGTGCTCCCCTCTCCGGATCTCCCTCGCCTTCGCATCGGCATCTCCGCAAAGATCGCGCTCCATCCTAACATCATCACTGGAGTATCAAAAGGCACACCAATATTAGGGGCCACGCAGATTGCTTTCAAATGTTCAAAGTTCGTCTCAGATCGAATCAAGAATTATCACGCCATCCCGGATCGGGTAATCACACTTTCCTTCATTCAGAGGTCGTTTATGCTCAACTCTCCGCCTCTTCAACCGCGCTGCAAATCTCTCTGCCCTTGCGCTTACTAGTGTCTGCAGCGTTTCCTCGCGCCTCCACCGCTCCTCCATGTCAATCGCAGCTGAAAGTGCACAGATACGTCCTCTGGTAATACGAAGGTGTGAGATAGACATCCCCTATATAGCACGACCGACTTCGCGAAGTGGAAGATCGATCTTAGCCATTACTTCTTCATGTGCATGGTTTTCGGGCTTATCGACTTCAAAACTTCTTTCTGGGGAAGAAACAGAATGATCGTCCGCTACTTCCATGATAAACTGCAAAGGATAGGAGGTTATGAGTGCACACACAAAAAAAAAAAAATCAAATCAATCGATCAGTTAATTAGAAGATCAGAGCAATACCTGAGATGTAGAATAAAAGACCACGAGAGATGATTCTTTATAATCTCGCAAGTCGACGTAATCCCGTGAGGAAAAGAAGTCTTTACTTGCCACCTATGAAGGTCAAAGCTAATTCGGATAACAATCAACGAGGCTTATCGATATACCCGAGGGAAGCCATGTATGATGAAAGAAGTACACATGAAGAAGGGGCCGAGCTCGAGATATATACAAGAGAAACCAAAGCGACTCACCGATCAAGTCCTGTTTCCTTCGCATCCTTAATCGAACCAACCAGCCTCTGTGGCAACGCCGACAATGTGAAAATATCCTAGAAATATGTATTCACTTTAGCTTGGTCATTTCAAGATATAAATATGTCACCATCTCATGCCTACCCCACAATAGTGTAACCATTATGTGCTAGGCGAGGGGACTTAATGTTGATGGTGGATTTTCATTTGAGGTTAAAATTGTAAAAACCGTAAAAATTATGCTACGACATCTTGTAAAAGATAAAGCCATTAATAAGTGTTGGATACTCCCTCACTTAATTCACCAAGAATGGAGCATGTGGCAACAATCCCATTCCGTGAATACATGAAATTCCTCCAGTTGGAGCATGTGGCAACAATCCCATCATGTGAATTTCTAATCACCTTTGTATTTCCAAGTACTCATTATCGGTGTGGCATGACGACTGAGTGTTACTCTTACGAGAGTAACACGAACCTCCAAGCACTATAATGAAACCATGTACGAAATACCCGTACAGATGACTCTCGGAGTGTTATACTAGCCCGATTGAGCCCCTCTCGTGTGTTATACTAGCCCGATTGAGCATCCGGATTGACCGTATCGATCCGGATATGATCGCAGATCATCCAACTCCATAAGCATGATTGGATGACCCCGCATCAATTCCATCACCCCCAAGCGTATGGAATATCCACCGCCGAACCAATGCGAACCCGCACGGTTGGCCATTGGCCTAGCTTGCCAAAAACGTTCATACCAAGCATTATGGACTAAAACCCCAAATTAGGGTTTGCGGCATATTACATGTGTCGCAAAACAGTCTCAACCATCCATCTTCGCAGTATAGATGGAGGGTGTAGATGTAGATTCAAAGGGCCCGCAGCATGTCAACACGATCACCGCGGCCCGCCTACACACTTGACCAACCGGTCAAGACCAACCATGTTTGGTCGTGACAAAATCGTCGCCCAAACAAGAGATGACGCACGGCTTTGAAACCCAAAATTAGGGTTTTGAGCATCACGAGCGTCCATCTTCTCCTATGAATGGAGGGTCCAGGATTAGATTAAGCAGTCCGGCCATACCAAAGATGACCACCGTGGACCCATCTATTCCCTAACCCGATCGGCCAAGGCATATCATGCATGGCTAATCCAAAACGCACGCTCAAACTAGCGTGGTCACACCTCCCAAACCGCAAACTGATCTCGACCACTCAACTTCGCCGCACGATTGGGATGGCTCAGATCACGTTTTCATGGGATATTCAGGTATAGGCGTAAACACCAGCCTATCACCTTCACACACAGGCCAATCGACCAAGACCGACCAAGATTGGTCGTCTTGGAACGTGCGCCCGAAGAGGGCGTAACGTGCGGCCCTTGCGCACTAGTTTTTTGTCGCAAATCGATCTCGACCACTCGATTTCACCGATGAATTGAGTGACCCAGATCATACTTTCATGAGGTAATGGGGTATAGGCGCCTACACCATCATGCCATCTACACGCATGTATGGTCGGTTAGGCCAAAGTTGTATCCCATGCTTGGTTTCGACCAAGTCAAGAGTGATGCCCGCGCACCTCTTCAAAACCCTAACTTCATCAACTGGCCGCAGATGAGTGTCTCAAAGATCATCTCATCCGTCCAACTTCACCAGACTTGGTTATACAACCCTGTCGAGTTAATTGGTTAGTGAGGTGTCATTACCCATCACTTTACCACACCATGATGCAAGACTCGCATAAAATACACACGATACTTCACAAGTATCGACTTCCCGAATAACGCAGTTATTCAATTCAAATTACATGCTATCTTTCGTGGATCCACGATCCACACATTCCGCACATCAATCATGTCACAAACTAGGGGGATACATACTTTGGGTATTGGTCTGGCGGTTTACACGTGCGGCGGCAACGCGCCATCACAAGAACGTGTTAGGAAGTCATGGACGGTTAGAGATGAACAGGAGAAGTGGGAAAGGCCGGTCGTGTATCACCAACACACAACTCCACTACTCCATCACTCCACTTCCTCCACTTCCCACGAGAGACGTGAATAAGACTCAATGACTTGTATAAATAGGTTCTCCGCCCTATTTCCAAACAACAGAGAAAAACAACAAGAAAACATCCAGAGCTCCGCTTACACCAATCGTAAGCTTGTTCACTTTCCCGTTACAAGTCATAAGCAAGTCTACACCTTCACAATCTCAACACCTTCTTCGCTTCCCTCCCTAAGATCAACCCCATCTCCTTCACTTTGTGACCGAAACAAGTCCTGAACGGCCATTTCTTGGTTTAGGCCGGACTTGCACAGATTGATCTCTCGAATCTACAAGCACTCACCGCGCAGTGCATTTGTTTAAGGTTTAAATTCATTCCTCATCCACACCACAAATTACCAAATTCTGCAGGAGTAGTTTTCACCCATAAACACCTAAAAACTGCTCCGGGAATCCCAGTTTCACCAGTGCAACTTCAATAAACCCCCAGTCTAAACTGTCATAAGCCTTTTTGATATCCAATTTTAACGCAATATTTGGGTGTTTGGTGGGTGCAGCGGTCCTAATGTGATGAAAACGTTTCGTCGCAATTGAGATATTATCATGTATGGATCTATTGGGTATGAAAGCGCTTTGATATGGGCTTATAATAAATTGTAGGATGGGTCGAATTCTGTTTACTAAGATCTTCGCTATGACCTTGTAAGCTACTTACCGAGTCCAATTGGGCGAAAATGAGATGGTTTGGTAGGGTTCTGTATTTTTGGGATGAGGGTGATGTGGGTATGATTGATTGGGTGTTGAAGGTGGTTGTTATGGAAGAAGTGTGTGACCATTTCCCATAGTGATGCCCCAATTGTGTTGTATAATTCCTTGTAGAATTTTCCTGTGAAACCGTCTGGGCCCGGTGCTTGGTTCGAGCCTATTGAATGGAGTGCTATTTAAAATTCCTCATGTGATACTTCAATGGTCAAGCTTCCACATTGGTTAGCCGCTAGTCTTGGCTAAAACTCCTCAAATAGTGTCTCATCTATTGTGGTTCTTGGAGCCCTGTATTGGTTATCAAAAAAATCCACAATTACATTTTTTAGCTCATGAGCATTTTGAGTCCATGTACCTTGATCATTCAGAAGATGATGAATGTGGTTGATCCGCCTGTGGATAGAAGCTTGGGTGTGGAAGTAAGTAGTATTGAGGTCACCTTGTTGCAACCATTGTACTCTCTATCTTTGCTTCCAGTATGCTTCTTGACAATGTGCTAGCACCATGTGTGTGTTCCGTGCTTCTTGCTCTTTCTGCAACTATTCAAGTAATGGTTGTCCCATCAGCGTTGCACACTGATGTTGGGCGTGTGATAGGTGTAGAATACACCGTATTTACTATTTAGTAGTTACGCTTTCTTTGCTATTTTTCTTGTGAATCATGTACTTTACGCGTGTTTTTGAGTTATTTAGTACTCTGGAGTCGCACGGAGGAAAAGAAGCGGAAATTACTCTATTTGAGCCAAAAAGGAAAAATTGTCATTTCATGGGCGAACACTATCCGAAGCCCAGCCAAGGTTAAGGGGCAACTATATTTGAAGGAGTACTACATAGTGATCAGACTAGGTTAAGGGGTTTACCATCTGGGTGACCCTTATCTCAAGTGCTGGGGTGTCTGAATCCGCCCCATTTATAACCTAACCCTAAAATAGTAATTCTCAATCATTTTCTTTGTCTGAAATCAAAATTCAGAGAGCAGCCATGGAACCAGAAATTGAGAAGAAGAGAAGGAAAAGTTGCTGACCTGAAAATCGAGAGAGAAAAGGATTGGAACCACCTGAGAGTTAGAGAGGCGGCCATGGAGTTCAGAGATGATAGGAAACGATGGCGAATGTTGCTACCAAGATGGATCTGAAGCCATGAGGAAGAGTTCGAGAAATTGAATCGGGGAATTGATGGTTCAATCAGAAGTAAGGGTTTCAAAGATGAACCGGGAGGAGCAAATGTTTGATTTTTGAAAGAATTGAAGATGGGTTTGATCATAGTTCTTTGAGATCGATGGTGGAGATTCATAGTTGCTGAGATGAATGAAGGGTTTGTGGAAGAGAGTGGTTGTTTGCAGCAATAAGAAATGGCAGTGAGCTGATGGGCACTGTATGAGATGAAATTGCTCAGTGGTTACAATTGGGTGTTGCCGGAATCTGTTGGTGGTGATTACAGAGAAGAAGAAGCTGAATTGAGGTTCTGTTGATGCGAGACGCTGAGAAGAACTTGAGCTTGCTATGGGTTTTGTATATGAATGAAGATGAAGCTCAACAGGATTGAGGTTGCAGTGATTGAGGCAAGCAAGAATGGTTGCCCGAGATGAACTTGCACTTGGCGCAGAGCCGGCACCGTGTAGGATGCAGATGGTGGTAAAGGCTAATTAGAGTCTTTGTGGGATTGAGTATGCTTGGATGTATGACTATGACAAGGAATTGCAGGTGAAGTTACAAGCAAATAGGAGCTGAAACTGTGCAATGGATCATTGTGCAGGCAAATGAGCTGAATTCAGGTGCTGGTTGGTAGAGCTGGGATTGCAGAGCTGTTGTTGCTGCCATTGAGTATGGCATTGTGCAGCTATGGCCGAATTGGGACCTGCCGAGCCTGCTTGTTGATGGGTCAAGCCTACAAGGGAGAAGAATGAGTGATATAATGTTTATTTGTGTGGATGTATGGCTTTGCTGAGTTGCTGGTGACTCAGGTGGTTCTTGGATGTGTATCAAGATTGAAGTCAGGGATGAAATTGCAGATTTGGATGAATTATTGGGGCAGGGGTTTCCTTTTGGTGCTTGTTGTGGCTCAAATGGCACTGATGTTGTGTAATGGGTCACTGGTGAAGTTCAGGGAATTGCAAGTGTGAGCATGAGTTATGGCTTGAGGCTTAACAGGGTTGTGAGTCAGGAGTTTGAGTTAGTGCCGCGTAGGTTCAAGGCGCTTTACAAGTGGTGCTGGTATTCTTATGGCTCAGCTGCTTTTGTTGATGATGCTGCTGTGTATGTTGAGCTGAATTGCAGTATAGGGAGATAATGGAGCTGGCACTGTGAAAGTGATAAGAAGACCAGGTCATGGTGAAAATGAAGACTAAGTTATAGTGCTGTTGAGCTCAGGCATTGGCAGGTGGAGCTGGTGCTGGATTGCTAGAGCTGAGAGGCAGGCTGGAATTGAGCTAAGACAAGAAGTTTGTGTTGCTGCTTCTAGCTGTTGCTGCTGCAATGGCAGAAGAATTTATGGCCTGAGCACATGTGCTGCTGTGAGACTGGGCTGAAGAATAGGGGATGCTGATAAGCTTACAGAGCAGTGTGTTTAGTGCACTTGGTTTGGTTGCAGGGAATGAAATGTAAGCTGAAATGCAAGGAAGACTGGAGCTGTTGGCTGTTGAAGTTGAGTGATGGAATTGAACTGATACTGCAGATTACAAGGGAAGTGTGCAAGCCATTATGGCTGGGATTGAAGTAGTGATGCACCATCTTAGTGCAACACGTAATTTGGCTTTTGCAAAAAATTGCCTTGGCTCGGCAAACCAAATAACTCGGATCGCAGAGCCCGGTTAGCTTTCATGCACAAACACTCACATCTCGAGTCATGGTCTCGACCGAGTTGATCGACCTGACTCTCCCCGACTCGGTGCCGACCGAGTTGACTCGCCGATCCGACCCGTTGACCACTGACCGGTGACCAAGGCGGACTTTGCCGGTCACCTGAACCGATTTCCGGCGACTTTTCCGGCCGTTTTCCGGCCACAATACCCGTTTTCCGGCCACAATACCAGTGTGGGGGAAAATGCCTCGGCAATCTTACAACACAAACTCCCACTTAAGTGCAAGGATCCGGGTAGTTTTGACATTCCCGTCACAATTGGTAACACAACTTTGAACAAAGCTATGTTGGATTTAGGCGCTTCGTTAATGTTATTCCCCGCGTCAATGTATAATTCACTTGATCTTGGTCCTCTTAAAAGGCTCAAATTGTATTGCAATTAGCCGATCGCTCTAATGTCTACCCAATGGGTATTGTTGAGGATGTTCTTATGCAGGTTAATCAACTTGTATTTCCAGCGGACTTTTGTGTGTTAGAGATGGATGAAGGTTCACCGGACTCATCTCTTCCATTGCTTCTTGGGCGTCCTTTCATGAAAACGGCGAAAACCATAATTAATGTGGATAAGGGAACGCTAACCATGGAGTTTGATGGAGAAACTGTAGGATCATAATATCGCCACAACAACTCTACGTGAAGACAACGAATAACAACACTGCGAATCAGTCGCAGAGGATTAAATGTAAATGACGCACTGGATGACGATAGGAAGATATGAAATCTGGCGAAAGTTAAGAAGTGTCGCGAATATGAATATTCGTACGCCTGCGACACTTCGCAAGGCACTTCCGAAAATAAGGGACAGCTTAGCTGTCATTCACTATGTACTACCCTATATAAAGGGATGAATGAATCGGCAGAAAGAGGGTTCTTTTTGGATTGGAGAGCAAGTCATTAGGAGAGAGAAAGAGAGAGAATTTTGTAAGTTCTTAAGTGTAATTCTATTTTCCTGTGTAAAGAATACAAGAAAGTGATTAATAAACATTCATAATTGTTCATCTATTATCTTTTGAATGGATTAGTTTAACAAAATATAGTGAGGGGTGTATTGTGGGATTTCCTGCAACTACATATTGGCGCTAGAAACAGGGACCCGAAGAAAGAAAGAAGGCAATAAGAATCATTTAAATCAAGAAAATGAAAGAAAAAGACAATGTTAAATTAGATGAGGCAAAGGAGAAAGATATGGAGTACAATTCGGGCACAAAGATAATGATCGATGAGTTTCATGAAAATATCAAAGGAAGAATACACAAGCGGGATTTTGAAGGAAAGAAAATCACAGATAGAGAGGTAACGGTGCCTTTAGAAGAATGGGAAAAGCAAAAGATAACATTCACAGCTTCAGAAATATCCAAAGAAAATTTGAATCACACATCTCCACTGGTAATTACCATAAACGCGTGCAGAGGAGAAGAATTAATAAAGGCAACGCAAACATGGACAGTAAATAGAACTTTAATTGATACTGGGAGTTTGGTGAATATTATGTTTTATCATGCTTACGAGAAGATGGGATATAAAGATAAAGAAATGATTCCCACGGCCTACAACGTCCATGGTTTTGGTAAATCAGAACAAAGGTTAAAGGAGAAGTAAAAATACGAATTCTGTTGGGAGACATCGAGGCACGAGTAACCTTGTGTGTAGTAGATATGGAATCGCCATACAATATATTGCTAGGGAGACCATGGGTACATGCAATAAAAGCAGTAGCATCAACATTTCATCAATGTATCAAATTTCCCACACCAACTGGAATCGGCAAGATTAGAGGAGATGTGAATAAAGGAAGAACATGTTATCAAATGGAAGTGAAATATCATGAAGAGCAAGCAAAGAAGCGAAAATATCGCAAAAACTGGCGAAAGCAGTTAAAAAGGAAGAAGAATTTAGAGTTTACATGATAAGAGCAAAGGAAGGAAAAGGGATACCTAGCGAGATTTCGGAGAAGAAAATGAACTCGCGAAAGAGTTGAAAGGACCAACCCCTATGGGAGAGCCGCAAGCTAGTTACGTCGCAAGAGAGCAAACAAAAGAAGTGAATGTTGGAACTAATGAAGAGCCCAAAATATTGAAAATTGGGACCAGATGGAAGCGGATGAGGAGAAAAGGACTCAGAGAGTTGTTTGCGAGACTACAAGGATATCTTCGCATGGAACATGGATGATATGCCGGGTATAGATCCATCGATAGCTTGTCACAAATTGGAAATAGATAAAAGGGTGAATCCGTTCAAGCAGAGAATTAGAAAAATCGCAATGTGACTTATCACCCCCAAATAAAGAAGAATTGCAGAAAATGCTAGATGCAGAATCATCGTGCCAAAGAAAATATCCCGAATGGATAGCAAATATGGTTATAGTCCCAAAGAAGAAAAAGGGGATAAGGATTTGCATAGATTTCACTGATTTAAACAAAGCTTGTCCTAAAGATAGTTTTCCATTACCAGATATCCCACAACTAGTCGAATCAGCAGCAGGGAATGAAAGAATATCATCTCTGGATGGGTATAAAGGTTACAACCGATTCCTCTCGCAGAGGAAGACCAAGAGCATACTTGCTTTTTTGCTCCAAGAGGGTTATATTGTTATACGAAAATGCCATTTGGTTTACGAAATGTTTGAGCAACGTACCAAAGAATGGTAGAAGAAGTATTCGCGAATGGATACATAAAACACCGGAAGTATACGTAGATGATATGCTCGTAAAAAGTAAGAAAGCGTAAAACCATGTACAAGATCCGAAAGAAATTTTTGAACAGATGAGGCGATTCAACATCAAAGTAAATCCCGAAAATGTACCTTCTGAGTGGCATCGGAAAATTTTTGGGTTATATAGTATCAAAGGAAGGAATACAATTCGACCCGGAGAAAGTGAAAGCAGTTCGCGATATGCCAACACCTGCGACAATAAAGGATGTCCAGAAGATGAACGGATTGTTAGCATCGTTAGGAAGATTCATTTCGCGATCATCTGATAAGTGCAAGCATTTTTTCCGCATCTTGAAAAAAGGATCGAAATTTAAATGGACAGACGAATGTGAAAAGGCTTTACAGGGAATTAAAGAACATCTAATGGAAGTATCCATTATGCAAAAAGCAGAACCAGGAGAGGAATTGTTGGTATATCTTGCGACAACGTCGCATGCGTTAAGCGCGGTGTTGCTGCGAATAGACGCTGGAGTAGAAAAACCGATTTACTATATCAAGAAACTTTTAATGCCGCAAAAGGAATTATTCAAGATTGAAAAACTAATCCTAGCGTTAGTCTACGCAACATTTAAGCTTCGCATATATTTTCAAGCACATACTCGTCAAGGTGGTAACAAAAGTACCAATCGAATCAAAAGAATGAAAAACTCAAAAAGATCGGGAAGAGTAGAAAGGTGGAATGCCCAAATAAGTCATTATAAACTCCAATATGAAATATTATCTTCAACCAAGTCACAGGTAGTCGCAGACTTTTTGCGTAATTTCCTTTGGAGGAAGATGAAGCAAAGGATGAAATGATGGATGTAGAAGAAGAGCATGGAGACCCAAATGATTTGTTAACTCGAACCTGGATAGATGGGAAATATTGGTAGACGGATCATCAAATGGAGAAGGTAATGGAGTGGGAATTGTTGTGATTTCGCGAGGAAGGCAATAAATTAGCTTTCTTTTTAGATTGGAGTTTGAATCCACTAATAATGAAACAGTATGAAGCCATAATACATGCTTTGCGATTCGCAATAGAAATGAAGCTAGAAAATGTGAGGATTACCAAGATTCGCAGCTTGGCAATTCGCCGATAACGAGAAATACGCTACAAATGAACCATCTTTGCAAAAGTATAGAAAGCTTGTCGAGGAATTATCAAAGACAGTACCAAAAATGAGATGGAGGCATATATCAAGGAGAAATAATGACTCGCAGACGCTTTTGCCTTTATATCAAGCATGATGACAGACTCTGCTATGCGGAATATCAAAATACAAACACTTTTGGCACCATCAATTAATAAAGAAGAAGGGCAAGAAGTGGATGCAATGTTAGTAGAAGACATACCACAATGTCGCGATAAAGATTGGAGAACAGAACTTCACGCCTACTTGATGAAAGGGGAGACACCAAGAAATAGATTAGAAGCACACAAATTAAAAAGTCGTGCAACGAATTACGAATTAAGGGATGGTGTGCTTTATCGGCGATCTTTTGATGGACCTTCACTTCGATGCTTAGCAAGGGAAGAGGGAGAAATCATATTGAAGATGTTGCATAGCGGAGATGCTGGAAATCATAGCGGTGGAAGATCTTTAGCGTATAAAGCAAAAATGCAAGGATATTACTGGGCCGTATATGCATGAGGACGCGAGAGCGATGTCAAGACGCTGCGAAGAATGTCAAAGACATGGGAAGAAGATACATGCACCTGAGGCACCATTAAATTCTTCTAAGAGTGTGTGGCCTTTTGGAAAGTGGGGTTTAGATATCGTGGGACCTTTTTTACCAGAACAGGGGTAGAAGATACTTAATTGTCGCAACGGATTACTTCACAAAATGGGCGTAAGTGAAAGCGGTACAACACATTCGCGACAAAGATATTTTTACTTTCATATTCGAGAATATTATATGCAGATTTGGGATTCCCTTACAGTTGGTATCCGATAATGGGAAACAATTCAAGGGCAAAACATAGAGTTGTTACTTAATGCATTTCAAATAAAATGTGGGAAATCGACTCCACTATATCCGCAAGCTAACGGTCAAAGTGAGGCAACAAATAAAACAATTGCGGATATATTGAAGAAGAAGTTAGAAGGATACAATAGAGGATGGTGTGAACAAGTACCCAGCGCAGTATGGGCATATAATACAACAAGAAGAGAAGCTACTGGAATGTCACCTTTTTGCTTAACATATGGAGTTTAAGCTGTACTCCCAACTAAGTCATGATCCCGACAACTAAAAAAGAAGTTTGGGAGAAAAATCTTAGTGCAGAAAACATTCTAATCAAGTTGGACGAATTAGAAGAGAAAAGTGAGAAGGCGTTACGACACATGGAGAATTATCAACGAAGATTAGCCAGAGAATATAACAAGAGTGTGAAAATACGTGAATTTCAACCAGGGGACTCGGTATTGCGAGAGACACCAATATATCAGCGAGAAAATGGAGGCAAGTCAAGCGAGAAAATGGGATGGACCTTATATTATCAAAGAAGTAGTTGGTACAGGGCTTATAGATTGATGGATCCCGAAGGTAAAGACATGGGACAAAGATTGGGCAAGCCGTGGAAATGATTATATCTAAAGAAATATTACCCATAAAAGTGGGTCGATGAAGTACTTTAATGCAAGATATCCGAGAAATTCAATAAAATTCTAATCAAAATATCAAATAATGTCTCGCAGCGAATGTCAAGAAATAACGGATGAATGAATGAATAAACATGATCGAATGAATGGGACGAACCTTTATGGCGTACACCCTAGTTCGCGAATTACATTTCGTAAGAGGCAAATGTAAGACCTAAAGTACGTCATATAAGGGGTATCTCTTAACATGGCTCAGGGAAAAGGTTACACCGCCCGGAACCCGGGTCATGCAGATTTGGGGCCCATGAAAGCCTATCCTGAGGAGGTACCTTGGATTCCCAACTATATATGTAGGTTATACCCTGGTTGGGCGACCGAGGGTCTCTTTCAAGTAGTCAGCGTATGATCAAGGCGCCGAGGTACCCGGTTGAGTCAAGAGTGCGGGGAGCATGGAACTTCCTTACCACTCTTGACAAGTCTTGGCGCACGCTGCACTCGGCCCGAAGAAAACTCCACTTAGGGTGCAGCCTTGTAACCATAAACTCTATAGGTATAAGGGATAAGAGGCTGCGAAAACAACTGGTTGTTGTTAAGACCGGATGGGAGGAGCTAGCCTTGTATGGCCGATGTACGCCTCCTTGAAGGGGCAACCGGGAGGTGATAAGGGCGGCACCCTCCATTAGGGAGCCGATAAGTGCCAAAGACGCAAATGTCACGAGGCTTTGTTTCCGCAAGGAAACTTAGGCTTGTCATATTTGTGCAATGATCCCGCAGAGGCAATAATACTAACGCGAGGGTAAGACGAGATCAATGGGTCCTTACATGAAAGTGTAAAGACGTCCTCGCGATTTCGTCGCAAGACGACAATGTCATGGGGCTTTACTTTCGCAAGAGAATTTAGGCCTGTCATATTGTCGCAAGCCAAATATCCTCGCAGAGGCAAAAATACTTGAATAATGATAAGACAAGGTCAATGGGTTTTTACATGCAAGTGTAAAGACGTCCTGCGACCTTGTCGCAATAAAGGATGGCAGAGTGAGACCTTTAATTAGGAAGGTCAAACTTAGAAGACCATCAAAAATGATAAGGCAAGGTCAATGGGTCAGTACATGAAAATGTAAAGGCGGCCTGCGATCTTGTCGCAATGAGAAGAAATAAAGTGAAATTCCTAATTGGGATGATTTTTACTTAACAAAGGAATCGATAGTTTAAATATACTCGCGAGGATATGTTCAAACATCTTAAATAAGAGAAACAGAAGAAAATAAGGGGGTTACTCGATCAACGACTTAATCCTTACAAACAAAAAGAAGTTTTGACAAAGTACAAAGAAAATTTACTTCTCTACATCAATATTATCAACTACAGAGGATGGTTGAGATCTTTCACTGCCTTTATCAGCTTCACCTTCACCGGTCGGTGGATTTTCATCAGAAATGTTTTCGGCACCTTCATTTTCACTAAAGAGATGGATTTTCATCGAAATTTTTTCAAACGGATCTTTGTTGATAACTTCAATATTAGCGATATCTTCGCCGCTTTCGTAGTCATAATCACTGTCAGGAGAATCAGGGACTTCATCATCACTTACTTCCAAAGGATCAACACGAATAGGATCAAGGGACTTAGACAATAAAATCTCATTCACAAGAACTTCAGCTTTGAGGGGAAACTGACGAAGCAACGCCTTTTGACGATTCTTACTATCTATGTCTTTACAGTAAGACATATAATCAAATCTTCGTTCTGCACGGTCGCGAGAACGAGCAAGAGAGGCGGCGAGTAACCCATTTTCTTTGCGAATCCTAGAGTAATCTGATCTGAGAGTGGAGATAGTAGAGCGAAGTTTCTTCTCAGAATCTGCATAACAAGTGCACAAGATTAAAGATAGTTAAAGATTTTCAGAATAATTAATGGATTAAGATAGTCAAATAATATGACTACCTTCCTTCTGAGAAGTAAGATGCTGAATTAAAGCTGCAAAATTATTCCCCAAACAGTCCATGGCATCATCAAATGTATCTCCAACTAGGCCTTTCAATCGAGCTCGCAAGCTTTTTTCATTCGAAACAAGTATAGAATTCTCGGTCACAAGAGTACAGTTGGATTTTTCTAATTTGGAACATTGATCCTTGAATTGGTTTGCTTTTAGACTCAAGGTTATTCTACCCTGAATAAGTTTATCTCTTTCATGCAAAGAATTTCTCCAAGCTGCTTTTTCAAGGAATGGATAGTTTGTTCTTGTTCTTCACGTAATTTTCGACAAGCATCATATTCTTGCGAATAGGTCGCGACCTTGTTTAGCAGAGATCGCTTTTCCTGAGAAAGGGTCCCATTCTCATCTGATAAAGTTCCCAACTCCAAATTAGCCTTAGTCAAAGAGTAAGAAAGGCGAGATAAGTCTTTGCTTAATGAGTCTTGTTGCTGAATTAAATCAAAGTTTTCTTTAGACAAATTATCTATTTGATCAACAAAGATATGTATGAAGATTATTTAAGATGTTATATTGCTCCATCCAAGCATCTCTTTCAACTCGAACCTCTTCAACAGTTGATTCCAACTGATATATCTCCATTATTCGTTTCTGGTTTAGAGCTTAAAGGGCGAACAAAAGTTTAAGTTCAAAAAAAAAAAAAAAAAAAAAAAAAAAAAAAAAAAAAAAAAGCTTGAGGAAGAAGTATACCTTTTAACTCTTCATTCTTCTTGCGAAGATTATCACGATCTAGTGAGAGGTTGTGAAATTTTTGATTTTCAAGATGGAGATTATTGCATTTAGCTAATCATAGCTTGAAGATCGTTTTTCAAAGACATTAATTTCTTGAACCAAGGATGCTTGCGAGATCCTATCAGAACCAATATGTTTACTTAGAATCTCGCAGACATCAGATTTGACAGGATCAACAGAAGTCTTCTTGGCATCATTCACAAGGTCCGAGAGAACTTTGAAAGCCACGTCTATTCCTTCCATTGCTTCTTGGGCGTCCTTTCATGAAAACGGCGAAAACCATAATTAATGTGGATAAGGGAACGCTAACCATGGAGTTTGATGGAGAAAATGTAGGATCATAATATCGCCACAACAACTCTACGCGAAGACAACGAATAACAACACTGCGAATCAGTCGCAGAGGATTAAATGTAAATGACGCACTGGATGACGATAGGAAGATATGAAATCTGGCGAAAGTTAAAAGTGTCGCGAATATGAATATTCGTACGCCGCGACACTTCGCAAGGCATTTCCGAAAATAAGGGACAACTTAGTCAGCCATTCACTATGTACTACCCTATATAAAGGGATGAATGAATCGGCAGAAAGAGGGTTCTTTTTGGATTGGAGAGCAAGTCATTAGGAGAGAGAAAGAGAGAGAATTTTGTAAGTTCTTAAGTGTAATTCTATTTTCCCGTAAAGAATACAAGAAAGTGATTAATAAACATTCATAATTGTTCATCTATTATCTTTTGAATGGATTAGTTTAACAAAATATAGTGAGGGGTGTATTGTGGGATTTCCTGCAACTACAGAAACAATACGTTTCAACATTTTTGAGACGATGAGATATCCTAGCGATGTCCACTCTTGTTTCTCCATTGATGTTATGGATACATTGGCACAACAAATGTTTGAATTAAACGGTGATGATGCTTTGGAAACCGTGTTAACTACATCCATGGATAATGGTGTAGAGTGTGGTAATGAAGTCAAGGAAGCCCTTGGTGATCTTAATTCACTCCAAGGATGCCCGGACACTCATACTATCTCTTTTATTTCTTTACCATGCAGTGATGAAAAGCTTGTACCTTCAATTATTAAATCTCCGATTTTAGAATTGAAACCTCTTCCCGACCACCTTAAGTACTTGTACTTGGGTGATAATGAAGAGTTACCGGTGATAGTTTCTAACAAGCTTAGTGATTTACAGGAGCAAAAACTTCTAAGGGTGCTAAGGAAGTACAAGACGGCCATAGGATGGACAATCGCCGATATCAAGGGTATAAGCCCTGCCGTTTGTATGCACAAAATTCGTTTGGAGGATGATGCAAAGCCTAAAAGGGACGCGCAACGTCGTTTGAATCCTCCCATGATGGAAGTTGTGAAAAAGGAGATACTCAAGCTTTTGGAAGTGGGTGTTATCTACCCCATATCCGATAGCAAGTGGGTAAGCCCGGTACAAGTAGTACCAAAGAAATCGGGTGTGACGGTGGTGGAGAATGATAAGAATGAACTTGTCCCAACTCGTGTGCAAACCGGTTGGAGGGTTTGTATTGATTATTGGTAGGCCTCTAGATGTGTATATTTTAAGGTCTACTTGTGATAACCGCAAGTGCACGGCGTCTATCGGAGACGCGGCAAGTACGGGTCGATCCACAGAGACTTGTGGTGCTCTTGTATGATCTAAGGCTTGCTCTAGCTGAATTCAAGTGAAGTAACAAAGTGTAACACAGGGGTTTTTGTCGAAGCGACTGAGATGTGATGAAATGAACCTAAACTAAGGTATAGACAGTGACAAAAAGGGCTTGCTAGGTCTTCAAATCCACCTCTGACCCCTATTGTGCCTTCAACTAAGTTGAAGTTCTTGTTCCTATGCCAGATGAGTGAAGATTGTCAATTCTACCACTTATCTAAAGGTTTTCACCTAGTGACATTTCAATATTCAGCTAAGACACTAACCTAGAGCACTAGTTGTCTAATTAAGCACAACTAGTCAAAAGAATTAGCAATAATCATTGAAGTAAGGGCTGAAACACAATCAACACAGATATAACCTAACTACAGTGTATCCATGGCATTGGTATACACTGTGAGAGAAAATAGCATTGAGGTGTTGAATTGAAGCTATCTAATAACATTAAACACTCAAGAACAATCCAACAGAGTTTAAACACAATTTGGAATTAGGGTTTCATTGAAACCCCAACAAACTAAATTAAAACATTAAAACTGTAAATTAAAACCTAATTGATACACTGGATAACCCAGGCATACCTCAGTCATCCAATTACACCTTCTATTTATACATGCAAAAATCCCCCAAAATATCAAACCCTAATTCTCAAAAATCGAAATTAAAGATAAAATAAATCAAAACAATCGCACCCATACTTTGAATCGTTGATCTCTCCTGTCAATTCGTGCTCTGAACTCCTCTTGCTTTGATTAGGTGAAACCCTAGTTATATTTATCTCTCACATAGCCTCTAGGGTAGAGAGAGAGGCTCTGCGAGAGACAACTAGAACTAGGGGCTGCTGTGGTTGTGCGGTTGGTGGTGATGGCGACAAGAGATAAAGGAGTTGGTGGTGGTGAGGCTCTGGCATGGCTCGCTCGTAGCTTGGTAGGGAGAGGAGATGGAGAAGAGCAGAGGAGAAGAAAGAGAAGAAGGAGAAAGAATGGGGTGTAGTCGATAGGTGTAGGGGTATGGGTCATTTTGTCATGGAGCGGAGACATCGATGGGTGATGGAAAGGCCTCGGCGAGCGTAGGATCTAGCCGGAGAAGATCTCGAACGGTCGAGGGGGAACCGAGGCGATTTGTTTGTGGGAGCGGGAGTATCAAGACATGATGTGAACGATGGAGCGACCGTAGGATGTAGCTAGACGCGATCCGAACGGCTCGGGATGAACGGTTCGGATCCGGTCGTGGGTAGCTCTAGCCCATGTCTTCCTTGTTGGGTTGCAACCGATTTGCGCGCGGCTTTGGCTATCTGCTCCATAGATGTTTGACTCCAATTCTTCGCTCTTTAGCTCCTCGGTTTCTCGGACTTTATTTATTACCTAAAAACACAAAATTAATTAATACAAATATTTATTCTTGAAAACAAAGAAAACACAGAATCTGGGATAATATCTGATTTCTAAGCGCAAAAGATGAGTAAAATGCCAATAAAAAGGTGTATAAATATGCACTATTTGGCACTCATCAATTATAGAAAATTGAATGCCACCACTAGAAAAGATCACTTTCCTTTACCTTTTATTGATCAAATGCTTGAACGTTTAGCTGGACACTCTTACTATTGCTTTCTTGATGGCTATTCAAAGTTATAATCGATTGTGATAAAGACCGGAGGACCAAGAGAAAACCACTTTCACTTGTCCTTTCGGTACTTTTGCTTATAGAAGGATGCCTTTTGGCTTATGCAATGCTCCTAGCTACTTTTCAAAGGTGTATGGTAAGTATCTTTTCTAATATGTTGAAAACATAATCGAAGTGTTCATGGATGACTTTAGTGTCTTTGGTGATTCTTTTGACCTTTGCTTGAACAATTTGTCTCTAATCCTTGAACGATGTGTTGAAACAAATCTTGTGCTAAATTGGGAGAAGTGCCATTTCATGGTAACTCATGGCATAGTTTTAGGCCATATAATATCTTCTAAAGGCTTGGAAGTTGATAAATCTAAGATAGACCTTATTCGTGCTCTAACCCCTCCCACTACGGTGAGGGAGATACGTTCTTTTCTTGGTCATGCAGGTTTCTATCGTAGGTTCATCAAGGACTTTTCCAAGATAGCATCACCACTTTGTAACTTATTGCAAAAAGATGTGGTTTTTAACTTTGATGAAAAATGTATGGCGGCATTCAATCGTTTGAAAGAACTTTTGATTTCAGCCCCTATCATTAAACCACCGGATTGGAGTAAGCCGTTTGAACTCATGTGTGATGCTAGTGATTATGCGGTTGGTGCGGTGCTTGGGCAACGTGTGGGGAAGCTTCCTCATGCTATCTATTATGCTTCTAGAACGTTAAATGAGGCTCAACAAAACTACACAACTACTGAAAAAAGAGTTATTAGCCATTGTTTTTGCTTTAGAAAAGTTTCGCTCTTATCTAATTGGTACAAAAGTTGTTGTCTTTTCCGATCATGCAGCACTTAGATACTTGCTTACAAAGAAAGAGGCGAAACCGAGGCTCATACGATGGATATTACTCTTGCAAGAGTTTGATATTGAAATCAAAGACAAGAAAGGAATTGAGAACACCGTTGCGGATCACTTGAGCCGACTTGCTGTGGGACAAGGAGACTATCCCGCTTGCGTGAAAGTTTCCTGGATGAGCAACTTTTCTCGATTGCCTTTGGAGAACCATGGTATGCCGATATTGTCAATTACTTAGTTTCTAAACAAATCCCAAAGAACTTGTCTCGTGCTGAGAGGGACAAACTTAAGAGGTTAGGGAACCAATACATATGGGATGATCCATACTTATGGAAACATGGTAGTGACCAAGTAATACGAAGGTGCGTTCCCGAATCCGAATTTAATTCTATCTTGTCTTTTTGTCACTCTTATGCTTGCGGAGGACATTTTGGGAGTAAGAGAACCGCGCACAAGGTACTTGAAAGTGGTTTTTATTGGCCAACTTTGTTTAAGGATGCACATATATTTTGTACAACTTGTGATAGGTGCCAAAGAACCGGCAATCTAGGTGCCCGAAATCAAATGCCACAAACTTTTATCCAATTTATTGAAGTTTTTGATGTATGGGGTATTGATTTTATGGGGCCTTTTGTCAACTCCCATGGGAATTTTTATATCTTACTTGCGGTTGATTATGTCTCGAAATGGGTGGAAGCTAAAGCCACCCCAACTAATGATTCTAAAGTGGTTTCAGATTTTGTGCAAGCTCACATTTTTGCAAGGTTTGGAATTCCAAGAGCCATAATTAGCGATGGAGGTTCACACTTCAAAAACAGGATTTTACAAAGCTTGTTGACGAAGTACAATGTGTCGCACAAGATTTCAACACCTTATCATCCCCAAACCAATGGACAAGCCGAAGTGTCTAATCGGGAGGTGAAATCTATTCTAGAAAAGACGGTGAACCCAACAAGGAAGGATTGGAGCATGCGACTTAATGATGCTTTGTGGGCGTATAGAACCGCATATAAAACACCTATTGGAATGTCTCCTTTTAGGCTTGTGTATGGTAAACCTTGTCACTTACCCGTGAAAATTGAGCATAAGGCGTTTTGGGCTATTAAACAATGGAACATGGAGATGGATGGGGCTGGAAAGCAAAGGAAGTTACAACTCCAAGAGCTAGAGGAGCTTCGCAATGATGCATTTGAAAGTTCACGGATTTACAAAGAAAAGACGAAAGCATTCCATGATAACATGATTTCTAGGAAACAATTTTGCATTGGGCAGAAAGTGCTTTTGTTTAATTCTCGCTTGCAATTATTTCCGGGTAAATTAAGGTCACGATGGATCGGACCTTTTATTGTTACTAATGTGTTTTCTCATGGTGCAGTGGAAATTCGTAGCATAGCTACAGGGAAAGAACTTAAAGTTAATGGGTACCGGTTGAAACCATATTATGAGAATTTCACTTCCGAAGTGGTGGAAGGAGTTAACTTTGTGGATGTACTCCCTCTGGAGGAGTCATAGAAAGCAAGGAGATAGTCGGGCTGACGACTTTAAACCAAGCGCTAATTGGGAGGCAACCCAAAGGATGAGTATTTCTTGTCTTGTATTTATTTCTTTTCTTGTTTTTAGTTTTTCTTGTTTTGTTTTTACTTTGTTTTTGCTGATTTCTTATTAGGATTTCCCACCTTGACTTACTTTGGACGATTCAATTTACATTGAGGACAATGTAAAGTTTAAGTGTGGGGGAGTGGTTTATGTTGTAAATTTTTGCAATTTTTCAACTTTTTTGTGAACTAGTGAATAAGAAAACTCCAACTTGTAGTTAGTTTAGAGTCACATAGTATACATGTCGCTAAGATTACATCGAGAATCTCACAATAGTGACTGAACTTAGAGATGACAGAGAACATGATCGGGTTTCTTAATTGTATGAGAGTTAAAGTTGGATTTAACCATGCCAAAGGGCAAATAAGGTGCAGATCGAATTCGGTATTAGAACAAAGTGATCCCCTATAGTGGAGACTACCCATGTTACATAATGTGAGGCACCAACCTTCAATTCTTTGTACCTGTCTAAATTTGTGCTTTTGAGTGTGTGTCACCGTACGTAAATTCCGGGCAGAATGGTGAGCTGTCCAATTTCCCACCATAGAAGCACTATTTTGATCTCTTGAGTGCTATTTTTATCAACCATGTTGGTGACATCGAATTGCTAACTTACATACCACTTGTGATCTTGTTCGCAGTTAGCACCATCCACCTCTCTCTACACCAACAGGTCCATAGAAACACCATCATCATCAACAAGAGGAGCATCACAAATTCGAAAGAAAGTTGAACACGTTCGAGGTTTACAAGCAATGGTATAAAATGGGCAGATTTCAGATTTGAGTAAAGCAACAAAACAGGGAGCAGAATTTTTATAAGTTGAAGACTAATATACAAGAGTGAAAATTATAAAGGATGAGAATTCGAGAAGTCTATGATATCAAGACATATAAGTTGTGAAGATTCAAGCGGTAAAGTACTTATACCATGGCATTATACTTACATTTTTATTTTTGTATTTTACTTTCTCTTGTCTCAATGAAAAAAAAAAAATTTGAAAAAAAAAAAAATGAAAATTAAAAAAAAAAGAGAAAAAAAAAAAGAGACAAGAGAAAAGTTTTAGGTTTGTTAATAGTTTTTTATTTTGTTTTATTTTTATTTTTATTTTGTATTTGTTTGATTTCTCAAAAAAAAAAAAAAAAAAAAAAAAAAAAAAAAAAAAAAAAAAAAAATTTGGGTTTGTATAGTTTGTTATTATTTTTGTATTCTTTCAATAAAGCCTATGGAAAGAAGGAATATTTGTAATGAAGTATCAAGCGACAAGGAATTTGAGGAAAGAATCATATTGTCGAGATTTTACGATTATCATCAAGAGTTGAAGACCGAAGACGAAGATGAAGACACCGATAGAAGACCGAAGACGTTTCTATGGATGCTGTGAGAGTGGTGCTAGCTGCACGCCGAACGGATTCACGGTAAGTAAGCATATTCCCACCTTCGTTAAATGGTTGATTTCCTTTCGAAGAGATCGTCAGAAAATGGGTTTTCAAAAATATATAAAAGATGTGGGTTTTCAAAATATTTCGGAGGGTTTTTACCTTCCTACCATTCAACGTGTCGCAGGATTCTCTCTTCATTCCAACCTGGACACATGTGTGACCCATAAAAAGTCATTTATTATTGAGAGCAATATCATAAAACCCTTTCTTGTGAGGCAGAGTCGAGACTTTTGATCACTCCGAACCCGAATTTTAGTCGAGAAGGGATGGTTATCTCTCTCTCAACTTTTAAGAATGAGATTGTGTTCATTTATGTGTCTAACTTCTTATGACTAGTGTGCAGAATCTCCATGTCTTCTTAGCGCGTTGGATGCTATCATTACGGAGAACTAGTAAGTTGGAAAAATAGGTTTTGTGGGTATATCTCTAGTAAACCCTCACGAGACTATAACTCGTCCACTAGGGACGCCTAGGGGTTTAAAGGCTTGTTATTTATGCTAAAAGTGACCGTAGCCTCGACGACACGGAGTTGTTGTATTTTATTGTTTTTGTTTGATTTGCTCGAGGACTAGCAAAGTCTAAGTGTGGGGGAATCTGATAGGTGTAGAATACACCGTATTTACTATTTAGTAGTTACGCTTTCTTTGCTATTTTTCTTGTGAATCATGTACTTTACGCGTGTTTTTGAGTTATTTAGTACTCTGGAGTCGCACGGAGGAAAAGAAGCGGAAATTACTCTATTTGAGCCAAAAAGGAAAAATTGTCATTTCATGGGCGAACACTATCCGAAGCCCAGCCAAGGTTAAGGGGCAACTATATTTGAAGGAGTACTACATAGTGATCAGACTAGGTTAAGGGGTTTACCATCCGGGTGACCCTTATCTCAAGTGTCAGTCTCGAGCCCATTTATAACCCAACCCTAAATATTAATTCTCAATCATTTTCTTTCGTGTCTGAATCCGCCCCATTTATAACCCAACCCTAAAATATTAATTCTCAATCATTTTCTTTGTCTGAAATCAAAATTCAGAGAGCAGCCATGGAACCAGAAATTGAGAAGAAGAGAAGGAAAAGTCACGACCAAAATCGAGAGAGAAAAGGATTGGAACCACTTGAGAGTTAGAGAGGCGGCCATGGAGTTCAGAGATGAGAGGAAACGATGGCGAATGTTGCTACCAAGATGGATCTGAAGCCATGAGGAAGAGTTCGAGAAATTGAATCGGGAATTGATGGTTCGAATCTGTGAAGTAAGGGTTTCAGTGATGAACTGGGAGGAGCAAATGTTTGATTTTTGAAAGAATTGAAGATGGGTTTGATCATAGTTGCTGAGATCGATGGTGGAGATTCATGGTTGCTAAGATGAATGAAGGTTTTGTGGAAGAGAGTGGTTGTTTGCAGCAATAAGAAATGGCAGTGAGCTGATGGGCACTGTATGAGATGAAATTGCTCAGTGGTTACAATTGGGTGTTGCCGGAATCTGTTGGTGGTGATTACAGAGAAGAAGAAGCTGAATTGAGGTTCTGTTGATGCGAGACGCTGAGAAGAACTTGAGCTTGCTATGGGTTTTGTATATGAATGAAGATGAAGCTCAACAGGATTGAGGTTGCAGTGATTGAGGCAAGCAAGAATGGTTGCCTGAGATGAACTTGCACTGGCAGAGCTGGCACTGTGTAGGATGCAGATGGTGGTAAAGGCTAATTAGAGTGCTGTGGGATTGAGTATGCTTGGATGTATGACTATGACAAGGAATTGCAGGTGAAGTTACAAGCAAATAGGAGCTCAAACATGCAATGGATCACAGCGTGCAAATGAGCCGAATTCGAGTCTTTGTTGGTAGAGCTGGGATTGCAGAGCTGTTGTTGCTGCCATTGAGTATGGCATTGTGCAGGCTATGGCTGGAATTGGGACTGAAGCTGAGCTGCTGCTGTTGATGGGTCAAGCCTACAAGGGAGAAGAATGAGTGATATGATGTTTATTTGTGTGGATGTATGGCTTTGCTGAGTTGCTGGTGACTCAGGTGGTTCTTGGATGTGTATCAAGATTGAAGTCAGGGATGAAATTGCAGATTTGGATGAATTATTGGGGCATGGGTTTCCTTTTGGTGCTTGTTGTGGCTCAAATGGCACTGATGTTGTGTAATGGGTCACTGGTGAAGTTCAGGGAATTGCAAGTGTGAGCATGAGTTATGGCTTGAGGCTTAACAGGGTTGTGAGGGTGCAGTGTGACTTGAGCTGTGGAGTTTGAGTTAGTGTTGTGGGTTCAAGGCAGTTACAAGTGGTGCTGATATTCTTATGGCTCAGCTGCTTTTGTTGATGATGCTGCTGTGTATGTTGAGCTGAATTGCAGTCTAGGGAGATAATGGAGCTGGCACTGTGAAAGTGATAAGAAGACCAGGTCATGGTGAAAATGAAGACTAAGTTATAGTGCTGTTGAGCTCAGGCATTGGCAGGTGGAGCTGGTGCTGGATTGCTAGAGCTGAGAGGCAGGCTGGAATTGAGCTAAGACAGGAAGTTTGTGTTGCTGCTGCAATGGCAGAAGAATTTATGGCCTGAGCACATATGCTGCTGTGAGACTGGGCTGAAGAATAGGGGATGCTGATAAGCTTACAGAGCAGTGTGTTTAGTGCACTTGGTTTGGTTGCAGGGAATGGAATGTAAGCTGAAATGCAAGGAAGACTGGAGCTGTTGGCTGTTGAAGTTGAGTGATGGAATTGAACTGATACTGCAGATTACAAGGGAAGTGTGCAAGCCATTATGGTTGGGATTGAAGTAGTGATGCACCATCTTAGTGCAACACGTAATTTGGCTTTTGCAAAAATTGCCTTGGCCTCGGCAAACCAAATAACTCGGATCGCAGAGCCCAGTTAGCTTTCATGCACAGCTGACTCACATCTGAGTCATGGTCTGACCGAGTTGATCAGACCTGACTCTCCCTGACTCGGTGCTGACCGAGTTGACTCGCCGATCCGACCCGTTGACCCGATCCGACCCGTTGACCGGTGACCGGGTGGACTTTGCCGGTCACCTGAACCGATTTCCGGCGACTTTTCCGGTCGTTTTCCGGCCACAATACCAGTTTTCCGGCAACGATTTTTGGGTCATATTTTCTACTTGGGTTTCTTCTTCTTATGGGCTTGGTGGATTTTCATCTAATGGACTTTGAAGACTAGACCTAATTTTAGAAGTTGGAGAAAAGCTATAAAGGGAAGGTCTTCTACAACTTATGGGATATCTTATTCTTGGAATTTTTGGGAGAGCCATTTTTGTTTACGCTTCTAGGGTTTGCTTTTGTTCTTCTTCATTATTTTATCATTGAATATTGATTATGATGAACTCCATAGCTATGAGTAGCTAAACATCTTATTGGTTATGGGATAAAAGTTGATTTCTCAACATGCTTTTGATTCAATGAATTAGTTTTGTCTTAGTAATTATTGTTTGTGATTCACAATTAATAGTGTTATAAGATTTGAAAACTTGTTAGGTTGAGTCCGGAATCAATCCGATTTGTGTTCATCTCTAGAGCTATATTAGGGTTTTCAATACGAAAAGTTGTTTATCCCTGATTCTAAGTAGCATAATTGTGGTTAGTGCTTGTAGTGATACATCCTAATAGTCACAAGTGAATCATAACTTTTGTTAAAACGTTTAGTGCTTTTACACATTCGTTTGCATTGATGAGTCTTATTCCATAAATCTTCATGCTTTTAGGGAGTTAAACTTAATTGTGTTTTTACACTTTAGGTTGCTTTCTACGAAGAATTCACATATGCATCTTTTAATGTGGTTGTGATGAAAACAGGGAATTAACGGGTTATACTTGCGATCAAGGTATCCTAGGACTTTTAATAAATACTTGTGATGAAAATACATGTTTGTGAATGATACTATCCCGTGACCAATATCTTCTCCTTATTGATTTCTCGAATTACTTACTTTGCTTTTAATTACTTTTATTTGCTTAGATACAACAAACATACCTTGGGTTATTTTAGAAACTGAAATTTTATAACAACGAAAGCCTCTCTGTGGATACGAACTCTTTCTTATCGCATACTATATTTATATCTAGTTGATTGAGAAAGTGAAATTATATTTTACGGTTTGACAACCGATCAGCGTGATGTACTGAATCTTCTGCAGCTTTGAGCAGGGATGGTAGATGCCCAAATGTATATTTTGCCCATCTCTGTAAACGTTTAGCCGTGGCTTGTATTTTGTGTAGCAGATTGATAGGCGGATTCGGGTGTTGAATTTGGTTCCAAGCAGTAGTCACAAGGTCCTTGAATTGCGGGTGGAGGAACCATAGGTGTTCTATTCTGAACGAGTGCTTTCGGTTTTGGTTTATTGACTCTGTGAGCAACATCATTGGCGCATAATCCGAAGAAATGCGGGGTAAATGTCTTACTACAGCAGTGGAGTGGTTATGGAGCCACATTTGGTTACAAAGCCCACGGTAGTTATAAAATCTTCACCCACTTGTCTATTGGACCATGTGAACGGATCACCCTGATAGCCGAGGTCGATAAGCCCATTTGAGTTGATCATGTTGACAAAGTGCCATGTTTGGGCTGACGTGACCAAGTTGCCGCCTTTTTTTCCTCTTGGCAGGTAATTTCATTAAAATCTCCCAGTAATATCCATGGCAGGTTATGGGCTGGAATGATGGTCGATAAATTGGTCCAAAAATCTTTTATTTCTGGCTGGTGTGGTGGTGCGTAAATCCCAGTGAATAGCCAAGGTTGGTTAGAAAATTCGGACACAATATAAGCATGGATGAGATTTTGATTAGCTACTAATTCTTGGACTTTAAGGTGAACTTTCCACATCAGGCATACTCCACCTTGTCGTCCATTACATGGAATAGCAAAACATGCATGAAATCCAACAGAAGTACAAAGTCTTTCCATAATTGAGCTAGAAGCTAGGGTTTCAGATAAAAACATCAAAGAAGGCTGAAAAGTACGCGAATACTCACACACTTTTTGAACTTTCAAGGTATTGTTAATCCCTTGACAGTTCTAATCTAAGGTATTCATGATGTGTGCGAGTGTTGGTCGGAACCAATAACTCGCTTTCTTTTGCTAGAGTTATCTTCAGCCGCATCAATCTTATTATCCACAGAAAGCTGCCAAGATGGTTTGGTTTGGTTGGGATTGTTATCATTGGTTGATGGTGATGGTTTATAGGGACGGATGGTGTTATCAGGGTGGAGATATCTAGTAGATCTGGGTTTGCGGGTTCTGGGTGTTGGAATTTCTATTTGAGGAACTGGTCTTGCAGGTTGGGGTAGCAGAGAGGACATCGAGACAAATTTCCTTATTTTTGTGGGTGGCGGAGCTGCAACAAAGTTAGGAGTTGGTGGGATGTTAAGATGGTGTGGGATATTTTTTCTTGGTGCTTTCTCTTTCCTTTTGTAGGTTTGGAGAGGGGTGGGGGGTGTAGAAGTGTTAGGAATGGGGTTTGGGGTGGGGGCAAGAAAATGGTTGTGGGTAACCTTGACATGAGGCTCGCCATCTTTATTTGTCACCATGATGTTTACTTGAGCGTCCTTGTCCTGCAAGAATGATTCAAGTAACGTAATGTACCGTGCATTGAAAAAATGAGTTAGAGGGTTAGGCCTGGACTATGTAGCCGAGTAACAACTTTGTGGTAGTGGACTGCTTGGCACAACATTTTGTTGTGCTGGTGGCTGAGTAGCAGGTTGAATTGGTACACTAGGCTTGGCAGATGTTTTCTTGGGTGTAAATAGCCTTGAGAGACCTGCATCTGGTATGATATCTGCAGTAATTGGTACACCAAAATATATGGGTCCACCAAACTGGCACCTAATTTGGAAGTTATTTCTTTGTCCTTCATTCCCGCTGACATGTTTTTGTTTACCTGAGCTGACATTCTTCAGAACTTGTTGAGTATCAGGTGCATGGACTGACGGAGCCGCCATATTAGAAGCTGTAGTTAAAGGTTATTTTTGTAGCCTGTTTTGCGGTATTGGGTACCACATTAATCCGATGTCAGACATGATTTCAGCCAAGCGAGTTGGGACCGGTTTGTAGATCGGCTGAGTTGGTTGGTGACTCGGAGTTGGGTGAAATTCCTGGTGGTGTATTGGATTTCTGCACGGTGGATCTGCGCCTCTGCGAGGTTGTGCTATAGTTGAATCGGGGCTGAGCTCGCCTGAGAGGTTGCTGAAGAGTCTCCTGAGGTTGGTTGCTGCTGTAGTGTGGCCGGTGTAAAGCTGAGTTGTTTATTCTAGGGTTTATGGCCCTCATTTTTCCGTTCAACTTATGGTAAGTGAACATCGGGAACCTCTGGTCTTGCAGAGCATGTTCATAGCTTGCGAAATTAGGGAAATCTTTAGCAACATGACCTAGAAACCCACATCTATAGCAAATTGTCGGGAGATATTCATATGCATATTGAACCCAGCAAGGGCCTCGGAAGTTAATAAGGATACCAGGCATGAAAGGTTGGCTAGATCCATTTCTAACCTAGCTCTAGCAGGTCTTTCACTAAGATCAACATCAATTACCTTACCTGTTTCCGCCAAGAATTCTCTGATGGCTAAATCATCTTCCAGGTAAGCCGGTAAAAACAGTAGTTGGATCCAGAATAATACCTTTTTGAAGCAAGTCTCTAGGTTAGCTTGGTATTTATCATAGTCTTCAAACATCATCACCATGTTTTTGATAATCCATGGTTGATGTTACAACACCATCTTCTTATCATTTTCATGATACATGATCACTTTGTACTCCGAAGTGTGAGTTTCAGTTTGAATGTGTTCATAATGCATGAGACTCCATCGTTGTCTGATTGCAGCTTTCAAGGTAAGGTACGGAGGGTTTGCCGCCAGAACATGTAGATCTAGACATCTGTTATTATGGGCCTGCATTAAGTCCTTCATCCTCTCAGTTAACTGGAAGATATGAGAATCAGGAGGGTTTACTACTAGGTTTTGGTAGATGGATTCTTTTTTGGAAAGTTTTCTGTTGTTTGTTTGTTGAAAAGGGGGTTGAGGCTTTTTTGATGGATTTTCTGAATGAGTAGAACTTTCTTCTCTGCTCCAGTTAGGTGATTGAGTAACCTTTTCTTTAGTTTTTTCTATTGTTTGAAGGTTATTAAAACCGGATGTAGTAGATTGATAAGAAGAATAAGTTGCTTTAGATGATACCGAAGTGGATTTCATATTAAAAAGCTCCTTCTTTGCTGCTTTTTGAGGCGTGTTTGCAGCCTTCAAATCATTGCATGTTACTGATCTCATAGAAACTTTTGAATTCTGGGGAGTTGTATTAGGCGTGGGTTGAATATGGTTTGATGTTCTTGAGTGATTGGCTAAATTTGGTTTCCATGCATTGGTGGTGGGTGGCGGTGGATCTTCATCCATTGGGTGAGACTTGAGTTTGAAAAATAGGACCGAGAGGTGGAAAAATAACTAGTTAGGATATGGAACCTACATAATTTCGATGAACGGGTTGGGGTATTTTGTTGCAGTGATTGGCCTAAGTAAAAACAGAGATCTAGTAGCAATTAAATGCTCTTTACTTCTTAGGTTATTGCATGAACAGTAACACATCAAACCGATTCGAAGCTTTATGATTTCCACATTGACTAGTTTTCTTTTGGGAGCAATGTATTGGCTTTGCAGTTTATAATGTTTCTCTTCATTGAGAAGGTACGTGATACCTATTCTTATTTAAAGTGTTGTTGTTTTAAAATCTCGTTTGGGTTAGAATCATAAACTGAAACTGAAAAGTTTCAGTTTCAATCCACTCCCGGCATTGTCTTCATGATGAATGCCCCGCCAATTTTTTGTACGGCATTGTTTTAGTGTGAATACGTTACCGATTTCTTGTGATGGCATTGTGTTTAGTTTGAATACCATGTCCGTATCTTGTGTCAACATTGTTTTTAGGATGAATACCATGCCAATATCTTGTGCCGATATTGTTTTTAGTTTGAATACCATGCCGGGACCAAAATAGCTCAGAAAGTCTGTCCCAAAACTTGTTTGTGCCGGCATGGTTGATTCCCAAGTGTACCGTGCAGATTTGAGGACAAAAACATACATAAAATCTGTCTAAAAAAAGCGTGATTTCCGGCATGGTACCAACTGTGCCGATTTTAGTGTTGTAGATCACTTTTCTTCGTGTCGGCTGTTTTGCCTATAATTTCTTCGTCCGAACTCGGAATGACCTCATTCTTTTTGTGTTCACTTCGTATTCTTGTTCTCTTCAATATGGTATCAAGAACTCCTGGATTTGAATGAGTTTAATTTTATCTTTGGCTCTTCTTCTTCAATAATACTTCACTTCCTTACTCATATAGTTGTCTAGATTGTAAATATATACGCCATAAATAGTTCATAACAAGTTGGGAAGGTACATACATTATTGGCGCTTACTCCCTCCATGATTGGTGGGAGTAATTGCCGGCATGCTCGACAGGAACTACCAATGCCGATAACCAAGTGAAAAAAACTCAAATTTCTGGAAAATTTGCATAATGTGCCGGCATAAGAAGTTAAGTAATGTACCATGCCGTCACTACTATCGGCATGCTCGATAGTTAATTTTCTATGCCGACAGTTTACTTAAGGAGCAATCTTTATATTTAAAATTCCGACTACAATTTCAAATTTGGGGGATATTATTTGTCGGCATGGTGAAAGTATGAATGAAATGCCGAGTAGGACCTTGCCGAAGGCTAATGGATAACGAATGATGGTGGTAGAAAAAGGTAAGGTAATTGATGGTGTTGCTTTGTGGTTAAGGGCTCTGAAAGATGGTGTGATTTTTGGCAAAGTGGTTTGGCACGAAGGCTAGGTTAGCTATGAAGATAACCCATATGGCAGACGTACCCCAAGTGCCAATGGAGCCTCTCGACAGGCGTTGCTTACTCCGAATCTGCATAAAATCAAAGATTTTAATTAAAACCAAAGAAATCTCTACCAATACACTTCTTAATGATGGTTCCAAAAGGAGTAATGGCTAACGAAACGTTTAGGCTTTGAAAATAGGGTTCTATAGGGTAATGATGGTCTTGAAAATGAAAATAATACGCATGGCTTTGAAGGACGTGAATAATCAAGCGACAAGACTCTTAACCAAATGCCATAAATGGCAGTTAATGAGAACAATGTGGTGTCTAAAAAGGGGTTTAGTCAAGAGATTAACAAAGCCATTATCAAATTTACTAGGAAAGAAAATATTAGATAGAGAAGAGAAAAAAATGGCACACTCTGGTGACCATCTTCATGTTGATTCTTCCATTTCAGCAGAATATAATCAAGCCAAGAACCTTGCATTCTCACTAAGAGGAAAGATAGAGAGGTTGAGGGATGAGATGCAAGAGGAGATAAATAGGTGTACAGAGGAATTAGACCTTCGTCGGAGAGAAGAGGAGGAAAAAAGGAGAAGAGAAAAGGACGAAATTGATGCTTTGTGTTAGAGCATTGCTCGTCCGAACTCACATGCGTTACTATCTCAAGCATGTTTGTCAATGTTAGTGATCAAAACTATAAGTCTTGATTTCTAGCCTATGTAGAAAGGTCTCGGACTAGGATAGAAAGTGTAGTTGAGCTCAAGAACTCCATGGCAATCATCATATTAGACGAAGGACTACTCGAGGAACCAGTGGAACTTCATCGACTAAAAGGTATGTGGAGACTTGAACTTATCTGTCACTCAAAAGTCTATTTACTCTATCTCCTACTCTTGAGACAAAAGTCGTTTAGACATATAAACTTTCATTATACACATTTGTTATTTCGAGCCGAGTTTAACTCGCCTATCTATTTCTCGAAATATGTGTTGGTAAGCTTTCGCTTCAACCGAATTCATCTTTACCTAGTGACGAAAGTCATGTTATGTTTCAATCACTTTGAAAATTGCTCTGACGAAAAATGGTATGTGAATAACGGCTATATAACGTTCTCTGAGAATGTTTCAATGATTGGTAGGATATAAGCATTGTTGTGGAAACACATATATGTATAAGTCCTTATTCCTTGAACCAAAGTTTGCGAACTTTGTTGATCAAAAGAAATGGAAGTGGCGCAAGCCAAGTCCGCAAACTCAGTCCGCGAACTGGCGAAATTTCTCACCCGAGAATTTCTGTTGGAGTTTGTGTACTCCTTCTATGAGCTTAAGTCTGCGAACCCAGTCCGCGAACTTGAGTAGGTTATATCTAAAACCGGTTGTTCTTGAACTAATGTTTATATAAACTAAGGAATGCTTTTGCAAACCGTGGCTATAAAGTTCATGAACCGATTCGAGTGAATCAAACCGTTTTTGGTTAGATTGTATCTTGTGTAGTTACATAAGATATAAGCAATTGAAAAACTCTCTAACTAGTTCATTTGAGTCATTTGAACTAGTTATGGTGAAGAAGAATATGGTTGATATGAAAGTGATCATATGGCTAACCATTTGGTTGACTATTGTTGAACCAACAAATGTTAATGTTTGGGTACGGTTCATAAACCCAAAATTGAACATTTCATTTGTGTGTAACAAGCTAAGTTTTCGATCCAACGGTTGAGAAATATTAGCTTGAATCTAATAAGGTTTTCATAACGGTGAATATTGAATGCTTTGTTACCAAGCTAACATTGATTGCAAACCCTGATTTGAAAGACTATATAAGGGAAAACTCTAGCAACTGGGAAACCTAATCTCCACACTTTACATGTGATACTAGTTTGCTAAGCTAGAGTCGATTCTCCTTTAACCTTTGGTTTTCTTCTTCTAAAAGTAGGTTAACGACTTAAAGACTTCATTGAGATTGTGAAGCCAGACCGATACTAATTTTCTTGTAGTTGTGTGATCTGATCTTGTTGTTTCTATTGTACGAGTACAATTGTAATAATTGGCTTGAGATTTATATCTCCGACAGGCAACATAGAAAAGAAATCACAAACACTTCGTCTCATCGTTTGTGATTCCGCAATATTTTTTTTCGCTGCTGTAGATGGGGAAAAACAATTTGCTGGTTTTTACGGAATTGAAGAGTCGACCGTGTGGAGACTCCTTGAACCGAGTGAAATGTTAAACCTCACACAGATGCACTGCAATAAGGGAGTGCTTTAAGTTCGAGAGATCAATCTGTAAGACTCCGGCCTAAACCAAGAACAATGGCCGTTCCAGAGTCAATTCGGTCACAAGAGAGGATGGGTTGATCTGTATGAGGGAAGCTGAGAAATGCGTGAGATCAATGGTGATCTAAGATTGTAGGTGTGTTGTGAATTCAGCGTAATAATGCCCTGAATGATTGAATTTTTGCTCAATTGAGAGTGAATGCTCAGACGATGAGTTCGTGTAGACGAAAGATTGTCTGTATGAACTTGCCGAGAATTCCTTGTTTAGAAGAATGTTAGAGTGTTCGAATATTGTCCTTTCAATCAGGATTCAGAGATATTTTATAATGCCGAAGTTGAAAACACCATGATCCCATGAAGTGCGACAGTTTGCTGGAATCAGAGAGTGGGGAAGTGGGAAATCGTGTTAAAACCAGTTGCTCATCATGCGGAGACTTGGTTAATTTTCCACCCACTACTTTGCTGACTCTTTCAACTGATTGCATGACTTGCTCACATTCTCATCGTGGGTGAACACACGTGCCGTAGACCGCCAGACCAAAACCCTAGTTAATATCCCCCCATGTGACATGATTGATATCTCGTGATTGTGGAGTCAGTTGCTGACTTTGTGGGACGATGAGTCCATGTATTGTTGAATTGAACATGTTTTGCAAATGTTCTGAAATTCATGAATCAAATATGTTTGCTGAGACGAGGTATTATTATGTTGATTACCTAAGACGAGCAAACTGTGTTGCTGAATTGTCGAATAATATTGATAATTGAACCGATATTCTTGAATCTGAGCAAATATTGCTGGTTCGAGCAAATATTGCTAGTCTGAGGAATATTGCGAGTTTGAGCAAATATTTCCGGTTTGAGCGAATGTTGCTCATTTGATGAATTGCTGGTAGCAGGACCAAATAAAATATTAATTTAAGATACTTTTGATCACTGGGTCGAGTAAAATAAATAAAAATTTTGATCATGGAATCAACATAAAATTATCAGAGTATTTGAATCTGCTCAGAATCATGTTTCTGCAGAGCTCTGGATTCAAAAACCCTAATTTTACTGAAATGATGATTTATTACAAATCAATCTGCAGAGTGAAGAAGGGACCGTCTACATGGGATGACGAGTCCACCATGTACACCCAGATGCTCGAATGAGCAAAAATACCAAAGTCTCTCAGAGGACCAGTTGGTGAAAGAATGATTAAATGCTGGTTTAATCATTTATTGAAATAATGCTCGTGTGAGCGACAAATAATAAAACCTGGTCATGAACTGAGGAGGAACCGACCAAGAGGTCATGGGACCGGCTCTTGGTGTCCGTGGGACCAATGGATGGTCTTTCAAGCAAAAACTTAATTGTTTGGAAGAAGTTTGAACCTAATATGAGCAATTGAGCAAATTAGGTTAAAATCATTAAAACATGCGGGACCGGCTATTTGTAGGCCTTGGAGCCACCCTTGGTCGGTCAAGGGGATGTGCTCGTGTCACCATAGTGTCCGTGTCTCAGTCCTAAGAATTTCAGTATTTTCCGATGCGCATTTGAGCAACATTCTGAGAAAATATGCAGAATCCAGGGTTTTGCTGAAACTAGGAAAAATACATGAGATGATGAAAAATGATAAATAAAGCAGGGAATTGCAAGGTGTGGGACCGACCACGGCTAGGGCATGGCCGGATGATTAACAAGCACAGTCCCACACTTTCCTAGTTTTATGTGATTTTATGTATTTTCTCTGATTTGAGGGAAATTCCATGAAACTGGAGAGTTTGCTAAAATTAGGGAATTTCCATGAGATGAGAGAGATATAATAATAATAGAATAGGGAATGATGGAGCGTGGGACCGGCAATGGCCAAGGCATGGCCGGCCGACCAATGGGCACGGTCGTAGAGCACTCTTCCCAATTTTATGTAATTTTCATGATTTTAGGAAATTTTCATAAAATCAGAGAGATTTGTTAAAATCAAGGTATTTTGTTGAAATCAGGGAGTTTTCATGGAATCATGAAACTAAAAAATAATAATAAAATAATAGGCATGTGGGACCGACTAGGGCATGGCCGGCCAGCTAGAGCCCAGTCCCACGAGTTTTCCTAATTTTATATTAATTTTCATGATTTTAGAGAAAATTCATAAAATTAGGGAATTTTCATGGTTTTAAGGAAAATTCATAAAATCAAGGAATTTTCATAATTTGAGAGAAATAATAAAATAATGGGAACGTGAGGTGTGGGACCGGCCACGACTAGGGCATGGCCGGACGGTTGGTGCCCGGTCCCACGAGTTTTCCTAATTTTATAATAATTTTCATGATTTTAGAGAAAATTCATAAAATTAGGGAATTTTCATGGTTTTAAGGAAAATTCATAAAATCAAGGAATTTTCATAATTTGAGAGAAATAATAAAATAATGGGGACGTGAGGTGTGGGACTGGCCACGGCTAGGGCATGGCCGGCCGGCTGGTGCTCGGTCCCGCGACACCTTTCCCTAATTTCATTATTTCTTTGATAAAATCATGAGATTAGAGAATTTCCTTGAAACGAATAAGACTAGCTCGAACGAGAGAATTTTCACGAGATCGGGCAAAAATAATAAAATATGAAAAAATATAAAATTGGGCGCGGGACTGGTCACGGCATGACCGGCCAACTGATGAGCCCAGTCCCCTGGCGCCTTTACTAATATTTTATTATTATTTTTCCTTCCTATTTTGCATAGGTTCATCGTTCATTCATATTTTTGAAATGCTCGTTTGCGCATTCAAATGATGGTATGTGCATTATTGTTAAGTACACTTGCACCATTTTAGTCGAGGCTTATTCCATGCTCAGATGCCTACCTCGTTGGATATTTATCACTAACCCATGGAATTCTGCTGGGAAGAACCACGAATTGAAGTGACGAAATATAACGAAGAATCATAGAATATTGCTGGATATTCAGGCGATTATAGATAATTAACTGATGGCTCTATACTAGCAGGGCTTTTTATCTAGGAGCATTAATTATCAGAGGGTCGAGAAATATGAACTTGCTGGAGTGTCATATTCCTCTTGTATAGTCAGGGAAAACATGGTTGCATCCTGAAGACGTTATTGCTCTATACTAGCAGACATGTTGTCGAGGAGCCATCCAATCTTGTGATTCTATACAGTATGAGATGCGCCATGGTCTCAGCTGGGAGACTACACATCTACATCTTCTCTGAGAGACTTTCTCGATCAGAGGTTTTATGGCATGAGCTTTCACGCTTAGAGACATGAGTCTCAATACTCATCTGATTGCCGGATCCGGAGTAATTACTGAAATTGCTCAGTATTCATGAGATGTGTCGTGGCCTCAGCTGGGAGACTACACATCTACATATACTCTGAGAGATAACCTTCTCAGTCAAAGATTTATGGCATGAGCTTTCATGCTTTAATGAGAGACTTAGGCCTCAATACTCATCCGATTGCCGGATCCGGAGTATAGTTTTACAATTTTACGCTTTGTCGAAAATCCACCATCTACAGCTGCGTCGATTAAGATTATTGTGAGGTGATCAATAATACTAGGTTGTTCTTTGGGAATATAAGTCCTGGTTATTGATTGGTTCCTGTTCACCTTGATTTATCAAAAGACGGAACAAAACTCATAGGTTTATTCGTGGGAGACGGATTTATCTATTACTATAGACTTTTCTGTGTGATACAGATTTGTTTATTAAAGTCTTCGACTTTGGGTCGTAGAAACTCTTAGTTGTGGGTGAGATCAGCTAAGGGAATCAATTACGTAGCATCCTGCTGAGATCAGAGGCGTAAGAGCATAATTGTACCTTGGATCAGTGTGATATTGATTGGGGTTCAACTACAGTCCAGACCGAAGTTAATTTGGAGTAGACTAGAGTCTGTAGCGGCTTAATATAGCGTGTGTTCAATCTGGACTAGGTCCCACGGTTTTTCTGCATTTGTTCCTCGTTAACAAAATTCTGGTGTCTGTGTTATTTCTATTCCGCATTATATTTGTTTATATAATTGAAATATCACAGGTTGTGCGTTGTTCAATCAATTGGAATATCCGACCTTTTGGGTTGTTGATTTAAATTTATTGACACTTGGATATTGGTCTTTGGTACCATCCAAGTTATCTCTCTTTGATAAAGACTCGTAAATTTTTATTTGCTTGAGTAAAGATCAAATCGAGAGATTGAGATATATAAACTCTTTGATATACTTTTTATCTAGATTGAGTCTGACTGTCTAGTTGATTCTCTAGAAAGTATATTGGAGTTTGTCCATACAGATTGCTAAGCGAAATATTGGGTGTGGTTGTTAGACCCCCGCTTTTTCAATTGGTATCAGAGCAGGCAAACACGTTCAAGACCTTAAAAGTCTGTGTTTGTAGCGATCTGACCCTATGAACAAAAACGTCTCTAGAAACTCTTCACCAGGATTAAAAACCAATCGTAGAAGAAGTTCTAACAAAATGGTTATTCTCCAGAAAAAGTTGGATGAACAAATCCGGATCAACTCTGATCTCATAGCAGAAATTGCAATGCTTAAGGGTTTGAAATCTGTCAAAATCCCTTTCATGGATTTGAATAACTCATGTTGTTCCTCTCGGAAGAACAGTCGTAAGTCAGGTGATAAATAACGTTCGCATGTTGTCAAAACTGATATGACCCAGAACTTCTCTGACGATGTTAAATGTGTTGGCCCATGTTTGTTTTGTGATTCCTCTAATCACTTTCAACATACTTGTATGTCCTTCCAAAAGAGACTGAAAGTTGCAAGTATTCTTCACACGAAAACTAAACAACTTAGTGCCTCTCTAAAAGGACGTACAAAACTATCAGGAAACCCTAAACAGGAAAGTACTAATAGTATGAGAGATTTTGCTTTAAAATCAACATCACCCTTTCAATGGTTTCTTGACAGTGGATGTAGCTGGCATATGACAGGTGATCTCACATGGTTTGTTTCTTTTGACGACTATGAAGGAGGTCCAGTAACTTTCGGAGATGGGAGTTGTTGCTACATTAGCAAGAAAGGGACGATCATACTGCCCGGCGTTCCTGAAATCCATGATGTAGTATACATAAAAGGTATGACTGCAAATCTTCTTTCTGTGAGTCAAATTTGTGATAAAAGCCATCGAGTTGTGTTCAATGCAAATGGATGTGACATTGTAGACAAAACTGGGAAAGTAATTTTTCAAGGAACTCGTGGTAAAAACAACTGTTATCTTCTTGATACTCAGTTTAGCAATTGTTGCGATTTGACTAAGGTGGAATCTACACATCTTTGGCATGAGCGTTTTGGTCACATCAATTATCGTCTTCTAACTAAGATCATTAACAAAGAACTTGTTAGAGGCATTCCCAAAATAAATGCAAAGATTGAAGGTGTATGTGGTGCCTGTCAAAAGGGTAAACAAACGAAAGTTCACCATAAATCATCTCGAGATATTCTCACTAAAGCTCCACTTGATTTAATTCATATGGATCTCTTTCGACCAATTCAACAACCCACGGTTGCTGGTAAGAAGTATGCTTTAGTTATGGTAGATGATTACACCAGATTCACTTGGGTTGCATTTTTGTCTCATAAAAATGAAACCCTTGATGAATTCAAGATTATTGTTAAACGAATCCAGAACGAACAAGGTCGCAAACTAAAGAAAATTAGGAGCGACCGTGGAACTGAATTCAAGGACACTAGGGTGTTTGAATTTTGTAACGAACTGGGGATTATTCAACAATATTCACCACCCATTACTCCTCAAGCTAATGGAGTTGCAGAAAGAAAGAATAGGAACATTCAGGAAATGGCCAGGGTAATGCTCCATAACAAAAACTTACCTCTAAGGTTTTGGGGGGAAGCTGTTTTTACGACATGTTATTTGATCAACCGTGTTTATTTACGGTCTAAAACCCTAAAAACTCCTTATGAGTTGTGGTATGGAAGAAAACCCAACCTGCACTACCTTAGAGTGTTCGGAAGTAAATGTTACATTCTAAAAGATCGAGAACAGAGAGGGAAATTCTATACCAAAAGAGATGAAGGTATCTTTCTTGGCTATGCTTCTGATAGCCGTGGTTTTCGAGTTTTTAATCTCAGAACCCAGGTTATGATGGAATCTGCTAATATTATCATCGATGATATTAGTGATTTTTATCATGATAATCCTCCTGCTGAATTGCCTCCAACCGAGACAATTGAGAAAGTCAAAGAAATACCAGAATCAGTTGAAGTTATCCCAACTGTTGCTGATCCTGATATTTCTAGTGACGAGGAGAAGAGCACTGATCAAGATACTCCTGACAAACAAGAACGTGTCCCTCCACGACACCTCTGGGTTCAAAGGAATCGTGATCTCAATAATATTATTGGGGGAAGAGATTCTACAGCTAAAACTAGAGGGCAACTGCAAAATATGTGCAATTTTGGTTGTTATCTGTCACAAATAGAACCTAGAAATATTGATGAAGCTCTGAACGATCCCTTTTGGGTGAATGCAATGCATAAAGAGTTAAATCAATTCCTAAGACAAGACGTATATGAACTCGTACCTTGTCCCCCCAAAGTTAATATTGTTGGAACAAAATGGATATTCAAGAACAAGTATGATAAATATGGCACAATTATCAGAAATAAAGCCAGACTTGTCGCTCAAGGATATTCATAAATTGAAGGTATCGACTTTGACGAAACCTTTGCTCCTGTGGCACGCCTTGAGTCCATTAGACTTTTATTAGCTCATGCTTGTTTTCTCAAGGTTAAGCTCTTTCAAATGGATATAAAATACGCGTTCCTAAACGGAATTCTAAAGGAAGAAGTCTATGTTGCTCAACCTAAAGGATTTGAATACCTTGATTTCCCAGATCATGTTCTTAAGATCAAGAAGGCATTATATGGGTTAAAACAAGCACCTATAGCCTGGTTTGAAAAACTTACCACTTCTCTTATTAGAAAAAGGTTTTTCAAGAGGTGGAGCTGATAAAACTTTATTTACCAGATGGAGTGGGAAAGATGTTGTCATTGCTCAAGTCTATGTAGATGATATCATCTATGGTTCAACTTCAGAGAAGCTTGCAAAGGATTTTCAAGTTTCACTTGCTAAAGAGTTTGAAATGAGCAATGTTGGTGAATTAAAGTTCTTTTTAGGATTATAGATTCATACATAAGGATGGAATATACTTATCTCAAGAAAAATATGCAAGGGATCTTGTTACAATATTCGGTATAGATAAGTCAAGTCCGAAACTGACACCTATGCCCACTACTGGTAAACTACACAGAGATGAGAAAGGAGTAAAAGTATATCAAAAATTGTATCGATCTATTATTGGTAGCCTTTTATATCTTACAGCTACTAGACCTGATATTTCTTTTAGTGTTGGATGTTGTGTTAGATTTCGGGCTAATCCAAAGGAATCTCATCTTACAGCTGCAAAGAGGATCATACGATATGTCAATCACACTGTCGGGTATGGTTTATCTTACACTTTTGATACTAACACTGATCTTTCTGCTTATTCAGATGCTGATTGGGCAGGATGTGTAGAGGACATAAAAAGTACATCAGGGATTTCTACTATGTAGGACTGAATCTTGTGGCTTGGCATAGCAAGAAACATAATTCAGAATCCCTGTCTACATGTGAAGCAGAATACATTGCTGCTGGCTCATGTTGCACACAACTCCTATGGATGAAACAAATGCTAGATGATTATGGAATTGATACTGGAATAATGAAGATCTTTTGTGATAACTCTAGTGTGATTCGAATTACTGAGAATCCCGTTGAGCACTCATGAACAAAGCATATTGATATAAGGTACCATTTTATTCGAGATCATTATGAAAATGATATCATAAGTATGGATTTTGTGCCTTCCGAACAACAACTGGCTGATATTCTCACCTAACCATTAGACACTGCTACTTTTCAACACTTACGGCAGTCTATTGGTGTTGTCTTGATTCATTAATTGTTTCTATAACTCTTTCCCCTGTGCTTATCTCGATCTGTTGGGAAATTGAGTTTGAAACTCCGGTAAGTGTTACTTCAATTCTGTATTTGGTTTCATAGGATTGATTTTTCTGTCAGAGTTCTGTGTGTGTTGTGTCAAAAGAAATCCTTCTTTTCCTTCGAAATTAAGGTCGCTCTTGTTGTTCTTTCGGGAATGACATATAATGGGGGAGAGTTCTTTTTGAACTTGCGCTTAATTGCCATATCTTTGTGGGGAGTGCGACTGTGGAATATTATAAGGGTTATCTTTTATCTTTAAACTCCTTGATGAATGCATTTAGCTTCGGATTTATGATTGCATCTAAATAAGATGATGTGTGTTTCTTTCTTTTGGTCATGAAATATCTCTTTTGGAAATTTCATTAGGATCCCGTTCTTGTACCTTTGCCAATTTTATTGACAAAAAGGGGGAGAATTAATATGTAGTTCACACTACAAATACATATGGTTTTCGGATCATTATGTAACGGGGAGTGGTTTCCATGTGAGATGGAGTATTGACTAAGGGGGAGTGATACATATCACCATAGTATTTTTGTTGAAGTTGTGATACAATTGAACTTTGACGCTGTGTAATGATACTATGACACTGTATAACAATGATTGAGAACTCTTGTTTTCTTATTGTTATAGCTACGGATTTTCTACAACGATGATGCTAAACTTACAACCTTTGGGATCATTGGAGTATTTGGAAGTGACGAAGATTTCAAGTAATGTTGAAGATTAGACATGTGGAATATGAGCTACAAAGTTAATTAATTTATTTTTTGTATTCCACATGTATTAATAGTTTTTCCACCAAAATTGACAAAGGGGGAGATTGTTAGAGCATTGCTCGGTCGAACTCGCATGCGTTGCTATCTCAAGCATGTTTGTCAATGTTAGTGATCAAAACTATAAGTCTTGATTTTTAGCCTATGTAGCTAAAGGTCTCGGACTAGGATATAAAGTGTAGTTGAGCTCAAGAACTCCATGGAAATCATCATATTAGACGAAGGACTACTCGAGGAACCAGTGGAACTTCATCGACTAAAAGGTATGTGGAGACTTGAACTTATCTGTCACTCAAAAGTCTATTTACTCTATCTCCTACTCTTGAGACAAAAGTCGTTTAGACGTATAGACTTTCATTATACACATTTGCTATTTCGAGCCGAGTTTAACTCGCCTATCTATTTATCGAAATATGTGTTAGTAAGATTTCGCTTCGACCGAATTCATCTTTACCTAGTGACGAAAGTCATGTTATGTTTCAATCACTTTGAAAATTGCTCTGACGAAAAATGGTCTGTGAATAACGGCTATATAACGTTCTCTGAGAATGTTTCAATGATTGAAATGAGAGTTTAGATTACATAACCATTGGTAGGATATAAGCATTGTTGTGGAAACACATATATGTATAAGTCCGTATTCCTTGAACCAAAGTTTGCGAACTTTGTTGATCAATAGAAATGGAAGTGGCGCAAACCAAGTACGCGAACTGGCGGAAGTTCTCACCCGAGAATTTTTGCTGAAGTTTGTGTACTCCTTCCATGAGCTTAAGTCCGCGAACCCAGTCCGCGAACTTGAGTAGGTTATATCTAAAACCGGTTGTTCTTGAACTAATGTTAATATAAACTAAGGAATGTTTTTGCAAACCGTGGCTATAAAGTTCATGAACCGATTCGAGTGAATCAAACCGTTTTTGCTTAGATTGTATCTTGTGTAGTTACATAAGATCTAAGCAATTGAACAACTCTCTAACTAGTTCATTTGAGTTAGTTATGGTGAAGAAGAATATGGTTGATATGAGAGTGATCATATGGCTAACCATTTGGTTGACTATTGTTGAACCAACAAATGTTAATGTTTGGGTACGGTTCATAAACCCAAAATTGAACATTTCATTTGTGTGTAACAAGCTAAGTTTTTGATCCAACGGTTAAGAAATATTAGCTTGAATCTAATCAGGTTTTCATCTAACGGTGAATATTGAAGGCTTTGTTACCAAGCTAACATTGATTGCAAACCCTGATTTGAAAGACTATATAAGGGAGAACTCTAGCAACTGGGAAACCTAATCCCCACACTTTACGTGTGATACTAGTTTGCTAAGCTAAAGTCGATTCTCCTTTAACCTTTGGTTTTCTTCTTCTAAAACCAGGTTAATGACTTAAAGACTTCATTGGGATTGTGAAGCCAGACCAATACTACTTTTCTTGTAGTTTTGTGATCTGATCTTGTTGTTTCTATCGCATGAGTACAATTGTAATAATTGGCTTGAGATTTATATCTCCGATAGTCAAGATAGAAAAGAAATCACAAACACTTCGTCTCATCGTTTGTGATTCCGCAATATCTTTTTTTTCAAGCGTCGATTAAGATTATTGTGAGGTGATCAATAATACTAGGTCGTTCTTCGGGAATATAAGTCCTGGTTATTGATTGGTTCATGTTCACCTTGATTTATCAAAAGATTTAAACAAAACTCATAGGTTTATTCGTGGGAGATGGATTTATCTATTACTATAGACTTCTCTGTGTGATACGGATTTGTTTATTAAAGTCTTCGACTTTGGGTCGTAGCAACTCTTAGTTGTGGGTGAGATCAGCTAAGGGAATCAAGTATGTAGCATCATGCTGGGATCAGAGGCGTAGGAGCATAACTGTACCTTGAATCATTGTGAGATTGATTGGGGTTCAACTACAGTCCACCAAGAAGTTAATTTGGATTAGGCTAGAGTCTGTAGCGGCTTAATACGGTGTGTGTTCAATCTGGACTAGGTCCCAGGGTTTTTCTGCATTTGCGATTTCCTCGTTAATAAAATTCTGGTGTCTATGTTATTTCTATTCCGCATTATATTTGTTTATATAATTGAAATATCACAGGTTGTGCGTTGTTCAATTAATTAGAATATCTGACCTTTTGTGTTGTTGATTTAAATTGATTGACACTTTGATATTGGTCTTTGGTACCATCCAAGTTATCTCTCTTTGATAAAGACTCGTAGATTTCTATTTGCTTGAGTAAAGATCAAATCGAGAGATTGAGATATATAAACTCTTTGATATACTTTTTATCTAGATTGAGTCTGACTGTCTAGTTGATTCTCTAGAAAATATATTGGAGTTTGTCCATACAGATTGCTAAGTGAAATATTGGGTGTGGTTGTTAGACCCCCGCTATTTCACTTTGTATGCTGCATGGAAGAAAAAACATTTTGAGAGGGTAGATAGAAAAGAGGATGAGAGATCTCAGAAATCAGAGAAGTGTAAGGGATATGGGAATGCAATGGAGAGTGATTCTGATGCCGAGGGTTCTGAAAATGGGTTTGAGTATCCAGTTGAGGAGATTGATACTAGTGAAGAGGACTCTGATGCTGCAGAAGAGAAAGAGAGGATGAAAAGGTATCATGAGAGGAATCTTCGCAGGCGGTTTGAAGATGAGAGATCCAATCCAAAGATCTTTGCCAGGACCATGCGTGAAGGGGAATCCAGTGATGATGATGATGAACTCTTGGATGCTGCAAGTGATGAGGATGATGAAGATGAAGATAGTGATGAGAGTAAATCATCAGATGATAGTCAAGTTTCTTCTGCATCATCAAGCAGTGATTACAGTGCATAGTACGTGGAAGAGGAGAACTGGAGCTACGATGAAGAGGACTTTTAGAAGTCTCTTTTGGGGTACCGAAAGCAGCCAAATATTTAGACTTTGAGAAAAGTTTGAAGATGATTAACAAGTTTTTTCCAAATTGGCTTTCTCGATACTTGCTCATAGTTTTCTTAATCTTGTTGTGGATTATGGTAAAGTTGATCTTATATGTTTTCTCTTTTCGACCGAATTTTTGTGAAAGTTTTCTAGTTTCTTGTTGTTGATAGCAGGTGGTGCTAGTAGTATTTGTGAAATAGGTGATATAGGGTCTTTGTTTGATAAACTCCGTAATGTATGTAAACTGAGGTTGCTGATGATAATGTTGGTAATAGGTTTTGATGTTTTGGTTTGTAAGAAAGGTAGACAGGGTGTTATTATGTCTGAAACTTTTTTTTTTTGTTACTTTAAGTGCTACTGTTAATGTTCTTTGTTCGATGAATATCCTTGGTACTGAAAATTTGAAAGTAACAACACAAATTGATGAAGAATTTGATGAAGAAACTTAGTAAATTGATGATTGTAGAGCAAGAGTTTCTAGAATTACTAGAAAGAACACAAAACTGTATCTGAAATTTTCTTAAGGCCTTTTCAGTACTTACACATTCCCTTTTTCAAACCCACGTAATGAAATAAATTTTCTTTCGTATGACTTCTGATAGGAGAATTTCTTTTGTATCACTTTCGAAAATAAACTTGGATATCCCAACCTAACATTAGGGAGAAACTAGAAGACATTTTAGAGTTCTTGATGTTTTCCACTAACGTGTAGAATTGGTGGATCATTTTAAAACTATATATCAAGAGCAAGATTTGTGGTTGATTATATCTTAACTTTTTTAATTTGAACTATCCAGGTTTGACTGCAGCAAGTATTATGTTCCCAAAAATTCTAGACAGACCGCATATTTCAAACCACCTAAAAACCGTATAGACACAAACCAACCAAAAACGGACCCACCGTTCACCCACTTCTCTCTGTGTCTATACGGTTTTAGAGTGGTTCAGATGGACGGTGTGTCCAAAACCACTCTTGTATTATAAGGAAAGTTCAGTACATAGACCGACAGAAATAAAGATAAATCTCGATACATGCACACCGTTCTTTTTTTGTGGGAGCTGCACTTCCCGGTCTTTTTCGAAAATGCATCAACGACAGATTTTATAGTGGATTGATGTTTCGAGGGGGAAAAGCAAACGTGCAGTGCTGGTGCATAGCAAATGATAGTTGCTCGTTTTTCATAGCAACTAATGGGGACTAATGAAAATGACCCTTGATAGATAGGGGGAAGTCTAGTTAGGATTAAAAAGTTCAAAAGTTATCATTGGCTAGTAGCCGATTATAAGCATCTAACTACTGGTGTAGTTAAACTTTCCCTAGGATTCTTGTGATCATCGACACACTATAACTTGTAACGAAAATCTTGTATTCGTGGGTGAAGCATTATTTAAAACTAAAACATCCACCCAAGTAATTGACTTTGACGAAGCAAAAATACGACTTTGCCAGGGAAGAATTTTCCACATCATCCCCTTAATAGTTGTTGTATACATGTTTATCCATAATTTCATTGCACCAACGCATATGTTATTCTTATCTCTGCAGTTTTAATTCCGGGATACTGTAACACAGTTTTGTTTTGGGCCGGTGATTTACAGAAACCAATTTTAAACCATGTTTATCAGTTACAAAGTATCCAAAGCTTCAGAATATCTAGTAATCACTGGATACGGCATCGACGACATAAAACTTGCAAATACAAACTGAAGAAAGATGTCGCAAGTACAAACTGAAGATGAACCCATTGAAGTGTGCTTTTGGTGTTTCTTCGGGCAAGTTCCTAGGTTTCCAGGTGACTTCCGAGGGAATTAAAGTTGACCCAGTCAAAACACAAGTCATCCTCACGATGCCACCACCGCGAACCGTGAAAGAACTCAAGAGTTTCATGGGTAAAATAAACTACATTCGCCGCTTCATACCAGGATTAGCTCAACTTGTTGCTTCGTTTACCCCCTTACCGAAGAAAGGATCAAGCTTTGTCTGGACCACACTACAACATGAAGCATTCCGGAAAGTTCATCAAACATTATCTTCCCCAGCCGTCATGAAATCACCCATACAAGGGAGACCGCTACACCTCTACACTGCATTTTGCGACACTGCTGTCGGAGCTCTCCTCACCCAAGAAGATGACGAAGGGATTGAGCATCCCATATACTACTTCAGTCGAACATTAAGAGATACCGAACTCATATATCCCAAAGCATAAAAGTCTCAAACATGGGAACAGTAGAAAGCTTGAGCCATCGCCACCCTCAGCAGAAATCAGAAGAAACAGAGGGAGCCACGCATCATCACTGCCGAAGTTTTACGAGCTGTGGAATTTCTCAACATGAAGTCGTACATGTGCTCGTTTAGACCCTAATCAACATGTGTTTCATTAAAGTACTCCCACTGTGGTCTCCAATTGTTTGAGGGTGAAAACGGTTTCTTCTGATTTCGGTAATTTCGCGTGAGTGGGTGAGAAACGAGTCTAAACCCTAAACAATGTACTGCAAGGGAGTACTTTAGATTCGAGAGATCAATCTGCACAAATCCGGCCTAAACCAAGAAATGGCCGTTCCATACTTGCTTCGGTCACAAAGTGAAGGATAAGGGTTGGTTTTAGGGAGGGAAGCGAAGAAAGTGTTGAGACCATAATAGTTGATTCTGGAAGAGTAGTTGTTTGACTTGTATCAGAAAGTGAAAGCTAACAGATGGGAAAGCTAGCAGGTGATTTCTGAGTGTTATATGTTCCTGACCAAAACTTGTTCTTTGGTGGGAATATGTAAGACCTATTTATACGAGTTGTAACAAAACGTACTTTGGTCTCGTAAGAAATGGAAACGGCTGAGTAAAGTGGAAGGAGGTGGTAACGGGTAACACCTGGAAATGATGTTCCATAATGAAAGAAACGTTTCACCATTACTCCTTGTATTTACTAACCGACTCATTCTTATGACACTTTCTTGTAACGGGCGTAGTGTACGCCACACGTTGTAAACCACTAAACCAAAACCCTAATGAGCATCCCCCAGTTTGTGACATGTGTTGATTTCTCGAGTATTTTCGTGGAAAACATGTAGCATGTTGCTGTTGTTTGGCAAGTTGAGCTTGGGAGACTTGCGGGCTCGGTGGTGACCTTCAATGGTCGAGATTTTGCATCTTGAGAGGAAGGTAGCCGTCGATTATTGCACTACGTTTGGTAGCCAGCGGCAGGAAGGCATCGCCGGTATAGCTTTAATATGGCATAGTTTAGGCGCGGCCAAAAGTTAGGGTTCTGGTATTGTTTGGGCGCGACCAAAACTATGGCTTGGTGTCGGGCCAAAAGCTGCCACGCGTTGGCTGGTAACCTTGTACGGCTAAGATATGCATCTTAGATGGAAAGGTGACCGTTGATTGTCGCAAGCCTTCGTTTTAGCAGCCGTGAAGGGAAGGCCGGCATGGTATGGCTTAGGCGTGGCAAGGTGGCTGGCACGACATGCCATTGGCACATGTGGCATGGTCGGCATGCCTTGGCGCGGTTTGGGCGTGGCCAAAACTAGGGTTTTGGCGTTGGGCCAAAGGTTACCATGCGTTGGATGACGACCTTGGACGGCTAAGATTTGCATCTAAGATGGAAGGGTGGTCGTTGATTGCCGCACGCCTTCGTTTTAGCAGCTGTGAAGGGAAGGACGGCATGGTATGACTTAGGCGCGACAAGGTGGCTGTCACGGCATGCCATTGGCACATGTGGCATGGTCGGCATGCCTTGGCGCGGTTTTGGGCGTGGCCAAAACTAGGGTTTTGGCGTTGGGCCAAAGGTTACCATGCGTTGGCTGGCGACCTTGGACGGCTAAGATTTGCGTCTAAGATGGAAGGGTGGCCGTTGATTGCTGCACGCCTTCGTTTTAGCAGCTGTGAAGGGAAGGCCGGCATGGTATGGCTTAGGCGCGGCAAGGTGGCTGACACGGCATGCCATTGGCACATATGGCATGGTTGGCATGCCTTGGCGCGGTTTGGGCGTGGACAAAACTAGGGTTTTGGCGTTGGGCCAAAGGTTACCATGTGTTGGCTGGCGACCTTGGACGGCTAAGATTTGCATCTAAGATGGAAGGGTGGTCGTTGATTGCCACACGCCTTCGTTTTAGCAGCCGTGAAGGGAAGGCCGGCATGGTAGGGAAGCACTTGGGGTTTTGTCTAAATTAGGGTTTGGTATGCTGAAACCCTAATTAGCGCCCTTTACTATAATCGCTGTAGAATTCTCGTACGGACTCGGATTTTGATGGTCCGCCCCTCCATTCTGTACGCAAAAGAATTTCCTATCTCCCTACGCGAGAATATTTAAGTTTTGAGCTCGTTCGGGGGTGAAAACAACCCGAAAGTAAAACTCAGAAAGAATTCAGGAGGGATGTTGGTAGCCAGCGGCATGGTGGCATGCTCGTGCACGCTTTAGGCGCGGCAAAAAATTAGGGTTTGGTACAAACCGTGTAGTTTTGGCATTGGGCCAGAAGTTGCCACGCGCTTGGTGGAGAACTTGGACGGCTGAGATCTGCACCTCAGATGGAAGGGTGGTCGTTGATTGTTGCAACCCTTCGTTTGGCAGCCAGCGGCATGTTTTAGGGCTGGCATGGCTTTGGCATAGTCTAGGCGCGGCCAAAATTAGGGTTTTGGAAAAACCGTGATATTTGGCTTTAGGCCGCAAGTTGCCATGCGTTTGGTGGTGAACTTGGACGGTTGAGATCTGCATCTCAGATGGAAGGGTTGATGAGTGCCAAATATTGCATATTTCTACACCTTTTTATTGGCATTTAACTCATCTTTTGCGCTTTAAAATCATATATTATCCCAAATTCTGGATTTTCTCTGTTTTCAAGAATAAATACTTGTACTAATTAATTTTGTGTTTTTAGGTAGTAAATAAAGCTTGGAGAAATTAAGGAGCCAAAAGAGCAGAAAATTGGAGACTAGCGACTATGGAGGAGAAGTTGCAGCCCGCTTGCGCATCAGTTGCAACCCGTTTACAAGTATATGGGCTTGAGTTATCCAATATCCGAGCCCATACCCGAATCCAAGCCCGCCGCCATCCTAAGCCGTTAGATTGGATCAAGCAGCTTCATCCAACGGCTCCATCACTTGATGCACCATCACTCGAAGCGCCTGCTCAACACCCTAGCCTCCTGTCCCCTTCACCTAATCGACCAAACCACCAAACACTCCTCTCATTTTTTCTCTCTTTCTCTTCCGACAAGAACCAGAGACCTCATCTTTCTCTCCCGACCAACTTCTCTGAGCCATCAATCATCTTCTTCCCCGACCGCCTCTGAGCAGCCACCAGCACAGCCGCCTTCACCATCTCTAGCTCTAGCTATCTCCACCACGCTTCTCCCAAATTCCTAGAAGCTGAGATCGAGATAGATGGAGTTAGGGTTTCTCCCAACATCGCATTAATGGCTTGCGGAAGCAATTGGAAGAGGGGACAACCAATTCAGAGTCCTTGGCGAATAGGGTATGCATTTAATTTGGATTTTTAGTGTGAGAAGAGAACTTGGAGGTATAAATAGAATTGTTCTCTGTGTAATAACTCTCTCGGAATTTTTAGGGTTTAATTGTTAATTTCATCCAGTTTTAGTTGATTCAACTCTTTAATTAATACAATCTGTGTTTTAATCATCTTCATCATGTTCTAATTCCATTTGCTAGGGTTTAGATGAAACCCTTAATTGTATGCTAGGTTAGTCAATTTCCTGTTTTTGTTCTTGTTGTGCTTCATTGCTTTAGGAATGATAGTTAGCTAATGAATCAAATTAACCTGTGGTTAGTTGTACTGTAAGAAGACAACTAATACTAGGGGTGAGTCAGTGAAATTAGTTGATAAATTATCCATTAGAGACCTTCAAGGAAGGGATAAGAACATAGCTTGAGTTTGTATTACCTTAGTATAGGATTAGGAGGTGGAATCGATCACTCTAGTACTCCTCAGTCAATTTTTTACAATCTTTCTAATGCATCTTTACTTTATAAACTGTTCACTACTTATTCATCGCCCAAATCTTGTCATATCGACACCAAATAACCACCTTTGTGTTACCTCTCATTAAGAATCAGTTTAGTAAGACCATAAGCTTCAACGTTACACCCTCCAAGTCTCTGTGGATCGACCTGTGCTTGCCCTGTGTTGCTTGTCGACACTGTTCACTTGCAGTTATAATCGTAGGTAATATTTCTGAGCCTACCAAGTTTTTGGCGCCGCTACCGGGGATTTGGTGGAAGTGTAGTTGATACAAAGTTTCACTTTACTGATTTTTAGCTTAGTCTTGTATATCTTAGCTTGCACTCTTTATATTTTCAGTCATTGTATCATTATCTCTCTGTGTAACTAGCATCATTCCATAGTCATCTTCATAACCATGTGACCATTGTGAAACATCTAGTAACATTTTGTTAAGTCTCTGTTGTTTGTAATCATCTCAAAAATTCAGTAAAACCATCTATATACTTCCATTAGTTGATCTCTTTTGTTACTGTCATCTCTTAGCTTTTCTTTTGTTTTCTTTCTCATTACATCTCATATCTAGTTTAAGTGTTTGCACCCTGCAACTAGTTTGTTTGTAACTATAGTTTGTAAACTTTCCTTTGTGTTAGCATAAGATTTGTTTAGGTTAGAGTGTCTGTAACTTAGCCTGTAACTTCTTAGCTGTAGATTTTGTTTCAAAGTTTCATATGTTCGTATACTTGTTTTCTTGTTGTGGTAGTATAACTTAGGGTTACTTGTTCTATTTAAAGTTTTCTGTCATCTCTTGCTGAAGCTTGTTAGTTGTTGTAACTCTGTAGCTCTTGTGACGTACCATCGCATAATTTAATTTTTGTTGTATCCTGTAACTTAGATTTAGGTTAGAGAATCTGTAGGCTGTATATATACTGGTTTAAATTTCACTTTTTCTATTGTTCTGTAACTTTCAAATTATTGTGATTCTGTATCACTTAGGCCGTTTCAGTAATTGTAAGCATTACATTGTAACTTAGCACGAAACTTGCATCTGTAGGATAAGCATTAGAGCTGTAACTGGTTTTGCAGGTCACTACCAGTGTACAGTATTCATCATCCTGTAATATATCCAATATTTTTGCATATCACACTTTATTTTTCTCTTTTCCCTTTTGTACTTTGTCCATAGCTGCATATTTAGTCAGTCACTGTCAGTCCAAATAGCCATTCATATCACCCTGTTACAAGTCAAATCTTGATTAACACCTCAAAGTCGGTTCACATCATATGTCCCGTAACTCTAGTTGTTAACTATCGGTGATAAGCAACTATCAGCTATGAAATTCTTTGCTTTGCATGCACATTTCTGAGGACTAAAACTCTCCTTTGAGCTCACAGGTACATGCAATACTGCTGCGGAAGCAAGAAAGAAGGAGAAAAGGAGCAGCATAGCCATTGTGGCTACAACCGGTTGGTGTCATTCTCAACCCTCATTATACTCTATATCTGTATGAGTAGAAAACCATGATAACCTGATACGCTAGCTGCCTTACTGAACATTATTTCACACCTGCAATTTCTGGTATTTATGAGCATGATTCTGTGAGAAATAACTTGCTTGCCGCAATTGTTGTTTCACTATCCCTGCAATCTCAGAACCTTCGCTGCTTGTGTAAGCAGCATCACCATTTGAATCTGTACGCAATAATCTGAGAACAAGCTTTTGATCCCCGAAAACATGAACCTGTGATATTATGTATTGGTTAGCTGAGTTTACTGTTGATTGTGCATGATCTGTGAAACTAGCTGTGTGCTGCCCTGCTGAAAAAGCTATCTGTTCACTTGCCAAGCTAATAACCCAGACCATATTACACCCTGAATGTATGCATAACTTGTTATTTTGCCAACCTGTTAACCAAATTCGTTGATAGCCGAGTTTATTATTGAATGAGTTTGTTGAACTATCAGCCCTGGCACCTTTGTGCATGATTTGTGAAATTTGAGGTTAGCCAAACCTGTTGATAACCTGTGTTGAATGCTAGGCCTTGTTCACCTGCCAAATTCCATTGTGTGCTGTATCTTCTTAGTTTTGTAACTCTGTAGCATGCTAAGCCTGTTGTTTATCACAATCACACAACACATGCTTCACCTTGAGTGAGCATAATCTAGCTGCCCTGAAAACTGTGCACATAATATGTTATTTGGTCAACCTGCCAAGCAAATTTTTGTTGTGCAAATTCTTAAAATCAAGAGTCTTTAGTTCTGAGTGTTAAAAGGTGAGCCTATGATCATGTTGAGTGTGTTGGTTGGCTGAGTTGTTGTAGCCACGCAGATCTTTGCATACGATCTGAATCTGCAACCTGCTAAAACTGTTTGATTGGCTGTATGAATGTTTAAACATGATTGATGTGTTAGCTAGGCTATGATTGTGTCTTTTAGAGACCAAACAAATCGACTAGTTAGAATCCGCCAAGAAGATATTGTTGACATACCCAGTTCTTCAGTAGAAAGCCCCCAGGACCAACTGGAGACAATGGGTGATGAACCGAACCAACCCCGTAGTCTCAAGGACTACATGTACCCCACTAGGGAAAGTCAGCCCTCTTGCATCATTCTACCAGCTGACGTTGGCCAGTTTGAACTGAAAGCAAGCACAATTCACATGTTGCCCGTGTTTAGAGGGGTTGATGCTGAAAACCCCTATCACCATGTTAGAGACTTTGAAGATATTTGTGGGACTCTGCGTTTTAACCAAATGCCGGAAGAGTCCCTCAAACTGAGATTATTCCCTTTCTCTTTGAAAGAAAAAGCCAAGTCCTGGCTTCATGCCCTACAACCACAGTCCATTAGAACATGGGATGATCTCACAAAAGAATTTTTCAAGAAGTTTTTCCCCAACCATAAGACTATGACAATTCGTCAAAATCTAAATGGTTTTGTGCAATTAGATGATGAGACTCTTGCAAAATATTTGGAGAGATTCAATGAATTATTGCTCCAATGTCCCCACCATGGTTTTGAAAAATGGAGACTTGTGCAAATTTTGTATGAAGGCCTAGATGTCAGGACCTGAACCACAGTTGAGTCAATGTGCAATGGTGCATTTATTAACAAAAGTGCTGATGAGTTTTGGAATTTCTTAATCGAAGTCGCTGAAAAGACTCAGCAGTGGGAGTCCATCCGTGAACCTAAAAGGACTACCCCTGTAGCTAATGTTCATAGAATTGAGTCTGACTTTGAGGGAAATGCAAAGATGGCATCTTTGGCTAGGAGAATAGAAGTGCTAGAACTGCAAAAGAATGTAAAAACTAATGCCCCTACTCTCCGTGACCAAATTGAAATGGCCACTTGTGCCGCATGCCATAGTTCAGACCACTTAGTGGATATCTGCCCAGACCTACATGCATTTCAAGACTCTAAAACCGAGCAAGCCAATGCGTTGTACCATAGGCAAGAGAACAACCCTTATTCTCAGACCTACAACCCAGGGTGGAGGAATCACCCTAACTTCTCATGGTCTAAAGGGCCTGTACAAGGGGGAACAACAAATGATAACCAAAGATACTCATATCCTAGAAACCCCCAAGTACAACCACATACTCAGTACCCCGTAGAGAAAAAACCTAGCTTTGAAGATAGTGTCGGTCTGTTGACCCAAAATCTTTTATAACTTCAGAAGACCACCGACCAACGTTTCACAAGTCTAGAACTTAAAATGGGTCAAATTTGTGATGCATTGAATGAGAGAGAAAAAGGCAAACTCCCTAGTCAACCCCAACAAAATCCAAAGAATGTATTTCAGGCAGGTACTTCAACTTACAATGAAAATTCACATAATCATATGAATGCTGTCACCACTCTTTGTAGTGGTAAAGTTGTTGAGAACAATGTAGGTGTACCACAGTCAAGAGAGTCTAAATCAGACTCACCAGTACACACAACACCACATAAAACATCTATTGTACAAAATGGATCTGAACATGTTGATAAATCTAAAAGTCCTACTGATATAGATGTTTGTTTTCCATGTCATGTGCTTGTTGCTCCATTCCCACAAAGGTTGGTGCAGCAAAAAGGGGGTAACCAGTACAACGAGATTTTGGAAATGTTCAAACGAGTTAACATAAACATTCCATTTCTCGAGGCAATCAGGCAGATACCCACCTATGCTAAGTTTTTGAAGGATCCGTGCACACAAAAGAGAAAGCTTCATGTGCATAAGCGTGCCTTTCTCACTGAGCAGGTGAGCTCAATAATTCAAAACAAGATTCCAACTAAGTTTAGAGACCCAGGTAGTCCAACAATTACATGCACCATAGGTGACCATGTGGTCGAAAAGGCGTTACTAGACTTAGGAGCAAGTGTGAATCTATTGCCATACTGTATGTGCGCTTAGGTATTGGGAGTCAAACCCACTCTGTTACGCTACAATTAGCGGACAGATCTGTGAAAATCCCTCATGGCATTGTTGAAGATGTGTTAATCAAGGTTGATAAATTTTTCTTTCCCTGTGGACTTTATCGTCTTAGATACTCAACTCCGGCAAAACCCGTATAATCACATTCCTCATTATTTTAGGACGTCCTTTCCTGGCGACGTCCAATGCTATCATAAATTGTCGTAATGGAGTGTTGAAATTATCTTCTAGTAACATGACCGTAGAATCAATGTTTTTAACACTAGTCAACAACCCATTGATTGTGATGATACTTGATTTGCATGAGATTAACATGATTGAGAGTCTGATCCAAGACTCATTGCCTGACATTTTGTCAGTGGACCCTTTGCAAGCATGTTTAGATAACTTTGACTTAGATCTCTTTGAGTCTAAGTAAATTGGTGAAATTCACTCTTTGCTTGAATCTGTGCCACCCATGGATATTGCTAAATGGTGGTAGGCTGTTAAGAGTGTCTCACCTACGTGTTAAACTGCAAGTACACAGTGCCTATTGGAGGCAGGGCAAGTACAGGTCGATCCACAGAGAAATGGAGTGTGTGAAGTTGATTCTAAAGTTTTACTAAACTGATTTCTATATGAGTAACACAAATATGAGTTTGTTTTGGTGTCGATACGACTAGATGAAGTGTGATATCAATTCTAAGGCAACAGGTAGATTGTGAACAGATTGGAGAACAACTAGGGCAGTGAATTCACCTTCTAATCTCATGCTCAGGCAATGTAACTTAAGCTATGTTCTTGTGCCTTCCCTTGAAGGTCCAAATTAGATGTTCATTAATTAATTTTACTAACTCACCCCTAGTAAGAGTTGTCTTCTTAAAGTACAACTCATCACAGGCTCATAAGCTCATCAATTAACTACTACTCCTAACACATTATAACACAGCAAGAATAAGACCAAAGATAAACATGCTTGACATGAAAATTAGGGGTTTCATCAACACCCTAGCAATTTAATTTAGAACATAATTAAAACACTTAAAACACAAATTAAACTAAAGTTGGTGCATTGGCTAATCCAGGCATGCTTTTACATCACACTGTTCTTCCTATTTATACATGCCAAAACCCTAATTCACTTCAACTTGGAAAATAAATGGCGACCCAGTCACCCAAAGCCTCTGAATTTGTTGTCTCCTCTGCTAATTCGCCTCTGCAATGATGTTTCCCTCTTGTTGACGAAACCCTAACCCTAACTCTTTCTATCTCTCACTTAGCTTCTAGGGTGAAGAAGCTATGGAAGAGATAGAGAGAGACTAGGAGGTGATGAAGGTGGTTGTACTGGCGCGGCTGTGGTGGCTGTGGTGTCGGGGGAGAAGAAGGTGGCGCTGCAACTGACATGGTTGGGAGAAGAGAGGTAAGGGTTTTCTCTGGTTTTGTCGGGGGAGAAGAAAGAGAATAGAAAATGTGAAATGGTGTGTTTGGTCAATGGGTAAGGGTATAGGCGGTTTTGGTGTTGAGTGGGAGCAGCGAGAAATGATGTGTAGGGTGGAGCGAGCGTTGGATACGGAGGACACCGATGCGTGGGCTGATGCGACCGTAGGATGTAAATGGATCAAATCTGACGGCTCAGATAAGACGGGCTTGGATTCGGGTTGTGGGCCGGGTCTTGGATTGCTCAAGCCCATGTCTTGTAAATGGGTTGCTACTTGTTGGGTTGCAACCGATGCGCGCGCGGGCTTTGGCTTTCTGCTCCATAGACGCTCATCTCCAAATTTCTGCTCTTTTGGCTCCTCCATTTCTCCGAGATTTATTTACTACCTAAAAACACAAAATTAATTAGTACAAATATTTATTCTTGAAAACAGGAAAATACAGAATTTGGGATAATATCTCGATTTCGAGCACAAAAGATGAGTTAAATGCCAATAAAAAGGTGTAGAAATATGCAATATTTGGCACTCATCAAATACCCCCAAACCTGAATTTTACTTGTCCTCAAGTGAAACAGAAATTAAGAAATCCTAACTATACCACTGTCGCTGGTCTCTCAATGCATTTAGCGTATGCACTAAGCCTTTAAACCCCTAGGTGTCCCTAGTGGACGAGTTGTAGTCTCGTGAGGGTTTACCAGAGGTGTACCCACAAAACCTTCTCCAACTTCAGAGTGTAAAAGAGTCTCAAGCATCCAAGGAGCTATGAGGACCTAGAGTTTCTGCATGCTAGTAACACGAAGTTAGAACTACCAAAGAACGCATTCTCATCCTTAAGAGTTGAGCGAGAAATAACCATACCATATGAAAGAATTCGGATTCGATAGTGATCGCAAGCCTCGACTTCTGCCTCACCAATAAGGTTTTATGATAATTGCACTCAAAAAGACCGCTTTTTTAGTCTCTCATGTGTGCAGGCAGGAATAAAGAGAGAAATCCTGCACACGTTGAAGATGAGAAGGATAACCTTCCGAAATAATTTCTGGAGACTCCACAAAGTTGTGGACGAAAAGAATCTTTTTCTGATGATCTGTAAGAAAGGAAATCAATCATTAGCAAGGATGGGAGTACTCACTTACCTTCTCACTCGATCGGCAATTAATATCACTCTCTCAGCATTCATAGAAACGTCTTCAATCTTCGGTCTTCAATTGTTGATGACGAACTTCTGAACTTCACAAAAACTTGACAAACATTTTTTTTTTTTTTTTTTTTTTTATAGCATAAAACATGAATAAAACAATAAAACTCAATTTTACACAATTTGTATTGTCTTGATTTCATAAACTTCACTAATTCTCATCTTATTTTCTTTTCTCTTCTTTGTTGCATGTAAACCTTGGACTATTTCAACTTTTCTTCAAATATTCTGATGATGCTCCGCTTGCTGACGATGATGTGTTTCTATGGATGTATTGATGTTGTTGAGAGGGAGAGAGTGATGTTAACTGCAAATCGAACTACAAGAAGGAGTTTTCATCTTTAAACGTCACCCTCATGATTGATGAAATTAGCACTCAAGAGATCAAAAATAGTGCTGAAAGTGGTGCGAAGTTGGGTAGCTCACCATTCCTACCCGGAATTGACGTACGGTGACACACACTCTAACAGACTTTTTTAGAAAGTCACAAAAAATGAAGGTCGGTGCCTCGCTTGATGTAAAAATGGGTAGTCTCCACTATGGGTGATCACAATTCTACTACCGAATATCTATACAGCACCTAATTCGCCCTCCGGTATGGTTAAATCCAACTTTAATGCTCTAATAAACTAAGAAACCCGATTGTGTTCTCCAGTACTTCCAAATTCAGTTATTTCGGTCAGACTCTCTATGTAAACATAGCTAGAAGCATGCTAGTGACTCTAAAATCTCTAAAAGTTGGAGGTTTTTATGTACATATTTACAAAGAGTTTTGAATGTTTTTTTTTTTTTTTTTTTTTTTTTTTTTTTTTTTTTTTTTGAAAATAAAAGACTAAAAACTCTATATGCAAATGCACCCCCAAACCTAAATCAAACATTGTCCTCAATGTGTCTACAGATGATAAGAATTCAAAAAGTCACATACCAAGAGAACTATGTTGAGTAGAGAAAAGGGAAGAGATTACCGGATGTCGGCGAAAGCAAGGTTAGAGCTTCATTAGTCAAGGCTAGAATCCAACATTCTCAGCTGAGATCTTATTGGATTAGCAAAATAAAAAGAAGACTCAACCGATTCAAGATAGAAAATTTAACAAGCCCTACTGGATTATATACAAGAAAAATTCACCATACACCAACAATCTAAAGAGTTGAGGATCAACCCAAAAGAAGATATGCATAAACATCAACAGCCATACACACATATAACATGAGAGTGCAAGTAAGATTGCATATGTGAACGATTTTCCCCCAAACCTAAACTTGTCAACAGATGTGTTTTTGAGCACAAAATCTTGCATTTTTAAAGGTACATCATGCACTAGGTCTAGTTCAAAATGGACACTTTTAGGAACGGGTAAAGATACACATTCCAACTGTGGCTCTTCAAAGGTGTTGTACTTGGCTGTAAAATAGTCCAAGAGGACTTGAGAAGCACACAGCTCTAGGCCTAGATTAGGAATTCCCAGCATAGTTGGTTTAGGTGCAAGATCCTCAGATTATGACATAGGCAGGCAGTTGGGCATGGCTAAGTTGTTCACATGTGTGAGCTCAAGAGCAACAGTATTACTCACATCAATATCCCCCAAATCATCTACAAGTGTTGTAACATGCTCATGTTCATAAAACATTTCTACAAGCCTCAGTCCATAATCATCATCTACAACTTCAGTTTCATGCATAGGGAGATCACAAGAAACTTCACACTGTGACCTAGGCCAAGAATTAGACACATCAATTACATGCATTGAATCATCTGTGTCAACAGACAATTCATCTATCCCTAGGTCAGATGCAAGTTGTACAGCATGCTCATTTTCAGTGAACAATTGTTCAAACCCCAATTCAAAGATCACATGTATGTATGGATTGAATATTAGAAGAAGCATCATTCATAAGGTTCACAGTAGAGAAGCTTAATGTCTCTGAACCCAAAGGTTCCACCATATTTTCAGCATACACATGCTCTTCTAACATATCATATTCATCATCATCATCATAACAAAAATGCATTTCCCTATTCAAAATTGTAGCATTTCTAGTGCACTCATTTACCTCTTGATTAGGTTCATATTCAGTGTCAGTTGCATGAGTAGGAATAGAAACACTATTTTCAAAATTTATTTTATTAGGGACAACAAACATCTTATCATGACATTCCTTCCATTCTTCACTTTGTAGTTGAATCATGTTCATTTTTAATATCATGTTGAGATGTTCAATGGAAGGAGAGTCTTCACTAGTGAGTATGCACTCTTCATATGGATATTCAGTACATGGCTGTGCACAAGGGTCACTAGCAAAGGGGAATTCAGACATGTTGTTATATGGATGATCATGCAATGCTTTCCATTCAAAACTAGCATTGTTTTGCTCTATGAGTTTGATATTCTCCATTATAGACTGCATACAATGGTTCATTGGAAGACACAATTGTTCAACCTCCCATGGCGGTTGATGACACATGTGGGAATAATGATTAGGGTATGTGGAGTCAAGCTCGTGACCCTGAGAAGGTTCATAATATTCCCTAAAGTCATTGACATCATGGTCTGTGGGAGGTTCATGTTGTGAGGCATGCCCATAAGCAAGCTCTTTAATTGACCTATGTGATGATTTTTCATCCCTAATGCCATCCCAAAATCCTATCATGCCAGGCAGTCAATTTAACTCAAAAAGAAACACCCATAGCCTAGCACACACCAAGCATATATAGCACTCATTCAAGAACAGGTTATGTGGAGCACAAGTTATGCACAGGATATCTTATGCGCAGCAAAGCTTATGCACATCACAGTTGGCAGGTGCACAAGAAGAACAGACAGTGTGTAGAGTGCACAGGGTGTAGATGGGCTATGATCACTCAAGGTGAAGCATGTGCTGGGTTTGTGCGTGGCATACACAAAGTGAGATGTTAATACAAAATCAGACACTCAATATTCGCTCCAATGGCACAGGATTACACACAATTTACAGATATTGCAAGGGTTTGTTGCTCACAGGGTATCAACAGATGCAACAATTGAATATTTTACAGCATAATTGACAGCACACAGAATGTCATCTGGGTTGGTTGATGGAGTAAAGCATGCATAGAGGTACATGGCATGTGGTGTCAACTCACTCAGTTGACCTTAACAGTTTCAGTTGTTATCAACTATCTCAGTTGATGTCACACAAAGCACAGGGCAGATGAAGTCAACTTACTCAGTTGATGTCACTAGGGCTAAAAGCTAACTTGGTTAACCAGGTTGCAGCTTAAGCTCAACAGCTACAGGGGCTGGAGCTAGCACAGGGCAGATGGGTTATTCAGTTATCACAGACTCATATGCGCAAACCCTAGATATTGCAGGGTTGGATGCTACTACAGAATGCACCTAGTTGTGTCGACAAGCATGCTATATCATTCATTCAGGTAAGCAGGGTTTGAGACACAATACCGCCGGTATAAACCGGGTTTAGGCAATTCCACAATCGTCCTGCGCTTTTCCTTGTCTTCCTTGGGTTTGCTCAGCTGCACCACAGGTACCTGCTATCTCAACAAATCAACTTCAGTTCTCAATATTACACCTTTAAAGCAAGAGAGCACTAGTGCTACAATGACAAATTCAGAGCTATGCCTAAGGTAAAAATTGAGCCACAGGAATCAATAACTGACACAATGTTCAGTGATGCTATGGAGCTGAAACAACAACCACTAGCAAATATAACAATGAAGATTTACAGGTTTCTAGAGAGTGCAGATGAGAAGGGAAGATAAAAGTTACAGCTAACACTAAAGAGCCAAGATGAAATTTGTATGAACAGATGGACTAACTAAACTACAGATTACAATGACAATTGGTTTTAAAGAGATTAAAATGCAAAATTTAAAACAAAGTGATTATGCTAAGTTACTCTACAGGGCAGTGATGCCGGGATGCAAGGCTTAACAAAAAGAGATGAAAGAGTGCAGTTCAAGTAGCACCTATCACTACACAAGATTCAGTTAGCACAGATGATGGTTTTAGCAATTAATCACATGGATTTTGCAATGCAGCAGAGTAGTGACAGCTCAAGCCAGGCTAGATGCTAAATGAGATAGTGAGTGCAATGTACGGATGCAACTATGATCCTACAGCTGAAGGGTTGTGGGCTAAGTTACAGAGAGAATGATGCCAATATGCAGGAATGTAAAACCAACAACAGAAGCTAAACAAAGAAGGTATTAACACATATATACAAAATTAACTGAAACCAGTAGAGTTAGCAAATGATCAACGCAGCACACTACCAAATCCCCGGCTGCGGCGCCAAAAACTTGGTAGGCTATTAAGAGTGTCTCACCTACGTGTTAAACTGCAAGTGCATAGTGCCTATTGGAGGCAGGGCAAGTACATGTCGATCCACAGAGAAATGGAGTGTGTGAAGTTGATTCTAAAGCTTTACTAAACTGATTTCTATATGAGTAACACAAATATGAGTTTGTTTTGGTGTCGATACGACTAGATGAAGTGTGATAGCAATTCTAAGGAAACAGGTAGATTGTGAACAGATTGGAGAACACTAGGGCAGTGAATTCACCTTCTAATCTCATGCTCAGGCAATGTAACTTAAGCTATGTTCTTGTGCCTTCCCTTGAAGGTCCAAATTAGATGTTCATTAACTAATTTTACTAACTCACCCCTAGTATGAGTTGTCTTCTTACAGTACAACTCATCACGGGCTCATAAGCTCATCAATTAACTACTACTCCTAACACATTATAACACAAAGAAGAATAAGATCAAAGATAAACATGCTTGACATGAAAATTAGGGGTTTCATCAACACCCTAGCAATTTAATTTAGAACATAATTAAAACACTTAAAACACAAATTAAACTAAAGTTGGTGCACTGGCTAATCCAGGCATGCTTTTACATCACACTGTTCTTCCTATTTATACATGCCAAAACCCTAATTCACTTCAACTTGGAAAATAAATGGCGACCCACTCACCCAAAGCCTCTGAATTTGTTGTCTCCTCTGCTAATTCGCCTCTGCAATGATGTTTCCCTCTTGTTGATGAAACCCTAACCCTAACTCTTTCTATCTCTCACTTAGCTTCTAGGGTGAAGAAGCTATGGAAGAGATAGAGGGAGACTAGGAGGTGATGAAGGTGGTTGTGCTGGCGCGGCTGTGGTGGCTGTGGTGTCGGGGGAGAAGAAGGTGGCGCTGCAACTGACATGGTTGGGAGAAGAGAGGTAAGGGTTTTCTCTGGTTTTGTCGGGGGAGAAGAAAGAGAAGAGAAAATGTGAAATGGTGTGTTTGGTCGATGGGTAAGGGTATAGGCGGTTTTGGTGTTGAGTGGGAGCAGCGAGAAATGATGTGTAGGGTGGAGCGAGCGTTGGATACGGAGGACACCGATGCGTGGGCTGATGCGACCGTAGGATGTAAATGGATCAAATCTGACGGCTCAGATAAGACGGGCTTGGATTCGGGTTGTGGGCCGGGTCTTGGATTGCTCAAGCCCATGTCTTGTAAATGGGTTGCTACTTGTTGGGTTGCAAATGATGCGCGCGCGGGCTTTGGCTTTCTGCTCCATAGACGCTCATCTCCAAATTTTTGCTCTTTTGGCTCCTCCATTTCTCCGAGCTTTATTTACTACCTAAAACACAAAATTAATTAGTACAAATATTTATTCTTGAAAACAGGGAAAATACAGAATTTGGGATAATATCTGATTTCTGAGCACAAAAGATGAGTTAAATGCCAATAAAAAGGTGTAGAAATATGCAATATTTGGCACTCATCAAATGGCAGACTGCAGTGGAACCACTTCCACTCTCTGATTCCAAATATGCCTCACCTCTTGATGAACCACCTAAGCTTGATTTGAAACCATTACCTGATACTTTGAAGTATGCTTTCTTAGGTCCTTCTGATACTTTACATGTGATTATTGCATCATGTTTAGACACGTACACAGGTAAAGTCAACTTTTAGAAGTGCTTAAAGAACATAAAGAAGCCTTAGGTTGGACCATCTCAGACTTTAAAGGTATAAGTCCCACAATTTGCATGCATCACATAAATCTTGAAGAAAATACTAAACCATCTAGGGAAATGCAAAGGAGACTTAACCCCAACATGAGATATGTTGTTAAAGGTGAGATTTTGAAATTGCTTGCACCCAGTTCCAGATAGCCAGTGGGTCAGTCCCATTCAAGTGGTACCCAAAAAGTCTGGCATTACTGTAGTTCAAAATGAAATGAATGAACTTGTCCCCACCCGTGTGACCACAGGGTGGCGAGTTTGTATTGACTATAGAAAACTGAACACAATAACAAAGAAAGACCATTTTCCCCTTCCCTTCATTGACCAAATGCTAGAAAGGTTGTCAAGACATAGTCACTATTGTTTCTTAGGTGGCTATTCGGGTTATAACCAAATTCACATAGCACCCGAAGACCAACAAAAGACCACATTTACCTGTCCTTATGGAACATTTGCTTATCGTCGTATGCCTTTTGGGTTGTGTAATGCACTCGCTACTTTTCAACGTTGCATGATGAGCATATTTTCTGACATGGTAGATAAGTTTCTTGAAATTTTCATGGATGATTTTTCTGTCTTTGGGTCTTCTTTTGATGAATGTTTGCATCATTTTACTCGTGTGCTGATTCGGTGTAAGGAAAAGAATTTGGTTTCGAATTGGGAAAAATATCATTTCATGGTTAACTCAGGCATTGTTCTAGGGCATATCATCTCGGAAAAGGCATAGAAGTAGATAAAGCCAAGGTTGATCTCATTCAACACTTGCCTCAACCTCGTTCACGTGAGGGACATAAGATCATTCTTAGGCCATGCAGGTTTTTACCGCCGATTCATCAAAGACTTTAGTAAAATTTCAAGACCTTTGTGTAATCTTCTTGCAAAAGATGTTGCATTTGTCTTTGAAGATGCTTGTAAGGAAGCATGGGAGCAATTGAAGGCTCTCCTTACATCTGCCCCTATAGTCAGACCACCCGACTGGACCTTACCATTTGAAATTATGTGTGACGCGTCTGACTATGCTGTAGGAGCGGTTTTAGGTCAGCGAGTAGACAAACTCCCTTATGTGATCTACTATGCTAGTAAAACACTTAATGATGCTCAACTGAATTATTCAACAACAAAGAAAGAGTTGCTAGTTGTTGTGTTTGCATTGGATAAGTTTAGATCTTATTTGATAAGGTCTAAAGTCATCATATATTCTGACCATGCTGCATTGAAATATCTTTTGTCTAAAAAAGATGCTAAGGTTCGTCTAACTCGATGGATACTCTTGTTACAAGAGTTCAACCTCGAAATTCGAGATAAGAAAGGGTCAGAAAATGTTGTTGCTGATTACTTGTCTAGGTTGAATGTTGAATCTGTTGATGAATCCGTGCTGATTAGAGAATCATTCCCTGATGAACAATTGATGCTTGTGTCTGAAATGACGTGGTTTGCTGATATCGTGAACTACCTTGCTACAAGTAGAATGCCTTTGCATTGGTCTAAACAAGACCGTTCTAAGTTCTTGGCTAAAGTTAAACATTTCCTTTGGGATGACCCATATCTGTTTAAGTACTGCCAAGATCAAATCATTAGGAGATGTGTCCCCAATTCTGAACAAAGGGATGTCATCTCTTTCTGTCATGACCATGCATGTGGAGGCCACTTTAGTGCCAAGAAAACTGCTGCAAAGATCTTGCAGAGTGGTTTTTATTGGCCAACATTTTTTAAAGATAGCCATGCTTTTTGTGTTGCTTGTAACCGATGCCAGAAATTAGGAAGTATCTCAAGAAGAAACATGATGCCCTTACAACCCATTTTGATTGTTGAGCTGTTTGATGTGTGGGGTATTGATTTCATGGGTCCATTTCCTAACTCTGAAGGTAAGTTGTACATTCTTGTTGCTGTTGATTATGTCTTTAAGTGGGTAGAAGCCATTGCATCCAAAACAAATGATCATAAAGTTGTTCTTTCTTTTCTTAAAGAAAACATTTTCTCCCGCTTTGGAACACCTAGAGCAATAATCAGTGATGAAGGTAGTCATTTTTGCAATAGACCTTTTGAATCACTTGTGCGCAAGTATGGAATCACTCATAAGGTAGCAACACCTTACCATCCTCAGACCAGTGTCCAAGTAGAAGTTTCTAATAGGGAAATTAAGCATATTCTTGAGAAGACTGTTAATCCTTCTAGGAAAGATTGGTCTTTACGTTTAAATGATGCTTTGTGGGCCTATAGAACTGCATACAAGACTCCCATTGGCATGTCCCCTTACAGACTTGTGTACGGTAAAGCTTGTCATCTACCCGAGAGTTAGAACATCGTGCATATTGGGTCAGTAAAGAAACCGAACTTTGATCTTGATAAGGATGGCACCCAAAGGAAACTTCAACTCAATGAGTTAGAAGAATTAAGAAATGATGCATATGATAGTGCCAAAATGTACAAACAAAGAATGAAAGTGTTTCATGACAAGCGCATTTTGCGCAAGTCTTTCACACCTGGTCAAAAAGTTTTATTGTACAACACTCGTTTGCATTTGTTTCCAGGAAAGTTACGTTCTCGATGGTCAGGTCCATTCTTGGTACGTACTTGTTTTCCCCATGGAGCTGTTGAAATCGAAAACCCAGCAAACAAGAACATCTTCAAGGTCAATGGTCAGAGATTGAAACCATTTCTGGAGCATCTTCCACCATGTTGAGACCGTAGACTTGGAAGACCCCATCTATGTGGACTAAACTAGTTCACTTGTGTACATACATATGGAATAAACATCCATTCTCTTTCCCCTTTCCTTTTCTTTTTTTTAATGTGTGATAACCAAAATTTTTGTCTTGCGCTCTTGTTGTTTGCTTTCAAAGCATTCATCCTCTATGGTTAGCAACATCCTCTTGCATCCGGTAATCTCTTCCCTTTTCTCTACTCAACATAGTTCTCATGGTATGTGACTGATTAAATTCTTCTCATCTGTTGACACATTGAGGACAATGTTAGATTTAGGTTTGGGGGTGTGTTTTGCATATAGAGTTTTTAGTCTTTTGTTTTTTTTTTTTTTTTAAAAAAAAATCAAAAAATCAAAAAAATTCAAAACTCTTTGTAAATATGTACATATAAACCTCCAACTTTTAGAGATCCTAGAGTCACTAGCATGCTTCTAGCTATGTTTACATAGAGAGTCTGACCGAAATAACTGAACTTGGAAGTACTGGAGAACACAATCGGGTTTCTTAGTTGATTAGAGCGTTAAAGTTGGATTTAACCATGCCGGAGGGCGAATTAGGTGCTGCAAAGATATTTGGTAGTAGAATTGTGATCACCCATAGTGGAGACTACCCATTTTTACATCAAGCGAGGCACCGACCTTCATTTTTTGTGACTATCTAAAAAGTCATGTTAGAGTGTGTGTCACCGTACGTCAATTCCGGGTAGGAATGGTGAGCTACCCAACTTCGCACCACTTTCAGCACTATTTTTGATCTCTTGAGTGCTAATTTTGTCAATCATGAGGATGACGTCTAAAGATGAAAACTCCTTCTTGTAGTTTGATTAGCAGTTAACACCACACTCTCTCCCTCTCGACAACATCAACAGATCCATAGAAACACATCATCATCAACAAGCAGAGCAACATCAGAATATTTGAAGAAAAGTCGAAATAGTCCAAGGTTTACATGCAACAATTCAAAAGAAAATAAGATGAGAATTAGTGAAGTTTATGAAATCAAGACAATACAAGTTGTGAAGAATTGAGTGATAAAGTCCTTCATCCATGGAGTTAGTAGTTTCATTGTTTTTGTTGTTATTTTCATTTCATAAAAAAAAAAATAAAAAAAAAAAAAAAAAAAATTGTAGTTTATTTTCTTAGTGTAGTTTTGATACCACCATGGTAAAGAAGAAGAATTCAAGAAGAAAATTCCAAGCAACAAGGAAATTGAAGAGAAAAGTTACAAATTGTCAAGTTTTTGCGAAGTTCAGAAGTTCATCATCTACAGTTGAATACCGAAGATCGAAGGTTGAAGACATTTCTATGGATGCTATGAGAGTGGTGTTAATTGCCGATCAAATGTGAAGGTAAGTGAGTACTCCCATCCTTGCTAATGGTTGATTTCCTTTCTTAGAGATCATCAGAAAAAGATTCTTTTTGTCCACAACTCTGTGGAGTCTTCAGAAATTATTTCGGAAGGTTATCCTTCTCACCATCAATGTGTGCAAAATTTCTCTTTTTATTCCTGCCTGCACACATGAGAGACTAGAAAAGCGGTCTTTTTGAGTGCAATTATCATAAAACCCTATTGGTGAGGTAGAAGTCGAGGCTTGTGATCACTCTCGAACCCAAATTCTTTCATATGGTATGGTTATTTCTCGCTCAACTCTTAAGGATGAGAATGCGTTCTTTGGTAGTTCTAACTTCGTGTTACTAGCATGCAGAAACTCTATGTCCTCATAGCTCCTTGGATGCTTGAGACTCTTTTACGCTCTGAAGTTGGAGAAGGTTTTGTGGGTACACCTCTGGTAAACCCTCGCGAGACTACAACTCGTCCACTAGGGACACCTAGGGGTTTAAAGGCTTAGTGCATACACTAAATGCATTCGAGAGACCAGCGACAGTGGTATAGTTAGGATTTCTTAATTTCTTTTTCACTTGAGGATAAGTAAAATTCAGGTTTGGGGGTATTTGATGAGTGCCAAATATTGCATATTTCTACACCTTTTTATTGGTATTTAACTCATCTTTTGCGCTTTAAAATCATATATTATCCCAAATTCTGGATTTTCTATGTTTTCAAGAATAAATACTTGTACTAATTAATTTTGTGTTTTTAGGTAGTAAATAAAGCTTGGAGAAATTAAGGAGCCAAAAGAGCAGAAAATTGGAGACTAGCGACTATGGAGGAGAAGTTGCAGCCCGTTTGCGCATCAGTTGCAACCCGTTTACAAGTATATGGGCTTGAGTTATCCAAGATCCGAGCCCATACCCGAATCCAAGCCCGCCGCCATCCTAAGCCGTTAGATTGGATCAAGCAGCTTCATCCAACGGCTCCATCACTCGAAGCGCCTGCTCAACACCCTGGCCTCCTGTCCCCTTCACCTAATCGACCAAACCACCAAACACTCCTCTCATTTTTTCTCTCTTTCTCTCCCGACAAGAACCAGAGCCCTCATCTTTCTCTCCCGACCAACTTCTCAGAGCCATCAATCATCTTCTTCCCCGACCGCCTCTGAGCAGCCACCAGCACAACCGCCTTAACCATCTCTAGCTATCTCCACCACACCTTCTCCCAAATTCCTAGAAGCTGAGCTCGAGATAGATGGAGTTAGGGTTTCTCCCAACATCGCATTAATGGCTTGCAGAAGCAATTGGAAGAGGGGACAACCAATTCAGAGTCCTTGGTGAATAGGGTATGCATTTAATTTGGATTTTTAGTGTGAGAAGAGAACTTGGAGGTATAAATAGAATTGTTCTCTGTGTAAGAACTCTCTCGGAATTTTTAGGGTTTAATTGTTAATTTCATCCAGTTTTAGTTGTTTCAACTCTTTAATTAATACAATCTGTGTTTTAATCATCTTCATCATGTTCTAATTCTATTTGCTAGGGTTTAGATGAAACCCTTAATTGTATGCTAGGTTAGTCAATTTCCTGTTTTTGTTCTTGTTGTGCTTCATTGCTTTAGGAATGATAGTTAGCTAATGAATCAAATTAACCTTTGATTAGTTGTACTGTAAGAAGACAACTAATACTAGGGGTGAGTCTGTGAAATTAGTTGATAAATTATCCATTAGAGACCTTCAAGGAAGGGATAAGAACATAGCTTGAGTTTGTATTACCTTAGTATAGGATTAGGAGGTGGAATCGATCACTCTAGTACTCCTCAGTCAATTGTTTATAATCTTTCTAATGCATCTTTACTTTATAAACTGTTCACTACTTATTCATCACCCAAATCTTGTCATATCGACACCAAACAACCACCTTTGTGTTACCTCTCATTAAGAATCAGTTTAGTAAGACCATAAGCTTCAACGTTACACCCTCCAAGTCTCTGTGGATCGACCTGTGCTTTCCCTGTGTTGCTTGTCGACACTGTGCACTTGCAGTTATAATCGTAGGTAACATTTCTGAGCCTACCAAGGGTGGCCATTGATTATTGCAACCCTTCGTTTGGCAGCCAGCGGCATGGTTTAGGGCCGGCATGGCTTTGACATTGGCGCGGAGGTGCGGTTGGCATGGTCGGCATGCCTTGGCGCAGAGACGTGGATGGCATGGTTTGCTATTGGCACGGTGGTGCGGCTGGCATGGTCGTCATGCCTTGGCGCAGAGACGTGGCTGGCATGGTTTGCCATTGGCACGGTGGTGCGGCTGGCATGGTCGGCATGCCTTGGCGCGGAGACGTGGCTGGCATGGTTTGCCATTGGCACGGTGGTGCGGCTGGCATGGTTGGCATGCCTTGGCGCGGAGATGTGTCTGGCATGGTTTGCCATTGGCACGGTGGTGTGGCTGGCATGGTTGGCATGCCTTGGCTGGCATGGTTTGCCATTGGCACGGTGGTACGGCTGGCATGGTTGGCATGCCTTGGCGCGGAGACGTGGCTGGAATGGTTTGCCATTGGCACGGTGAGAGGATCAGGGTTAGGCATATACAGAGGTGATGTCAGTTAGTACTAAGGGTTCTGCCGTGGAACAAGACACGTGTATATATAAATAAAAAAAGGTACCCTGGTAATTCTTACGTAGGCATGCTGATTGATTCAATAAATGCGCTAGTGGTCGTAGTGACGTCATGTCAGATGTATGGTTTTACGATTTTAACCCTAAGCTAAAAACCACCATCAACATTAAGTCCCCTGCTTAGCTCGGAACATGGGCATTGTTGCGAGGTAAGCATAAGATGGTGACGGACAAGGACAGAATCAAAACGTAAATCATGCAAGATGGTCAGGAAGATCCGTCTAACATTTTTCGGGAAGTAAGGAGAATATGTGATCCTTGTATTTGGCGGCTTTACGTAAGTTCTGTTCGTGGTACTGCAGGTTAGGCTGGAACGGAGCCGCTAGTGTAGATTTGGTGTGAAGTGAAACTGCTAGCACTGGTCGGCTTGGACTTGGAGCCGTTTAGCACTGGATCGGCTTGGAATGGGAGCCGCGGGTATCGTGCGGCTTGGGAAGAAGCTGTGAGCGTTGGATTGGCTTGGAACGATCCGCCAGCATTGGTCGGCTTGGAATGGGAGCCGCAGGTAACGTGCGGCTTGGAAAGGAGCCGTGGGCGTTAGATTTTCTTGGAACGAGCCGTCAGCATTGGTCGACTTTGAATGGGAGCCGCAGGTATCGTGCGGCTTGGAAAGGAGCCGTGAGCGTTGGATTGGCTTGGAACGAGCCGTCGGCATTGGTCGGCTTTGAATGGGAACCGCAGGTATCGTGCGGCTTGGAAAGGAGCCGTGAGCGTTGGATTGGCTTGGAACGAGCCGTCAGCATTGGTCGGCTTGGAATGGGGGCCGCAGGTGTCGTGTGGCTTGGAAAGGAGCCTTGAGCATTGGCTTCGGGAAGATAACAACTTGCTTCGGTTCCGTGGGAAGGTGATGACTGGCTTCGGGAAGATAACAACTTGCTTCAGTTCCGCGGAAAGGTGACGACGGCTTCGGGAAGATAACAACTTGCTTCAGTTCTGTTGGAAGGTGACGACGGCTTCGGGAAGATAATAACTTGCTTCAGTTCCGTGGGATGATGGCAACTTTGTCTAAATTAGGGTCTGGCATGCCGAAACCCTAATTAACGCTCCTTACTAAAATCGCTGTATAATTCTCATAGGAACTCGGATTTTGACGGTCCTCCCCTTCATTCTGATTGGAAAAGAATTTCCCATCTCCTTACGCGGGAATATTTAGATTTTGAGTTCGTTTAGGAGGCGAAAACAGCCCGACAGTGAAACTCAGGAAGAAATCAAGAGGGATGTTGCGGGCCCTAGATGGCATAGTCGCTCCCAGTCATCTATTCCCGTTCATGGCGCAAGAAGGAACCTTTATCATGTTCAAACTCTAGAAACTCCACCCCGTATGAAAAGAGATATCGACCCTCTTCTGCTTTCCGTTGCTCGTCTGGATCCGTGCTTTCGTTTGCAGTGTCCATCCAGTGGATTCCAAAATTTACCAAACTCCATTGCATTCTTGGGATGGATGGATGAAATATATGCTCGGTAACGATTATGCCAGGGCTAATATTGGAGATTGTGGTTGTATTGTCGATCCATCTTTAACTTTAGGTTGTTCAGTGTCTGGACCTTCTGATCACGATGATGATACGTTGTGGATGGTAGAAATATTCCGAAGCCACATGATGAAATAGATGAGTTGGGAGACATTTTGTTGCCGATGTGCTGCTATCAAGTCTTCAAGGACTTTGCCCCATGAGACACCCTTCGAACTAGCATCTGAATCTTGGACTGTGGTATGGAATGGGATGCGTTGAGCAGTCCCCAATTATATTTCTGTTAGATCCGATGGCATGTACGAATATGTGAATGTATCTTTGTGGCGTGCTTTTGGAGTCTTCGATGCACATGTACGACTTCATGTTGAGAAATTCCGCAGCTCATAAAACTTCGGCAATGATGATGCTGAAATCAGAAATAACTAGGTTGAGGGGAGTGAAAGCGTTCTGTGATGGTATTCCCCTTGTGTAGCCTATTTTTAATGCATCGCCTTGAGTTCATGTCCACGGGATTTGATACAAGCTTATTGTACTCTTCTGGATGTGTTGCTGGGATGCACATGGACGAAATATTCTGGATAGCGAAGAGGTAGGAATGAGAGAGTTATGTTGTTTACCGTGGCTCCCTATGTTTCTTCAAGAAAATTTTTTAGCCGCGTCTCTGGAATAGAATGCGATGAGAAGTCCCCAGTCGCACTTTTCTATAGCTTCTGAAGTTGTTTTCCTCTGAACAGGCTTGGGATCCATCGCGGCCTCGTAAAGTGTTAAAGGCGTCTTCTAGACAGAGAGATGATGATATTCTTGCGCTACACCCTTGAAGAGTAGATGACCTTGTTGTGGCTATGGCCTTTTGGTTGATTGTGTCATCTGAGCTTTGACAGTGAGGAGATTCCGTGTAGATCTTTGTAGTGATTATCGTTGTGGTGAAGCTCTGGCTGGTATCAACAAATGAGCGGCAACAGTTCTTGGTAGCAGATGTAATCAGAAGAGACTACATTGTCGTGGGAACAAAGTAGGTTGGATGGAATTGTATGGGCATCCATGGAAGTAAAAGGATTGGCTGGATGCGTAAGCGAGCAAACTGTCCATGATCACGAGTTATGGCGGGATGGATCAAAAGGTGGCAATGACTACGAAGATTGGCTGGCTGTGATCATGATCCTTGACATGGTGAGTGTGGTGGCACGACCCTTTGTTGGAAGGAGTGACGTTGAAGTGGCTTCGAATCTTGGAGAGGACGTTGAAACTTAAAGAGCCAAACGCTGAAGCTTCGGTTTCGGATCCTGGAGCAGCTTATGGAGAGAATGCTGAAGCGGAGCGGCTACTGGAGTGAACGTTGAAGCGGAGAAGTTGCCGGAGGACGTTGAAGTAGAGAGGCTGCTTCAATCAGCGTGCGGTCAAATTGGACAACCTTCACGCGAACAACGGTTATGAGTCCCAAGTTTCATTCATCAATCATGCTTTCCAGGAGAGGTTGGGATTTGGGAACAGCTTACCTGGCTGGAGACTGCTGCTTTCCTGATGTAGTGCGGTTGAGGTCTGCAAATACATCTTGACGTTTTGCGCCTTGGAAAAATATGGAATCTCATATAAAGTGTTTCATCATAGACTGCACGATTTTGTGGGCGAAGTCCTCAAAAATCATGCAGCTCCTGACGGGAAGAGGGTCTTCGTGAACTCAGGAGGGTTGCTGATTTTCTTTGCCTCGATTTTGGAGAAGCCGTTCCTAATCTCCACGTTTGATGAAATTGGATTGCTGATTCCCTTATACTTGGCGTTCAAGAGCAATGCGTGCCTCTTCGACTATAAACGCGCGTCTTGCTGAAGTGCCTGGATGTTAACACTATTTCTTGCCATCTCCGTCTAGGGTTGATGTGAATCTTGTGGCGGACGCTCTGTTAGTGTCTTGAGGAAAATAGGTATCTTTTTATGAGTTGTATCCATGTCCGTTTGAGCCTTACGAAATCCTTTCATCTTTTCACCAGATCAACAGCGGTAAAAGGAAGGCGGCTTCTTCTGACTTCCCCGGTCTCTCGTTCTGATGGTGGAGTAGCAGCGGCTCTGGTGATCGGAGGTGTAACGCCTGAAGGGACATTTTCTGCGTCGCTGGTGTGGACAGGTGGCGTATTAATATCACTTTGTTAGGAGGCAGGAATAATCTGTGATCCTTGCGTTCGCGGCTTGGCGTAAATTTGGTTTGGCCATCGAGTGTTGGCGTCAATGCTGCAACTTTGGCTGCTGACTGGTAGCGGTGGCGCCTGTTGGAAGGACGCAGTGTTAGCGCTGGAAGGATGCAAGTCTGCCAGTCTTTGAAAGATGCAAGCTGCTGTAAAGATGCAAGCTGTTGGCGCTGGATCGTCTTGGAATGGGCGCTGGCTTGGTGTGGACGCTGGCTTGGCATGGACGCCGGCTTGGATTTGGTATGGCGCGGACTGTTGTCTGGGCATGGCGCGAACTGTTGGCTTGGCACGGCGCGGACTTGTTCTTGCGGGCCCAGTTGCCTCTTTCCATACGTAGCTCAAACAGGAAATCCTTTCCTTATTCAAATTCCAAGACTGCACGATTTTGTGGGCGAAGTCCCCAGTGCTTCCCCGTATGTGTCTTTCCTGGTGTTAGCGGTAGCTTATTGTACCCCAGGAAAGCCATGGATTTGGAATTTGTAATCAAATCAACGGTGGTAAAAGGAGGTCGGCCTAAACCAAGGGAGTATTTCAGCGTCTCAACCAATTTGGGCTTATGATTTCGAGGGGGCAAAGCAAACGTGCAGTGCATAGCAAATGATAGTTGCTCGTTTTTCATAGCAACTAACGGGGACTAATGAAAATGACCCTTGATAGATAGGGGGAAGTCTAGTTAGGATTAAAAAGTTCAAAAGTTATCATTGGCCAGTAAGTAGCCGATTATAAGCATCTAACTACTGGTGCAGTTAAACTTGCCCTAGGATTCTTGTGATCATCGGCACACTATAACTTGTAACGAAAATCTTGTATTCGTGGGTGAAGCATTATTTATTCAGTGGTTCTCCACAGACAACGGAAAAAAAACAAGGTTAAAACCGCCTCTCACAAAATGATTTTTTTTTATTTGTGGGACCCACTCCTCGAGAGACGTGCAGGGGTTGGCTGTGTGTGGCGGGTTTTTTTCTTAGTTTTTTCTCGTTCTGTCCATACTTTTCGTTATTTAAAACTAAAACATCCGCCCAAGTAATTGACTTTGACGAAGCAAAAATACGACTTTGCCAGGGAAGAATTTTCCACATCATCCCCTTAATAGTTGTTGTATACATGTATCCATAATTTCATTGCACCAACGCATATGTTATTCTTATCTCTGCAATTTTAATTCCGGGATACTGTAACACAGTTTTGTTTTGGGCCGGTGATTTACAGAAACCAATTTTAAGCCATGTTTATCAGTTACAAAGTAGCCAAAGCTTCGGAATATCTAGTAATCACTGGATCCGGCATCGACGACATAAAACTTGCAAAAAAGGCATGGGTACTTCTAGGCCAATCGAGCGCTATTATCGATATATCTCCTGTGAATTACACTTTCGAAGTTCAAGCTATGAGTTCTGAAAAGCTTGCTTTCCTTCTCCCAGCCGTCTTCACTATTGGTCCCCGTCATGAAGATCACCAAAGCCTATTGAGATATGCAAAATTGCTCTCTTGTCATAATCGTCAATCTAACCATGTCAAAGATCTTGTTCAAGGTATTATTGAAGGAGAAACTAGAGTTCTTGCTGCTTCAATGACTATGGAAGATGTATTCAAAGGTACTAAAGATTTCAAGAAAGAAGTATTTGAGAAAGTTCAACTAGAACTCAACCAATTTGGGCTTTTGATTTATAACGCAAACATTAAACAACTTGTGGATGTCGGGGGACATGAATATTTTTCGTATTTGGGTCGAAGGTTCAAATGGAAGCAGCCAATCAAGCAAAAATCGACGTTGCGAAGCAAAAATGAAAGGTGAAGTTGGAGCCAAGTTGAGAGAAGGTCAAACCGCACAAAACGCGGCAAAAATCGATGCGAAACGAAGATTATATCAACTCAAAGGCAAGGGGAAGGAAAGAATGAAGAACTCAAGGTGAAGGCGAGGTTAAGATATTTGAGAACCGAGAGAGAGGTGATGTAGCCGAAGCTAATGCTTGAATTGGCGACCAAGAAGGTCGGATGGGCTCGGTTAACACGGTTAGGTCGAGGTTGAGTCTCTGTTAAGGCCGTGGCCATCAAAGAGGCTGAGTTGCAAAGAGAAGTTGAGATGAAGAATGCTTTGACTCAGACCGAGAAGTTGAAGGCTGAGTTCCTTAGTAAAGCCAGTGTGGAGTATGAAATCAAGGTAATTGTTTCATTTCTTCTTTCACTTTTTTATTCTAGAAATTTGGATTGGACACACTTTGCAAAAATGCTAATTTTAGACAAAAAAAAATTTAGGATGCAAAGGGGTGACCAAAGTCCGTCCTCTTGTTCGCTATATGATTACAAGAGGTCACTAAATTATGAAGAATAAAACTTATATGGAATTCTACCACTGTAGAAAAACCGCTACAGAATTCTACCAGTATGACAGGTCAAGTTGGCCGCAGCCGCTAATGAGAAAATTGTTGGCTTTCCCTCCAATCCAAAGCTAAAATCTGATTTGCACTTGTAATTTCAAACAATGTATGGTCTCGCTTTTCAAAGAGATTAAAGCATTGCCACTGGGCATAATTGGCTAATTGCCAGACCCTCTCACCAGCGTTTTAGAAACCCCTTGGTGAGAATGAACTTGCTAAACTCACAACTGATTTAGGAGTCACCCAAGCCCATGCATTTGGCATGAGAGAGACCATATCTAAGAAGCTAAACCTACCATGCATTTGGTAGGATTCTGCTTGTGTCACTTTGATTATCTCAAATTAGGAGGAACATGGAGAATAGAGTCGGGAAGAGAACCCAATTGAAACCTAAACCCTCCACTGATGAGCAATCCTAATTCATATCTATAACCAGGGATCACACTATGTATAATAACAACGAAAGTAGAGTTCATATCTATGACACTTATCTTATACTAATATAAAGAAAAATAGATCAAAAAATTTTTTTTTAGGAGATTTTTTTAACTTTAAATTACTTTGTTGTCCCCATTTTTTACATATTTACGTAAATACCATTGTTTCAAAAATAGATCAAAAAATTTAAAAACTTAATATCTTTCAAAATATACATTGGATTTTTTAAAAAAATTTTAAAATTTATATATTTGAAAAGCTCTTTCAATTATCTACGTAACGAGTACAAATAAGAATAGTAAATTTTTGTTTTAGGAAAAAAATTTCATGGCTTTCAAATTTAGTATTGTTGGATGAGTAAAAATTCAAGCATGTGCATCGCACATGTGTCCTTACTAGTAATAATAAGGAGAACAGCTAGATAGGTGGAAAACCACAAAAACTTGGAGATTGTAATTCTAACTAGAGCTGAATGCCTGCCTCTGACAAATCATCTACTCCAAATAAAGGGACCTGCTTTGTTTAGCAGTAACTATGTGCTGAACACCTACAGTAATGAATATTTATAGTAATACTCTAGAAGAAGCTGACACTAAAATAATATAAACCACCAGTGAACATATTTAGTTCTTGAGACATTCCCTCCCTATGAATTCTCATAAGCAATTAAGCAAGAAAAAAGAACCACACAAGCATTTGGACAAGAATTTGTTTGTTTGACCTAAGTAACCAATTATCAGGTTCAAGAGGCAAACTGGGAGCTATACAAGAAACAAAAAGAAGCAGAAGCAGTACTCTATGAGAGCCAGAAGGCAGCTGAGGCCCAAAAACTAGCCGCAGAAGCAACTCTTTTTGCTCGAAAGCAAGCAGCAGATGGAGAGCTATATGCGAAAACAAAAGAATCAGAAGGTTTAGTAACCGCAGCAGAGGCACAAGGAATTTACATTCGTACTTTATTACAGGCATTTAACGGGAACTATGCTGCATTAAGAGATTATCTGATGATAAATGGTGGTATGTTTCAAGAAATTGCCAAGATTAATGCTAGTGCAGTTCAAGGTTTGCAGCCAAAGATAAGTATATGGACCACAGGCAATGGCCATTCAGGGGATGGTAATACTATTAATGCTGTAGACGGTTCAGTTTCAGGAGCCATGAAAGAGGTAGCAGGAGTTTACAAGATGTTACCACCATTGTTTCAGACTATTGAAGAACAAACTGGTATGGTCCCACCTTCATGGTTGGCTACTCGGTCCGTCACATCTTCTAATCAATCATGATACTTCTTCTTGACATACAAGTTTAATGTGGGTTATGTACTTTTTTCTCTCTAAATACTGGTGCTAAGGTATTGTTTTATTTGTTTTATTTTTTCTCTCTAAATACTGGTGTTCTCATTTCATTTGTGATGTTCCTATATGTAATAAATTCAGACATGGCAAATAGAGCTCTATAAGTACACATAACGATAAGCAACAGTCTCCAAGTTTGATGACTCTAAAAGTAGTTCTACACCTGATATTAGCTATGTAAGGAGGGTTCTTCATAGGTAGCCGATTGATTTTGGCATCGTTTTCCACCTGGGTATCTTCTTGGTGTCCATACATTCAACAGTTTACAACAGCAATTGTTAACCAACTAGAGAAAGCATCTGTCCTGACCTACTTTATGCACCAATCTATGGACATTAAGTTCGAAAAAACACAATTGGATGCCAAGATGCCAAAATAGATGTGTACTTTTATAATGGAACAACTAATTTAATAGAAAGAAGAACTCCATAAGTATATAGGTGTTGAAACTATTTCTCTAAGGCAGTTTGCGCAGTAAAATTAGAAAGTAAGATGAATATAGTTCACATTACCTACATATTCATCAAAAAAGAAAACTTAATAACCTTTATGTCTTAAGCAACCTAAAACTGTGATCATAATCTTAAATCCTAGAAACCAATAAGACTAATGAAATCAAAGCCTAAAATATGTATTTGTACCTTCATGAAAGCATCTAGTGAGAGGTTGCTAGCATAGTTACTTTGGAGTACCAGAACTTGCAGCTAACCATGCGGGAGGAGTCATTCCAGTTTGATCCTCCACAGTCTGAAGCAAATTTGGCAAAGTCTTGTATAATCCTGCGATCTCTTTCAGAGCTCCTGAATCTGAACCATCTACGCCATTAGCTCCCACAGAAGAACCATCACCATTAGTCCAAATACTAATCTTTGGCTGCAAACCCTTAACTGCACCAGCATTAATCTGGGCAATTTGTTGAAACATTCCACCATTAATCATCAAGTAATCTCTTAGTGCAGCATAGTTCCCATTAAATGCTTTTAGAAGTGTTCGAACATAAACTCCTTGTGCTTCAGCTGCAGCTACCATTCCTTCAGCTTCTTTCTTTTTCGCGTATAATTCTCCATCAGCGGCTTGTTGTCGGGCGAAAAACTGTGCCTCAGCAGCAAGCTTTTGAGCTTCAGCTGATTTCTGTTTCTCATATAAAGCTGCTTCTGCTTGTTTTTGCTTCTTGTACAACTCCCAATTTGCCTCTTGCACCTGAAAATTTCATTATGAATCATCATTATTGATATTCTTATCGAGATTTAGGCAAATATTGGTACCAGCACAATCCATTACTAATGAATAAACTATAAAATCTGATTAATAAATTAAACAATAATTAGTTATGAAATAGTAATTAATTATCAATTACCTTGACATCATATTCCACACTAGCTTTACTAAGATACTCAGCCTTCAATTTCTCAGTCTGAGTCAAAGCATTCTTCAACTCAACTTCTCTCTGCAACTCAGCCTCTTTAATGGCAACAGCCTTAACAGATTCAACCTCAGCTAACTGTGCCAATTGTGCCCATTTAGCCTTCTTAGTAGCCAACTCCGCATTAGCTTCAGCAACCTCAGCATCCCTTTGGTTTTCAAAAATCTTAACCTCGGCCTGAACCTTAAGTTCTTCTTTCTTTCCTTGTCCTTGTCTCTGAGTTGCAATAATCTTGGTTTCAGCGTCGATCTTTGCCGCGTTTTGTACGGTCTGTCCCTCTCTCAGTTTGGCACCAACTGCACCTTTCATCTTGGCTTCTGCAACATCAACTTTGGCTTGATTTGCAGCTTCCATCTGAGTCTTCTGACCCAAATAAGAAAAATATTCATGTCCTGGAACATCAACAAGCTGTTTGATATTTGCGTTGTAAATCAATAGCCCAAATTGATCAAGCTCTAACTGAACTTTATCAAACACCTCCTTCTTGAAATCTTTAGTACCCTTGAATACATCTTCCATAGTCATGGAAGCAGCCAGAACTCTAGTTTCTCCTTCAATAACACCTTTAACAAGTTCTTTGACATGATTAGATTGACGATCATGACTAGAAAGGAGTTTTGCATACTTCAACAAGGCTTCATGATTATCAACACGAGGACCAATTGTGAAAACAGCAGGAAGCACGAAAGAGAGTTTTTCTGAACTCATAGCTTGAACTTCGAATGTGTAGTTCACTGGTGAAACATCGAAACGATTGAAGGATTGACCAGGAAGAATCCATGCTTTCTTCGCTAGTTTGATGTCGTCTATACCACAACCAGTGATTACTAGGTATTCTGAAGCTCTTGCGACTCTGTAACTCACCATCTTGTTTGATCAAAGATCTCAGAGATAGAACCAAAAATAATTTTATCAGGATTAAAAGATCGTGAATTAGTTAATGATGATGGGAGTCGGTGTTTTTATATCCTAACAAAGAGAGAACCCTAATTTTGGAATTCTAAAATCTTCAAAATTTTCTCGCAATTCCAGCGAGTCTATTTAGGACTCTAAACAACTCGGTGATTTGTTGCTTAATTTAAATCTTCGCCAACACGGCAACACAGAAACGGAACTTGGGTTTTGCCATCTTTGGTATAATTTTGCACGACTGCTAAAGGGATTAGCGAATTCTATAGGGGGTTAACGATCCAGTGGTGATTGATTACTTTGCTAATTTGCTTCCTATATAGATTGGTTAACCTAATAAATTTGATAACCCTGTAGCAGCTTTGGTATATTGTTTAAGCCCCACTACGGCACTACCCCACTGACCAACTCTACTTTTTATCCCACACGATTATTAGTCTGTTACGATTCTGATTTTGGTATGCTCCGATTTTGACTGCACGTTTCTTACGTCTGGTTGGTCAGTTTTTCAATCTGTAAAATACTTACGGTTTTACTATCTTTAAATGTGAAAAACCATTCTTTATCCGAGAGACTATACAGGTTCTTAAGGCGCCACCCACATGCGCACCTAGGTCCTATACTGTAACCCAAGTGGTAAAACGTTGTGTAAAATTCAACTAAACCACCCGAAAGAGCATGAACTACTTGCCAGGTCTACCCAGCTGATTGATCATAAAAAAAAAAAAAAAAAACTTGCCAGGTCTATTAGTAGATGCCCACCATGTGCATATGAATTACTTGGAAACAACCAAGAAACTTCACATAATCCCAAACTGTTCACTGTAAAATCCCCATCATCAACAGTAGCTTTTTATGGCGTAAAATTAGCTAATTTAGGTGGTTTTTGAATTCACTTTGGCTATTTGCTTTTACTTTGTTTACCTATTTATCGCAAGTGCTATGCCGCATTTACGTTTTAAAATTGGTATTGGATGGAATGCACCATAAGCATTCTGTTTCATAACGTTGGTTCTGCATTTATATTCTTACTTCTTTTACATACTAAAGTTTTCACAGTGTCAGCGTCCAGCATGTGAAAACATCAACGTCACATTACAACGAGTCCCTCTTTCTCTCTCTTCTTTTTCTCCTCTCTCCAAGTCGATTTCCGGCGACCAAAACCCAAACTCCGGCAATCTCTAACTGCTCAGATCTACTCCTTTTGGAGTGGATCTGAGCAGTACCCACCTTTTCTTTTTAGTTTTAGCAAGTTATTTCATAGATTAGCTAGGTTTTTTATGTTTTTTAGGTTTAGTTTTGAGATCTATTCCCCCTTGCCGGCAACAAGTTGTCTCCATCTTCATGGTGGTTCTTTCTATGCTTTTATAGCATCTTCTATCGACTTTCATAGTCGTTCTTTGTTAATGTTCATAGGTTTCAAGATCATCGTTGACGTACTCCGGCGACCGGAATCTTCATAGGTATATTCAAGACTCAAAGCAAATCACTCCTATTTTGGAGTATCTCTTTCTCAAGAAGAAAAAAATCAACAAAAATGGTGGACTTGTGATCCGAAAACCATTTCTCATCCGATTCAATCGGTTCTTATATACATTTTCTAGTCTTTTTCCGGTGTTCTTTCTCTTTTCTTGCTAGAATACTTGGTTATGTACTAGTATGGTGTTTCTCTATTACTTTATCTTGATTTCTTGAAAGTCTTTGTAAACTTAACATTGAATTATTAATGAAGAGTTGATCTTTTACCCAAAAAAAAAAAAAAAAAAAAAAAAAAAAGGAAGAAAACATCAAAGTCAGTATCACAAAACATCAAAATGCATGCAATGCAAAAGACTGTTCGTATTAGGTGTCTATACCAAACACGGGAAACTGATTTTTACCACAGTTAGAATCCGAGATGCTTTTGAATAGGTCAGTGGTTGGAATTTTTAGTTTCTCTTCTTTTACTTTTTGGGTTACTTTATTTTATAGGAAGGAAATGTTGATGGAGTTCAAGTGTTCGGAATCTCAATGCAAGAGAGATTATCTCTGATGGGCTGCATACGTTCTCTCATCAAGTCGAATGGTCATTGACTCATTGTTGTAGACAAATAGTACAGTCGTTGTGTTTGAATTAGTCAAGCATGAGCCAACAGGCCCAACACTATGCTTTTTTTTTTTATATATATATAGAAAAAACTTAGGCAAGCGGCCTAAGAGACAAACAAAGTAGTAGCATAGCTTGTGCCAAGCTAGCTTTCATAGTTCTTACACATAATAGCAATATTTAGAGATTGCAGATTTTGTAGTCTATGGATAAAAGTAGAAGGCTATTATTGGGCGTCACACTCCAATAGAGGGGCTTCACTTGGATTCTTAATGTCCAAAAAAGTGGTTATGGGATATCCTAACACATATACAAAGTGTCTAGATTACCCTTTAACTAAAATAAAAACTTGAAAACCATAGAAGTGATTTTACGTCCAGGTTTGGATTAATTCCAACCGTAAAACTTTATTTGCATGTAGTTTCACGTCCAGGTTTGGATTAGTTCCAACCGTAGAAGCTCATTTTATGTCCAGGTTTCTTTTAATTCCAACCGTAGAATCCGATTTTACGTCCAGTTTTCTTTTAATTCCAATTGTAGAAGTGATTTTACGTCCAGGTTTGAATTATTTCCAACAGGAGAAGTGATTTTACGTCCAAGTTTGGATTAATTCCAACCGTAGAATTTTATTTGCATGTAGTTTTACGTCCAGGTTTGAATTTGTTCCAACCGTAGAAGCTCATTTTACGTCCAGGTTCCTTTTAATTCCAACCGTAGAATCTGATTTTATGTCAAGTTTTCTTTTAATTCCAACCGTACAAGTGATTTTACGTCCAGGTTTGGATTATTTCCAAACGTAGAAATGATTTTACGTCCAGGTTTGGATTATTTCCAACCGTAGAAGTTTATTTTACGGCACAATCGTAGAAGTTTGGATTATTTCCAACCGTAGAAGGCTATTGCGTAGACTAGTTAAAACAAAAGAAACTGGTTTGATTTTTAAATAGCTGTCTGTAGTAGTGCTTTGCAGATCTTCATAATGCCTAATGTTGAATCTTCCTTTGATTGCTTGGTTGTAAAGACACTGGAACCTTAACATAATTTCCTGGATTCAGCTTGAACTTCGATATTCATGTGCTGCCTCTCTTTTGCCCAGTTGAAAGCTAGGTCAGCGCCTCCTGTTGCTCCCCATTCTCCCAAGTGGCCTGAGTTTCCTCTGATGTCAATGTTGTTTCCTGAAGCATCCAAGATAGTTAGAGCAGAAAAGTATTTTAAGTTTATAGGGTCCTGTATAGTACAAATTTTGATAATATAACCAAATTCCTGAGGGACACATTGGTTCAGATCATATGGCACTGTATTGTTTTCCTGATTTTCATGCTCTTCAGTAATCAGAGAAATTTTATTAAGAGCATGATTGGGTAACTTGTCAATTCTGTTATAGTCACATAAATGTTGCTTTATGCTCATAGATGTATGTTTGGCATTAGGCTTTATGTGATTGAAAATTAGATCACATCTAGCCTTCCAAATGAACCAACAGATAGTAGCATAGGTATTATAGTGTTCAGAATGACTTCCGGTGGTAAACCAAGAATTAAACCAAACCATGAAGTTTGTGGTATTGTCAAATTTTCCATGGGCAGACCCAAGAGTTTTTGACCAAACCTCAGTGGCAGCTGGGCAGTTGAGAAACATATGTGTCATAGTTTCCTTTCCACTTTTGCAAATTTGGCATATTTGATCAATGTAGTGTAATATGCTTGCAGTCTTTGCATTAGTGGGGAGGATTTCATGAGCACATTTCCAGATGAATATCTTTATAACTGGAGAAATATCCATTTTCCAAATGGCCTCCCAGTTTCTTGTGATGGTTTCATTCCTATATAAGTGGTTGATCTTTGACTTGTAAATGCCTTTGACAGAGAACTTTCCAGTGTCATCTAAATTCCACTAAATTGTGTCCTCATTCCCTGGGTGGGTACTGAGAGAAAGTATTTCTTGAACAGTGGTGGGGTTGAAGATTTGGTGGATAAGAGTTGTGTTCCAGTTCCCAGTGGGTGTCATCAGATGAGACAGAAGCTCAATATGGTTAGGACAGTGGGTGGGTTTGATGAGCTTAAGAGTGGAGTTAGGGATCCAGATGTCTTCCCAAATGCTGATTCTATTTCCATTTCTAATTTTCCAAGAACAATGTTGTTGAATGTTCTGTATGCCTTCCAGGATGCCTTTCCAGATCCAAGAGTCACCATCTTTAGCCTTGGTATGCATGTTTAGTACATTTCTCCCCAACATGTACTTTGCATCCATAAGTTGATACCATAGAGAATCTCTATCTTGTTCCATCCTCTAGCCAATTTTTGTGATCATACAACTGTTGAATAACTCCATATTCATAAAGCCCAAGCCTCATAGCTCTTTTGGTTTGCAGACAGCTGTCCAAGCCTTTGGGTAGTAACCCTCGGGGTTTTCCAGATTTTTGCCCCAAAATAAATCTCTTTGAAGCTTGTTAAGGTCTTGGCAAGTTTGTTTAGGGATTCTGAAGAAGTTCATTTGGTAGATAATGGTTGTGGAGGTAATGGTTTTGATGAGAATTTCCTTACCAGCAGGATTTAGTGGGGTGTTCTTCCAACTAGATAGCCTCACCTTTAGTTTGTCAACTCCAGGCTTAAAGGATTTGATTTTACTTCTGTGAGTAAATATAGGAGAGCCTAAGTACTTGTCATCTAGTTGCAGCACCTGGACTCCCATAATGTTGTTGATGATAGGGATACGAGATGGATCAGTGTTTCTGTTGAAAAAGACTCCAGACTTGTTGAAGTTGATAAGTTGGCCAGAAGTACTTCCAAACATGTTAAGAATATCCATTAGATTATGAGCTTCTACTTTGTTAGCTTTGCAGGCTACCATACAATCATCAGCAAACAGGAGATGATTGATAGAGGGAGCATCTTTACAGATCTTTTTTCCAGTAATGATGCCTAGATTTTCAGCATGAATAAGAGTTCTGGAGAGAGCTTCCATGCAAAATAGAAACATATAGGGTGATAGAGGGTCTCCCTGTCTGAGACCTCTAGAGGGGAAGATGAAAGTATCGGGGGAGCCATTGATAAGAACAACAGAAGATGTGGTGGAGATACATTGCATAATTTTTTGGAACCATTGATCATTGAAGCCAATCTTGTTCATAATATTAATGAGAAAGCCCCAGTCAACTCTGTCAAAAGCCTTTGCCATGTCTATCTTTATTCCCATGCTTCCTTTTTCACCTTGCATACCTCTTTTGGACCTCATAGAGTGTATGAGCTCATGGGCAATAGAAATATTATCAGAAATTTATCTTCCAGGAATGAAAGCAGATTGATAAAGGGATATGATTTTGCTGAGAAGAGGTTTCTTCCTTTGGGCTAGCAATTTGGATATAATTTTGTAGGTAGTGTTGCAAAGACTTATAGGTCTAAAATGAGATGGAGAAGTTGGGTTGTCTATCTTAGGTATAAGAGAGATAAAAGTGGAGTTCATTTCCTTGAGCATATGTCCAGAGGTGAAAAACTATTGTACCATCTTGACAATGTCTTCTCCTATCAACTCCCAATTGGCTTGAAAGAAATTTGGTGGGAATCCATCAGGTCCAGGAGCTTTGTCTTTTGCCATACTAAATAATATGGCTTTAACTTCAGTATTAGTTGGGGTTTGATTAAGTATAGAATTGTCTGTGGTGGTAATAATAGAAGGTATAAGGTTAATGATTTCTGGGTTGATGATGGGTGTTTTAGCAGTGTCCATCTTAGTGAAATATTGTGTGAAACAGTTCTTCAATTCTTGATAATCAGATATCCAGTTACCATTGCTATCCTGGATAGTATCAATCTTGTTTCTTCTAGTTCTGCATTTAGAAGCTCTATGAAAATAGCTAGTATTCTGATCCCCCAGTTTGATAATTTGGTCCCTACTCTTTGTCTTCCAAAAACTTTCTTCAATATCATGCCAATCTCTAAGAGTTTTTCTGGCCATGCTAACAACTTCACTTCTATCAGCTCTGAAATAGTTGTTATGAAGCAAAGAAAGGTGATGCTTACATTCTTCTATGTTAGTTTTGATATTACCATAGATTACCTTATTCCATACTCTTAGTTGGAGTTTGATATCTTTCAGTTTTCTTGCTATAAGATAAGCACTGGATCCAGTAAGGTATCTTTTCCAGCACTCAGCAATGATATTCCTGCAATCCTTGTGGTTCAGCCAAGGACCAAAGAATTTATAGGGAATTTTACCAGATTGCCAAGAGGGATTGGAGTTGAGAAAGATAGGATGATGATCAGAGCCAATGGCTAGCATATTGGATATGGTAGTGTTTGGATATAAGAGGAGCCAGCTTTCAGTAGCTAGCCCTCTGTCCAATCTCCGTTCAGTGAGAGAATGTCCCCTTCTTTTGTTGGACCAAGTAAAGGGGAACCAGTGGTTCCCAAATCAACTAAGTCCAACTCAAGAATTTTATTTCTAAAGATATTAGCCTCATTAACATCAATAGGCTGAGTGCTAAACTTTTCAGTATCATGTAAGATGATATTGAAATCACCAATAATTAACCATGGTAAAGCATTATTTAAGGCAGTGCTTTCCAAGGTTTTCCAAGAGTTTATTTTACTAATGGTGTCATACGGGCTACCATAATAACCAGTAAATAACCAAGGAGTGCCACTAACAGGTTTGACAATATCATTAATATGATTTAGAGAGCAATCTATTATTTCAAGAACAAGATTGCTTTTCCATATCAAAGCTAGTCCTCCAGCAGTGCCACTAGCACCTCCTGGATTGACAAACCAGTAATTCTGAACATTGATATCTTACATAGTTTTCTTGAGCTTGTCTTGTTTTTTTTTTAGTTTCAGATATGAAAAGGATATCAGGGTTTAGTTTGTTTAACATGTCATCGAGATACTTTTTAGCATCCTTTGTACCCAATCCTTGGAAATTCCATGCCAGCATTGTAAAGAATTGCCAGAAATAGGATATATTAGGATACTTTGTGATGAGCCTTCTATCAATATGATCATAGAATAAAGGTAGACTAAAGTGATAGAAAGATCTCAAAGTAAGTAAGAGAGTATAGGAGTGTACCAGGGCATTAGAAAAGGAGCTGCCTGAGTCACCATTAGTCATCAATGGAGAGGCTGAGCCCAGATGTTCAGCAGAGAGAGCAGCATGATCTTTGAATCTTTTTTTGGCCATCTAAATCACTGGAGATGAAGTCCATGTTTTCCTCAGTAGGTAGAGGTTTCTTACTTTTTGCTTCCAAGGTAGTTGTCAAAGTAAGTGGAGTATCAGCTTGCTCAAACATGTGGGCTTTCTTCTTTGCCTTCCAGACTTCCTTCTTCTTCTTAGCTATTTCATATTTCATTATTTCTTTAATCTGGGAAAGGGTTGGGAGGGTATTGAATGGGAAGGCTTTTGGAGGGGGTGGGGGTGGGGGGTGGGGCGGGAAAATTCTATCAGGATTCACAGCTGGAGTGTGATTAGTAGTTGAAGTACCAGCATGTTTGTCTCTTGCAGCAGCTTTCATTTTTGGTAGATGTTCTTATAATTTCCAACAATTTTCTTGGAGATCTCCAGTTTCCTGTTTTTTATTTGACAAGCTATGACATCAGGATGTGGGGATTCAGTTTCCACAGAATTTGCAAGCTGTGCTCCAAAAGTGATAGAATCTTGAGAGGAGGAAGCAATATTGGCAATTGCTCTTTCTAGTTCTCTCTGTTTTGCAACCTTCATTTTGATTTCAAATTCAGCTGCAACATCAGCATCAGAGTACTTCATGTGTATAACATTTCTTCCTACTTGAACAAGTTTTTGTTGATGGGTTTTGGGAGGGGGATTTGGTTGGTGTGTTGGAAGGTTGTTGTAATGGGATTGTGATGGATTTGGTGGTGCAGGGCAAAGAAGGCTAGGGTGATCCTGAATTCTGCATACCTTACAAAATTTTATTCCATTCAGGGCATATGCAAATTCCAGCCAGTGAAAAATTGTTGGAGTTTCAAATGCTTATATGCCAAACTTTAGGGGTCTTGTAACGTCTATAGTGAGTTTGACTTCCAGGTTTTTTTTCGAATCTATCTCTTCCATAAGCTTTCTTAGCAGTTTGGTATACACCAATAGGTTTGAGAATATTTTGGATGCCAGGGATGATGTGGGATGGAATTCTTTTGATGAGCAACCAGATCATCACCTTTGAGAATGTTCTTCATGAATCAAGTCAGTTCCTCATACAGGAACTCATACTAGAACCATCAGTTTGTCAAATACTCCTCTTGTGCCTCCATTTCTCAGGGTTGAGTAATCTTCCTCATGAGTGAGTCTAAGAATATAGTAATTTCTTCTCCTGTTCCAGATATCCAACTCAACTCTACTTTGGAGTTCCCAGTAGTTATTGATGAATCTACTCACTCTAGAAGTTTGGAAGCAAACATTACTGTAGAGTTTACCAATAAAACACCATTTCCAGTCTAAAGGATGTTTAGTTTTAACATTTTCAGGATTTATGAAGACTTTAGGAAAGAGATCCTTAGGGATTGTTAAGGCTGTGTTCATCTTGGTGACTAGATTCTCAATGCTTGGGGTGGTTGGGTTTGAAGATGAAGCCATAGTATGGTATTGCTCAATTTTGCAGGTATATGGAATTGGGGGGGTAATGTTCACTGGGGAAATGAAGGTGATGGAGAGAGTTGTGCAATTGGTGGGAAAAAGACCAGGCTTTAATTTGAATCAGGTTCACGGGTTTGTAATTTTTGTTGTTGTTGTTTTCCTCATACTGATGGGATGGAAGTACAGTGGAGTTTGTTAGATGAAGTTGTTGTGTAAGTATCAATAGGTTAAGTTGGCCAGTACGATTGTTTGCTTCTCCTTGTTGATCTTTCACTTTCACCTGTGTACGGTTAGTCAAATGTTGTGGCCAAGGCTTGATGACTAATGGGACTTGGCTTTTAACCCTGTAACAAGACAAGCAAATATGACTAAAAAATATGTGATATTTTTTACCTTGTGTCTGAGGATATTTAGCGTAGTGTTGTAAGTGACTTTCGTTGACCAAATTGTTCCATCCATAGATGGCCCTTCCCATCAATAGAGTGGCATCTAGTTGTGATGTAAAATTTTTCTTGCGAACACTAAGAAAGTATGAGTCCAGCCACCAAAGAATAGTGAGCCATATCCGAATCCACCTCTGTGTGAAATGAACCAAACCCGAGTCCATCTCAAGATGTGGTTCTGGGAGAGGGTAGTAAACCATACCCGAATCCACCTCCAAGACAAAGCGGATTTTGCAAGTGCCAAGTGTTTTGAACTGCACCGCATGTACCAATTGTGTTGGAGTATAAGTGCAGTCCCTAACCATAGGGCCAATAGACTTGACTAGACTCAGTTGCGTCTGATCAAAACTATTTGTGTCGCTTAATTTCATAATTAAGATAAAAACTAATGCAACGGTTGTGATGAGGAGTCTGTTGCTCTTCCCAACCATATTATAAGAGAAAGAAAGGAGGAACCTTTCAGTTTCTTATTCAGTTTCATAGTTTCAGAGAAGCAGAGAATTACAGACTCTAATCTCAGAGATATTCTCAAAAAATGCCGCGAGTATTTTATTGTGATGAAGATATTGTGGAGGAGACACCAGAGATTTTGATGTAAAGAACTCTGGATTGGTTTGATACCCGTATACCCATTTCTAGTCTTACTTATGGGATAGCTTTCCCAAATGGCAGAGAAGTAGTGAACTACACCCGTAACTTTAATTGGCATTGGGCTAATCTGCGCCACAATCGGAGAGTAAAGATGGAACATATGTATGATCGAATCCCTCCTGGATTTGGGAAAATTGTGAAGAGGCCAAGATTTAATCTTCCCTCTTCTAATCCGGTAAGTAAATTTAGCATGAAAATATTGTGGTAGATTTTTTCTTCTTGCAGCAGCAAAGATGACCATATACTTTGCAATTCCACAAAATTTTCAGGTTGTTGCTGGAGATGGTGATGGTGATGCCTCTGGGGGGAAAGGAGAATGCATGAGTTTCAAGGAAGCGTGACTGAAGTTGGGAGTGGTAGTGGTGGTGGCAGTGATGGCAATGGTGGAAATGATGAGGGTAGTGAGCCTAGTGACAAGGGAGCAGCAGCCCCTGCTGGTAAGGAACAGAGAGACCAAGAGGCTCCGCCTAACCCTTTTGGTGATAGGGTGTGGGGAGTTAGAGATGGTTGGCTAGTTTTTGCAACTCATCCACATCGCGGACGATTTGTAATCAACGAAGGAGTGGTGTTGGTGGGATATCGGTATATGGTGTGCGGTGGAGTTCGTCGGGGCTTCTATGCCGTCACCATGCCTGCTCCTGTCAGGGCAACTATCCGAGAAAATGTCTCTCTTCCCGTTCCTCCTTATTCTGTGACTTTCCCTCAGTTGGATATGCTGACCCCTGTGATTGGCCAAATGGCTGCTGATGTAGCAGTTGTTGCTAATGCTGGCCATGGAGAAGTCAATCCACCCCAAGGAGGTCCAAATCCAGCGCCTGAGGCAGAGCCAATCCATCTCAATCCAGAAAGGGAGCAAGTAGTTGATCCAGTTGGTCAAGATACTACAGGTGCAACTATAGCGCCATCTGGAAATGCTGCTGGTGGGGCTACAGGGCCATCTGGAGATGCTACAGAGGAGGCTACATGTTCATCTGGAGATGCTGTAGGTGAATCTACAGGGCCAACTGGGGATGCTGCCAACTAGAGAGGTAATTTTCACAGATTTACTCCGAGAGAAGTGAGATTTAGCCAATAGTCAAAATAACACATAATCTCCATGAATTTTTTTGTTAGACTGGGTACTTTCTTGTTTTTTGTGGCTATGGATAGGATGTTTGTTATTTTTTTGGTACTTAACTTCGGATGAAGTCGAACAAGCTTTAATTATGATTAAGTATTTTGTTATTAGTGTTATAGTGAGCATAGAATAACTAGTTTTCCTGCTGATCGCGGTCGTAAGCGTCAAAAATAAATTACACTTTCTTACTACTCAAAATATAAATATAGCAAGGGCAAAGAAAGGATCGATCCCACGAGAGAGGTCTAGGTTGTCAAATTGTTATGGTTTCTATATAAAACACTAGAAAGAATTTACGATTGTGTAAATAAAAATAAACAAAAAGGAAATAAAGTACGCAAATCAAGGATGTGAAAGTATTGTTCATTTGGTTTTCATTCACAAACATGGTTTCACCACAATAACTAGAATTGATATTTTAATCTCAACTTTTATCAAAGAGACCTAGAGAATACCTTGATCGCAAGTATATCCATAAAATCTCCTCATGTCATCAACCAGACAACCTAACGTGTAAAAAGCACTAATCAAGTTTAATTCCCTAGATGCATTAAGTTCTATGAAATCAGGCCAATCAAAGCAATCGAACGTGGAAGAAAGCGCACTAATTCGATTTAACAAAGGTTATGGTTTCACATATGATCATAAGAAATCACTACAAACTATAATCATATTTATGCTACTTGCAATCCGAATTATCTTTTGTGATAATAACCCTAATCTAGCAATAGAGATGAAAACAAACTCAATCGATTCGCGACTCGACTAACAAGCATTCAAATCATGTAACAATATTCATAGTGAATCATAAACGATAATACGAGAGAAAACTAATTTATTGAATTAAAACCCATATTTGGAAATCCCAACTTATTCCATAACCAATAATAAAACTCTAGCTCATATTCATGGAGTTCATAACAAGAAGAAAGAGAAAAGACTTCATGGTTCTAAACCCTAGAAAACAAAGTAGAAGTCTCCCTCTGTGTTCGATCTGATTTCGTCTCTCAAACCCTAGAACGACAACATCAAACAATCACTCTGCCATTTCGATTCCATGGCTGTGCCGCTCTTCTCCCTCTCGGTTTCACTCGATTTCTCTGTCATTTCCAAATGATTCACGGAAGATAGCTCTCGATTTAGGGTTGTAGGGAATAGGACAAATAGGGTTTCCCCTTAAGCTAGGCTCCGGATAGCACATGCCCCGTGAAATGACACTCTTGCCCTTTGCTTATGAGTAGGCAAAATAACACATAATCTCCATGAATTTTTTTGTTAGATAAAGATCAATGCTTGAGTAATCCACACAAGTCTTTCTTGTTTTTTGTGGCTATGGATAGGATGTTTGTTATTTTTTTGGTACTTAACAAAAATAAAAGCAAAAATAAGAACCCAAAAACAATTAACAACTTTGCCTCCCCGTGAGCGGCATTTCAGCGTCGTGAGCGACACAAATATAATTACGGATGAAGTCGAACAAGCTTTAATTATGATTAAGTATTTTGTTATTAGTGTTATAGTGAGCATAGAATAACTAGTTTTCCTGCATAATGTGAAAAATTTAAATCTGAATTTATGGTAGCAGTTGTATGAGTGACTAGTGTTTGGAAGTGTTGATGGTGGTTTTTAGCTTAGGGATAAAATCGTAAAACCATACATCTGGCATGACGTCACTATGACCAATAGCGCATTTATTGAAACAATCAGCGTATTTACGTAAGAATTACCAAGGCACCTTTTTTTTATACATGTGTCATGTTCCACGACAGATTTCTTAGTATTAATTGACATCACCTCTGTATACACATAACCGTAATTCTCCCACCGTGCCAATGGAAAACCATGCCAACCACGTCTCTGTGCCAAGGCATGCCAACCATGCCAGCCACACCACCGTGCCCATGGCAAACCATGCCAGCCACGTCTCTGCGCCAAGGCATGCCAACCACGCCAGCCGCACCACCGTGCCAATGGCAAACCATGCCAGCCACGTCTCTGCGCCAAGGCATGCCAACAATGTGGTAGGCTAAGAAAGAAGAGATACCTACAATTATACTTCAAGTGCATAGCATCTATAGTAGACAAGGCAAATACAGGTCGATCCCACGGAGACTAGGGCGATGTAGAGTTGATTCTAAGGTCTTTCGATACTGATTCAAATTGAGAGTAACCAAAAGGGGTGTTTGTGTCGATACGACTCAGAGGTTAGTGGTTATCCTAAAGCAACAATATTAAGTTCTACAAATACTAAAGATGAACCAGGGCTTTGAATCCACCACCTAAATGCATAGATTTCCCCTAGGTTGATATACTAGTTCCCTTTTCAATCAAAGATCTATAGAGGTTCTAGCCTCAAACTACCTTGAAGATGTGATATAATCACTTGTACATATGAATGACTTAACCTCAGCAAAATATTCCAATCCCTAGCATTACCTATCTTTCTAAGGCATAGATAATCACAGATTGAACTGAATCAATTTATATAGGCTTGAATACTTCACAAAGAATTATCCTAACTACCATGGATGCATCACATACATGGTGAAAGTAATTTGTTATTATTCAGAGATTAAATCATGATATTCATTCAAAACTCCATGAAGAACAAGTAAATCAACCAAGCAAATTCTATTTATAAAAGGGGTTTCATCTCTGCCCTAGCAGAGAATTTTAGAACATGAGTAAAATTGAGATAAAACCTAAACCTAACAAAAGATTGCACCGGCTACTCCCGGATTAATGTTCCATCTACAACTCCCTTCTCTATTTATACAAAAGTTTTCCTCTATTCTCCACAATCCCCATAGTCAACAAATACAATCATAAATTTAGGGATTTGTTGTTCTTGGAACTCACCACTGTGGATAGTCTTCATTTGCAGCCACCCTATTACTTTCAATAGCTAATTGTCTGACGATGTTGACGTTGTAGAGAACTAGAAATTCAGATCTCTCCTTTGTCATTCTCACTGCTGTTGAAGACAAATTCGCCGCCCTATTGTTCCTTGAGTAATAGCTATTGATATCTAGGGAAAGCTTGAAATGGGTGAAATAATATGAGTACGAATTCGACATCTGATTGATTAGGATAAGAGAAGATATGGGTTTGACAACTTGAGAGAGATAGGCGGTGCTGGTGGTTTGGCAGAAGATAAGGAGAATGGGTGCAGTTGTCGGGTGGAGTAAGAAAGAAGATGATTTCTTTTTAGTTCTGTTCTGGGAAATGGAAATAGGAAGAGTAATAAAGGGCATGTTTGGGTGTTGGATGATTGTACCTGGCTTAGGTGTATGAAGTTTTAATTTGTTCTCTCATTTTCCAAACATGGTTAGCCCATTCTTCAGTCCATCTACTTTCTGATATGAGTTGATCTTTAAGTCACACGTGAATTCCACTTTCTATACCGTTTCCATTCTAACCTCCAGCCACCTGCTCATTTTATGAACCTCCAAATATTCATCACTCCTACAAAACAAACACAAAATATCAATAATTACAACAAAACATATTATTGACACCCCGAGACGCAAAATGCATAATTTGACTTAAAATACGACATTAAAGCATTTGAGATGTGATAAAAGATAACAAAATGATATAGGAATATGCATTATTAGGCACCGATCACACCCCCAAACTTGAATTTTGCTCGTCCTCGAGTAAACAAAAAGCTAAGAAAAGTTCTAGGACAAAATAGAAGCTCAGATTCCATGAAATGTGACATGTGCAATTCAGTTTTAGCTCACAACAAATGGATATGTCAATCTAGCTTTCAAAGGCACAATTATAGCACTGGAACGACTAAAGACATGTGATAAGAGTGTAAAGTGTATCTACACATGTTTATAGAATGACCAGAAGTTATGACTACCAATCGCTAAGAGATAGTTTTTTAGGCTAAGAATTGAATTCAAAGCCAAGCTAGCTGTCCGGCTTTACGAGAATTGTGAATGTTCACCTAAGAGTCGGTGATATTTCAGCTTACCCGCGTTGTACATCGATGGCTACACCCTCCATTGCTTTATTCCACGACTATTTACAACACATAATAGAACAAAGACATTGACTGCAATATTTACATTGACTACTCTCATTTGAAGCAAGAGAGACACTTTAATATTTTTACTGAAATAATAGCAAACAATGAGTACTCTTTCTTTTCTTTCTTTCTTTTTTTGAATTTTTTTTTTCTGATTTTTTTTTTTTTTTGTTTTGTTTTTGTTTTTTTTTTTTGATATAATTTTCAACTGAATTTTCATCTGACTTTGCAATTACAAGAGATACAAACACAACATGACACAACTTTACTCAAAAGCTCAAAAATACATTACATGACACTTTTAGCAAGAGGCAGCCCTTTTCGATGCACCCGGTCAAATTCAATGGTTGCTTTTCTTAACGTATCCTCCACCTTCTATCCCAGCCAACCAAAGAACAAGCTAGTCAAGTCTCATTCAGTATTCTAGATGATTGGCAACCTACTTAACTGATAAAAAACCTGCCCGAGGCCATACATGCATTGGTAGATCGTGCATGTGCAAATTTCTTATCAACATGTGAATTGTGCTAGAATCAGGGGTGCCTCATCATCTAGACTAAGAATCCTAAGATTTTATATCATGCACATGTATCACATTTTAAGGTAAATGAGCTCAATTTTTCATTTTTTTTTGTAGATGTTGCAGAGTTCAGTTTCAAAATATAGCACAGTGACAGTCGATGATATCTACTTTTCACCCCCAAACCTAAACTAAACATTGTCCTCAATGTTTTTAAAGATGAACAAAATTATACTACAACATACCAAGAGAACCATGCTGAGTTTGAGAAAATGGAAAGAGATTACCAGATTCGAAGGAAGAAAGAACTGAACTCCATTATTCACGGCTAGAATCCAATATTTTTCAGCTGAGATCACATTGGATTAGCACAATACATACAAAAGAAACATAAGATTCCACTGAAACATTACCTACTGGATTATATACAAGAAAACTTCACCATATACATACAACCTAAAGAGTTGAGGATCAACCCAGAAAACGGCATGCATAAATATCGACAGCCTCAAGCATATACAACATGACAAGGTAAGTAAGACTGCAGATTTTAATGAGCTACCCCCAAACCTGAAATTTTCAACAGAAGTGTTTTTTAACACAAAATCTTGCAATTTTGGAGGTGCTGCATGCACAAGATCTAATTCAAAGTGGACTATGCTAGGGACGGGCACAGACATATCAATGCATTCCAAATGTGGCTCTTCAGAGATACTATATTTAGTTGCAAAATGGTCCAAAAGGACTTGAGAAGCACACAGTTCCAACCCTAGACTAGGTACTATCTGAATAGTTGGTTTAAAATTTTTGTGACAAGTGATAGACGCATTTATGTGTCTATTTTGTTCTCAATTATATATATTTTTAGTACCCATTTTTGTACTTATTTTGGTATTTTATGTTTTTGTAGGTGTTTTTGGAGACATAAACATGTGTGGAAAAATCGGCTCGAAAAGTTGATAAAGGCGCCCGGAGGATACCTACTATTCTAACTCTCATTTTGGATAAGGGGCAATCAGTTGATAAGGGGCAACCCATCACTATTTGCACCCAAAATCACTATTTGCACCCAACGGCTAATGGCACCCTACTATGGTTAAGGGGAGCCCCATCTTCATCGTTGTTTTGGCGGGGAATTGTTTCTTCACGCCTGGAAGTTTCTGGAGAAACTTTTTAGTTGCAGTATAAATAAATAAACTCCAGAGCTTAAAATTTATGCTTATTAAGGATGGCACTAACCAATCTAAGTGGATGGAAGCATTTTGGTTGTAGGAGTTGAGGAACCAATCTGATTAGATGGAAACACCTAAAGAGTCTATTCATAAAAGCACAGAGCTCAGGTGTTATAATTAAAGAAAAAATATGGTAGTTTCGCCATATCTCGTTGAATCCTTTTCACTTCTATTTTTATTTTGTTTTCTTTAAAATATGTTTCTCTAAGTGATTAGGTGGGGCTCACGATTCAAGTTGTTACCACTGCTAGGGTGAAATAGAGTGATTGGGATACAAAAAAAAAAAAAAAAAAAAAAAATTTAGGCCAGACCATCAGACCAACCGGAATAAATTCAATAAAGTCGACCACTGGTACCCTTGTATATGCCAGCTGAGTTGATCTAGAATTAGGGTTATCGACCACTAGTTCCCTTGTATATGCCAGTGTGTTGATATTAGTCAGACTAGTATCTCAGTCCATTAGGATAGGTTTATTTTGGCAATGGCCTTCAGACAGATATGAGAAACACCGTTCACTTAGTAAACATCAAAACCATCTATGTTTTTCTCTATATCCATCTCATTATCTATCCATGTGATTGGTTGACTCCGGTTATGATGTCCAAAAACTATCTGAGTAGAGCTCTGTCACTTTATATGAATTTTAGTATGGTTGAGTGCAAACTCGTGTACAGCAATTGGAATTTCGCATCAGGGTACTTCCTCCTGTAGTCAATAAGTATGCCAACCAAGGAGATTCTTTAGTGCTTTGCGTAGATAGTTAGGGTCTGGAGAGTAAAGGTTTTGTGGGTACACCTCTGGTAAACCCTCCCGAGACTATAACTCGGCCACTAGGGCCACCTAGGGGTTTAAAGGTTTATTGCATACGCTAAATGCAATCGACGATGCCTGCGACAGTGAGTTAGGATTTTATTTTTATTTTATTTTTGCTCGAGGACTAGAAAATAATAAGTTTGGGGATATTTGATAGACGCATTTATGTGTCTATTTTGTTCTCAATTATATATATTGTTAGTACCCATTTTTGTACTTATTTTGGTATTTTATGTTTTTGTAGGTGTTTTTGGAGAAATAAACATGTGTGGAAAAATCGGCTCGAAAAGTTGATAAAGGCGCCCGGAGGATACCTACTATTCGAAGTCTCATTTTGGATAAGGGGCAATCAGTTGATAAGGGGCAACCCATCACTATTTGCACCCAAGATCACTATTTGCACCCAACGGATAATGGCACCCTACTATGGTTAAGGGGAGCCCCATCTTCATCGTTGTTTTGGCGGGGAATTGTTTCTTCACGCCTGGAAGTTTCTGGAGAAGATTGTGGCCGAGATTTAGTCGGATTTAATGTTAGATATGGACTGGCATTGACCCATCGCACGTAAACAGGGTTAGTAGGCGAGTTAAAAGTGGAAATAATGGAAGAATTCACGTAACTTTAATAAACAGGGGAGGAGAATTTTACACGGGATTCTGTTAATTCTAAATATGGAAGTTACATGGATTATGTTGGAGATTTTCATGGGATATGACTCAGATTAGCCTGTTGCTACAAAACAGGGATGGTAATAGAGTTTGAATCGAAACAAGGAAAGATTAACAATGGTGCTAGAAAAAACAAAGCATGGAAGATATCTCGGGTTTATTCTCGGAAAGCATGTGGATAATAGGAAAGAGTATATTCTTCTGTTGAATTCGTAACTATCTTTGGAGAGTTTAGTAAGGTTTGGGCAACCCAGAGCCGCGTGAGAAGAAACAGGGAAGAAGAAAAAGACCGAGACTTTTGTGAGAAGACTTTTCTTTGTTTTTAGTGTTTTCTTAAATCAAACCTTTACACGTCCGAGTTGAACGAACTTTACTACCACTTTCTACAACTTGATAAAATCACACCAATTTTTGGCGCCGCCGACGCGGACTTGTATTTAGGTTTTAGGTTTTAGAGTTATTTCTATTTTTATTTTTTTATATATTTTTTGTTCTCTTTTACGCCTTTGGTATTTTTCGATTCTTTTCAGATTTGGAGCGAAGCTACAAGGAAAGAAAAAGTGCTATAAAAGGAAAGCATCTTCCAAAGAGGGAAAGAAAAGAGGAATCTGAAAGCAGTGAAGAATAAGATTTTGTATATAGCTATTTTGTTTTATTTTTAGAAACTGTAAATAGGGTTGTATTTTTGTAATTTTTTATTTTTACTTTTTGGACACTTTTTGGACTTTATTTTGTACTTGGACATTATTTTTAAACCCTAAGGAAGGGTTAAAAATTAAATATAAACTGTTTGCAGGGAAGGACGACAGTTACGATACTGTCTCGGCCCCTCGGGTTCGTACACTGACATAGGAGTCGGTGGCCTGAGTCGACTTCAACGGTCCATCGCCCGTCTGGTACGGGAGGTAAGACTCTATCCACCCATGAATCCCCTGTCAGTGGGTTTTATTCTGTGTGACAACTCACACCCCTGCAATAGAATGTCGAACTGGTATTACAATAGCCAATACAATGAATACCCGAATGATTTTCAAAATGGACATTACCATAGTGTGAATAGTGGTTGGGAGCATCCCCCTTTTCAAGGTTATGGTTCATACCAGAGTGAGCCCAATTACTATTCGCACACCCACCAGTCATACGAGCAAAAACAATCCCTTTATTTCTCTAGAAGAGGCTCTCAAGAGTTATACCTTATTTGTGAAGAAAACCTGTAACAATCTTTCAGACGAGCAGTCAACAAAGATGTCTTTAGAAGAGACTCTTAAGCAATATACTGAGAGTACAAATAGGATTGTAGAAAAATTAGCTCAAAATAATCTTAATTTCCAATACAGTATTTCCAATAGTACCCTTGAAAATGTGGATAGTTATTTGCATAATCAATATGACAAGGATAGAATTGGTAACACTACTTTAGATGAGGTTCAACCATTTTCATGTTATTATAATAATGATTATGATGAGGATAGTGTTGATGAAGAATTTGAAATAAGTAGCCATAGTGATCAGGAATTTGTTACTCCAAATGAACTTAATAATGATAATGTTTCTAGTTCAAATCCAAATAATTTTAATAATTATTCACCTATTCAAAAGGACGAGGATTTGACTAGAGATATCCCCGTTTTAGACGATGTAGTATTTCCTTATGATTACGAAGCTGATGATAGTTTTGAGGAACGAGTTTCTTATGAGAATATTGTTTTAGAGTCTAGCGATTTAGAAACATTAGTCTTAGACAAAGAAAATGAACTCGTAGAGATGAGTGAGGATGAACCTGACTTAGAAGAATCAATTGACCATTTTCAGGAATCAGATGACCTTGAAATTAGGGAAGTTGTGACTAGTCTTTCTAGAGACACTAAAAACTCTAAGTTTGGGGGTGATTATCATTCTCCATGTGCCTTAACTCTTAGAAAGGTCCCTCACTTGGGACTTGACATATGTGCCTCAACAATTTAAAAAGATTATCTTCATACACGTTTTCCTGAACCTAGTGATGTCCATAGGGAAGTTCAGTTGTTAGAAACCCATCCTCTGGTTGATGTGGTTAGCCCAGGCTATGATACCCAGATTGATTTTGTTTTCCCACCAAATATTTTTCAACCAATTGTGGGAATGTATGAGTTCAAAATATGTCAGTTATTAAGTTCTGAGACCAAACCTAATTATTTTAGGAAAATAGAAACGACACATTTTCTTATGATTGACCGCCAGTTTCATCGTGGTCAATTGTGTGAGTCAAAATTGATTGACTTTAAGGATCCGCAATTATTCAGGTTATTATTATGTGCTTCTAAGTTCTTATTTGAGTTTTTACAGACTTTACAACCTGAACCGGATCTTAGATTTGAGGAATTCCAGCACATGAAAATATTTTATCTCGACCCAGTTATAGAGCCTGAACCTGAACCACAACTAGATGTAGTTGTATTAAACAGGAAACTAGACAAGGGTGTGCTTTATTTATTCATTCACTTGGCATGTTGCAGATTCCTTTTCCTTGTGATAGCTCTATTTGGTTTTGATGACCCACAGAAATTCCGGCTATTACTTTATGATTCTATGAGGTGACTAATCCTTTGTTAGTCTGGCTGAAGACGTTAAACTTAGCACTTTTTGGGAGGTAACCCAACATTCATGCGACACGGTAATATCTTTCCTTATCTCTTTTGCTTTAAATGGTAACAGTTTCTCCTTGTTCATGCTTTTAATTTGATCTTTAGAACATTGAGGACAATGTTAGATTTAAGTTTGGGGGTATGGGAGAAACTTTTTAGTTGCAGTATATATAAATAAACTCCATAGCTTAGAAATTTATGCTTATTAAGGATGGCACTAACCAATCTAAGTGGATGGAAGCATTTTGGTTGTAGGAGTTGAGGAACCAATCTGATTAGATGGAAACATCTAAAGAGTCTATTCATAAAAGCACAGAGCTCAGGTGTTAGAATTAAAGAAAAAACATGGTAGTTTCGCCATATCTCGTTGAATCCTTTTCACTTCTATTTTTATTTTGTTTTCTTTAAAATATGTTTCTCTAAGTGATTAGGTGGGGCTCACGATTCAAGTTGTTACCACTGCTAGGGTGAAATAGAGTGATTGGGATACCAAAAAAAAAAAAAAAAAAAGAAATTGAGACCAGACCATCAGACCAACCGGAATAAATTCAATAAAATCGACCACTGGTACCCTTGTATATGCCAGCTTAGTTGATCTAGAATTAGGGTTATCGACCACTGGTTCCCTTGTATATGCCAGTGTGTTGATATTAGTCAGACTAGTATATCAGTCCATTAAGATAGGTTTATTTTGGCAGTGGCCTTCAGACAGATATGAGAAACACCGTTCACTTAGTAAACATCAAAACCATCTATGTTTTTCTCTATATCCATCTCATTATCTATCCATGTGATTGGTTGACTCCGGTTATGATGTCCGGAAACTATCTGAGTAGAGCTCTGTCACTTTATATGAATTTTAGTATGCTTGAGTGCAAACTCGTGTACATCAATTGGAATTTCGCATCAGGGTACTTCCTCCTGTAGTCAATAAGTATGCCAACCAAGGAGATTCTTTAGTGCCTTCCAAAGTTTTGCGTAGATAGTTAGGGTCTGGAGAGTAAAGGTTTTGTGGGTACACCTCTGGTAAACCCTCCCGAGACTATAACTCGGCCACTAGGGCCACCTAGGGGTTTAAAGGATTATTGCATACGCTAAATGCAATCGACGATGCCTGCGACAGTGAGTTAGGATTTTATTTTTATTTTATTTTTGCTCGAGGACTAGCAAATAATAAGTTTGGGGGTATTTGATAGATGCATTTATGTGTCTATTTTTTTCTCAATTATATATATTGTTAGTACCCATTTTTGTACTTATTTTGGTATTTTATGTTTTTGTAGGTGTTTTTGGAGAAATAAACATGTGTAGAAAAATCGGCTCGAAAGGTTGATAAAGGCGCCCGGAGGATACCTACTATTCGAACTCTCATTTTGGATAAGGGGCAATCAGTTGATAAGGGGCAACCCATCACTATTTGCACCCAAGATCACTATTTGCACCCAACGGCTAATGGCACCCTACTATGGTTAAGGGGAGCCCCATCTTCATCGTTGTTTTGGCGGGGAATTGTTTCTTCACGCCTGGAAGTTTCTGGAGAAGATTGTGGCCGAGATTTAGTCGGATTTAATGTTAGATATGGACTGGCATTGACCCATCGCACGTAAACAGGGTTAGTAGGCGAGTTAAAAGTGGAAAGAATGGAAGAATTCACGTAACTTTAATAAACAGGGGAGGAGAATTTTACACGGGATTCTGTTAATTCTAAATATGGAAGTTACATGGATTATGTTGGATATTTTCATGGGATATGACTCAGATTAGCCTGTTGCTACAAAACAGGGATGGTAATAGAGTTTGAATCGAAACAAGGAAAGATTAACAATGGTGCTCGACAAAACAAAGCATGGAAGATATCTCGGGTTTATTCTCGGAAAGCATGTGGATAATAGGAAAGAGTATATTCTTCTGTTGAATTCGTAACTATCTTTGGAGAGTTTAGCAAGGTTTGGGCAACCCAGAGCCGCGTGAGAAGAAACAGGGAAGAAGAAAAAGACCGAGACTTTTGTGAGAAGAGAAAAAAAAGATATTCTCGGATTTTATTGAACCTGATGTGTATAAATATAGTTGGATGGAATAAGAGAAGGGTGTCGAGACTTTTGGGGAGTTTGGGGTGGTTGCTGTGAAGGAGGAAAGGCTGCAGAGGAGTTGTAGCAGCAGCAGGAAGAAGAAGAAGAGAAGGAGTTGCAGACGACACTAGAGAAGTGTCGTTCTCAAGAACCCTAAACTGAAGAACATTAGACGTACACTGACAGTCGCAGATTCTGCTGCAGTATAAGAGTATCGTTCTTTCTACAGTCTTATTAAGTTGTAACAGTGTCTTCTGTAACGCTTATAAACGTTGTAGACTCACTAATTGATTGATTTTTTATTCTTTTCTTCTTCTCATACACTTTTTGAGCCATGGATTATTATTTTGAGAAAGTGTTTGACATCATGAGCTAAACCCCAACACTGGGACGACGGAGGAAGCTATTTTTCATGCATGTGGTAATTATATTTAATTCTTTTATGACTACTTGCACTATTATCATCGTTTTTATGATTTTTCTTAATTGATTGTGATGTCGTATGATGATGTATGCTTGGTCTAAGTGCTTTTGATGCGTCATGCTAGTGATTTACAATCAATCTTTTAAAAATCTACCTTGGCAAATAATTAGAGTCAATATTATTTGAGCTATAATTGTTTGGAACAAATATAAGAATCACATGAATGAGTTTATGGTGGAATCCCGAGTCTCGGTATCTCTCGATTTGTGTGACAAACTTGTGAATATATTTTCTTTGTTTTTAGTGTTTTCTTAAATCAAACCTTTACACGTCCGAGTTGAACGAACTTTACTACCACTTTCTACAACTTGATAAAATCACACCAACAAGCCAAACCTAGGTTGGGTGGAAATCCATCAACTTGTGACATGGACAGAGAGCTACATACATACAATTTGCTCTCATTCATTTGACCCTTAATATCATTACACACTCTCCCTAAGCCAGAAACAAGAATTGCAGTATCATGCTCACAGTCATTGAACAAATTAGCAAGTTCCAACTGAGAATCATCATCATCAAAAATTTCAATCTCGTGCATAAGAAAACCAGAAGAAATATCATGCTGTAACCTAGGCAGGGAATCAGATACATCAAAGTTATTTTCATGCATAGTATCATTGGTGTCGACAGAAAATTCAACATTCCCTAAGTCACAAACAAGTTGTGTAGCATACTCACAGTCATTGAACAATTGCACACTCAGAGTCAACATCGCATGCACATGCAGATTTAGATGAAGCATCATTCATGAAAGTCGGAGCAAAGCCTAATGTCTCTGAACCCAAAGGTTCCACCATACGCATGCTCTTCTAACATAACATTATCATCATCATCATCATCATCATCATCTGATTAATATGCATACTCATCCCTATTAACAGCTTTGGTGTTTTCAGTCAACTTATTTTCCTCTAGGTGAGGTTCATATTCAGTATCAGTTACATGAGTAGGACCAGACACACAATTTTCATAATTTACTTCATTAGGGCTGATAAACATTTCATTTTGAAATTTCCCCCTTCCTTCGATTTTTAAATGAATCAGATTCATCCTTAAGATCATATTAAGTTGTTCAATGGAAGGGGAGTCTTCAATAGTGGGTATCCTCGTTTCGTATGGATATTCATTACATGGTGGTGCATGAGGTTCACTACCAAAGGGAAATTCAGATGTGTTGCTACATGGATGATCATGAAATGCTTGCAATTCAAATCTAGCATTATTTTCTTCAATGAGTTTGAGATTTTCCATCACAGATTGCATACAAGAGCTCAGGGGAGTACAGAATTGTTCAACATCCCCTGGTGGTGGATGATACATGTGTGAATAGTCATTAGGGTTTGCATATTGAGGCTCATGACCTAGAAAAGGTCCATAATAATCCCTATAATTATCAACACCATGGTCTAATGGAAACTCAAAATGTGAAGCATGCTCATGTGCGAGTTGTCTAATGTGTCTATGTGATGATTTCTTATCCCTAATTTTAGTCCAAAATCCTGACATGATCTCTCTCTAGTGACAGACTGAGTTATCGGAGACATGACAGTTACAATGTTTAACAGAGATGGAGAGACGCACAACAAAACAACAAATTTAACAAGTAAATATTCATATGCGCACACTCCAGATGCATCAACGGTTGGGTGATACTACAACAAGCAACTAGATTTTCAGGTAAACATGGGTTATCATTCAAGGCAGATTATCAACAACTCAGAGATTCAATGCTAAACAGTGATGCTGCAGTTTTAACAAGCAATCATGGAAGTTATCAGAGATTTTAAGGTTTGAGAATGATACCGCCGGTATAAACCGGGTTTAGGCACTTCCACAGATTTGTTCCGTTCCTTGTCCTTCCTTTCTTTGGCTTCTACAACAGCTTCACAGGTACCTGGTTTTCTCGAAAGAAGTTATTAGTTCCCAGAATTGTGCAACTTAAAGCAAAGACAAAGAGTATTGATACTGGGTGTCAATAACTGAGAGGATTTTAAAGCATAACAATAATTTGAATCACCCCACTGATTTTTTTTGCTAACCGGTACAGATTAAGTTATAAGTGACAGGGCAGCATCAGTGGAACCAGATGAAGCTAACATAAAGTGCAATGGGTTACAACAAAATTCAAAAATAATAAAGATGCGGTGCAGTATGCTCACCCACTGAGGCAGTTTGATAAAAATTGAAAATGTCAGCTAGGTAACACCTACTACTACGCATGAATCAGCGAGCACAATGAGAAATTCAACAATCTTAGAATGGATGCTACAACATAACTGAGATGGAAGTAAATCAGACTTTGCAGGCTTGAGTAAAGAGCTGGTAACTGAATGTACAAATTGTAACTAACCCAAATACTGAGTAAAGCAACAAGTAGTTAACAAAGTAACAACACACAGCAGTTAAGCATTTGAATCTTGGTTCCTGATGCTGGACTGAGTATCTCTTTTCTGATGAAAACTGTGAGCTGGTAGTCAACTAAAAAAATCAGACCTTCCACTATAATCACTTCTAGAACTTGTATTACTCAGGAATGGCTAGCACAATCAAAAGTTCAGCAGTCTAAAGATGGAAATATACAGATGGTAATATGCTTAAAATTTCGAAACAAAAGATCCTAACACAACAGAACTGAGCTACAAATTATGGTAGAAAACAAAGATTTAGCTATCCTAACTAGATATGAATATAAGATAATAATAGTTTATACGAATGAAAATGGAATGATAGAAAATTATAGTTATAGTTACAGGACAATGATAGTAAACTAATTGTAATGAACAGATGGAGCACACAATGGAGTTACACTAAAGATGGCAGAAAAACAGAAATTGTATGCCACAAAATAATGATGCTGGTGATTATGATTGAAGACTGGAGGAAGTTTAACTTGATGCAGTTATGCGATGAAACTAACTAAAACACAATGACTGAAACCACATAACTATAAAGACAGATGTATCTAAAAATCCTAGATGCAATATGCGATGACAGAAAGTTTTAAAACTACAGCTAATAGAACAACTAAGAGGTTATAGGGCTACACTACAGTTACAACATATTGATGAGAAGCTACAGGCTATAATGATCAAAGAGCTATAACTAGAAAAACAAGCAAGACAAACAAAGATGCAAGGTATATACAGATGGATCAAAACAACAAAGTTATAACAATGACAGCAGGAAAATAGAAAAGTCTATATATACAAAACTAAACTGAAGATGCAGAAAAATTAAAACTACATCTAATAACAAAATGTAGATTATGTAACAGATGGGTTTGATCAGCTAGATTATACTAACAACAACAAAAATCTAAACACATATATACGAATAGTAAACTAGAAATCATTAAAGAGGAACTTTAGATCAGCTACGCCGCTACCGAGTCCCCGGCAACGACGCCAAAAACTTGGTAGGCTAAGAAAGAAGAGATACCTACAATTATACTGCAAGTGCACAACATCTATAGTAGACAGGGCAAATACAGGTCGATCCCACAGAGACTAGGGCGATGTAGAGTTGATTCTAAGGTCTTTCTATACTGATTCAAATTGAGAGTAACCAAAACCAAAAGGGGTGTTTGTGTCGATACGACTCAGAGGTTGGTGGTTATCCTAAAGCAACAATATTAAGTTCTACAAATACTAAAGATGAACCAGGGCTTTGAATCCACCACCTAAATGCATAGATTTAAACTAGGTTGATATACTAGTTCCCTTTTCAATCAAAGAGCTATAGAGGTTCTAGCCTCAAACTACCTTGAAGATGTGATATAATCACTTTTACATATGAATGACTTAACCTCAGAAAAATATGCCAATCCCTAGCATTACCTATCTTTCTAAGGCATAGATAATCACAAATTGAACTGAATCAATTTATATAGGCTTGAATACTTCACAAAGAATTATCCTAACTACCATGGATGCATCACATACATGGTGAAAGTAATTTGTTATTATTCAGAGATTAAATCATGATATTCATTCAAAACTCCATGAAGAACAAGTAAATCAACCAAGCAAATTCTATTTATAAAAGGGGTTTCATCTCTGCCCTAGCAGAGAATTTTAGAACATGAATAAAATTGAGATAAAACCTAAACCTAACAAAAGATTGCACCGGCTACTCCGGGCTTAATCTTCCATCTACAACTCCCTTCTCTATTTATACAAAAGTTTTCCTCTATTCTCCACAATCCCCATAGTCAACAAATACAATCATAAATTTAGGGATTTGTTGTTCTTAGAACTCACCACTGTGGATAGTATTCATTTGCAGCCACCCTATTACTTTCAATAGCTAATTGTCTGACGATGTTGACGTTGTAGAGAACTAGAAATTCAGATCTCTCCTTTGTCATTCTCACTGCTGTTGAAGACAAATTCGCCGCCCTATTGTTCCTTGACTAATAGCTATTAATATCTAGGGAAAGCTTGAAATGGGTGAAATAATATGAGTACGAATTCGACATCTAATTGATTAGGGTAAGAGAAGATATGGGTTTGAAAGCTTGAGAGAGATAGGCGGTGCTGGTGGTTTGGCAGAAGATAAGGAGAATGGGTGCAGTTGTCGGGTGGAGTAAGAAAGAAGATGATTTCTTTTTAGTTCTGTTCTGGGAAATGGAAATAGGAAGAGTGATAAAGGGCATGTTTGGGTGTTGGATGATTGTACCTGGCTTAGGTGTATGAAGTTTTAATTTGTTCTCTCATTTTCCAAACATGGTTAGCCCATTCTTCAGTCCATCTACTTTCTGATATGAGTTGATCTTTAAGTCACACGTGAATTCCACTTTCTATACCGTTTCCATTCTAACCTCCAGCCACCTGCTCATTTTATGAACCTCCAAATATTCATCACTCCTACAAAACAAACACAAAATATCAATAATTACAACAAAACATATTATTGACACCCCGAGACGCAAAATGCATAATTTGACTTAAAATACGACATTGAAGCATTTGAGATGTGATAAAAGATAATTATTTTATAATTATTTTCCTTCGTTTTATAATTATTTTCCTTCATCTCATGAAGTTTCCTCAGTTTCAGCAAAACCCTAATTTTGTCATATTTTCTCAAATGGATGCTCAACTGCACGCCAGAAAATATCAAAATTCTCAGGACTGTGACACGAACGTGTTGACGACGTGAGCATGTTACCTTGACCGACCAGGGTTGGCTCCTTGGCTCGCAATGAGCCGGTCCCACGTATTTTCACGATTTGACCTAATTTGCGCAATTGCACGTATTAGGTCCAAAACTCTTCCAAACAACTTGGAACTTCATAAGACGATCAATATTTGATCCCGTGACTACCTGTGGGCCGGTTTCATGACCCATTGGTCGGTCCCTCACATCTTCATAATTAATTAGGTTTTATTACCTAAGGTTCGACGAGCATTATTTTATTAAATGATTAAACCAAAGATTTAATCATCCTTTCATCAAATCAGCTGGTCTTCAGGAGACCTTGATATTTGCTCACGTGAGCATCTGGGCGCTACGTGGTTGATCCATAATCCCATGTAGCCGATCCCTCCTTCGCTCTGTGGTTAATTTTCAATAAACCATCAGTTAATCATCAATTGATCAAATTAGGGTTTTGAGTCCAAGGTTCATAATTCCAGATTCAAATGCTAATAATTTTACGTTGATCCCGTGATCAACATTTTATTTATCATACTCGGTTCAATTGCCAGTATCTTATTTGGTCATGCTACCAATAATTCATCGAATGAGCAACATTTGCTCAAACCAAGGAATACTGCAGGTTCAACTATCAATATTCAACAATTCATCGAATGAGCAATATTTGCTCATGTTAGCTTATTCACGCATTATATCTCTGTCTCAACAGACATGTTCAATTCATGAGTCTCGGAACATTTCCAAATCACGTTCGACTCAACAAAACAAGGACTCATCGTCCTATGAAGTCAGCAACTGACTAACTAAATACACGTCTGCCTTGCAGACTCCACAATCATACGAGACATCAATCGTGTTACATGGGTGGATATTAACTAGGGTTTTGGTCTGGCGGTCTACGACACGTGTGTTCATACACACGATGAGAATGTGAGCAAGTCGTGCAATCAGTTGAAGGATTTAACAAAGTAGTGGATGGAAAATCAACCAAGTCTCCGCACGTTGAGCAAGTGGTTTTAACACGATTTCCACATCCCCATTCTTTGATTCCATCAACTGTCACACTTCATGAGATCATGGTGTTTTCAATTCCAGCAATATAAATAAATCTCTGAATCATGATTGAAAGAAGGACAATCTCACGTCAAACAGATAACACGAGATTAACAACCCAACTCTTAGCAGAGCAAATTCAATCATTCAGAATTTATCTTCTTTTCAGAATACACAACACACCTACAATCTTCGATCACCATTGATCTCACACATTTCTCAGCTTCCCTCCTACAGACCGACCTATCCTCTCTTGTGACCGAATTTACTCTGGAACAGCTATTGTCTTGGTTTAGGCCGGAGTACTACAGATTGATCTCTCGAATTCAAATCATTCCCTTCTTGCAGTGTATCTGTGTGAGGTTAAGCATTTCGCTTGGTTCAAGGAGTCTCCTCCGTGCGATCATCTCCTCAATTCCGTAAAAACCAGCAAATCGTTTTTCCCCATCTACAGATTGGCGACCACAGTGGGAGATCATTCTCTTGGTTGCAATTCACAATTTCATCAAAGATGGTTGATTATGGGGAGGTCTCAGAAACATCCAATCTCAATTTATTATCTCCTATTGGCGAATTTCTTCCAATTACTACTAAACTCCTACTGGCCTGGTCAAGCTCCCACAGAGGGTATGAACACTCAAAGCTCAACCACCAATGCTGATCTGATGAAAATCCTAAATGATATAGTAAAAAATCAAGCGGAAATTGTTAAGATACAGAACGAGGTGTTCGCCCTTTTGAAAGTTATTACAGATCAGTTATCAAGGTAACCAACATATGATCGCTCTAAAAATAATGCTGCTGGTAATCCTTCCTATGTTACCAGTGTTGATTTCTCTTCTAAGATCCACACCTCGACCAGCGACGACGAAGAAAAAGTCCACACCCATTCTAAGCGCAAAAGGCTCCACCAATATAACTTGGACGTTCGTGAAAGCTTGGAACAATTCTCACGGATTCATAAAGAAGACCCGTCCATTTTGGCACGCTTCAATGAAGACTCTTACGATGAAGGGATAATGTCATTTTATAAATCCCTTTTGGAGGATTTACATTCTCGGATCATAGCCGAAGCAACTGATCGATCGGCTTTTGCTCTACTCAGCAAATCCGAGCCATTCCAGAATAAAGAAGTTTGCAAGGGTATAAGGAAAAACGGGTATTCTTCCAATCCGAAACTCAACCTCCATCCTTCCATGAACGTTGTTGCTGAAAGAAGTAAAAGGAAAATGGAGGCACATCAACACAGGCATGCTTCTCCAGTATCCCAGGCTATTCCACAAATGAAGGATAATCAAACCCGAAATGCACAAATGTCGACTCAGCGTCAGCAAAATGACCAGACAGATCCAGACTTACCTCTTCCCATTGAAAAAGTGATCGAGTTGCTAGAAGGCTGGATCCAAGATGGTGCAATCAAATTTCCATACGTCAGGAAAAAGCCTACAGAAGAAGAAATAGAGAATCCTCGTTATTGTCGCTTTCATAGGTTCGTCAATCATCCAACAAGCGACTGCAAGGTTTTGAAGCGCATCTTCAAGGAAAAGGTCGAATCAGGAGAACTTAACCTGGGGAATGAAGGGGTGCACATGGATCCTCTCTCAGTCAGGACTTTCTATCTCTGAATAACCTATCAAATAAGCGGTTCATGGTCGAACATATATGTGAAATGTTCTATCCGTCGAAGGCACAAAGGAAAGACATGTTCACAACACTGAATCACATCATGCCAGGGAGAAGACTGTCCATTTCCGGAAATACTCCCTAGGCCTTCAGCCACAGACAAGGAGATGCACGACCGTGGACTACTTACCAAAGTCGATTCCAAAGGAAACAAATTTGGAAGAACGTTGATCCGCCATCAACATAATTCCACTGAAGACTCTTAGATCCGCAGGAATCACTCGAAAAGAAGCTACTCATGTTCCATATCAATCAAGAATCATGAAGGAACGCTCTGAGATGCCTATGGCTACATTTCTCTCAAGATGAAAATAGACAGCAGCCAAGTTTTCATAGTCAAGGAAGATCCGGGATATGACACGATCCTCGGACGAACATGGATCCATGCTGAAAAGATAGCTACTGACAAAACGCCTTTGTTTTCACATCTCTCCAACGAAGAAGGTTCAATCCAGGGGATTTGGTGAGCGCTTCGTCGTCATGGCACTGGGAGGAATTTCTAATGAGGTTGAAACAAGAACCCGAAGAAGATGCATTGACATTTCTCAAAACATTCTGCACTCAGGCAAGTCTTATTCCTCCTATGTCCATATCATATATTCTCCTACATGCTCTCCTGGCATGGGGACTCAATTCCGCTAACAACTTAGCCGCTGCAAGATGTCATGAATGGATATCTTCACCACAACAATATTTTACCAAGTGGTCGCACCTCTTCGAATCGAGCATCTCACTGGAATGTTCATTTTATAGACGATATGAAATCATGACAATGAATGTCTTGGATGTACTCCTGTTCGCATTCAGGAATGTACACCGCCGAATTATGGAAAAGTGCCGATGCCTGTACGAGCATGAATACTCACACGTTAGAGGACTGATGAAGGAAAAGTCGAACAGAAGATATTCAGGGCCAAGACGATCATGCCTAAGAAGTTCTCTCAAGGGGTCTGATGCTTTGACCCTCAAGCATCTGAAGTTTGAAGAAGGATTTTCTTAATTTATTCGTGTTTTGATCAATCCCTCCAAACCATATGCAATACTTGCATTCAGTAGTTGAATCTCTTTCAGCAATCAACATCAGTTTATTTAAATGAAAATCTTTATCAAACCAAAAGAAAATCCCTACAACTATCAATCGCCTACTTTTCCAAGGCCAACTGGAAATCAAAACCTCTCATCTCTGAGTGTTATATTGTTTAGAAGCCTTCAGATTGTACTCCCAATCAAATAGTACACCTTCTATAATGACGCCTCTAGCTTCAGCACAAATATCTCGACGATGACATACTGATTCACCATCGACACGATCAAAGTGAAACTGAACTACAATCGCTGAGTCCTCCAAGGCAAGAATTCTGAAGCAGATGCAACATCATCCATCCATCGATGGCACGAATTCCTTCAACATGCACCGGGGACTTGATCTTATTGGACAAGATTCAAGACATAGCAAGTCATTGCAACCTGATACGATTCCATGAAAACTTTATCAAAGGAATCTCTCTACATCACAAGCCCCTGCACGACTGAGAAACTTCCCATCTTCACCGATCACACCCAGAATGGAGACCGCTGCTGCTATCTGCCACAACAACGTCGACTCACTGACGAAGTCAGTTCACAGTAAAGTCATATTGATCAGGAAAATTAGGGTTGTACTCCCAGTACACCTACATCTTAGGGATGCGCAAACCTCCAACTAGTTCGTGAATGTAAAGGCTCACTGGATGGAGGAGTAAAGGCTATGTCGATAAATCATGATTCTAACCTTTTCAATCTCTGAAGTAACTTCGACCATAGTATCGGCATCAACAAGGATATGTGGAGGAACTCCGTTCATGGTCTCAACATCAACAAGAATTTCTGGAGAGAATTCAATCGTGATCCCAGCATCAACAACAGTCTCAGGTGCAACATCATGCTTCATCAACTAACCATTCTATGAAGTGTTACACATGAAGCAGACTTCTTCAGTAACTAATGATTCATATAAAGATGTGTAGACCTGATAAAATGCTCACATGAAAGTCTTCCCAAAGCTTGCATGACTGGTGGGCATAATCCAAAGTCTTCAACAAGATGTTCTCATCACCTCCACAAATGAGATACAACACACTTCAGTCCATGGGTTTACAAAAAAGTACCAAAGGGTGAGGAATGGGACAATGCTTCCTCAACAAAAGATGTTCGTCTACGTCTTTTCTACAACATACCAAAAGGGCGCATCAATCGGACATACGAGCTGAAAGATACGGCCTTTACCGTCAGGTCTATGAAATCTGAAAATTTTATACGGGATTACAAATTACAAATGTGCACTCTTTGTTGGCTGACCTCTACAACTCCAAATTGAGTGATTCTTTTCTCATGTGATAACCCAGTCTCTTAGATTCAAAAGTTGGGGTCAAGCATCGAATTCCAACGTCGTATGAGGTTCCTACAGCTTCCAGAACGTACAACATGCAAGCAACAATTCTTAGACGGGATTCATAACTTCCACAGTCGATCGGTGTCCACCAGGTCTTTCCACTAAGTACTTCATCAAGGTACCTCCAACTTCTACCACCTAGGTCTTTACATCAATTTTCTACCTGGTTCCTCTATCCAAGTCCTGCCAAAAGAAGAGAAAACGAAAAGGAGAGATTTAACAAAATACTGGGGACTGACGGTCCACAGATCATGACGATCAGTTTCACAGTCCAAGACCCGTGGCACCAGACTCTCATGTGCTAATCATTCATCATAAAAGGAATGCTACCACCGGGACATGAAACCATGGTCATTACATCACCTCTCTTGAAAGCAACCTCATGTTATGGTCCCGTGACCAGGGTTTCAGAAGTGATGTTTCTACTACTGACAGAAAATGACACTGCAAGCACCACCATGCTCATGTATCAATCAAGGGTTCCTGATCTTAAATGAATCAATGACATTAAAATCCTTCAACAATCATTCAGGACACAAGCTAATTGTCTAAAGACACAACAGGAGTGTTTTACAACAAGCTTGTCTAAGAAGATTTTACTCTGCCCTGTACAAAACGATGAAATGGGAAAAATTGGTGAAAAATAAAGGGTTGATTTATATACCATTCTCTTTGTATGGATGTTACCTACAACATATCAAAATTTCATAGCAATTGGAGGAACGAGCAAAGAAATGTGGCTGAAACATTGGACTACATGCCAGCTAAAAAATTTCTGAAGGTCTCCTGGAAGTTTATTGTTTCGCTGATTTCGGCCCTTAAACATGCTCAAAACTCAAAAAGATTCTTATCTAAAGCTTGGAAATTTCCTGGGCATGAGAAATCATGGGTAAATCACAAAAATCCGACATCAGACGAAAATTCTACAGCGTTTTCATTAAAAGGCGAGTTCTAAATTTTCAGGTGACGTATTTCGGCAAAATTTTCATTCATTCATATGGGTCCTCGTTCATTCATTCACAAATCAGCAACCTCATACTTCTATGAAGAAAATATACGATGGGTACTTACCGGAGTGGTCCCTAAAGTGCTCAAAAGACCGAAATTGCCAACATCACCATTGGAGACATCATTGCTTTCATTCGGTTTCGAAATCCGTGGTTTTCTTCTTCACCATCCTCCGAAGACGAATGGGCATCATCAGTACTCCCTCGTTCCATGGAAATCTCCTCCTGAATACATCAACAACAATTAGTGAGATTTGAAGACCATCAAGGCTCGATGAAGCAAAATTCTGAAAGGAAATAACAAACCTTTGTTTCATGATCCTAATTGCACGAACAAGAAAAGTCATGATGTGAGAAGCATTAACAACTCACCGAATAAGCGACTGGGGACTGCACCTTATTCGGTATCATCCTATAATTCCTCCTGCTTCTGCCTTCTCCACCCTGGAGACTGTCTTGCACATCTGAGAAGTCTACATGGATTCGAGATCTCACATCAGCGTCTACAAAAATGGTAATCCTCAACTCTTACCTATTTACGGTTTCACGAACGTAGTGATAATAACGTAAAAATTTCGAAAATCTTGCTCGCTCCTTCAAACCTGCAAATACGAGCAAAACTCATTATTCAAAATCATAACTTGATTTTCATAAAACCGTGAACAACCCACGTGAATTTTAACATCCACTGTTTTTTCCAAAATTGGACAGACGTCCATTCTACAATTGTGAAAACTCACATACAGACATTATTTCACCATGTATAATTGTCTACTTTCAATAGTTGCTCAAAATCAAAACATTGTTTTACAAAATATGTTTTAACGTGAAACTCACGTCTATATATATTTTTACTCCCTCGAAAGTATATAAAAATTTGTGAAAGCTTACATATCGAAAATAAATTTTTTCATGAAAGCTCATAGACAAATTTTTTAACAGACGCACGTCTATTCAATAAAATAAAAAAAAATAAAAAAAAAAATTTTCTCTCGTACGAGCATCCACCTTTGAAACGAGAGTTTATTCCATTTTGTGAAATCTCACATATTTAAAAAATAAAATTTCGGTTTTCGTAAAAGCTCATGGACAAAATTTTATATCCTTAGACTCAGGTCTATTTGTTCATTCCTTAAACTAACGAACAAATGAGCATCTATTCCTAAAACAAGGATTTCTTTTCATGGACCTGGACCCGTGAATCCTAAATCGACCAAGGTTCCGTCATCAAATCGGCGGTTCTACACCAATTCATGCTCATCAGATGATGTTGTTGTGGTTCGCTCGCGCAATCGAAAATCCGATAACATCTTATCTTACGACTAAGTTCCATTACTTATTTCGTTCATAACTGGAAAATCACCATCCAGTGCTGACTGAGGAACATGACTGTCCCTCACTAAGCAGGGGACTTAATGTAGATGGTGGATTTTCGACAAAGGCTAAAATCGTAAACCCATAATTATACGAACTTCGATCCAAAGAATCGACGACGTGAGTATTGAGACACGGGTCTCTCATCGAACCTCTGACTGAGAAATATTGTCTCTCAGAGTACATGCAAATATGTAGTCTCTCGACTGGACAACGGTATATCTCATGAATATTGAACACTTCAGTAATTATTTCTATATAAAATCACGAGATTAACGGCTCCTAGACAACTTGCACTACTAGTATAGAGCGATAATGTCTTCAGGATACAAACAACAGTTTTCCCTGACTATATAAAGGATATGAAGCTCCAGCAAACTCATGTCAGAATAATTAATGCTCCTAGACAGCTTGCTTTGCTAGTATAGAGCCATCACTTAATTATTCTTAAATTCTTGGATTCATCCATTGAATTTCTGAAAATATTCAAATATTTTCATAATATTCGTTACTTCAATCTATGGTTCTTCCCAGCAGAATAACGTGGGTTAGTAATAAATATTCAACGCACGGGCGTCTGAGCTACCTCCGAGTAAGCCCCAATTTAAATGGTGCAAGTGTACTCGACGATGATGCACTAACAATCACCGCACGAACGAGTATTTCAAAATACGACGAAACGATGAACCTATGCAAAATAGGAAGGAAAATAATAAATAATTAAAAAATTGACCAAGGAGATGGGAGCATGGGCCCACCGACCGGCCGGCCATGCCGTGGTCAATCCCACGCCAGTTTTATATTTTTATCATATTTTTTGTTATCTTCCTTGATCTCATGAAAATCCTTTCATTTGAACAAATATCCTTCGTTTTGAGGAAACTCCTCAGTTTCATGGTGTTTCCTTCACACTGAGGAAATAATATAAAATTAGGGAAAATATTATGGGACCGTGATTATTGGCCAACCGGCCATGCCTTGATCCCGGCCGGCCCCACACCTCATGGTTCCTCATTATTTTATTATTATTTCCCTAATTTCATGAAAACTCCTTAATTTCATGATATTTTCACAAGCCCATGAAAAATATAATATAAAATTAGGGAAACCCGTGGGATCGGGCCCAAGCCGGCCGGCCATGCCCTAGCCGGTCCCACACGCCCCTTATTTTATTATTATTAATTTTAAGTTTTCCTTGGTCCCATGAAATTCCTTGATTTCATGGTATTTATCTCAAATTATGAAAATTCCTTCAAATCATGGAAAAATACATAAAATTAAGGAAACTCGTGGGACCCGGCCCAAGCCGGCCGTCCATATCCTATCCGGTCCCACACGCCCTTATTTTTATTATTTTAATATTATTTGCTACCTTGGTCCTGGTAGGCCTCGAAAGTGTATGTAAATTTGACATACGTGTAATACCGCAAGTGCACGGCGTCTATCGGAGACGCGGCAAGTACGGGTCGATCCCACAAGGACTTGTGGTGCTTGATTGATCAAGGGCTATGCTAAACTGACTTCAAGAGTGACATGGTGTAGTGACAAGGTAACAAAGATGTTTTGGTGGGCGATACGGCTGAAGTGAAATGTAGTGAAGTGAACCTAAACTAAGGTATAGACAATGGCAAAAAGGGCTTGCTAGGTCTTCAAATCCACCTCTGAATTCTTACTATGTGCTCAACTAGTTGAGTGTCTTGTTCCTATGCCAGGTAAGTATAAAGTGTCAATTTTTACTACCTATTTAGGGAGTTTCTCCTAGTGATAACTTAAATAGCAGCTAAAGCACTAACCCTAAGTACTAGTTGTCTAATTAAGCACAACTAGTCAGGGGAATTAGTATTAAAATTAGAAGCAAGAGCTGAATCACTCTCAACTCAGTATTAACCTAACTACAGTGCATCCATGGCATTGGCATGCACTGTGAGAGAAAAGGGTTGAGGTGTTAAAATTGAAGCTATCTAATACATTGAGCTCTCAAGAACATTCAACACAGTTTAAACACAATTGGGAATTAGGGTTTCAGTGAAACCCTAGCAATTAAATTAAAACATAATAAAATTAACAAAGAACACAGAATTAAACCTAATTGACTGCAGTGGCTAATCCAGGCGTGCGAAAAACATTCACAGACACCTCCTATTTATACATCTGAAAAATATCCCAAACCCTAATTTCTTATAAAATAGAAATTAAATAACAATTACTCTCACCCATACCCTGAATTTTCTCTCTCTTCTGTCAATTTGGCTCTGAGACGCCATGCATGGTGTTTGGTGGAAAACCCTAGCTTCAATCGTCTCAATCCTAGCTTCTAGGTTATGGTAGAAGCTATGGATGGAGAAGGTTGATGCTAGGATGGCGGAGCAGGTAGCTGGGGTGATGATGGGGATGGTGCGTCTGTCAGAGATGGAGAGATGGTGGCGGAGGTGGTGTTGCAGAGGGTTTGGTCGGGGAAGAATGGGTGGTTTCTCTGCAGAGGTCGTGGGAAAGAGGTGAAGAGAAGAAAGAGAAGATGAGGGTGAAATGGCTAGGTCGATGGGGGTATAGGGTTAGGGTAGTTTGGGTGTTGAGCGGGCACAGTGAAGTGTCGATGGGAAGGCATCAGCGAGCGTAGGATCTAGCTGGAGAAGATCTGAACGGTCGAGGGAGAACTGAGGCGATTTTCTGTGGAGCGGGAGTATCAAGACATGATGTGAACGATGGAGCGACCGTAGGATGTAGCTAGACGCGATCTGAATGGCTCGGGATGAACGGGTTCGGATCCGGGTCGTTGGTAGCTCTAGCCCATGTCTTCCTTGTTGGGTTGCAACTGATTTGCGCGCGAGCTTTGGCTATCTGCTCCATAGATGCTCGACTCCAATTCTTCTGCTCTTTTGGCTCCTCAGATTCTCCGAGCTCTATTTATTACCTAAAAACACAAAATTAATTAATACAAATATTTATTCTTGAAAACAAAGAAAACACAGAATCTGGGATAATATCTGATTTCTAAGCGCAAAAGATGAGTAAAATGCCAATAAAAAGGTGTATAAATATGCACTATTTGGCACTCATCAGGTCCCATGGAAACTCTCTCACTTTAAGGAAACTCCTTAATTTCAACAAAATTCCTTGATTTCATGATATTTTCATAAAATCATGAAAAATATTATAAAATTAGGAAAAGGCACCATGGGACCGTGGTCACTGGCCGGACATGCCTTTCCTCCAGCGATCCCACGCCTCATGTTCCTTCATTTTATAATTATTTTCCTTCATCTCATGAAGTTTCCTCAGTTTCAGCAAAACCCTAATTTTGTCATATTTTCTCAAATGGATGCTCAATTGCACGCCAGAAAATATCAAAATTCTCAAGATTGTGACACGGACGTGATGACGACGTGAGCATGTTACCTTGACCGACCAGGGTTGGCTCCTTGGCTCGCAATGAGCCGGTCCCACGTATTTTCACGATTTGACCTAATTTGCGCAATTGCACGTATTAGGTCCAAAACTCTTCCAAACAACTTGGAACTTCATAAGACAATCAATATTTGATCCCATGACTACCCAGGGCCGGTTTCATGACCCCTTGGTCGGTCCCTCACATCTTCATAATTAATTAGGTTTTATTACCTAAGGTTCAGACGAGCATTATTTTAATAAATGATTAAACCAGCATTTAATCATCCTTTCATCAAATCAACTGGTCTTCAGGAGACCTTGATATTTGCTCACGTGAGCATCTGGGTGCTACATGGTTGATCCATAATCCCATGTAGCCGATCCCTCCTTCGCTCCGTGATTAATTTTCAATAAACCATCAGTTAATCATCAATTGATCAAATTAGGGTTTTGAGTCCAAGGTTCATAATTCCAGATTCAAATGCTAATAATTTTACGTTGATCCCGTGATCAACATTTTATTTATCATACTCGGTTCAATTGCCAGTATCTTATTTGGTCATGCTACCAATAATTCATCGAATGAGCAACATTTGCTCAAACCAAGGAATACTGCAGGTTCAACTATCAATATTCAACAATTCATCGAATGAGCAATATTTTCTCATGTTAGCTTATTCACGCATTATATCTCTGTCTCAACAGACATGTTCAATTCATGAGTCTCGGAACATTTCCAAATCATGTTCGACTCAACAAAACAAGGAATCATCGTCCCATGAAGTCAGCAACTGACTAACTAAATACACGTCTGCCTTGCAGACTCCACAATCATACGAGACATCAATCGTGTTACATGGGGGGATATTAACTAGGGTTTTGGTCTCAAGCGGTCTACGGCACACGTGTGTTCATACACACGATGAGAATGTGATCAAGTCGTGCAATCAGTTGAAGGAGTTAACAAAGTAGTGGATGGAAAATCAACCAAGTCTCCGCACGTTGAGCAACTGGTTTTAACACGATTTCCACTTCCCCATTCTTTGATTCCATCAACTGTCACACTTCATGAGATCATGGTGTTTTCAATTCCAAAGAATATAAATAAATCTCTCGAATCATGATTGAAAGAAGGACAATCTCACGTCAAATGTATAACACGAGATTAACAACCCAACTCTCAAAGAGATCAAATTCAATCATTCGAATTTATCTTATTTTCGAATACACAACACACCTACAATCTTCGATCACCATTGATCTCACACATTTCTCAGCTTCCCTCCTACAGACCGACCTATCCTCTCTTGTGACCGAATTTACTCTGGAACAGCTATTGTCTTGGTTTAGGCCGGAGTACTACAGATTGATCTCTCGAATTCAAAGCACTCCCTTCTTGCAGTGTATCTGTGTGAGGTTAAGCATTTCGCTCGGTTCAAGGAGTCTCCTCCGTGCGATCATCTCCTCAATTCCGTAAAAACCAGCAAATCATTTTTCCCCATCTACAGATTGGCGACCACAGTGGGAGATCCTTCTCTCAGTTGCAATTCACAATTTCATCAAAGATGGTCGATTATGGGGAGGTCTCATAAACATCCAATCTCAATTTATTATCTCATATTGGCGAATTTCTTCCAATTACTACTAAACTCGGCTGGCCTGGTCAAGCTCCCACAGTGGGTATGAACACTCAAAGCTCAACCACCAATGCTAATCTGATGAAAATCCTAAATGATATAGTAACAAATCAAGCGGAAATTGTTAAGATATAGAACGATGAGTTCGCCCTTTTGAAAGTTATTACAGATCAGTTATCAAGGGAACCAACATATGATCGCTCTAAGAATAATGTTGCTGGTAATCCTTCCTATGTTACCAATGGTGTTGCTTTCTATTATAAGATCCACACCTCGACCAACGACGACGAAGAAAAATTCCACACCCATTCTAAGCGCAAAAGGCTCCACCAATATAACTTGGACGTTCGTGAAAGCTCGGAACAATTCTCAAGGATTCATAAAGAAGACCCGTCCATTTTGGCACGCTTCAATCAAGAACCTTACGATGAAGGGATAATGTCATTTTATAAATCCCTTTTGGAGGATTTACATTCTCGGATCGTAGCCGAAGCAACTGATCGATCGGCTTCTGCTCTACTCAGCAAATCCGAGCCATTTCAGAATAAAGAAGTTTGCAAGGGTATAAGGAAAAACGAGTATTCTTCCAATCCGAAACTCAACCTCCATCCTTCCATGAACGTTGTTGCTGAAAGAAGTTAAAGGAAAACCGAGGCACATCAACACAGGCATGCTTCTCCAGTATCCCAGGCTCTTCCACAAAGGAAGGATAATCAAACCCGAAATGCACAAATGTCGACTCAATGACAAAAATGACCAGACAGATCCAGACTTCCCTCTTCCCATTGAAAAAGTGATCGAGTTGATAGAAGGCTGGATCCAAGATGGTGCAATCAAATTTCCATATGTCAGGAAAAAGCCTACTGAAGAAGAAATGGAGAATCCTCGTTATTTTCGCTTTCATAGGTTCGTCAATCATCCAACAAGCGACTGCAAGGTTTTGAAGCGCATCTTCAAGGAAAAGGTCGAATCAGAGAACTTAACCTGGGGACCGAAGGTGCACATGGATCCTCTCTCGTCGGGACTTTCTATCTCTCGAATAACTCACAAATAAGCGGTTCATGGTCGAACATATATGTAAAATGTTATATTCGTCGAAGGAACAAAGGAAAGACATGTTCACAACACTGAATCACATCATGCCAGGGAGAAGACTGTCCATTTCCGGAAATACTCCCTGGCCTTGACCCACGCACAAGGAGAGATGCACGACCGTGGACTGCTTACCAAAGTCGATCCCAAAGGAAACAAATTTGGAAGAACGTTGATCCGCCATCAACATAATTCCACCGAAGACTCTTAGATCCGCAGGAATCACTCGAAAAGAAGCTACTCATGTTCCATATCAATCAAGAATCATGAAGGAACGCTCTGAGATGCCTATGGCTACATTTCTCTCAAGATGAAAATAGACAGCAGCCAAGTTTTCATAGTCAAGGAAGATCCGGGATATGACACGATCCTCGGACGAACATGGATCCATGCTGAAAAGATAACTACTGACAAAACGCCTTTGTTTTCACATATCTCCAACGAAGAAGGTTCGATCCAGGGGATTTGGTGAGCGCTTCGTCGTCATGGCACTAGGAGGAATTTCTAATGAGGTTGAAACAATAACCCTAAGAAGATGCATTTACATTTCTCAAAACATTCTGCACTCAGGCAAGTCTTATTCCTCCTATGTCCATATCATATATTCTCCTACATGCTCTTCTAGCATGGGGACTCAATTCCGCTAACAACTTAGCCGCTGCAAGATGTCATGAATGAATATCTTCACCACAACAATATTTTACCAAGTGGTCGCACCTCTTCGAATAGAGCATCTCACTGGAATGTTCATTTTAGAAACGATATGCAATCATGACAAGGAATGTCTTGGATGTACTCCTGTTCTGCATTCAGAAATGTCCACCACCGAATTATGGAAAAGTGCTGATGCCTGTACGAGCATGAATACTCACACGTTAGAGGACTGATGAAGGAAAAGTCAAACAGAAGATATTCAGGGGCAAGACAATCATGCCTAAGAAGTTCTCTCAAGGGGTCTGATGCTTTGACCCTCAAGCATCTGAAGTTTGAAGCATGATTTTCTTAATTTATTCGTGTTTTGATCAATCCCTCCAAAGCATATGCAATACTTGCATTCAGTAGTTGAATCTCTTTCAGCAATCAACATCAGTTTATTTAATGAAAATCTTTATCAAACCAAAAGAAAATCCCAACAACTATCAATCGCCTACTTTTCCAAGGCCAACTGAAAATCAAAACCTCTCATCTCTGAGTGTTATATTGTTTGGAATCCTTCAGATTGTACTCCCAATCAAAGAGTACACCTTCTATAATGACGCCTCTAGCTTCAACACAAATATCTCGACGATGATATACTGATTCACCATCGACACGATCAAAGTGAAACTGAACTACAATCGCTGAGTCCTCCAAGGCAAGACTTCTGAAGCAGATGCAACATCATTCATCCATCGATGGCGAGAATTCCTTCAACATGCACCGGGGACTTGATCTTATAGGACAAGATTCAAGACAAAGCAAGTCATTGCAACCTGATAAGATTCCATGAAAACTTTATCAAAGGAATCTCTCTACATCACAAGCCCCTGCACGACTGAGGAACTACCCATCTTCACCGATCACACCCAGAATGGAGACCGCTGCTGCTATCTGCCACAACAACGTCGACTCACTGACGAAGCCAGTTCACAGTAAAGTCATATTGATCAGGAAAATTTGGGTTGTACTCCCAGTACACCTACATCTTAGGGATGCGCAAACCTTCAACTAGTTCGTGAATGTAAAGGCTCACTGGATAGAGGAGTAAAGGCTATGTCGATAAATCATGATTCTAACCTTTTCAATCTCTGAAGTAACTTCGACCATAGTATCGGCATCAACAAGGATATTTGGAGGAACTCCGTTCATGGTCTCAGCATCAACAAGAATTTCTGGAGAGAATTCAATCGTGATCCCAGCATCAACAACAGTCTCAGGTGCAACATCCGGCTTCATCAACTAACCAATCTCTGAAGTGTTACACATGAAGCAGACTTCTTCAATAACTAATGATTCATATAAAGATGTGTAGACCTGATAAAATGCTCACATGAAAGTCTTCCCAAAGCATGCACGACTGGTGGGCATAATCCAAAGTCTTCAACAAGATGTTCTCATCACCTCCACAAATGAGATACAACACACTTCAGTCCATGGGTTTACAAAAACGTACCAATGGGTGAGGAATGGGACAATGCTTCCTCAACAAAAGATGTTCGTCTACGTCTTTTGTACAACATACCAAAAGTACTCATCAATCGGACATACTAGCTGAAAGATACGGCCTTTACCGCCAGGTCTACGAAATCTGAAAAATTTATACAGGATTACAAATTACAAATGTGCACGCTTCGTTGGCTGGCATCTACAACTCCAAATTGAGTGATTCTTTTCTCATGTGATAACCCAGTCTCTTAGCTTCAAAAGTTGGGGTCAAGCATCGAATTCCGACGTCGTATGAGGTTCCTACAGCTTCCAGAACAAACAACATGCAAGCAGCAATTCTTAGACGGGATTCATAACTTCCACAGTCGATCGGTGTCCACCAGGTCTTTCCACTAAGTACTTCATCAAGGTACCTCCGACTTCGACCACCTAGGTATTTACATCAATTTTCTACCTGGGTCCTCTATCCAAGTCCTGCCAGAAGAAGAGAAAACGAAAAGGAAATATTTAACAAAATACCGGGGACTTACAGTCCACTGATCATGACGATCTGTTTCACAGTCCAAGACCCGTGGCACCAGACTCTTATGTGCTAATCATTCATCATAAAAGGAATGCTATCACCGGGACATGAAACCATGGTCATTACATCACCTCTCTTGAAAGCAACCTCATGCTATGGTCCCGTGACCAGGGTTTCAGAAGTGATGTTTCTACTACTGACAGAAGATGACACTACAAGCACCACCATGCTCATGTATCAATCAAGGTTTCCTGATCTCAAATGAATCAATGACATTAAAATCCTTCAACAATCGTTCAAGACACAAGCGAATGGTCTAAAGACACAATAGGAGTGTTTTACAACAAGCTTGTCTGAGAAGATTTTACTATGCCTTTTACAAAACGATGAACTGGGAGAAATTGGTGATGAATCAAGGGTTGATTTATATACCATTCTCTTTTTATGGATGTTATCTACAACATATCAAAATTTCATAGCAATTGGAGGAACGAGCAAAGAAATGTGGCTGAAACTTTGGACTACATGCCAGCTGAAAAATTTCTGAAGGTCTCCTGGAAGTTTACTGTTTCGCTGATTTCGGCCCTTAAACATGCTCAAAACTCAAAAAGATTTTTTGATAAAGCTTGGAAATTTCCTGGGCATGAGAAAGCATGGGTAAATCACGAAAATCCGACATCAGACGAAAATTCTACAGCGTTTTCATTAAAAGGCGAGTTCTAAATTTTCTGGTGACGTATTTCGGCAAAATTTTCATTCATTCATATGGGTCCTCGTTCATTCATTCACAAATCAGCAACCTCATACTTCTATGAAGAAAATATACGATGGGTACTTACCGGAGTGGTCCCTAAAGTGCTCAAAAGACCGGAATTTCCAACATCACCATTGGAGACATCATTGCTTTCATTCGGTTTCGAAATCCGTGGTTTTCTTCTTCACCATCCTCCGAAGAAAAATGGGCATCATCAGTACTCCCTCGTTCCATGGAAATCTCCTCCTGAATACATCAACAACAATTAGTGAGATTTGAAGACCATCAAGGCTCGATGAAGCAAAATTCTGAAAGGAAATAACAAACCTTTGTTTCATGATCCTAATTGCACGGACAAGAAAAGTCATGATGTGAGAAGAGTTAACAACTCACCGAAGAAGCGACTGGGGACTGCACCTTATTCGGTATCATCCTATAATTCCTCCCCGCTTCGCCTTCTCCACCCCGGAGACCTGTCTTGCACGTCCGAGAAGTCTACATGGATTCGATATCTCACATCGCGTCTACAAAAATGGTAATCCTCAACTCTTACCTATTTACTAAGTTTCACGAACTTAGTGATAATAACGTAAAAATTTCGAAAATCTTGCTCGCTCCTTCAAACCTGCAAATACGAGCAAAACTCATTATTCAAAATCATAACTTGATTTTCATAAAACCGTGAACAACCCACGTGAATTTTAACATCCACTGTTTTTTCAAAAATTGGACAGACGTCCATTCTACAATTGTGAAAACTCACATACAGACATTATTTCACCATGTATAATTGTCTACTTTCAATAGTTGCTCAAAATCAAAACATTGTTTTACAAAATATGTTTTAACGTGAAACTCACATCTATATATATTTTTACTCCCTCGAAAGTATATAAAAATTTGTGAAAGCTTACATATCGAAAATAAATTTTTTCATAAAAGCTCATAGACAAATTTTTTAACAGACGCACGTCTATTCAATAAAAAAAAAAAAAAAAAAAAAAAAACTTTTTCTCTCGTACGAGCATCCACCTTTAAAACGAGAGTTTATTCCACTTTGTGAAATCTCACATATTTAAAAAATAAAATTTCGGTTTTCGTAAAAGCTCATGGACAAACTTTTATATCCTTAGACTCAGGTCTATTTGTTCATTCCTTAAACTAACGAACAAACGAGCGTCTATTCCTAAAACAAGGATTTCTTTTCATGGATCTGGACCCGTGAATCCTAAATCGACCAAGGTTCCGTCATCAAATCGGCGGTTCTACACCAATTTATGCTCATCAGATGCTGCTGCTGTGGTTCGCTCGCGCAATCGAAAATCCGATAACATCTTATCTTACGACTAAGTTCAATTACTTATTTCGTTCATAAATGGAAAATCACCATCTAGTGCTGACTGAGGAACATGATTGTCCCTCACTAAGCAGGGGACTTAATGTAGATGGTGGATTTTCGACAAAGGCTAAAATCGTAAACCCATAATTATACGAACTTCTGATCCAGAAATCAGACGTGAGTATTGATACACGGGTCTCTCATCGAACCTCTGACTGAGAAATACTGTCTGTCAGAGTACATGCAAATATGTAGTCTCTCGGCTAGACAATGGCATATCTCATGAATACTGAACACTTCAGTAATTATTTCTATATAGAATCACGAGATTGACGGCTCCTAGACAACTTGCTCTGCTAGTATAGAGCGATAACGTCTTCGGGATACAAACAACAGCTTTTCCCCGACTATATAAAGGATATGAAGCTCCTAAGCAAGCTCATGTCGAATAATTAATGCTCCTAGACAAATTTTGCTTTGCTAGTATAGAGCCATCAGTTAATTATTCTTAAATTCTTGGATTCATCCATTGAATTTAAAAAATATTCAAATATTTTCATAATATTCGTTACTTCAATCTATGGTTCTTCCCAGCAGAATAACGTGGGTTAGTAATAAATATTCAACGCACGGGCGTCTGAGCTACCTCCGAGTAAGCCCCAATTTAAATGGTGCAAGTGTACTCGACGATGATGCACTAACAATCACCGCACGAACGAGTATTTCAAAATACGACGAAACGATGAACCTATGCAAAATAGGAAGGAAAATAATAAATAATTAAAAAATTGACCAAAGCACTGGGAGCATGGGCCCACCGACCGGCCGGCCGTGCCGTTATCAATCCCACGCCAGTTTTATATTTTTATCATATTTTTTGTTATCTTCCTTGATCTCATGAAAATCCTTTCATTTGCACAAATATCCTTCGTTTTGAGGAAACTCCTCAGTTTCATGGTGTTTCATTCACACTGAGGAAATAATATAAAATTAGGGAAAATATTTTGGGGCCGTGATTATTGGCCAACCGGCCATGCCTTGATCTCGGCTGGCCCCACACCTCATGGTTCCTCATTATTTTATTATTATTTCCCTAATTTCATGAAAACTCCTTAATTTCATGATATTTTCACAAACCCATGAAAAATATAATATAAAATTAGGGAAACCCGTGGGACCGGTCCCAAGCCGGCCGGCCATGCCCTAGACGGTCCCACATGCCCCTTATTTTATTATTATTAATTTTAAGTTTTCATTGGTCCCATGAAATTCCTTGATTTCATGGTATTTCTCTCAAATTATGAAAATTCCTTCAAATCATGGAAAAATACATAAAAAATACATAAAATTAAGGAAACTCGTGGGACCGGGCCCAAGCCGGCCGTCCATGCCCTATCCGGTCCCACACGCCCTTATTTTTATTATTTTAATAATATTTGCTTCCTTGATCCCATGGAAACTCTCTCACTTTAAGGAAACTCCTTAATTTCAACAAAATTCCTTGATTTCATGATATTTTCATAAAATCAAGAAAAATATTATAAAATTAGGAAAAGGCACCATGGGACCGTGGTCACTGGCCGGACATGCCTTTGCTCCAGCGATCCCACGCCTCATGTTCCTTCATTTTATAATTATTTTCCTTCTTCTCATGAAGTTTCCTCAGTTTCAGCAAAACCCTAATTTTGTCATATTTTCTCAAATGGATGCTCAACTGCACGCCAGAAAATATCAAAATTCTCAGGATTGTGACACGGGCGTGTTGATGATGTGAGCATGTACCTTGACCGACCAGGGTTGGCTCCTTGGCTCGTAATGAGCCGGTCCCACGTATTTTCACGATTTGACCTAATTTGCGCAATTGCACGTATTAGGTCCAAAACTCTTCCAAACAACTTGGAACTTCATGAGACGATCAATATTTGATCCCGTGACTACCCAGGGCCGGTTTCATGACCCCTTGATCGGTCCCTCACATCTTCATAATTAATTAGGTTTTATTACCTAACGTTCAGACGAGCATTATTTTAATAAATGATTAAACCAGCATTTAATCATCCTTTCATCAAATCAACTGGTCTTCAGGAGACCTTGATATTTGCTCACGTGAGCATCTGGGCGTTACATGGTTGATCCATAATCCCATGTAGCCGATCCCTCCTTCGCTTCGTGGTTAATTTCAATAAACCATCAGTTAATCATCAATTGATCAAATTACGGTTTTGAGTCCAAGGTTCATAATTCCAGATTCAAATGCTAATAATTTTACGTTGATCCCGTGATCAACATTTTATTTATCATACTCGGTTCAATTGCCAGTATCTTATTTGGTCATGCTACCAATAATTCATCGAATGAGCAACATTTTCTCAAACCAAGGAATACCGCAGTTCAACTATCGCATTCAACAATTCATCGAATGAGCAATATTTGCTCATGTTAGCTTATTCACGCATTATATCTCTCGTCTCAACAGATGTGTTCAATTCATGAGTCTCGAACATTTCCAAATCACGTTCGACTCAACAAAACAAGGACTCATCGTCCCATGAAGTCAAAGAATCGACTAACTAAATACACGTCTGCCTTGCAGACTCCATAATCATACGAGACATCAATCGTGTTACATGGGGGGATATTAACTAAGGTTTTGGTCTGGCGGTCTACGGCACGTGTTTTCATACACGCGATGAGAATGTGAGCAAGTCGTGCAATCAGTTGAAGGAGTTAACAAAGTAGTGGATGGAAAATCAACCAAGCCTCCGCACGTTGAGCAACTGGTTTTAACACGATTTCCACTTCCACATTCTTTGATTCCATCAACTGTCACACTTCATGAGATCATGGTGTTTTCAATTCCAGCAATATAAATAAATCTCTGAATCATGATTGAAAGAAGGACAATCTCACGTCAAACAGACAACACGAGATTAACAACCCAACTCTCAGCAGAGCAAATTCAATCATTCAGAATTTATCTTATTTTCAGAATACACAACACACCTACAATCTTCGATCACCATTGATCTCACACATTTCCCATCTTCCCTCCTACAGATCGACCTATCCTCTCTTGTGACCAAATTTACTCTGGAACGGCTATTGTCTTGGTTTAGGCCGGAGTACTACAAATTGATCTCTCGAATTCAAAGAACTCCCTTCTTGCAGTGCATCTGTGTGAGGTTAAGCATTTCGCTCGGTTCAAGGAGTCTCCTCCGTGCGATCATCTCCTCAATTTCGTAAAAACCAGCGAATCATTTTTCCCCATCTACAGTCGATATGCGACATGGAGACATTTGAGCCCAGAAAAAGCCCACAGGCCACAGCCGAACCACGACTCAAGAACTGTTGAGAGTTTGCTGCCATGTTTTCAATCAACTCTCTAGCTTGTGCCACCGTCTTGCTCACTAGTGCACCACCACCCGCAGCGTCAAGAAGATTCCTATCACTTGATTGGAGTCCTTCATAGAAGTATTGTATGATCATAGCGTCACTGAATTGGTGGTGAGGGCAACTTGCCACCAATCTCTTGTATCTTTCCCAACATTCATATTGAGATTCTCCCCATTTTGCTTCATCCCACAAATCTCCTTTCGAATTTGAGTATCCTTTGATACAGGAAAATATCTCTCTAAAAATAGTTTCTTCAGCCCATTCCATGTCGTGACACTTCCGGAAGGCAAATAGTACAACCAATCCTTAGCATAATACATCAAAGAGAAACGAAAAACTTTCAACATTGCACCGTCCGCCTCAATATCCGCTGGAAACATGGCCATGACAATGGTATGGAAGTCCATAAGATGCTTGTTTGGGTCTTCATTCACCATGCCATGGAACTTTGGTAATTCTCTAAGCAACCCCGGCTTGATCTCAAAAGTAGTGTTTGTTTGAATACACTCCTGTTGTGTATCAAGCCTATGAGAAGCAAAGTCCTTGAGTGAACGATTTGCATCACCCATTGCTTCTTCTTCTTCTTCAAAAGGTGGTTCTTGTTCACCCAGAACCTCTTGTTCTAAAACTTCTTCTTCTTGCTGGAAAGTCCCTTCTTCTACTTCCAACTCTTGTTCTTTCGTTGTGTCTTGACTTGGTTGGAGTAGTGTGCCTCTTCGAGTAGCTATCCCGCACCTTGGATAATTCCAATCTTTAGAAGCCAAGGATTAGGTACCTGAAAACAATTCTCGCAAACAAGTGAGAAACAAGACAAGAAAACAAGAAGCAAAGTTAAAAGCAAAAACAAAAATAAGAAACTAAAAACTTTATAACTAGCCGTATGCCTCCCCGACAGAGGCGCCAAAATTTGATCGCTGTCGTATGCATCAAAATTAATTTCACTTTCCTAAAGTATATGATAAGAAAGAGTTCGTTTCCACAGAGAGGAATTGTAGTTATTATGTATTCAATTTCCTAAAGTAACCAATTAGGGGATTTTTGTTTTATGTAAGCAATAAAAGTAAATAAAAAAAAAACAAAGTAAATTGTAGAAAGTAATCAATGAGAGAAAGATATTGGTCAAGGAATTCATCTTCAATCTTAAACATGTGCTTGCATATATGATTAGAATTACAATTTAATCTCTTTTATTATCAAAAGCCTAGAGAATCAAAAGAGCAAGATAATCTATTAATTTCCTAAGCTCATCAACACACACATTAGAGCTGCGTATGTGAATTCTACCTAAAGAATAACCTAACGCCTTGCGCTAATTAAGTTCAATTCCTAGGAGCATTAAGTTTCAGAAATAGGCTAATCAATGCAATTGTCATATATTGCGCATAACAATTCGGACAATGGTCAAACTCTACATATGATTACGAGAGTGTATCACTACAAACCGTAAACATATTATGCTACTTGTATTCAGGGTTTTTCGCTCGATGAAAAACCCAAAAATAGCTATGGACAAGGATGCAAGTTCAATTAATTGGCCACTTAACAAACCAAACATCTAAGTCCTATCACAATACATCAATAATGTGGTTATTAAAACAGTAGAGATGTGATCGATAATCAAGAGAGAAAACTAATACATAACATAAGCACAAGTTGTAGAAATAGGACTACATCCTTAACCAATAATGAATAAATTAGCTACTCATAGCTATGGAGTTCATCATAAAAATATTAATTGAATAGAAGAAGATGAAACAAAAGCAAACCCTAGTAGCGTAAACAAAAGCGGATCTCTCCTTAGCTCCCAGAATAAAACGTGATATGAAAGTTGTAGAAGTCTCCTTTTATAATCCTTTCCTTTCCAAAACTAGGTCAAGTCTTCAAAAGTCCATTAGATGAAAATCCACCAAGCCCATATGTGATAAAACCCATGTAGAAATTATACCAAAAATATGTCGTCAGAAAACTGGTGTCACGCCGGAAGTTGGTCGGAAAAGTCGTCGGAAGAGAGCTCAGGTGACCGATAGAGTCCACCAGGTCACCGGTCAAATCTCAGGTCAACTAAGTTAACTCGGGTCAAGCATCGAGTTATGCCGAGTCAGCTGAGTCAAGTCAGAGTCAGCTATCTTCATCTGATTGGGCTGAGTTGATATTGGCCAAGACCAAGGCCATTGGAGCCTTCCACAGGCCATGGCCTGCTGTTGCACACTCATTGTGCATCACTACTGCACATCCAGCCATGATGGCTGTCCATCCTGTATCTTTACCAGCTTACACATGCATCTACACTTTCCATTCATCCTTCAGCCAACTATTGCAGACTCAAACACCACCATCTCCTCAGCTATGTGTACTGCAACATTACCAGTACTACAACTGCAACACAGACTTGTTCTTTGTCCCTGTTACATAGCTCTACCATCTCAAGCTCCACTTGCTCTCCCAGCTACGGCAGCTGCAACTGCAACTTCAGATTATCACAAGCATATGTCGCTTTAACTCCATTTGTAATCCCATTCTGCTCACATCCACCAGTGCCTTCATTTCAGCTGCAACTCAGTTAAGAGGCAAACCATCTGCAACAGCAGTTCACCACAGACCACCACCAGACCTAAGTATACATCTAACCATTACAGCAATTCAATACTGCCACCAGACCCATTCAAATCAATCACTTCTACCACTTCCAACAACATATGTAGCTTCATGCATGTAATGCCTCAAATTCATTACCGCCAGATTCATTCCATCATCCCCTGTAACTACAACATAGCATTCATTCTTGAGCCAACCCCCAATCACGGACTGCAACACAAGAGTCGCCTCCAGCACTCAGCTCAAAACATCACCATCTGACCCTAGGCATTCATCTAAAGAACATCACAACCTAACTCCATCTGATGTACATCATCTCGAACCCATAAGAAGCCCCGACCAATATCAACTCTGCCAGCTCCATCTACTTGTTCTTTCTCGCTGAGTCTTGTCAGACAAAAACCCATTTTGTTCACGGCAACAAAGCCTTCAGTTCCACCCCTCTTCCATTGACCCTCACGGCTAAATCCAACAACCAAACTCAAGCCACGAACTGGTCCTTGCTGCTTTTAAAAACTCTCTTCAACCCATCAACACATTCCAAGGTTCAAATGTGGCAACTCTTGGTTCCCTTCCTCCTAGCTTCAGTTTGACTGCATAACCTCAAACCCACTGTACTGCAGTTCAGCTGCAACAGCTTCCGTTCCTGCGACACTAACTTTCCATCTCCAGCTGCACAAAAATAGCTCATTCACGCCAGCCAGTTCACTAGTTTCCTTCTCAATCATTCACCATTGCCATTGCTCATTCCATTTCTTGCACAGACGTCGAACCATGGCTAGTAGCTGCAAACAATCAAACACAACTGCACTTTTCTTTCTCTACCTCGACTGCCAATGAACCTCTTATCTACCATGTAACTTCCAAGTTCTTCATTGCCTTCTTACAGCTGCCAAATACGCCCCCAAGACTCTCCCAGATTTGAACACAAGAACTCCGTCAAACTTTGAGCAGCAGGCTGGTCACAGCTGAGCTTGAAGTAAAACTATATTCATTCAGGCATTTCTGCAAATACTTGATGTGTCTGACTTTAACAATGATGAACAACTACAATTTCGATGCCTAAACATTTCCACATCTCCTTCCATGCAAATTCATACAAAACCCATTCATTATAATCATCAAGAGACTCGAAATCACCCATTAATCTCTCCGTTCATAACTCACAATCAATAGCAGTAGGTTCTTCTTCTTCCCTGTTTCTTGACTGTAATAGCTTGAGTTTCTTCATGCTGTTTCCTGGCCATAATTCTTTTCAGTCTACGCCTGAAATCCAACCTAACTCAGCCTAAAATTCGTACCCACTTATTCTAATCAAACCGGACTCTAATTGCTCCGTAATCTTCCCCAATCAGCTATAAACATCAGCAGCAGAAACCCTTGTTTCTTCCCTGAATTATCACTTCAAACTCACAAAATCATCACAGATTCGAACCCTAGATCATTACTTCTCCATCATTGAACATCATCATATTCAGTTCTTCATCATCTTCCATCTCAGTTATGGCCACAAACCCATTACAAATTCTTCCACCACAATAGCCATCTCTCCCTGCATCTCTCGATCTCTCTGATAAAATGGTGCCGCCATGAGTTCTCTATTTCAGGCAGAGAGAAAACTAAATGAGGGCTTCTCTGAATTTTAGGTGTTTGTGTAGGAATTGTAGATGGATATGGCCACCCAGATAAGGCAGATAAGGGGTAACCAAGGTGATTCTAGGCACCACTCATCAGATAAGGGCCATCATGGTTGTTTGGCCCCCTTTGCTTCTCTAGACTAAGTTGTAGTGGAAGTCTTCTATCGTCGGCTTGGCTCAGAGTCGCTCTCAATAACAGTTGCACATGAAATGGCGTTTTTTCCTTTTACACTCCAAATGGACGATTTCTTCTTTTTTTGCTCATAATGACTCCAACATACCTAAACACTCAAAAGCAAACATAAGATACATAATTTACAAGAAAACTCACAAAGAAAGCATAAACAATAGATATATATCACGGTGTTTTACAACACCTATCAAATTCCCCCACACTTAGACTTTGCTAGTCCTCGAGCAAATCAAATAAAATAATTCTAAAACATACATACAACTCCGTGTCGTCGAGGCTACGGTCACACTTAGCACATATAACAAGCCTTTAAACCCCTAGGTGTCCCTAGTGGACGAGTTATAGTCTCGTGAGGGTTTACTAGAGATATACCCACAAAACCTACTTTTCCAACTTACTAGTTCTCTGTAATGATAGCATCCAACGCGGTAAGAAGACATAGAGATTTTGCACACTAGTCATAAGAAGTTAGACACATATATGAACACAATCTCATCCTTAAAAGTTGAGAGAGAAATAACCATCCCTTATCGAAAGAAATTCGGGTTCGGAGTGATCAAAAGTCTCGACTCTGCCTCACAAGAAAGGGTTTTATGAAGTTTCTCTCAATAATAAATAGCTTTTTATGGGTCACACATGTGTCCAGGTAGGAGTGAAGAGAGAATCCTGCGACATGTTGAATGGTAGGAAGGCAAAACCCTCCGAATTGTTTTGAAAACCCACATCTTTTATCATTTTTGAAAACCCATTTTTCTGACGATCTCTAAGAAAGGAAATCAACCATTTAACGAAGGTGGGAATATGCTTACTTACCTCGTTATCCCTTCAACGTGCAGCTAGCACCACTCTCACAACATCCATAGAAACTTCTTCGGTCTTCAATCGGTGTTTTCATCTTCGTCTTCGGTCTTCAACTCTTGATGATAACTCTTGAACTTCGTAGAATCTTGACAATGTAACTTTTTTTCTCTAAATCCTTATTGCTTGCAACTTCTTTGTAGATATTCCTTCTTCCATTGGCTTTATTGAAAGAATACAAACCTAAAACGAACTATACAAACCCAAAATATGATACAATGAATTTTTCTTGTCTTTTTTTTTTTTTTTTTTTTTTTTTCAAGACAAGAAAAATAAAACAAATACAAAACGAAAAAAAAACAAAATAATAAAACTAATAATGCACCTAACAAAATTTTCTCTTGTTTTTTTTTTTTTTTTTCAGACAAGAGAAAATAAAATACAAATAAAAATGTAAGTACAAAGGCCATGGTGTAAGTACTTTACCGCTTGATTCTTCACAACTTGTATGTCTCGATATCATAAACTTCTCGAACTCTCATCTTTATAATCTTCGCTCTTGTACAATAGTCTTCAACTTGTAAAAATTCTGCTCCTTGTCTTGTTGCTATACTTGAATCTGAAATTTGCTCATTTCTGTACTATTGCTTGTAAACCTTGAACGTCTTCAACTTTCCTTTGAATTCGTGATGCTCCTCTTGTTGATGATGATGGTGTTTCTATGGACCTGTTGGTGTAGAGAGAAATAAAGTAGATGGTGCTAACTGTGAACAAGATTACAAGTGGTATGTAAGTTAGCAATTCGATGTCACCATCATGGTTGATAAAAATAGCACTCAAGAGATCAAAGTAGTGCTTCTATTGGTGTGAGGTTGGGTAGCTCACCATTCTACCCGGAATTAACGTACGGTGACACACACTCTAAAAGCACATATTTTTGAAGGTCGGTGCCTCACATTATGTAACATGGGTAGTCTCCACTGTAGGGGACCACTACTCTAATACCGAATTCAGTCTGCACCTTATTTGCCACTAAATCCAACTTTAACTCTCATACAATTAAGAAACCCGATCATGTTCTCTGTCATCTCTAAGTTCAGTCACTCTTATGAGATTCTCAATGTAATCTTAGCGACATGTATACTATGTGACTCTAAACTAACCACAAGTTGGAGTTATTTATTCACTAGTTTACACAAAAGTTGAAAAATTTATGAAAAATTTACAATGCAAAGGCTTAACCACTCCCCCACACTTAAACTTTACATTGTCCTCAATGTAAATTGAATCGTCCAAAGAAAGTCAAGGTGGGAAATCATAACTGAAAAGTGACAAAAAATCAGAAAAAGTAAAAACATGACAAGAAAAGAAAATAAAAGATAAGAGATACAAAACCTATGGGTTGCCTCCCATTTAGCGCTTGGTTTAAAGTCGTCAGCCCGACTATCTCCTTGCTTTCTATGACTCCTCCAGAGGGAGTACTTCCACAAGATTAACTCCTTCCAAGACATCTGAAGAGAAGTTATCATAATATGGTTTCAACCGATGCCCATTTACTTTAAGTTCATTTCCTGTAGCTAAACTACGAATTTCCACTGCACCATGAGAAAACACATTAGTCACAATAAAAGGTCCAATCCAACGTGACCTTAATTTACCCGGAAATAATTGCAAGCGAGAATTAAACAAAAGCACTTTCTGCCCAATGCAAAATTGTTTCTTTGTAATCATATTATCATGAAATGCCTTCATCTTTTCCTTGTAAATTCGTGAGCTTTCAAATGCATCATTGCGAATCTCCTCTAGCTCTTGAAGTTGCAACTTCCTTTGCCTTCCAGCACCATCCAACTCCATATTGCATTGCTTAATAGCCCAAAATGCCTTATGCTCAATTTCCACGGGTAAGTGACAAGGTTTACCATAAACAAGCCTAAAGGGAGACATCCCAATAGGTGTCTTGTATGTGGTTCTATACGCCCACAAAGCATCATTAAGTCGCACACTCCAATCCTTCCTTGTTGGATTCACCGTATTCTCTAGAATAGATTTCACCTCTCGGTTGGAAACCTCGGCTTGTCCATTTGTTTGTGGATGGTAAGGTGTTGCAATCCTATGCGACACATTGTACTTCCTTAACAAGTTTTGCAAGAACCTATTTTTGAAGTGTGAACCTCCATCGCTAATTATAGCCCTTGGAATGCCAAACCTTGCAAATATATTAGCTTGCACAAAATCTGAAACAACTTTAGAATCATTAGTTGGGGTGGCCTTAGCTTCCACCCATTTCGAGACATAATCCACAACAAGCAAGATATAATAATTCCCACTAGAATTGACAACAGGGCCCATAAAATCAATTTCCCATACATCAAAAACCTCAACAAATTGAATAATAGTTTGTGGCATTTGATTTCGAGCACCTAGATTGCTTGTTCTTTGGCACCTATCACATGTGGTACAAAATGCATGTACATCCTTAAACAAAATTGGCCAATAGAAACCACATTCTAGTATCTTGAGAGCGGTTCTCTTTCTCCCAAAGTGTCCTCCACAAGCATATGAGTGGCAAAAAGACAAGATAAAATTAAATTCAAATTCGGGAACACACCTACATATTACTTGGTCACTACAATGTTTCCATAAGTATGGATCATCCCATATGTATTGGTTTCCTAAATTCTTAAGTTTGTCCCTCTCAGCACGAGACAAGTTCTTTGGGATTTGTTTAGAAACTAAGTAATTAACAATATCAGCGTACCATGGTTCTCCAAAGGCAATTGAGAATAGTTGCTCATCCGGGAAACTTTCACGCAACGGGATAGTTTCCTTGTCCATATCAAGACAGCTCAAGTGATCCGCAACGGTGTTCTCAATTCCTTTCTTGTCTTTGATCTCAATATCAAACTCTTGCAAGAGTAATATCCATCAGATAAGCCTCGGTTTCGCCTCTTTCTTTGTAAGCAAGTACTTAAGCGCTGCATGATCAGAAAAGACAACAACTTTTGTACCAATTAGATAAGAGCGAAACTTTTCTAAAGCAAAAACAATGGCTAACAACTCTTTTTCAGTGGTTGTGTAGTTTTGTTGGGCCTCATTTAACGTTCTAGAAGCATAATAAATGGCATGAGGTATCTTCCCCACACGCTGCCCAAGCACCGCACCAACCGCATAGTCACTTGCATCACACATGAGCTCAAAAGGCTTGCTCCAATCCGGTGGTTTAATGATAGGGGCTGAAATCAAAAGTTCTTTCAAACGATTGAATGCCGCCATACACTTTTCATCAAAGTTAAAAACCACATCTTTTTGCAATAAGTTACAAAGTGGTGATGCTATCTTGGAAAAGTCCTTGATGAATCTACGATAAAAACCTGCATGACCAAGAAAAGAGCGTATCTCCCTCACCGTAATGGGAGGGGTTAAAGCACGAATAAGGTCTATCTTAGATTTATCGACTTCCAAGCCTTTAGAAGATATTATATGGCCTAAAACTATGCCATGAGTTACCATGAAATGGCACTTCTCCCAATTCAAAGACAAGGTTTGTTTCAACACATCGTTCAAGGATTAGAGACAAGTTGTTCAAGCAAAGGTCAAATGAATCACCAAAGACACTAAAATTGTCCATGAACACTTCGATTATGTTTTAAACATATTCTGAAAAGATACTTACCATACACCTTTGAAAGGTAGATGGAGCATTGCACAAGCCAAAAGGCATCCTTATATAAGAAAAAGTACCGAAAGGACAAGTGAAAGTGGTTTTCTCTTGATCCTCCGGCGCTATCACAATCTAATTGTAACCCGAATAGCCATCAAGGAAGCAATAGTAAGAGTGTCCAGCTAAACGTTCAAGCATTTGATCAATAAAAGTCAATGGAAAATGATCCTTCCTAGTGGTGGCATTCAATTTCCTGTAATCAATACAAACCCTCCAACCGGTTTGCACACGAGTTGGGACAAGTTTGTTCTTATCATTCTCCACCACTGTCACACCTGATTTCTTTGGCACTACTTGTACCGGGCTCACCCACTTGCTATCGTATATGGGGTGGATAACACCCACGTCCAAAAGCTTGAGTATCTCCTTTTTCACAACTTCCATCACGGGAGGGTTCAAACGACGTTGCGCTTCCCTTGTAGGCTTTGCATCGTCCTCCACACGGATCTTGTGCATACAAACGGCAGGGCTTATACCCTTGATATCGGCGATTGTCCATCCTATGGCCATCTTGTACGTCCTTAGCACCCTTAGAAGTTTTTGCTCCTATAATTCACTAAGCTCATCAGAAACAATCACAGGTAAATCTTCCTTGTCACCCAAGTACAAGTACTTTAAGTGACTTGGAAGAGGTTTCAATTCTAAACTTGGAGATTTAACAATAGATGGCACAAGGTTTTCATCATTGCAAGGTAAAGAAGCATATGAAATATTCTTAATTGCTGATTTTTCCGGTAATGAGTCAAGAGAACCAATGGTTTCTTTAATCTCATCACCATACTCAAAAGTATCATCAATGGGCGTAGTGAGCACGGTTTCCAAAGTATCAACACCATTCAAGTCAAATATTTATTGCGCTAATGTGTCCATCACATCAATGGAGAAACAAGAGTGGACATCACTAGGATATCTCATCGTCTCGAAAATGTTGAAACGTATTATTTCTCCATCAAACTCCATAGTTAGCGTTCCCTTGTCAACATCAATAATGGTTTTCGCCGTTTTCATGAAGGGACGCCCAAGTAGCAATGGAAGAGATGAGTCCGGTGAACCTTCATCCATCTCTAACACGCAAAAGTCAGCTGGAAATACTAATTGATTAACTTGCACAATAACATCCTAAACAATACCCATTGGGTAGATATTAGAGCGGTCGGCTAATTGCAATACAATTCCAACCTTTTTAAGAGGACCAAGATCGAGTGAGTTATACATAGATGCAGGCATAACATTAACGGATGCACCTAAGTCCAACATAGCTTTGTTAAATGTGGTGTTACCAATTGTGATTGGAATGTCAAAGCTACAGGGATCCTTGCATTTCAGTGGGAGATTGTGTTGTAAGATTGCCAAAGAATTCTCCCCCACACTAAGCACTTCATTACCTTTGAGCCTTTGTTTATTGGTACACAAGTCCTTCAACACCTTTGCATACTTTGGAACTTGCTTGATTGCATCTATGAGTGGTATGTTCACATGGATCTTCTTAAGAATGTCTAAAATATCCTTTTCTAGTTCCGCCTTCTTGGAATTTGCAAATCTGTAAGGGAAAGTTAAAGGAGGAACATAAGTAGAAACCGGAGTTTTAGAGTTAGAAATAGGTACCTCAGAAGTTTGGGGAGAATCCTCATTCTTCTCCTCCAAAACAGGTTCCTTTGGAACTTCCTCTTTGCTCGAATCAGTAACTTCGGGTTGCACAAGTTTTGTACCACTTCTCAACATAATTGCATTGACACCCTCTTTTGGGTTGATATGTTGAGAAGGGAGTTTCCCACCATTTTGTGCCTTCAATTGATTCAACTCAATAGCCATAGAACCAACTTGAGTTTGCAAATCCTTAACCGTACTCTCCATTCTTTGCATAAAAGATTTCAGCAACTCTTCTATATTGGACCCCATATTTTGAGGTTGTTGTTGTTGTTGTTGATGAAATTGTTGCCTCGGCTGGAATTGTTGTTGTTGAGGTTGAAATCCACTCGAATAGTTGAAGGTAGGTTGTTGAACTGCTCCTTGCTTATTGGCATAGCTAAAATTGGGGTGATCTCTCCCTCCCGGATTGTAAGTGTTAGAATAGGGATCATACCGTCTTTGTTGATTTGGAAAGACCGCATTAACTTGCTCGTCTTCATAAGCTTGAGAGGAACTTGGTATCACCGCGGCTGCAACTTGTTGCATCATTGCGGTCATGTTACCCATTTGTTGACGGAGTTCCTCGACCTCGCTCACTTCATTTAATTTCCTAAGAAGCACATCCGAACCATGACTCAAGAACTGTTGGGAGTTTGCTGCCATGTTTTCAATCAACTCTCTAGCTTGTGCCACCGTCTTGCTCACTAGTGCACCACCACCCGCAGCGTCAAGAAGATTCCTATCACTTGATTGGAGTCCTTCATAGAAGTATTGGATGATCATAGCGTCACAGAACTGGTGGTGAGGGCAACTTGCCACCAATCTCTTGTATCTTTCCCAACATTCATATAAGGATTCTCCCACATTTTGCTTCATCCCACAAATCTCCTTTTGAATTTGAGTAGCCTTTGATGCATGAAAATATCTCTCTAAAAAGAGTTTCTTCATCCCATTCCATGTCGTGACACTTCCGGAAGGCAAATAGTACAACCAATCCTTAGCATAATCCATCAAAGAGAAACGAAAAACTTTCAACATTGCACCGTCCGCCTCAATATCCGCTGGAAGCATGGCCATGAAAATGGTATGGAAGTCCATAAGATGCTTGTTTGGGTCTTCATTCACCATGCCATGGAACTTTGGTAATTCTCTAAGCAACCCCGGCTTGATCTCAAAAGTAGAGTTTGTTTGAATACACCCCTGTTGTGTATCAAGCCTATGAGAAGCCAAGTCCTTGAGTGAACGATTTGCATCACCCATTGCTTATTCTTCTTCTTCAAAAGGTGGTTCTTGTTCACCCGGAACCTCTTGTTCTAAAACTTCTTCTTCTTGCTGGAAAGTCCCTTCTCTACTTCCAACTCTTGTTCTTTCGTTGTGTCTTGACTTGGTTGGAGTATTGTGCCTCTTCGATTAGCTATCCCGCACCTTGGATAATTCCAATCTTTAGAAGCCAGGGATTAGGTACCTGAAAACAATTCTCGCAAACAAGTGAGAAACAAGACAAGAAAACAAGAAGCAAAGATAAAAGCAAAAACAAAAATAAGAAACTAAAAACTTAATAACTAGCCGTATGCCCCCCCGGCAGCGGCGCAAAAATTTGATCGATGTCGTATGCGTCAAAAATAATTTCACTTTCCTAAAGTATATGATAAGAAAGAGTTCGTTTCCACAAAGAGGCAATTGTAATTATTATGTATTCAATTTCCTAAAGTAACCAATTGGGGGATTTTTGTTTTATGTAAGCAATAAAAGTAAATAAAAAAAAAACAAAGTAAATTGTAGAAAGTAATCAATGAGAGAAAGATATTGGTCAAGGAATTCATCTTCAATCTTAAACATGTGCTTGCATATATGATTAGAATTACAATTTAATCTCTTTTATTGTCAAAAGCCTAGAGAATCAAAAGAGCAAGATAATCTATTAATATCCTAAGTTCATCAACACACACATTAGAGCTTCGTATGTGAATTCTACCTAAAGAATAACCTAACGCCTTGCACTAATTAAGTTCAATTCCTAGGAGCATTAAGTTTCAGAAATAGGCTAATCAATGCAATTGTCATAAATTGCGCATAACAATTCGGACAATGGTCAAACTCTACATATGATTACGAGAGTGTATCACTACAAACCGTAAACATATTATGCTACTTGTATTCAGGGTTATCGCTCGATGAAAAACCCTAAAATAGCTATGGACAAGGATGCAAGTTCAATTAATTGGCCACTTAACAAACCAAACATCTAAGTCCTATCACAATACATCAATCATGTGATTATTAAAATAGTAGAGATGTGATCGATAATCAAGAGAGAAAACTAATACATAACACAAGCACAAGTTGTAGAAATAGGACTACATCCTTAACCAATAATGAATAAATTAGCTACTCATAGCTATGGAGTTCATCATAAAAATATTAATTGAATATAAGAAGATGAAACAAAAGCAAACCCTAGTAGCATAAACAAAAGCGGCTCTCTCCTTAGCTCCCAGAATAAAACGTGATATGAAAGTTTTAGAAGTCTCCTTTTTATAATCCTTTCTTTTCCAAAACTAGGTCAAGTCTTCAAAAGTCCATTAGATAAAAATCCACCAAGCCCATATGTGAGAAAACCCATGTAGAAATTATACCAAAAATATCTCGTCATAAAGCTGGTGTCACGCCGGAACTTGGTCGGAAAAGTCTTCGGAAGAGAGCTCAGGTGACCGGTAGAGTCCACCCGGTCACCGGTCAAATCTCAAGTCAACTGAGTTAACTCGGGTCAAGCACCGAGTCATGCCGAGTCAGCTGAGTCAAGTCAGAGTCAGCTATCTTCATCTGATTGGGCTGAGTTGGTATTGGCCAAGACCAAGGCCATTGCAGCCTTCCACGGGCCATGGCCTACTGTTGCACACTCATTGTGCATCACTACTGCACATCCAGCCATGATGGTTGTCCATCCTGTATCTTTACCAGCTTACACATGCATCTACACTTTCCATTCATCCTTCAACCAAGTATTGCAGACTCAAACACCACCATCTCCTCAGCTATGTGTACTGCAACATTACCAGTACTACAACTGCAACACATACTTGTTCTTCGTCCCTGTTACACATCTCTACCATATCAAGCTCCACTTGCTCTCCCAGCTACGGCAGCTGCAACTGCAACTTCAGATTATCACAAGCATATGTCGCTTTAACTCCATTTGTAATCCCATTCTGCTCAAATCCACCAGTGCCTTCATTTCAGCTGTAACTCAGTTAAGCGGCAAACCATCTGCAACAGAAGTTCACCACAGACCACCACCATACCTAAGCATACATCTAACCATTACAGTAATTCAATACTGCCACCAGACCCATTCAAACCAATCACTTCTACCACTTCCAACAACATCGGTAGCTTCATGCTTGCAATGCCTCAAATTCATTACCGCCATATTCATTCCATCTTCCCCTGTAACTACAACCTAGCATTCATTCTTGAGCCAACCCCCAATCACGGACTGCAACACAAGAGTCGCCTCTAGCACTCATCTCAAAACATCACCATCTGAACCTAGGCATTCATCTAAAGAACATTACAACCTAACTCCAGTTGATGTACATCATCTCGAACCCAGTAGAAGCCCCGACCAATATCAAATCTGCCAGCTCCATCTACTTGTTCTTTCTCGCTGAGTTTTGTCAGACAAAAATCCATTTTGTTCACGGCAACAATAGCTTCAGTTCCACCCCTCTTCTATTGACCCTCGCGGCTAAATCCAACAGCCAAACTCAAGCCAAGAACTGGTCCTTGCTGCTGTTAAAAACTCTCTTCAACCCATCAACACATTCTAAGGTTCAACTGTGGCAACTCTTGGTTCCCTTCCTCCTAGCTTCAGTTTGACTGCATAACCTCAAACCCACTGTACTGCAGTTCAGCTGCAACAGCTTACGTTCCTGCGACACCAACTTGCCATCTCCAGATGCACAGCAACAGCTCATTCACGCCAGCCAGTTCACTAGTTTCCTTCTCAATCATTCACCATTGCCATTGCTCATTTCATTTCTTGCAAAGACGTCGAACCATGGCTAGTAGCTGCAAACAATCAAACACAACTACACTTTTCTTTCTCTGCCTCGACTGCCAATGAACCTCTTATCTACCATGTAACTCCCAAGTTCTTCTTTGCCTTCTTACAGCTGACAAATACGCCCCCAAGACTCTCCCAGATTTGAACACAAGAACTCCGTCAAACTTTGAGCAGCAGGCTGGTCACGGCTGAGCTTGAAGTAAAACTATATTCATTCAGGCATTTCTGCAAATACTTGATGTGACTGACTTTAACAATGATGAACAACTGCAATTTCGATGCTTAAACATTTCCACATCTCCTTCCATGCAAATTCATACAAAACCCATTCATTATAATCATCAAGAGACTCGAAATCACCCATTAATCTCTCCATTCATAACTCACAATCAATAGCAGTAGGTTCTTCTTCTTCCCTGTTTCTTGACTGTAATAGCTTGAGTTTCTTCATGCTATTTCCTGGCCATAATTCTTTTCAGTCTATGCCTGAAATCCAACCGAACTTAGCCTAAAATTCGTACCCACTTCTCTTAATCAAACCGGACTCTAATTGCTCCGTAATCTTCCCCAATCAGCTATAAACATCAGCAGCAGAAACCCTTGTTTCTTCCCTGAATTATCAGCTTCAAACTCTGTCAAAATCATCACAGATTCGAACCCTAGACTGTTACTTCTCCATCATTGAACAACAACAGATTCAGTTCTTCATCATCTTCCATCTCAGTTATGGCCACAAACCCATTACAAATTCTTCCACCACAATAGCCATCTCTCCCTGCATCTCTTGATCTCTCTGATAAAATGGTGCCGCCATGAGTTCTCTATTTCAGGCAGAGAGAAAACTAAATGAGGGCTTCTCTGAATTTTAGGTGTTTGTGTAGGAATTGTAGATGGCTATAGCCACCCAGATAAGGCAGATAAGGGGTAACCAAGGTGATTCTAGGCACCACTCATCAGATAAGGGCCATCATGGTTGTTTGGCCCACTTTTCTTCTCTAGACTAAGTTGTAGTGGCGGTTTTCTATCGTCGGCTTGGCTCAGCGTCGCTCTCAATAACAGTTGCACATGAAATGGCGCTTTTTCCTTTTACACTCCAAATGGACGATTTCTCCTTCTTTTGCTCATAATGACTCCAACGTACCTAAACACTCAAAAGAAAACATAAGATACATAATTTACAAGAAAACTCACAAAGAAAGCATAAACAATAGATAGATATCACGGTGTTTTACAACACCTATCAGTCACTCACCATCTACACGTAATACCCGGATCCAAACCGGTCAAACAAACCCCGAGGCAGTTCAGGCACGATGTGGAAGAACAAATTAAGATATAGGTTCAAAAACTATTGGTGGCTGGTTTCATCAAACCGATTCACCACCCTACTTGGTTAGCCAACATAGTTCCGGTGAAAAAGAAGAACGGACAGATCAGGTGTTGTGTTGATTTTAGAGATTTGAACAAATGTTGCCTTAAGGATGACTTTCCACTCCCCAATATTGAAATGCTGGTAGACGCCACCAGCGGACACGGTATGTTCTCTTTCATGGACGGATATAGCGGCTATAATCAAATAAATATGTACGAACACGATGCAAGTAAGACGGCTTTTCGAACCCCTCTCGGAAACTTTTACTACATTATAATGCCCTTCGGTCTGAAGAACGCCGGCGCCACATACCCACGCGCCATGACCACCATTTTTCACGACATGATGCACAAGCAAGTTGAAGATTACGTAGACGGCATAGTCGTTAAATCAAGAACTCGGACAACCCATGCGGAGATTCTGCGGCAGGTGTTTGAAAGATGTCGCGAGTACAAATTGAAGATGAACCCATTGAAATGTGCTTTTGGTGTTTCTTCGGGCAAATTCCTAGGTTTCTAGGTAACCGCCGAGGGGGTTCAAGTTGACCCAATCAAAAACCAAGCCATCCTCACAATGCCACCTCCGCAGACTGTGAAAGAACTCCAGAGTTTCATGGGTAAAATAAACTACATTCGCGGCTTTATACCGGGGTTGGCTCAACTCATTGCTTCGTTTACTCCCTTGCTAAAGAAAGGAGCGAACTTTGTCTGGACCGCACTACAATAGGAGGCGTTTCGGAAGATTCAGCAAATATTATCTTCCCCATCCGTCATGAAGTCTCCCGCACAAGGAAAACCATTGCACCTCTACACCGCTTTTAGTGACAATGCCGTCGGAGCTCTCCTCGCCCAAGACGACGACGAAGGGATTGAGCATCCCATATACTACTTCAGTCGAACTTTAAGAGATGTTGAGCTCAGATATCCCAAAGCAGAAAAGGCATGTTTGGCCCTGATCCACTCCATCCAGAAATTCAGACATTACCTGTTTTCCAACAAAGTGGTACTAATATCTAAGTCTGATCCCGTGAAGTTCCTCCTCTCAAAACCGGCCCTGACAGGAAGGCCAGCTAAATGGCTTCTCCAAATGTCGGAATTCGACATAACATGCGCTTCCCCGAGAGCTATCAAAGGGAAAGCAGTTGCAGACTTGCTAGCAGCTTTCCCTGGAAAGAATGTCACGATACTAAACGAGGAACTCCCTGGAGATTTTCCAGAAATCTCTTTCATTCAAGAAGAAACATGGCTACTATTTTTTGACGTCTCCGCCACCCCCAACAACGGTACCTGAGGAGCAGGTGTGGTTCTATTATCCCCAGTCGGTGAAGTCTTCTCGCACTCCTTCAAGCTAGATTTCCCTTGCACCAACAATTCAGCAGAATATGAAGCCTTCCTCATCAGACTATCATTGGCCAAACAAGCTGGCGCCACACGTCTAGAAATAAGAGGAGATTCTAAATTACTTGTCAACCAGGTCAATGGAGTGTACACACTGAAGGAAGTAACCTTAGCCCCATATAGAGCCGAGGCACAGAAACTACTAAATTACTTCTCCGACGCGACCATAACGCATGTTGGGCGCAGCGGCAACCAACACGCTGATTGCCTAGCCGCATTAGCATCAAGACTGCAATTCGAAGGTTCTGAGGAAACCCTGACTGTGAAGAGACGGACCGTAGCTTCGACATGGCTTTCGCAACCCGAAAAGGCCGAGGCCGACGACTAGATAACACCAGTTATCCAGGAGCTTAACAGCTCGCTTTCCCAGGGGAGAGTCAGTCTCAAAACTTTACAAAGTTTCTTTATGCTCCGAGGAGTGCTGTACCACCGAAACCCAGACGGATCCTTGTCAAGATGCCTCGGAGAGGAAGAAGCGCAACGACAACTCAAACGCGTTCACAGCGAAGTTTGCGGGCTCACGTTGGTGGTAACGCTCTATCGCCGTTTGCAACGCCTTGGCTTCTACTGGCCAGAAATGGAGGCTCAATCTCGGTTACTCCAAGAAACCTGTTCCAATTGTCAAGCGCCGCCGCATCAATTGGAAGTCTTCAACGTTGGCCGCACTGGGGACTGGCAAGAACCATATATCAGTTACCTTCGTGACGGCGTACTCCACACCAACAAGAAGCACGCGGCCAAGATAAAACAAAGGTCCAAAAGATTCGTATTCCACGAGGGAATCTTATATCGCAAAAGTTTTGGAGGAAGTTTGCTACGGTGTTTGAATGAGGCAGAAATCCCAATCATGCTGAAAGAAATGCACGAAGGCGAACACCGGGGAAAACGAAAACTATTTCTTCAAATACACGAGAAATACTACTGGCCGATGATAGGGTGTAGAATACATCCTATTTACTATCTATTGTTTATACTTTCTTTGCTATTTTTCTTGTAAATTATATATTTACGCTTGTTTTGAGTTTTATAGCTACTTTGGAGTCGCACGGAGGAAAAGAAGAAGAAATTATCCAATTTGAGCAAAAGGGCAAAATTGTCATTTCATGGGCGAACACTATCTGGAGCCCAGTCAAGGTTAAGGGGCAACTCTCTTTTGGAGGAGTACTAAAGCCAGGCCCGTAGAGGTTAAGGGGTTACTAGTGGGTGGCCCCTATCAGTTTTCATGGGTGTGCTATTAGCATCCAATTCTAACCCACCTCATAACCCTACATGAGAGACGACTTTCCTCTCATTCATTACATTTCAGTTTCTCTGAAATTGAGAAGAACAGCACAGCGGCTGCCATTAAATCCGAGACCAGATCGAGACGTTGATAGAAAAATTAAGAGATGAATAAGAGCAGAGAAGATGTTCATAGCTCGTAGAAAAGAAGAAGCGGCAGAAGCAGCTGGGTTTGAATCGAACCAAGAAATCTGAGAAGAAGAAAAGGGGATCTGAGGTTAATATTTGTATGGGTTTCAGATGATTGAAGAGGTGAAGTTGCTGTTGATCTCAGAGATGGAGTCTGGGTTTGATTCAAGGATTCGGTAAGCTGAAAAATGAATTGGGTTCGATTGATGAAAGATGCAGATGGTGGTGGTTTCTTCTGTCGTCAATCGAAGAGAACAGGGACGAGAGGAATTAATGGGTATGACTCAGTTGAAGTCATGAACAGAAGCTATGAAGAGAACAGGGAGAAGATGAACCTTATGATGGAGAAATTGAATTACGAAGTTGGGTGTTCACTGGAAATGCTGTTGGTGGTTTTATCTCTGTAGGACGGAATGTGGCTTGAATTTGTGGGTGATTGATGATTTGTGAAGCCAACAAGAAAGAAGATGAGTTGTTGCTGATTCAATTGAAGCTGAGATTGTTACAGATTCGAAATCAAATGGATTTGTGGTGGTCTGAGGTGTTGATGCTTCTAACAGTCGATTGAGCTAAGAAGCAACAAAGGAATGGGTTATGAAGTGAAGCTGTTGAACACAGTAGATGTATGTTAGGATACACAGGTTGTGCAAGAAGTGAAGAAAATAATGGCCTGATAATGGCCGGAAATCAGCAAGAAACAGGGAAACTCTGTTCAATTTTATGCACTGGCGAGTCAACTCGGCGATGACCGATCCAGCCTAACTCAGCCGAGTAAGCCAACGAGTCAGACCAGCTGTCTCGGCTGACTATCCTTTCTTTGACCCGATTGACTAACGTTTGACCGTCTTTACCGTTACTTATAACGGTATCGGAACGGAATATTCCGTCGACAGAGAAGAAGATTCCGGTGCCGGATTCCGGCCATAATACCAGCTTTCCGGCGACCAAAATTACTGATTTTTGTATGGATTCTACTCATGGGTGTGAAGACTTGGACTTGGAATTGGATGGAGAATTTGGCTCAAATTTGGAAAGAGAAGATGGAAGATGAGAAAGACTTGAATTTGGAAATTGAATTATTATGGAATGAGGATTCTATTCCTTGGAAGATTTGGAGAACATTGAAGCCTATAAGTAGAGAAGTTCTCTACACACTTTTACACATCTTTTTACACATATCTTTTACACATCTCTCTACACACACAACACTTGTGTTTTTGCTTTCAATTCTTCTTAATTATTTGTGTGAACTTGAAAATTCTCCTTTTAATTATTTTGTGTGAATTTCAAAAACATGAGTAGCTAATTTTCTTATTTATTGAGGATGATTTCCTAGTTCTTAATATATGATTTGAGTTTTGTTTCAATTCTATCTTGAAGTTTTTCACATGATTATCGTTTGTTTTTACGAATAGGAATGTTTATTCATTCATGATTGATTGATAGATTGTTTAGAGTGCACGCTAAATTGATTTGTTAATTTGATCTAAATCTAGTGAAAGTTAGGGGATAAGTAATCGTTTCTTGACTCTTTACATAAGTAGCAAACACGAGACCTTGCGGAGGGATTCCGTGGAGCAATTGTGTGTGAAAACAACATTAGCAAGTAGACCTTGATCTAAGAGTCTAACTACTAATATTGACCTAATAAGTTCATAAATCTTAATGCGTTTATTTAAATTACATCTAGAGTGATCTACTACTAGGTGGTTTGGTAAATAGAATCCGGTAGTCGAGAACTTCCGTATCCGGTGATACAAGGGATTTAGGGGTTTAGCACTGATCTAGCTACTTTACCTACGGTTGGTGATAATCTGTGACTAATAACAAGTAGAAAAGAACATAACTTTAATCATTGTTTTGCAACGAAGAATGATTCCTTGATCTTGTCTCTCTTATTGATTTCAACTTTATCTTTTAATTGCTTTGTTTATTTTCTTTTGCTTTATACATTCCCCCTTTTTGTGACAATTTTTACAACTAGAATCTCTTGCTCCTCGTGGGAACGAACTTGACTTCCATTATATTATTTTTAATTGAGTGGACATAAGATATTAATTTGATTGCACCTACGACACGCATCAAATTTTGGCGCCGCTGCCGGGGAGCAGCGGACGATTTTAGTTGTTTTTATTTTTCTTTTTGCTTTATTCTTGCTTTGTTAGATTCTATACCGTATCTAACTTAGTTTTTGAGAATCTTGTTTCAGGTGTTATACCTTTGGTGAATGCTTAAAAAGGGCAGACCGAGTCCAATACGTCTTCGATCCGGCACTCAACTAAAGGATTTCATTTGAGCGGTTAACACTCCAATTCCTCCTTCTTCATCAAGTGATTCGGACAAAGAGGAAGAAACAATGGCTGATCGTACACTCAAGGACCTAGCTCATCACAGGCTTGATACACAACAATGGTGTATCCAAACTAACTCAACCTTCGAGATCAATCCGGGGTTGATTAGAGAGTTACCAAAGTTCCATGGCATGGTGAATGAGGACCCAAACAAACATATTATGGACTTCTATACCATAGTTATGGCTATGCTTCCACCGGAGACTAATGCGGATGGATCAATGTTGACAGCTTTCCCGTTTTCTTTGGCGGGCAATGCTAAGGAATGGTTATATTATTTGCCTTCCGGAAGTATCACAACATGGAATGGGATGAAGAAACTTTTCCTCGAGAGATATTTTCCCGCATCCAAATCTACTCAAATTCGCAAGGAGATTTGTGGGTTGAAGCAACATGTGGGAGAGTCATTGTATGAATGTTGGGAGCGATACAAGAGATTGGTGGCAAGCTGTCCACACCATCAATTTAGTGACGTTATGATACTCCAATACTTCTACGAAGCTCTCAACCCAAGTGATAGGTCTCTTCTTGACGCCGCGGGGTGGTGGTGCACTAGTGAACAAGACAAAGACCCAAGCTACCGAGTTGATTGAAAGTATGGCTGCGAACTCGCAACAATTTTACACAAGAGATGAACCAATGGTTAGGCGAGTGCATGAAGTTAGTGATTCATCATCACATCTTGATCAAAGGATGGGTAACATGGAGATAATGATTCAAAGGATGGCCGCGGTAATTATTCCGGATGGTGAGACCGAACAAGTAAATGCTTTATATCCAAATCAAAGGCCAAGGTACGATCCATACTCCAATACCTATAATCCCGGTTGGAAGGATCATCCTAACTTTAGTTATGCAAACAAGCAAGCGGCGGCTCCTAATCCATATGCTCAACAAGGTGGTTTCCAACAATCACGTTTCCAACCTCAACAACAATTCCAACCACAACAAGTCAAGGAGCGTGATTCTTTGAATGATGACAAGCTCAATGCGTTAATGCAAGGTATGCAAGGTCTTACTTCTATGTTCCAACAAAGCCAACAAAAGACCGATTCGGCCATCAAGGATTTACAAACTCAAATGGGACAATTGGCGACCGATGTGAACCTATTAAAATCTCAAGCATCCACAAAACTTCCTTCACAACCATTTGTGAATCCAAGAGAGAATGTTAATGCGGTTACTTTAAGAAGTGGAAGACAAGTGGAGGGTCCAAGTCATCATGAAGAAGCTATTGAAGAGGTAGTCAAAGACAAGGAGGAAGCCGCACCAAAGGATAATTGAACATCAATCGACCAATCCAAGGAACCGGTTCCTACTTTCACTACTCCACCTCCTTTTCCTAGTCGTTTTGCTAAATCCAAGAAAGAAGCTCAAGACAAGGCACTCATGGATATTTTCAAGAAGATTGAAATCAACATCCCATTCATTGAGGCCATCAAGACAATTCCAAGGTATGCCAAGTTCATGAAGGAATTATGCATCAAGAAGGATAGGTTGCTTGATAATGAAATTACTAAAGTTGGCGAGAGTGCGTCGGCTATGCTATTAAAGATGATGCCTACAAAGTGCGCGGATCCCGGCGGTTTCACGGTGCCAATTACTATTGGTAAGAAAAGGTTTGAACATGCTTTACTTGTCTTGGGAGCTTCCATTAGTGTGATGTCGGCCGAAATATATGACTCCTTGAATCTTGGACCTTTGAAAGAGACGAGAGTTATTATCCAATTAGCGAACAAGTCTAACATATATCCAAAGGGGCTTGTAGAAGACGTGCTAGTGCAAGTAAATGAGCTTATTTTTCCGGTCGATTTCTTCGTGGTGGATATGGATAACAATGAGAATCGATCATCTACTTCTTTACTTCTTGGGAGGCCATTTATGAAGACCGCAAAGACGAAGATTGATGTTGATAAGGGTACGCTTACTATGGAATTCGACAAGGAGATAATACACTTTAACATATTTGAAGCCATGCGCTACCCAAGTGATGTGCATTCCGTTTACTCCATTGATGTGGTTGATTCATTAGCGCAACAAATGGTGGAATTGAATCAAGAGGATGAACTTGATGTGGTGTTACAAAAGAGCATTGAATTGGACATCCACGGCTTGTCTAACTTGGATGTTGAAATCTCCAAGGAATTGGTGGAGATGTGTGGGGCCTTGGCGACATTGCAAGAAGCTAAAAAGGGTAATGTTTCTTATATTTCTTTACCCGTGAATGATGAAATACTTGTACCATCTATTGTGAAGGCACCCAAACTAGAATTGAAGCCACTTTCGGATCATTTGAAGTATGCTTTCTTGGGAGATGGAGATGAGCTTCCGGTGATTATTGCAAAGAACCTCACACCGGTACAAGAAGACCGTTTGCTTAGAGTCTTGAGAGAGCACAAAACGGCTATTGGGTGGACAATTGCGGACATCAAAGGTATTAGTCCATCCATGTGCATGCATAGGATTCTAATGGAAGAGAACGTGAAGCCGGTACGTGATGCTCAACGTCGGCTTAATCCTCCCATGATGGAGGTTGTGAAGAAAGAGATACTCAAATTGCTAAGTGTGGGGGTAATCTACCCAATTTCCGATAGCAAGTGGGTTAGTCCGGTACAAGTGGTACCAAAGAAGTCCGGAGTCACGGTTGTTCGAAATCAAGACGATGAACTTGTTCCTACAAGAGTTCAAACCGGTAGGAGAGTGTGCATTGACTATAGAAAGCTTAATTCCGCAACCCGAAAGGATCACTTTCCTTTACCTTTCATTGATCAAATGTTGGAACGGTTAGCGGGGCATTCTTATTATTGTTTCTTGGATGGTTATTCGGGATACAACCAAATTGTTATTGCACCGGAGGACCAAGAGAAGACCACTTTCACTTGTCCGTTTGTGACGAGGTGTCAAACTCGCAAAAATAAATTTCTCTACTTCTCTTTAACTAGCAAGTAGTATAATGTAAGTAGGATCGTCCCAAGGGAGGTATGAAGTCTAAGTTGTTATGCAAATACTCTTAGCGGAGATGATTTTGTTGTAGAAACTCTGAAAATTGTAAAATGTATTCAAATATGAGATGTAATTGATTAAAGGTTCATTCTAGACCACGGAATACAAACCAAATTGATAGATAGCTATATTCTTCACATTATCATGTTACTAACAACCCTAGAATAATTAGTACGCTCAACTATTCCGTTACTATCCCCTAGCTCACCGGATACGGAAGCGCTCGACTACCGGTTCCTACTTGCCAAGTTTCCTAGAGGTACGCTTACTAGGTTTGACTTGAACAAGTGCTCTAAGTTCTGTGAGATAAGGTTGCTCCTAGTGATGAACTCAAAAGCATGAATCACCTACTAGTGTTGATTTCTACATATGGGTACTTAACAAAGTCCCATCATCAATACCCACATATTACTACTTGTGTTTATCTTCTCTAGACAATTACGGGTTGAAGAAAATCTAAACTAGCAAATAGATTAAGAATTAATGATTCAATTTCGAACTTAAACCCTTAACAAATAATCCATAGACAATATTAGCATGGTAGAAATCAATCAATAACATTAATGAATGCAAGAGAACAAGTTTTTCATATCAAATATAGATTCATATTTCGGGCTTCGAAATCGCCCTTAATCAAAGAGAGTTTTAGTTACTCATAATATTGGAGTTCATCATCAAATAATAATGGAAATAAAGTAAAGAAGATGAAAATATTAAATGAAAGCAAACCCTAGCTCCGGCTCTCTACAAAACTCCAAGGAGAATACGTGATATCCCAAAAGAATAGAAACCTTTTCTTTTATAGCCTTCCCACTTTCCAAAATTAGGTCTTCAAAGTCCATCACCAAAAAGTCCACCAAGCCCATGAACCATGTGTGAGAAACCCATGTGAAAATATGTCCCAAAAATATGCTCGCCGGAAAACTGGTGCACTGGCCGGAAATTGGCCGGAATCCGGCGCCGGAAAAGTCAAGTCAATCGAGTCAAAACCGAGTCAACTCAGTTACCACCTAGTCAGATGGAGTCAGGTTCATAATCAGCTATATGACTCAGCTGAACAGCTCCTAGGCCAAAATGTTGCAACTGCCTAAATCTGCTGCACAAACCTTGTTCTTCCCAGCCTACTCCCGGCCAAGATGGTCGCTCATCATAACCACCCACTTGTAGCTTAGCTTCCCTTTTCCCAGGCCGAGCAAACCATCTGCATCTCCTCAATACCACCACTGCTTCACCACCAAATCCTTGCGCCATACATCACCACTGTAATTTAGTTTACAAGCCGTGGCAGCAGTACATCTACCACCAACACAAGCACTCGCTGCTTCTCATTCATCGCCTCAACCCACACCTGCACACTGCCCTGCAAAACAGCTCCAAACTCGAGCTCCTGTCACTACAAACAAAACCACCAATACCCATTTCTTCTTGTTATGTGACTGCTCGCACTTGATTCAGGCTGCAGCCTTCATCCAACTCAATTCACCACCGGTTCTCGGTTCACAAAATCTCGTAGCACGTCCTGGGTAATACTCACTCAAGAACTCGCCATATCTCCTCCATATACACAGCAGCAACACATGCCCTGGACCGCACCTTTTGAGCTCCGTAATTCTACCCGTTCCAACCTTAAATTCGAACTACAAACCACCGAACCAGCTGAACCAACACCCGAATTTAAACAAACTCAAGTCTTCCACTGCGCCGCTAACTCAACTCCAACAACTTCAGGTACCATCTCAGAACCTTCAACAGCCTAAACTAACGGCAACATGTCATCAGATTCACCATTCAGCCCATACAGTCCTGGTCAGCTTCTAAATTGCGTCCAAGTTACTGCCAAAACTCCTTGCGCACAGCCACCAACCATTGCCAAATACCCTTCCCGTACATCCATCGAACCATGGCTACAAAGAAGAAACAAGTCTCAAACGCCATCGAACCACGGCTGCAGTCCCAGCTCTTTTGCCTGATAAAAAACTTGACCAAAACCTCCCAAATTCGAGCCATACTGCCAGTTTAAACCCCTTCAAATCTTCTCGGAAACAACCACCAAAAACCATCATTTCAACAAAGATAATCATCTGCTCAAACCAAGATAGTAACATCACCTCCTTACTTGCGTCTAGCCCTTGGTACTCTCTTAATAAACACATGACTCGCAACCGTGTCTTGGACTGCCTTCGAATCACAACAACATATGAAATTGAGTTCAAGAATTTCAATCAATTACAATCACAATTCCCTGGCAACAGTTCTCACTATATTAGTTGTAGCAACAACATATTACAACTGAAATTCAGCTCAAATCGAACCCATATCGCCTCCTAACTCGGCTGCAAAACCACCAAAGCACAGCTACAGTTCTTCCATTTGTAGATGTACAAAATAAGTCACAAATCTCGGACCACGTAATGCCTTCTTCCTTGATTTTCAGCTCTAATTCACGGCAACAAATCCATCAATTCTGCTCATCTCCCTTTCACGAATTTGCCCTAAAATCACCTCGTCCGAAAGTGGTGAATCGATGAGTGCAACAAACCCCATTTCTTCCATGCAATTCTGGCCAAAATCTCCATGATTTGAAGACACTTAATCCTCCTCCTTATTCGTTACGAAAGGAGTCGTTACTCTCTGCTTAATACCAACCTCAATCCCTGGCAGATTGCAACCAATTTGAGCCACAATTCAGCCCCCTTAATTACATTAGATTCCTCCATCTTCCTTCTTCTTCTCGGCTTCAGGCAGGGATCTCGACCCATGGTGAACATCCATCAAATTCATAGCTAGGTTCACGGCAGACATGGATGAGTGTTGTCGGAGGGACAATGGGAATCATTGTGAACTCGAAAGGAGAAATGAGCTTCACCGCTTGTACATATTGGTTTCTAATGAAACCTAAAATCATTTCTTTACATCGCACATGTGCGATACCTAGCTGGTGAAATCCACTAACTCTTGAGGGCCATTTATTTTCTTCTTACCATGTTAAGCCCATTGTATATCTGCCAGACCCAGCAACTCATACAGACCACCCCTATATTGACCTGAACTCTGGATCCATAAATGTTGGCATTCCGCGGCACCTCCTGGTTCTCTGACATCTTCATTTTGGTTACAGTAGCACCACCAATGTCCTGTGGTCTTAATGGTGACATATGAGCTTTAAGCGCGTGCAAGGATGCAATCCACTTTGGCGCTTTTTCTTCCATTGAATTCTTCCACCAACAACAGTCGTCTCTTATATCTCATATTCACTTCTTCTCTTCAATGTCTCCTCATCACTAAAGAAGCCGTGCTTTTCAGACGAGAAAAATTCGCATCACTAAAGCCGACATACTTTTCAGACAGAGATGAAGAAATAAAAGCAAATAATGAGATATAATCGCCTCCAATAACATTTGCACCTTTTGCCCTGTTTCTTCTCTTTTGCTCCAAACGACTCCAAAGTACCTAACAAACTCAAATTCACACATAAGATACATAATTTACATGAAAACTCGCAAAGAAAGCATAAATACTAGATATAAAATTAGGTGTTTATCACACCTATCAGTTTGGAACGTTTGCATATAGACGAATGTCGTTTGGCCTTTGCAATGCGCCGGCTACTTTTCAAAGATGCATGGTAAGTATATTCTCGGATTATGTGGAGCGCATCATCGAGGTATTTATGGATGACTTTAGTGTTTATGGCAATTCTTTTGATGGTTGTTTAAATAACCTTGAACTAGTTCTTAAACGATGCATAGACACAAACCTTGTCCTTAATTGGGAGAAATGTCACTTTATGGTAAACCACGGCATAGTACTTGGTCACATTGTGTCCTCTAGAGGGCTCGAAGTGGACAAGTCGAAGATAGATTTAATAAGAAACTTACAATATCCCACTTCGGTGAGGGAAATCCGTTTTTTTCTTGGCCATGCAGGTTTCTATAGGCGGTTTATCAAGGATTTATCCAAAATCTCCATGCCGATATGCAAGTTATTACAAAAGGAGGTGCCTTTTGACTTCAACAAGGAATGCAAGGATGCTTTTGACAAATTGAAGGAAATGTTGACAAGTGCGCCAATTATCAAGTCACCGGATTGGAATCTTCCATTTGAATTAATGTGTGATGCTAGTGATTATGCGGTTGGAGCCGTTTTGGGTCAAAGAGTGGACAAGTTGTCCCATGTCATCTATTATGCATCTAGGACCCTTAATGATGCACAAATCAATTATTCTACCACGGAAAAGGAGTTATTGGCTATAGTTTTTGCATTGGAAAAATTTCGATCATACTTGGTGGGTACAAAGGTTATTGTGTATTCCGATCATGCCGCACTAAGACACCTATCAAATTCCCCCACACTTAGACTTTGCTAGTCCTCGAGCAAATCATACAAAATAATTCTAAAACATACATACAACTCCGTCTCGTCGAGGCTACGGTTACTCTAAGCATGAACAACAGGCCTTTGAACCCCTAGGTGTCCCTAGTGGACGAGTTTTAGTCTCGTGAAGGTTTACAAGAGGTATGCCTACAAAACCTATATTTTCAACTCCGTCTATTTGTGACAAATCAATGAACGAATCCAAAATGACTACAGGAGGAGGTACCTTGCACAAATTCAGTTCATATATAAGTAAATAAAGCTCTAATTAGATAGTCGAACAAACCACAATACTCGGAAACTAACAAACCACAATCACAATGAAAAGATTAAGAAGATGGATATAGATGTAGATGTTGGCGAATGTTCACAAGTGATCGATGTTTCCCATATCCGTCTCGAAGGTCACCGCCAAGATGAACCTATCCTATTGGATTGAGCTCTCTGGTCAATTCTAGTGTTAACACACCGGGCATATACAAGGGAACCAGTGGTCAACAAACTTATTTCTACATCAACTCACCGGCATATACAAGGGAACCAGGAGTGACTTTATTCACCAAATATAATACTTTCTTTTCTTTTTCTTTTTTTTCTTCTTTTTCACCTTTTTTTTATGTGACAGCATGATTCGATCTTTTGGATCCAAGCGCATGCTTCTTGTCGGCAAGTACGTGATAGTTGCCTTGGATCCTGCATTCCACGCTTGTTTAGGCGACGGAGACAGGGACTACGTTTCACACATACTGCTTTTCCCAAGTGTCATTCTTATTCCGTTTGGTCTAATTGGTCGGTCTCTTTTTTTTTTTTTTTTTCTCTTTTTTCTTTTTCTAGCAACTCAATCACTCTATTTCATCCTAGCAGTAATAACACGTCATGTTTAGTGACCCACCAAAGCACTTAGAGAACAATAGATAAATATGGAAAATAAAATAAAAATAGAATGCGATATGGTGATATTCCGAGATATGGTAACGACTATCATGTTATTTGTGATTTCTGAGCTATGTTCGTCCCTTTAGTTAATTGGTTCCTCAACTCCTGCATTCAAAATGATTCCATCCACTAATAGTGTCATCCTAAAGGCACAAGTTTCTAGATTTCGGAGTTCAGAAAGCATAAATTTTTCTTGGTTTTTCTATTTTTCTGATTTTTTTTTTTTTTTTTATGGCATAAAACTACTAAACGCATAAAACAAACTATACAAACATATAAATGCTCCCCCACACTTAAACTTTACATTGTCCTCAATGTAAAATTGAATCATCCAACGAAGGTTCAAGGTGGGAAATTCTGCAAATGATATGCAAAAACAAGAAAATAAAGATATAATGCTTTAAAAATAAAAAGATCAAGGAAAAGATACAAAACCGGTGGGTTGCCTCCCACTTAGCGCTTGGTTTAACGTCGTCAGCCCGACGTTCAGCTCCAATTACTCCTCCAGAGGGAGTGGGTCACTCAATGTGATCATATCCTGATTCTCCGTCACAAACCGCTCATAGTATGGTTTCAAGCGATGGCCGTTAACCTTGGAAATCAGCCCTGTTTTGGGACTAGTTATCTCAACCGCACCATGCGCAAACACATTAGTAACAACAAATGGTCCAACCCATCTGGACCTAAGTTTACCCTAAACAATTTAAGACGAGAATGGAATAAAAGTACTTTCTTCCCTATTTCAAAACTCTTTTGGGAAATCATTTTATCATGGAAAGACTTGGTCTTTTCTTTATAAATGCGTGAACTTTCATATGCATCATTTCGTATCTCTTCTAACTCATTGAGCTGAAGTTTCCTATGTTCACCAGCTGCATCTAATTCCATATTACATACCTTGATAGCCCAATAAGCTTTGTGTTCAAGTTCGACGGGAAGATGGCAAGGTTTGCCATAGACAAGCCTAAAAGGAGACATACCGATGGGTGTCTTATAAGCTGTCCTATACGCCCACAAAGCGTCATTGAGTCTATAACTCCAATCTTTCCTTGTAACATTCACCGTCTTCTCTAAGATTGACTTAATCTCCCGGTTGGAAATTTCAGCTTGTCCACTCGTTTGTGGATGGTACGGTGTCCCAACTTTATAAGAAATGTTATACTTCTTTAGAAGAGCGTGAAAGGATCTCTTGAAGTGCGAACCTCCATCACTAATCACCACTCGAGGTGTTCCAAACCTAGAAAAGATATGTTCCTTCACAAACTCACAAACAATATGAGAATCATTGGTAGGGGTGGCTTTAGCTTCCACCCACTTAGAAACATAATCTACAGCAAGAAGTATAAAAAATTTCCCATTGGAATTCACGAAAGGCCCCATAAAATCGATACCCCAAACATCAAAAATCTCAACAGTGAGAATTGGTGTTTGCGGCATTTGGTTTCTAGCACCAAGGTTGCCTGTCCTTTGACACCTATCACAAGCCTTACAACATAGATATGCATCCTTAAACAATGTAGGCCAATAAAAACCACTTTCGAGAACCTTGAGGGCTGTCCTCTTGGCTCCGAAATGGCCACCACAAGCATATGAGTGACAAAAATTCAGAATTGATTGGAACTCGGATTCGAGTACGCACCTGCGGATCATTTGATCGGAGCAATGCTTCCACAAATAAGGTTCATCCCATATATATTGCTTAGCAATCTTCTTGAGCTTGTGTTTTTGGAATGTAGACATGGAACTAGGTACTTGTCCCGTCACCAAGAAGTTAACGATATCAGCGTACCATGGAGTTGTGCCACCAACCGCAAAGAGTTGCTCATCCGGAAGTTATCATGCAAAGGAATCGCTTCTTCGGACACAACCAATCTGCTTAAATGATCCGCTACGAGTATTCTCACTGCCCTTCTTGTCCTTGATTTGCAAGTTGAACTCTTGAAGAAGAAGAATCCACCTTATGAGCCTTGGCTTAGCATCCTTCTTTGTTAGCAAGTATCGAAGTGCGGCATGGTCGGAAAAACAACCACCTTTGTACCCACTAAATAAGATCTAAACTTCTCGAGTGCAAACACTATGGCCAAAAGCTCCTTTTCAGTAGTTGAGTAGTTGATTTGTGCTCCGTTGAGAGTTCTAGAAGCATAATAAATGGCATATGGAACTTTGCCATCTCGCTGTCCCAACACGGCTCCAACGGCATAATCACTTGCATCGCACATCAACTCAAATGGCTTGCTCCAGTCCGGTGGTTTTATGATTGGTGCGGTAGTCAACAACTCTTTCAAGGTGTCGAAAGCTTCCTTGCATTCCTTGTCACAATCAAAGGCCACATCTTTTTGCAAGAGTCTACACAGGGGCATTGCAATCTTGGAGAAATCCTTGATGAATCTCCTATAAAAACCTGCATGACCAAGAAAAGAGCGAACCTCCCTCACATTTGTGGGGTATTGTAAGTTCCGAATCAAATCTATCTTAGCCTTGTCAACTTCTAACCCCTTAGAGGATACAACATGACCTAGCACAATCCCATGATTGACCATAAAGTGACATTTTTCCCAATTAAGCACAAGATTAGTTTCTACGCATCGTTTAAGAATAAGTGCAAGGTTATCTAAGCATTTGTCAAAAGAATCACCATACACGCTGAAATCATCCATAAACACTTCTATGATGCTTTCCACATAATCTGAGAATATACTTACCATACAACGTTGAAAAGTGGCTGGTGCATTGCACAAGCCAAATGGCATACGTCTATACGCGAAAGTGCCAAAAGGACAAGTAAACGTCGTCTTTTCTTGATCTTCCGGGGCTATTACAATCTGGTTATAACCTGAAAAACCATCAAGGAAGCGATAAAAAAGCATGTCTAGCCAACCTTTCAAGCATTTGATCAATGAATGGTAAGGGAAAATGGTCCTTTCGGGTGGTAGAGTTGAGCTTTCGGTAATCAATGCACACTCTCCAACCGGTCTGGATTCTAGTTGGAACCAAGTCATTATCTTCGTTTTTCACCACCGTGATTCCGGACTTCTTTGGAACGACTTGAATCGGGCTCACCCATTTGCTATCGGATATGGGATAGATCACCCCTACTTCCAACAACTTCAGGATTTCCTTCTTGACTACTTCCATCATTGGAGGGTTCAAGCGACGTTGAGCTTCTCTTGTTGGTTTTGCCCCCTCCTCAAGAAGTATTCGGTGCATACATGTGGAAGGACTGATTCCTTTGATATCGGCAATAGTCCACCCAATGGCAGACTTGTACTCTCTTAGCACTCGAACAAGCTTCTCCTCTTGCACCTTGGTAAGGCCTTTGGCAATGATCACCGGCAACTCTTCCTTTTCACCTAAATACACGTATTTAAGGTGATCCGGAAGAGGTTTCAACTCAAGAATAGGTGCCTGCACAATCGACGGTAAAAGTTTCTCATTAGTAAGCGGCAAAGAAACATAAGACACATTATATTTTGGTGGAACTTCTTTTAATGAGTTAAGAGCTAAAACAGCCTCTTTAAGCTCATCACAAATAGACAATTCACTTTCAAGGTCTTTATATTTCCCATAACCTAAACCTTCCACTATGGTGTTTTCTAAAGCATCTTCACCATTCAATTCAAAAATCTGTTGAGCTAGAGAATCAATAATATCAATTGAAAAACAGGAATGCACATCACTAGGATATCTCATAGCCTCAAAGATATTGAAACTTATGACTTCGTCATCAAATTCCATAGTTAAGGCGCCTTTAAAAACATCTATTTTTGTTCTAGCGGTTCTCATGAACGGTCTACCCAACAGCAAGGGAGTAGACGATGGTGAATCTTCATCCATCATGTCAAGAACATAGAAATCAGCTGGAAATATGAGCTGATTAACCTGCACCAAAACATCTTCAATAACCCCTTTCGGGTAAGAATTAGACCTATCAGCAAGTTGTATAACAATACCGGTATTCTTAAGAGGCCCAAGATTCAATGATTCATAAACAGAGGCAGGCATAACATTAATGGATGCTCCTAAATCTAACATAGCACGTTCAAACCTGATTTTACCAATAGTACATGGTATGGTGAAACTACCGGGGTCTTTCAACTTAGGTGGGAGTTTCTTTTGAAGATATGCCGAAGCATTCTCCCCACACTCATTACCTCGTTACTGGGTCAATTTGTGCTTGTTAGTGCACAATTCCTTCAAGAACTTTGCCCAACGTGGAACTTGCCTTATCGCTTCAATGAGTGGAATGTTCACTTCAATCTTCTTAAAGATTTCCAAAAGCTCTTGGTACAATGTCTCCTTGTTCGACTTTGCAAACCTGCTAGGAAAAGGCGGAGAAGTAACATAAGTAGAAACATGAGTTTTAGAGTTAGAATTTGTTACCGGGTCAGCCTTTTTAGGGGCTGTTTCACCCTATTCTTTCTCCAAATCAGGTTCATGGGACACCGGTGATGTTTCCGGTTTCTCTACTTGCTTCCCACTTCGTAACTCAATAGCATTGGCATTCTCCTTGTGATTTATTGGTTGCGAAGGAAGTTTTCCCTCTTCTTGTGCTTCCAATTTGCTCACGGCATTAGCTAACTGACCCATTTGTGTTCGGATGTCCTTCATATCCATTGCTGTCTTTTGCTTATCTTGCACCATTGTGTTGAGAATGAGATTCAACTTGTCATCTATACTCGTGCCTTGAGTTTCTTGTGGTGGTCTTTGCATGAATTGATATCCTCCTTGTTGATTGAAAGTAGGATTTGCAGCAGCTTGCTTGTTGGCATAGCTGAAATTCGGATGATCACGCCAACCTGGATTGTATGTGTTGGAGTACGGATCGTACCTCGGCCTTTGCTGATTTTGGTACATAGCACTTGCTTGCTCAACATCTTCGGTATATGATGATGGTATGACAGCTGCAGCTATTTGAGTCATCATTCTCTCCATGTTGCCCATCCTTTGTTCCATGTGTGAAGAATTGCCAACTTCATTCACCTTCCTTATCACGATTCATCTCGAGTGTAGAATTGTTGAGTGTTCGCAGCCATATTCTCCAACAAACTTGTAGCTTCCGCAATGGTCTTGTTTGTAAGTGCACCACCACTTGCGGCATCAATCAAATTTCTATCATTAGAAAGCAGCCCCTCGTAGAAATATTGAATCACAAGTTGATCACTGATTTGGTGGTGTGGACAACTAGCTAAAAGCTTCTTGTAGCGCTCCCAATACTCATGGAGAGTCTCTCCCGATACTTGCCTAATACCACAAATCTCCTTGCGAATCACAAATGCTTTTGATCTTTGGAAAATACTTCTCAAGGAACAATTTCTTCATCCCATTCCATGTGGTTATGCTTCCAGCGGGTAAGCAAAAGAACCACTCTCTGCAGATATCTAAAAGAGAGAAAGGAAAAGTGTCATCATAGCCATATCCGCATCTGCAGTTGCTTGCTTCATACTAGTCACAACATGATGGAATTGTTGCAAGTGACGATTAGGATCTTCTCCCGCTAAACCTCTGAATTTGGGCAGCAAGTTAATCAATTGTGGTTTCAACTCAATGGTTCCATTCAAATTGAATACATAAAGGTCAGCTGATCTAGGTTTGGAGAAGTGAGCTCCTTGAGTGTTCTTGGAGCAGGTGGTCGACCTCCCATTGTGTTGTCTTCCTCTTCGTCCGAGTCCGAGAATTCACTTGGTGTAGAACTTTGAGGAAGTGGAGTGTTGACTGCTCGAATGAAATCCTTAAGTAAAGTGCCTGAACGAAGACGTATACCAATTGGACTTGGTCTGCCCTCTCCACGCATTCACCAAAGAATTAGTACCTGAAAATCGATTCTAAGAGGTTGAATAAGTAAACTGAAATCGTAACCACAAGCAAAAAAATAACAACTAAGAATAAAAATAACAACTAAACTCGCCAATGCCTCCCCGGCAGCGGCGCCAATTTTGACCAGGTGTCAAACTCGCAAAAATAAATTTCTCTACTTCTCTTTAACTAGCAAGTAGTATAATGTAAGTAGGATCGTCCCAAGGGAGGTATGAAGTCTAAGTTGTTATGCAAATACTCTTAGCGGAGATGATTTTGTTGTAGAAATTCTGAAAATTGTAAAATGTATTCAAATATGAGATGTAATTGATTAAAGGTTCATTCTAGACCACGGAATACAAACCAAATTGATAGATAGCTATATTCTTCACATTATCATGTTACTAACAACCCTAGAATAATTAGTACGCTCAACTATTCCGTTACTATCCCCTAGCTCACCGGATACGGAAGCGCTCGACTACCGGTTCCTACTTGCCAAGTTTCCTAGAGGTACGCTTACTAGGTTTGACTTGAACAAGTGCTCTAAGTTCTGCGAGATAAGGTTGCTCCTAGTGATGAACTCAAAAGCATGAATCACCTACTAGTGTTGATTTCTACATATGGGTACTTAACAAAGTCCCATCATCAATACCCACATATTACTACTTGTGTTTATCTTCTCTAGACAATTACGGGTCGAAGAAAATCTAAACTAGCAAATAGATTAAGAATTAATGATTCAATTTCGAACTTAAACCCTTAACAAATAATCCATAGACAATATTAGCATGGTAGAAATCAATCAATAACATTAATGAATGCAAGAGAACAAGTTTTTCATATCAAATATAGATTCATATTTCGGGCTTCGAAATCGCCCTTAATCAAAGAGAGTTTTAGTTACTCATAATATTGGAGTTCATCATCAAATAATAATGGAAATAAAGTAAAGAAGATGAAAATATTAAATGAAAGCAAACCCTAGCTCCGGCTCTCTGCAAAACTCCAAGGAGAATACGTGATATCCCAAAAGAATAGAAACCTTTTCTTTTTATAGCCTTCCCACTTTCCAAAATTAGGTCTTCAAAGTCCATCACCAAAAAGTCCACCAAGCCCATGAACCATGTGTGAGAAACCCATGTGAAAATATGTCCCAAAAATATGCTCGCCGGAAAACTGGTGCACTGGCCGGAAATTGGCCGGAATCCGGCGCCGGAAAAGTCAAGTCAACTGAGTCAAAACCGAGTCAACTCAGTTACCACCTAGTCAGATGGAGTCAGGTTCATAATCAGCTATATGACTCAGCTGAACAGCTCCTAGGCCAAAATGTTGCAACTGCCTAAACTGCTGCTGCACAAACCTTGTTCTTCCCAGCTACTCCCAGCCAAGATGGCTGCTCATCATAACCAGTCCACTGCTGTAGCTTAGCTTCCCTTTTCCCCAGGCCGAGCAAACCATCTGCATCTCCTCAATACCACCACTGCTTCACCACCAAATCCTTGCGCCATACATCACCACTGTAATTTAGTTTACAAGCCGTGGCAGCAGTACATCTACCACCAACACAAGCACTCGCTGCTTCTCATTCATCGCCTCAACCCACACTTGCACACTGCCCTGCAAAACAGCTCCAAACTCGAGCTCCTGTCACTACAAACAAAACCACCAATACCCATTTCTTCTTGTTATGTGACTGCCTGCACTTCAGTTCAGCTGCAGGCCTTCATCCAACTCAATTCACCACCAGTTCTCGAGTTCACAAAATCTGTAGCACGTCCCGGGTAATACTCACTCAAGAACTCGCCATATCTCCTCCATATACACAGCAGAGAACACATGCCCTGGACTGCACCTTTTGAGCTCCAGAATTCTACCCGTTCCAACCTTAAATTCGAACTACAAACCACCAGAACCAGCTGAACCAACACCTGAATTTAAACAAACTCAAGTCTTCCCTGCGCTGCTAACTCAACTCCAACAACTTCAGGTACCATCTCAGAACCTTCAACAGCCTAAACTAACGGCAACATGTCATCAGATTCACCATTCATCCCATACAGTCCTGGTCAGCTTCTAAATTGCGTCCAAGTTACTGCCAAAAACTCCTTGCGCACAGCCACTGAACCATTGCCAAATACCCTTCATGTACATCCATCGAACCATGGCTACAGCAGCAAAACAAGTCTCAAACTGCCATCGAACCTTGGCAGCAACCCCAGCTCTTTTGCCTGATAAAAAACTTGACCAAAACCTCCCAAATTCGAGCCATACTGCCAGTTTAAACCCCTTCAAATCTTCTCGGAAACAACCACCAAAAACCATCATTTCAACAGCATAATCATCTGCTCAAACCAAGATAGTAACATCACCTCCTTACTTGCGTCTAGCCCTTGGTACTCTCTTAATAAACACATGACTGCAACCGTGTCTTGGACTGCCTTCGAATCACAACAACATATGAAATTGAGTTCAAGAATTTCAATCAATTACAATCACAATTCCCTGGCAACAGTTCTCACTATATTAGTTGTAGCAACAACATATTACAGCTGAAATTCAGCTCAAATCGAACCCATATCAGCTCCTAACTCGGCTGCAAAACCACCAAAGCACAGCTACAGTTCTTCCATTTGTAGATGTACAAAATAAGTCACAAATCTCAGACCACAGTAATGCCTTCTTCCTTGATTTTCAGCTCTAATTCACGGCAACAAATCCATCAATTCTGCTCATCTCCCTTTCACGAATTTGCCCTAAAATCACCTCGTCCAGTAGCTGAATCGATGACTGCAACAAACCCCATTTCTTCCATGCAATTCTGGCCAAAATCTCCATGATTTGAAGACACTTAATCCTCCTCCTTATTGGTTCTGAAAGGAGCTGTTAATCTCTGCTTAATACCAACCTCAATCCCTGGCAGATTGCAACCAATTTGAGCCACAATTCAGCCCCAGAATTACATTAGATTCCTCCATCTTCCTTCTTCTTCTCGGCTTCGAGGCGATCTCGACCCATGGTGAACATCCATCAAATTCATAGCTAGGTTCACGGCAGACATGGATGAGTGTTGTCGGAGGGAGAATGGGAATCATTGTGAACTCGAAAGGGAGAAATGAGCTTCACTGCTTGTACATATTGGTTTCTAATGAAACCTAAAATCATTTCTTTACATCGCACATGTGCAGTACCTAGCTGGTGAAATCCACTAACTGTTGAGGGCCATTTATTTTCTTCTTACCATGTTAAGCCCATTGTATATCTGCCAGACCCAGCAACTCATACAGACCACCCCTATATTGACCTGAACTCTGGATCCATAAATGTTGGCATTCCGCGGCACCTCCTGGTTCTCTGACAGCTTCATTTTGGTTACAGTAGCACCACCAATGTCCTGTGGTCTTAATGGTGACATATGAGCTTTAAGCGCGTGCAAGGATGCAATCCACTTTGGCGCTTTTTCTTCCATTGAATTCTTCCACCAACAACAGTCGTCTCTTATATCTCATATTCACTTCTTCTCTTCAATGTCTCCTCATCACTAAAGAAGCCGTGCTTTTCAGACAGAAAATTCGCATCACTAAAGCCGACATACTTTTCAGACAGAGATGAAGAAATAAAAGCAAATAATGAGATATAATCGCCTCCAATAACATTTGCACCTTTTGCCATGTTTCTTCTCTTTTGCTCCAAACGACTCCAAAGTACCTAACAAACTCAAATTCACACATAAGATACATAATTTACATGAAAACTCGCAAAGAAAGCATAAATACTAGATATAAAATTAGGTGTTTATCACACCTATCAGTTTGGAACGTTTGCATATATACGAATGTCGTTTGGCCTTTGCAATGCGCCGGCTAATTTTCAAAGATGCATGGTAAGTATATTCTCGGATTATGTGGAGCGCATCATCGAGGTATTTATGGATGACTTTAGTGTTTATGGCAATTCTTTTGATGGTTGTTTAAATAACCTTGAACTAGTTCTTAAACGATGCATAGACACAAATCTTGTCCTTAATTGGGAGAAATGTCACTTTATGGTAAACCACGGCATAGTACTTGGTCACATTGTGTCCTCTAGAGGGCTCGAAGTGGACAAGTCGAAGATAGATTTAATAAGAAACTTACAATATCCCACTTCGGTGAGGGAAATCCGTTTTTTTCTTGGCCATGCAGGTTTCTATAGGCGGTTTATCAAGGATTTATCCAAAATCTCCATGCCGATATGCAAGTTATTACAAAAGGAGGTGCCTTTTGACTTCAACAAGGAATGCAAGGATGCTTTTGACAAATTGAAGGAAATGTTGACAAGTGCGCCAATTATCAAGTCACCGGATTGGAATCTTCCATTTGAATTAATGTGTGATGCTAGTGATTATGCGGTTGGAGCCGTTTTGGGTCAAAGAGTGGACAAGTTGTCCCATGTCATCTATTATGCATCTAGGACCCTTAATGATGCACAAATCAATTATTCTACCACGGAAAAGGAGTTATTGGCTATAGTTTTTGCATTGGAAAAATTTCGATCATACTTGGTGGGTACAAAGGTTATTGTGTATTCCGATCATGCCGCACTAAGACACTTAATAAAGAAGAAAGAAGCTAAGCCAAGATTAATCCGGTGGATCCTATTGTTACAAGAGTTCGACATAGAAATTTGGGACAAGAGAGGTATGGAGAATACCGTGGCGGATCATCTTAGTAGACTTGTTATATCTCAAGAAGAACTTCCATTACAAGACCGCTTTCCGGATGAACAACTTTTCTCCATGGAAGAATCAACACCTTGGTATGCGGATATAGTGAATTACTTGGTGACAAGGAAGGTACCTAATACAATGTCTAACTTCCAAAAGATGAAACTTAAGAAGATAGCTAAGCAATATGTGTGGGATGAACCATACTTATGGAAATATGGCGTTGATCAAATAATGCGAAGGTGCGTACCTAACTTCGAATTTCAATCCATTCTCTCCTTTTGCCACACTTTTGCTTGTGGTGGCCATTTCGGTTCTAAACGTACCGCTCTCAAAGTTCTCGAGAGTGGATTTTATTGGCCCACCTTGTTCGAAGATTCATATGTTTTTTGTAAATCGTGTGATAGATGTCAACGAACGGGCAATCTAGGTGTTCGAAATCAAATGCCACTCACACCAATTCTCGCCGTTGAGATTTTTGATGTGTGGGGTATCGATTTTATGGGCCCTTTTGTCAATTCGAATGGAAACTTTTATATACTTCTTGCCGTAGATTATGTTTCGAAATGGGTGGAAGCTAGAGCCACCAAGACTAATGACTCTCAAGTTGTTTGTGATTTTTTAAGAGAAAACATATTCACAAGGCATGGAATACCAAGAGTGGTGATAAGCGATGGAGGCTCACATTTCAAGAAGGCTTTTCACGCTCTCCTCAAGAAGTACAACATAACACACAAAATTGGTACGCCTTATCATCCACAAACTAGTGGACAAGCGGAAATTTCAAATCGTGAGATCAAGTCCATTCTTGAAAAAACGGTGAATACCACAAGGAAAGATTGGAGCTTTAAGCTCAACGATGCACTTTGGGCGTATAGAACGGCGTATAAGACACCGATTGGTATGTCTCCATATCGGTTGGTTTATGGTAAGGCTTGTCATCTTCCGGTTGAACTTGAACATAAGGCTTATTGGGCGATAAAGAAATTCAACATGGAGTATGATGAAGCGGGAAAACAAAGGAAGTTACAACTAAATGAGCTAGAGGAGATACGTAATGATGCTTACGAGAATGCTCGTATTTACAAGGAAAAGACCAAGCTTTTTCATGACAAGATGATTTCTCGTAAAAGCTTCATCGTGGGACAAAAAGTCCTTTTATATCATTCTCGCCTTAAACTATTTCCTGGAAAGTTAAGGTCCCGTTGGATTGGACCATATGTTGTTACTAATGTTTTTCCTCATGGTGCAGTTGAAATTACTAGTCTTAGAGACAATTCGGTTTCCAAAGTCAACGGCCATAGATTGAAGCCATACTATGAGAATGTAGTTGCAGGAAATCCCACAATACACCCCTCACTATATTTTGTTTAACTAATCCATTCAGAAGATAATAGATGAACAATTATGAATATTTATTAATAATTTTCTTAAAATGTTTACACAGGAAAATGGAATTACACTTAAGATCTTACTACATTCGCTCTGTTTCTCTCTCCTAAATGACTTGCTTTCCAATCCAAAAAGAACTCTCCTTTCAACAAAATCACTCATCCCTTTATATAGGGTAATACATAGTGAATGACAGCTAAGCTGTCCTTTATTTTCGGAAATGTCTCGCGAAGTGTCGCAGACGTACAAATATTCATACTCGCGACACTTCTTAACTTTCGCCAGATTTCATATCCTCCTATCGTCATCCAGCGCGTCATTTATATTTAACCCTCTGCGACTCACTCGCAATGTTGTTATCCGTTGTCTTCGCGAATTGTTGTTGTGGCGATATTATGATCCTACATCTTGCCTCTTCTCATGTCTTCTCTGCGAAGGAGAGAATGTCATGAGAATCAATATTTTTGAACTGCCGCAACTGTTTATCTGTACTTGTTTTATTTTCATCTTTCCATACGGACTTTATTACAGATGTCTACTCCTCCATTCTATTCCCGACACGTCTCTTTCAATCGTTTATTCTTGACCATTCACGTCCCTTCTCACATTAAATGCTCTCGTTTCCCCCGAGGATGTTTCTCTCTATATATATTTTTCATATCTTTCTCTTTTCCTCTTTTGTCTTCTCTCTGCAACTTTTCTTTTATCTTCTTCTTCCGCAAGCTGCGCTTCTGCAAATCTTCGATCTTTTTTATCATATCTTAATCTTCGATTCTTTATCCCTTCCCATATTGATAATGGCTTCACTTAGTCGTATGTACAAACCTCGCTTTATTGAGACTCAGAAAAAGTTGCAAGATAAAGGTTTCACCCTTTCTACCATTCCTAATCAAGGATGTTCATCTATACTCACCGCCAAGCTTTTTCGATCATCAATGTGATGATCACAAGATTATTGTTTCGCTAGGTCAACTTCTCGCAGGACTTCCCATTCCTTTATATGATCCTGAGATGCCACTCTTTTATGAAATCCTTTCTCATCCGAACTTCTCGCGAGCTGTCTATCAATTATGCGGCGATTGTATCCGTCTAATGCTTGAGTTTGCCAGTCGTGGTGCTGGCAAAGGATCTCTATATCCTAACAATGTCAGAGACCCCGAATATGTAAATTTAGAAATAATCCCTGAGAGATACACTGTAGAAAACTTTTTTGAAAATTATGAAGTAATAGGCATGAGAAATAAGAAATCTCGTTGGGGCGCTCGGTTGAAGAGAAAAGATAATATTCCTGAGGATAAATTACTCATGCAAGATATTGACTGGCATTCGGGTAAGAACACTACTCCTCGCCACTCTAAAGATGAGAGGTGGTGGGTTGTTCCTTTGCTCTTAAGTGGACCTTACATAGCAGGTTCGCATGTACTCCCTGCAAATCTCGCAGGCTATCATCCTTGGGAATTTAAGTGGCCCAAGAAGGCGGAAGAGGTATGTCCCCACAATTTGCTTTTGCAATCCCTCTTTCCTCTTGTACTCGTTGAGTTTGTAAATTTTTCAGATTGTCAAACTGAGGAAAAGTTACAAGGCAAATCCACTGGCAAGTACCTTGGCAATACTTCGATCGCTTACGGATGAAGTAAGAAATATCTTTTTATGTTATTTAACAATATTGTTGCCTCTATTTCTTATCTTCATTTGTATGCGAAGGTTGACGCCGAGGAAGCGATAGGCTGCGAAAGTTAAAGGCAAAACTAAAGCCAATGCACGCAAGGATAAGTCTTCTGTTCCACCATCTAAGAAGCGAAAAACTCAACCTTCCTCTCATCTTAGCTCAAGTTCTGAATCTTCCGATGAGGATGATAATGATAATGTTTTGGATTCAACTTTCCAAAATGAAGCTCAATCGGCCAATTCTCCTATGGATCAATTGTTCAAGATCTTCTCGGATTCTCTTCAAGGAATTGGAGATACTCATCGACTTCTATATGCGAGAACCTCGCCACCCTATGTAATGCTACACTGCTGGATGGCAATGACTCTTTCAAAGGAGTTTCTAGATCTGTATCCCCTAGCTTCTTAAATGCACTTAATTCGTTGGTATGTTCGAACTCATATTTCTCCTCCAACTTCGTTTTAATTTATATCTTAATAACCTTTTTATCTTTCTTCGCAGGCTGGAAAAACTTCTTTTGTGGTTTCCTCAGATCTTGAGAGGAGGTATAACATTCAATTGAAGAAGAATACCCAATTTTTCACAAGGATCAAAGAATTAGAAGTTGAATCTGCGAGATCTCGCGAAAAGATCCAACAATTGGAAACTGAGTTTTCTGCCCAGAAGGACAAAGTTACCACTCTCCAGAACGCTAATCAGCAACTTTATGGTATAAAATTTTTTTCTCTCTTATTATTTTCATCTTATCAATTTCCTGTTGCTACCTGACTTATCACTTTCGCAGATGTATATAACCTCTCCGAAGAAGCTATTCTTCTCCATTCATTTCCTGAGCCTATGGATAATGACACTCTTCTCGCTCATCTCAACAACTCTTTAAGTAGTTCGTCAAGCAGAATTAATTCTCTTTCATTAAATGAACTCCAAACCAAGTACCGCCTCTTAGAAATTGAGCACAGATCTAGTTTAAGTATAGCCAACCAGTTTAAACAAATGTACCTCGAGTCTCATGAGGAAACCAAAATTTTAAGGAAGAAAATTAGTGACCATATAGATGACAAAGATCGCATTGCTAGTAATGGTGCCCAGGCATTAGCAACATTTCAAAAGTCCCTTCTCGAAGTGCAAATGGAGCGAGATGAATTGCTTCGAGAACTCCTTACTTAGTGAGCGAGAAAATCAAATTCGTTCACTTCTTATTATAAATAATGACGATGAATTCGCTTGGGCTGCTAAAATCTTAGATAATGCCAGAATAACTTAGGTGTTGATGTTAGTCTTCATACCGAGCATACTTCCTTGGTTAAAGATATAATATCCGACGAGAAGGTTATTTATTATACCTTCTTGTTTCTTACCTCTGTAGTATTGTGCGTTGAGTTGTTAATTTATCGTAATTTATTTGCAGAGTCCGAAAAAGATTTCAAGCAAGGATTGAAGAACTTGAATCGAAAGCACAGCTCGCAAAGAATCTCACCCTTCGCGAGAATAGATATTCCAAGTTGAAGAAACAATTTCAAACTACCGTGGCGAATTTTAATAATGATGCCGTTCGTTTTCGCAATGAAGCCATGGAGTATGTTTGTAATGATCACAAAATCCCTCTTTGTTCATATCCTTGGCTTTCCGAAGAAGTTCCTGAGAATTTGCCTGTCTCGGACGTTTCTGATAGTGAAGCCAGCGAAAAAGAAAACTCTGGCGACGAGAATAATGAAATCGAAGGATCAGATAGAGGAGAAGAATCACCAAAGAGATAATTCTTTTTGTTTCTTTCGCTGCCTGTAATATCTGTACATTTCTGTATCTCTTTTTTGTAAACTTCTTGGGTTTATTGCCCATAAATTCAATCTCCATTCCCCTTTTTGGCTAACATTATTAATGTATAACTCTTTCATTGGAAGATGGATAACAATATTTCGTCTTTTCCATTCCCATATTTGCCTCTCGTTATGCATCTTCATATGAAAGAATGAAATTTCGAGATTCGCATTTTCTTCCTCTCGACCAGAATGATGTTTAAATTTATAATTACGACGAGGTCGCAAGTGATTTTTATAAAAGAAGAAATCTATTGATCTCGCCTTATCATTTTTGGTGGTCTTCTAAGCTTGACCTTCCTAAGTAAAGGTCTTACTCTGCCACCCCTTATTGCGACAAGGTCGCAGGACGTCTTTACACTTGCATGCAAAAACCCATTGACCTTGCCTTATCATTTTTCAAGTATTTTTGCCTCTGCAGGATATTTTGCTTGCGACAATATGACAGGCCTAAATATTCTTGCGAAAATAAAGCCCCGTGACATTGCCGTCTTGCGACGAAATCGTAGGACGTCTTTACACTTGCATGTAAGGACCCATTGATCTCGTCTTACCCTCGCGTTAGTATTATTGCCTCTGCAGGATCATTGCACAAATATGACAAGCCTAAGTTTCCTTACGAAAACAAAGCCTCGTGACATTTGCGTCTTTGGCACTTATCAGCTCCCTAATGGAGGGTGCCGCCTTATCATCTCCCTGGTTGCCCCTTCAAGGAGGCGTACATCGGCCATACAAGGCTAGCTCCTCCCATCCGGTCTTAACAACAACCGTTGTTTTCGCAGCCTCTTATCCCTTATACCTATAGGGTTTATGGTTACAAGGCTGCACCCTAAGTGGAGTTTTCTTGGTAGAGTGCAAAGCATGCGCCAAGACTTGTCAAGAGTGGTAAGGAAGTTCCATGCTCCCGCACTCTTGACTCAACCGTGTACCTCGGCGCCTTGATCATACGCTGACTCCCGAAAGAGACCCTCGGTCGCCCAACCAGGGTATAACCTACATATATAGTTGGGAATCCAAGGTACCTCCTCCCGGATAGGCTTTCATGGGCCCCAAATCTGCATGACCCAGGTTCCGGGGCGGTGTAACCTTTTCCCCGAGCCATGTTAAGAGATACCCCCTTATATGACGCACTTTAGGTCTTATATTTGCCTCTTACGAAATGTAATTCGCGAACTAGGGTGTACGCCATAAAGGTTCGTCCCATTCATTTACTCATTCATTGTTGTTAAATCATTCAATCATTCATATTTAATTGCTTGTCGATATTTAATTTGCGAAGACATCGCACAATGTTGTTTCATTCATTTTTCTCTCGGATTCTTGTACATTCTTCTTGTCGAAATTCTCACATATCATTTCTTCTTTGTCTTGCCTTTGATATATCTTTGTCGATTACTTATCACAGACCATTCATTTTACTTTTTATGCCTTTTGTTCATTGTACTCTTTGCCTCGGCGTTATCCCAATCCTTGAAGGACTCCTTTCCATCGTAACGTTCGCTTTGCTTCCATGCATTCATCTGCGGCACTTCGCGATGTTTCTACGGCACTTCGCGATGAACTACAACCAATTATCTTTGCGGCATCGTAACATTCGCCTATTCTTGCGACACTTCGCGATGCTTCTTCATTTCTTATCTCTATAGTATCCACCATCAGCTTCTCTTTTCTCTGTTCATCTATGATATTCTGTTTCCAACCTTTCCTTTTAGCATTTCTCTCTTCACAAACTCTCTACGTCAACCTCATAACATTTCGACCTTCCTTCCAATCTCCCTTTATAATTCCAATACCATTTGGATGGGGAAACTTTATACATTGATGGTATGTTGATGCTACTCCCAAGATTTCGTGCAGCCATGGTCGCCCAATTAATGCGTTATAAGGAGATTCCACGTCAACCACGCAGAATAAAATGTCAGCTGATAATCCTTGTAAAGGTATCCTCATGTGAACCTCTCCTTTAGGTTTGTTCGTGTCTTAGTTAAAACCGTAAATTTTGTACGTTGAAGGAATCAAATTTTCATCCTCTCCACCCATAGTCTTATAAGTATGGTAAAACATAATATTCACCGAACTTCCAGTATCGATTAGGATTCTATTGATTGCCCAACAATTTTCTGCTTCGTCATCTTCTCCATCAACTGGTCTTGGATTAATGTCCAGTCGCACCACCAACGGGCTATCATGTGCTTCTCTTCCTTTGGGTACCTCGTCTGCAGAGAAAGAAATAATTTTTAGTGCCAATCTTTCAATTGCGACTTTCTCGCCGGGTTCATCACTTCTTTGTTATGAAAATCTCTTGCATATACTCTACTAAGCACATTATCGTGAAAATCTTCAATTGTACGATATGAATGAACGATAGAGTTGCAAAATAGATTTTTGGCCTTTGTTCCCACTTCTATTACGAATGCTTCTTTTCCCTTCTTTGAAACTGTTCTTTGCACTTCGATGGTGATGTTGTTAGTACTTGCTTCCCTTTCTCTTCATCTTTTAGAAAATGAGTCAACTTCCCCGATCAATCATTCTTCGAGAATGATTCTCTTTATGTTTCGCAATCATTTGTTAGATGTCCATGAAAGCGATGGTAAGAACAATATTCATGACTTCGTCACTTGGTGGTGGTTCACTCCCGCATTCCATGGTGGTGGTACGTCCTCCATTACAAGTATAGCTTCCCAAATTTTTTCCACACTAGCATTTAGTGGTGGCATTCTCGATCTCTTCCCATACCACTCTGCGATTTCTTGGCCCTCCATGGTTATTATGCCTTCGTCCTCCATAAGTTTCTTGCATATGATCTAATCTCTGAATTTTATTATTGTTGCCGCAGATTGTAGTAGTTCCTTTCTCTATCAAATTCCTCCCGATCTCGGCTCCCCATAGCCACTATTTTCTCTTGTCCATCATCAACTCGTTTTCCGGTTGCCCTTGCGACGTGGTCGCCACTGAGTTTAAAAATTTTGGTAATAAACTTGCATTCGCAGCGTTCGAACTTGTATTCGCAACTGGGTATGATTCCATTTCATTTTTTCTTTCTTCCAAAGCAATGTATTCTTCTTGGAGTTCTCGCAGCTCAGCCATCGTAATCGTATTTTTAATTCTGAATATTTGAATGTATAACAAACTTGTTGCGAACAGAGCATTTACAAATGATAAAATGAGATATCTTTCCTCTACCCTTCCGGCCATTTCACTGCACATTGTTCTCCATCTCATTGTCAGATGGCTTAAACTCTCGCCGACTCTTTGTTTCAATCCGAATACATCTTCAATTCCTGGTCGCGTGGAATTGTTACTTATATACGCTCCCAAGAAAATAGTTTGTAAATGGTTGAATGATGAGATTGTGTTTCTCGGTAATCCTTCAAACCATTTCAATGCTTCTCCAATTAAGCTTGATGCGAAGTATTTGCACAATATGGCATCATGATTCTCCCATTGTAACATACATCTCATATAAGCCTTGATGTGTTGTATCGCACGGGTTGTTCCATCGAAAATGTTGGTTAATGCAGGCAGATTGCATTTAGGTGGTATTCCTCCCATTTGTACTTCTATTGTGAAAGGAGTCTTCGCAGCTTCTGCGATGGCTTCATCCAACTGTGTTCTTCCTCCTTCCTTCCTACTGTTTAACAATTTTCTCATTTCTGCTAGTTCTTTCAAGATTTGCTCATTTTCCTCAGGATTTGATTCTGCTGGTCTTTTTAGCTCTGCCTCTCGCCTCCTGCGTTCATGCCTGTTTTGACCTTCTTGTCCACTATTTTCTTCTCTCCTTTCTCTGCGACTTTCTCCTTCGTCTCTTTCATCAATTCGCACACCATTATATCTATCGTTCTCTCTTCTGGGTTCTCTATCAACTCTCCTCTGCATCCTTTCGTATTCTCCATTGGTATTTCTATTGACACGATTTTGTGCTCGCCTCCTTTCTCGGTTGTCGTGATTATTTTGCCGGATTGCTTCTTCCAATTCTTGGTTTTCCACTTCTGCTCTTACTCTCTCTCTCTCTCTCGGGCTAAGCGTGCTTGTTCGGATAATGTTTCTCAATGTCGTCCACGATCTCTTTTTGCCTTCTCAATGCTTCTCTTCCATGCAAAGTATTGTTCTTCCTTCGGTAATTGGATCATTTGGCCCCCGAAATCGCCTAGTTCCCCGATTTTCTTCACTCTGCTCATCTTGGAAATTCTCGGGATGGGGAATATAACGATCTTCTGCGTCCTCTCTTCTTTCGTGATGTTCGAGCCGAGATTTTGTGCTTCCCGTTGGTTTTCTATCTCTCGTAATTTCTGTTGGTAAGGCTCTCCTTCTTTCTTCCCTAGTCGATCTTGAGCTCGATCTCGCAGTGCTTCTCGATCTTCTATTTTGCAATCTCATATTTTCCATTCTTAATTCATGATTCTGTCTTGTCAAATTTGCTCGCTCTTCTGCCTCTAGTCGCCTTTCTTCATGTATTGTTTGTCTCAATGTTTCCAATGTTGTGATTTCTTCATTTCCTAGATTCATTTCTTGATCTCCTACTTCTTGTCCGTTATTCATCAACTGCTGCTCTTCTTCCCTTTCATCCTCAGAATTCGACCTCCAAGTATGTACACTTACTCTATCGTAATCCACAGTTTCATTTGCTATCGGAGGAATTAAACGTTGAACATGATTTTCTTCCTCATTTCTCATATTCATCCTTGACGATTCTCCTTGTTCAATTCTCCTTTCCCCAGCAAGTCTTCCACTTCTTCTCACAGGTTGTTCAAGTACATTTCTTCTTCTAGCCATTTCTCTTTTAGTAAATCTTTTGAAAATTATCGCATTCAAATTCCAATCTTTTTTTTTTAGTTCACAAGTTTCTAGCGCCAATATGTAGTTGCAGGAAATCCCACAATACACCCCTCACTATATTTTGTTTAATGTTGCGTGTCGTAGGTGCAATCAAATTAATTAATGTTTCCACTCAATTAAAAATAATATAATGGAAGTCAAGTTCGTTCCCACGAGGAGCAAGAGATCTTAGTTGTAAAAGTTGTCACGAAAGGGGGGTGTAAAAAGCAAAAGAAAATAAACAAAGCAATTAAAATAGAAAGTTGAAAACAATAAGAGAGACAAGATCAAGGAATCCTTCTTCGTTGCAAAACAATGATTAAAGTTATGTTCTTTTCTACTTGTTATTAGTCACAGATTATCACCAACCGTAGGATAGCAGGTCCGCTTAGTGGTAGGCCCTGAGATGTGTATATTTTATGGCCTACGGTGATACCGCAAGTGCACGGTGTCTTGGTTGTAGAACTGGGCACGTACGAGTCGAACCACAGAGACTTGTGGTGCTCTTGTATTGATCAAAGGCTTGCTAATCTGATTTCTAGTGTGACAGAGTAACAAAAGGGTGTTTATAAGATGTTTTGCCGATACGGCTGAGATGTAATGAAATAAACCTAAACTAAGGTAAACAGATAGTGACAATGGGGTTGCTAAGGTCTTCAAATTCACCTCTAACTCCTATTGTGTGCTCAACTGAGTTGAGCCTTTCTTGCCCTGTGACTGATAAGGGCAGGGTGTCAAACCCACCACCTATCTAAGGGGTTTCTCCATGTTACACTTCAATACACAGCTAAGGTGCTAACCCAGAGCATTAGTTATCTAATTAAGTATAACTAATCAAAGGAATTAGCCTATAACTCTAAGGATTGAGCTGCAAAGATACTAAACATAAGTATAACCTAACTACAATGCATCCATGGCGTTGGCATGCATTGTGAGAGAAGAATGTTAGATGCTAGGATTGAAATTATTTTAAAGTTTAAGCATACAAGAATGGTTCAAAAACAGTTAACATCACAACATGGATTTAGGGTTTCATTGAAACCCTAGCACCAAACTAGAACATAAATTAACACAAAATATAACTATTGACTGCACTGGCTAATCCAGGCGTGTCTCTCTACACAAACCCCTCACTGCTATTTATACATCCACAAAAATCCCCAAAATACAAACCCTAATTAAATTTAAAATAGCAATTAAATCAAACCCATACTCTGAATCGCACTCCTCTCTTGTCAAATCGTCTCCTGCGCTCCATGCTTCAGAGTGTAATGAAAACCCTAGTTCTAGTTTTTCTCTGAGTTAGCTTCTAGGGTTGGAGAAGCTAAGAAAGAGAAAACCTAGACCTAGAGAGGGGTGCGGCTGCTGGAGTTGTTGGTTGTGGTGATGGTGTGTCAGGGTAAGGTAAGGTGGTGATGGAGGTGGAGGAGCAGAGCTCTGCTCTGTGAGAGTGACGGAAGAGGAGAAGAAAGAGAAGAAGAAGAGAGGAATGGTCTGCTCGAGTGGGGGTATAGGGTTAGGTAGCTGTGGTGTGAGGCAGGGACAGCGAGCTTTGATGGGGAAGCTTCAGCGAGCATTGGATCTAGCTGGAGAAGATCTGAACGGCCGAGGGAAGTAAGCGGTTTTGGAGCGATCTGGTGTTGCACGGAGCATCAAGAGATGATGTATAGTGATGGAGCGACCGTAGGATGCAGCTGGGAGAGATCTGGACGGCTCGTGGTGGACGGGCCTGGATCCGGTCGCGGGTTGGGTCTAGCTCAAGCCCATGTCTTGAGATGAGTTGCTACTTGTTGGGTTGCAACTGCTACCATTGCGCGCGGCTTTGGCTATCTCGCTCCATAGATGCTCGACTCCAATTCTTCGCTCTTTTGGCTTCTCTCCGGACTTTATTTAGTACCTAAAAATACAAAATTAATTAATACAAATATTTATTCTTGAAAACAAAGAAAACACAGAATCTGGGATAATATCGATTCTTGAGTACAAAAGATGAGTAAAATGCCAATAAAAAGGTGTATAAATATGCAATATTTGGCACTCATCAAATACCCCAAACCTGAATTTTACTTGTCCTCAAGTGAAACAGAAAATAAGAAATCCTAACTATACCCCCGTCGCAGTCTCTCGAATGCATTTAGCGTATGCACTAAGCCTTTAAACCCCTAGGTGTCCCTAGTGGACGAGTTATAGTCTCGTGAGGGTTTACCAGAGGTGTACCCACAAAACCTTCTCCAACTTCAGAGTGTAAAAGAGTCTCAAGCATCCAAGGAGCTATGAGGACATAGAGTTTCGCATGCTAGTAATGTGAAGTTAGAACTATCGAAGAACGCATTCTCAACCTTAAGTCTTTGCGAGAAGTAACCATACCATATGAAAGAATTCGGATTCGATTGTGATCATAAGCCTCGACTTCTGCCTCACCATTAGGGTTTTATGATAATTGCACTCAAAAAGATCGCTTTTTTAGTCTCTCATGTGTGCAGGCGGGAGTAAAGAGAGAAATCCCGCACACGTTGTAGATAAGAAGGATAACCTTCCGAAATAAAATCGGAGACTCCACGAAGTGTGGACAAAAAGAATCTTTTTCTCGATGATCTCTAAGAAAGGAAAATCAACCATTAGCAAGGGGTGGGAGTACTCACTCACTTCTCACCCGATCGGCAATTAATATCACTCTCTCATAAGAACCATAGAAACGTCTTCAATCTTCGGTCTTCGGTCTTCAATTGATGACGAACTTCTAAACTTCACAAATCTTAACAATTTTTAACTTTTCTACTCAAATTCCTTGTTGTTTGGATTTTTTTTTTTCTTCTTGAACTCTTCTTTACCATGGTGGTAGCAAAAATAAACTACAATATTTTTTTGATTTTTTGATTTTTTGAATTTTTTTTTTTTTTTTTTTTTTTATAAGTGAAAATAAAAATACAAATACAAATAATGAAACAACTAACTCCATGGACAAAGGACTTTATCACTCAATTTTTCCACAACTTGTATTGTCTTGATTTTATAAATTTTATTAATTCTCATCCTATTTTATTTTCTTTTTCTTTGTTGCACGTAAACCTTGGACTATCTCAACTTTTCTTTCAATATTCTGATTCTGCTCCGGTTGCTGACGATGATGTGTTTCTATGGGTCTTGCTGATTGAGAGAGAGAATGATGCTAACTACAAATCGGTATTTAGAAGGAGTTTTCATCTTTAGACGTCACCCTCATGATTGACAAAAACTAGCACTCAAGAGATCAAAAGTAGTGCTGAAAATGGTGCGAAGTTGGGTAGCTCACCATTCCTACCCGAATTTACGTACGGTGACACACACTCTAACAGACTTTTCTAGAAAGTTGCAAAAAATTGAAGGTTGGTGCCTCACTTGATGTAAAATGGGTAGTCTCCACTATGGGTGATCACAATTCTACTACCAAATATCTAAACAAAGACCTAATTCGCCCTCCGGTATGGTTAAATCCAACTTTAACGCTCTAATCAACTAAGAAACCCGATTGTGTTCTCCTAATACTTCCAATTTCTGTTATTTCGGTCAGAATCTCTATGTAAACATAGCTAAAAGCATGCTAGTGACTCTAAAATCTCTAAAAGTTGGAGGTTTTTACAAAAAGAGTTTTGAATTTATTTTTTTTTTTTTTTTTTTTTTTTTTTTTTGAAAATAAAAGGTAAAATAAAAGACTAAAAATTAAAAAGACTAAAAACTCTATATGCAAATGCACCCCCAAACCTAAATCAAACATTGTCCTCAATGTGTCTACATATAGAAAAAATTTAAACAGTCACATACCAAGAGAACTATGCTGATAAGAGAAAAGGGAAGAGATTACCGGTATGTCGGCGGGAGCAAGGTTGAGCTTCATTAATCAAGGCTAGAATCCAACATTCTCAACGGAGATCATATCGGATTAGCATAATATATGCGCATGAAGACTCAACCGATTCAAGAAAAGAAAATTTAACAAGTCCTCTTTGGATTATATACAAAAATTTACTAACAATCTAAAGAGGTTAGGGTCAACCCAAAAGATAATGTACAGAAACATCAACATGAAAATGGGCTTTGGTTTATGTGGGAATTTGGTTTATTGGGATTTGGTTTGTTTGGGATTTGGTTTAAATGGGCATTTTGGTTTCTGTGGGCTCCTTTGGTTTATTGGGATTAGTTGGGTTATGTGCAACCCAGCTATGTGAAATTTGCACAAATTTCAATTTGCCTGACCCGAGCTTGTAAGAAGCCCAACATCTCAACTTAAGTTGGGTTCGGATTGGTTTAAGCCCAGCAGTGTGGCTTATGTGGGCTTGGGTTTTCTGCTTAGATTGCAAATGCACAGGCCCGATTCAAATGCGGCCCAGGTTATAATGCTAGCCCAGTTCACAGTGGGCTGTAGGTTATGATCAGCCCAGATTGTGGGCTTCAGGCAGGTGCAAAAATAGAGCCCAGATTCTGTGAGTCTGATGTTTGTGCAGGGCCCAGCCTTGGGGTCAATCAACCCAGCTATGATTATGGGCTCCGGTTGTGCAGAGTGCAGGCCCAGATTGTATTAGCCCAGGTGAACTGAGTTTCAGTTTGGTTGCAGCCCAGGTTGGGTTCAGTTAGCCCAACAGCTGGCAACTCAGGTTGGCAGAAGGCTTGCACAGAGCCCAGGTTTAAGCTCAGGGTGCTTAGTGAAATCAACACAGGGAGTCAGCTGAACAGGGCAGGGTTTATGTGCTCAAAACACACAGAGCACACAGCACAGCTTAGTGTTTGCAGCCTAATGCTTGCACAACATAGGTAGGGTCAACTGGGTTGGCAAAGCTTCACAGATGGCAGCCCAATTTGTAGCTTCAGGGGCTGGCAGGGGAGCATGTGGCTCTCAAGGTTGCAGCTCTAATGGCTCATGCTCAGGGTGTGTGCAGGGTATGCTCAAGTGATGGCAGGTTAAACATGCAAAGGACTGTCACAGTTTAGAAATACAAACTACGGGGGCGATAAAGAGTTATGCTCAACTGATGGCGGCCTCACAAGGTTTCCCACAAGGTGCACGGGAGTCGAGCTCGGGGGTATGCCAAATGGGTTAAAAAGTAACTCTGGGCTGATGGCACTAAGGCTTGCAACCTCTAGCTCACTCAAGGTCTCAGGGTTACACACAACACAAGTCAACAGAGTCTCAACAAGGTTTGCAGCTGAGGCTCAACAGCTTCAGGGGGCTGGAGCTCAGGGCAGTGTATATCATGTTGTCATTCATCCAATCATACATGCTTTCATTCATTCAATCATTCAAGGCTGAGCATGCTTATCAATCAATAAGTAGAAATGTGTTTATCAGAGAAGGGAATGCTAGCGCACAGAGCAACTTAGCTTAGTGCAAGGTCACAGATCACAGGAGAGCAGAAGGCTCACAGGGCTCAGCAGGTTGACAGGCTAGCATGCAAGGTCACAGATCACAGAAGTATTCACAAATGCACGCTTTAGTGCTAGTTGGGTTAACCTCCTATGTTTAGTTCGGGCGAATCGCGTGACGGGGTAGTGTTTGTGCACATGAACACAACGGTCAAAGACACGGACATGGCGGAGCCACTCACCAAGTGCGGGAGTTGCTCGGCAGACTTTTCAAAACCCAAGTTTTGCTCCTTCCACTCCTTGGCCTTGCTCAGCGATTTGCAAAGACAATAGCACAAAGCAGATCAAGCATCTGTTAACTCGGGAGAGAAGCCTTAGTTCTCAAAAGTGTGCGGAGCTAAGCAAAGGAGATGAATATCAAAGTCTTCATTGCACTCGGGCAAAGACTGGAGTTAATGCAATGCAAGTAGACTAACTAAGTTACACTAACTAAGTTATATAATGGAGTTTATGAGATGCATATGGCGTTAAAAACTGAACAATGGAAACTAAATTACAGATACAGATGAAGATGCACAGGGCTAAAAACAGCAAAATGTGAATATGTACAGGGGTAGGATGAAACACAGTGAAGCGAGCCAAAAATCAGCAAGGCACGCGCCAAGTCCCCGGCAACGGCGCCAAAAACTTGGTAGGCCCGAAGATGTGTATATTTTATGGCCTACGGTGATACCGCAAGTGCACGGTGTCTTGGTTGTAGAACTGGGCACGTACGAGTCGAACCACAGAGACTTGTGGTGCTCTTGTATTGATCAAAGGCTTGCTAACTGAATTTCTAGTGTGACAGAGTAACAAAAGGGTGTTTATAAGATGTTTTGCCGATACGGCTGAGATGTAATGAAATAAACCTAAACTAAGGTAAACAGATAGTGACAATGGGGTTGCTAAGGTCTTCAAATTCACCTCTAACTCCTATTGTGTGCTCAACTGAGTTGAGCCTTTCTTGCCCTGTGACTATAAGGGCAGGGTGTCAAACCCACCACCTATCTAAGGGGTTTCTCCATGTTACACTTCAATACACAGCTAAGGTGCTAACCCAGAGCATTAGTTATCTAATTAAGTATAACTAATCAAAGGAATTAGCCTATAACTCTAAGGATTGAGCTGCAGCATACTAAACATAAGTATAACCTAACTACAATGCATCCATGGCGTTGGCATGCATTGTGAGAGAAGAATGTTAGATGCTAGGATTGAAATTATTTTAAAGTTTAAGCATACAAGAATGGTTCAAAAACAGTTAACATCACAACATGGATTTAGGGTTTCATTGAAACCCTAGCACCAAACTAGAACATAAATTAACACAAAATATAACTATTGACTGCACTGGCTAATCCAGGCGTGTCTCTCTACACAAACCCCTCACTGCTATTTATACATCCACAAAAATCCCCAAAATACAAACCCTAATTAAATTTAAAATAGCAATTAAATCAAACCCATACTCTGAATCGCACTCCTCTCTTGTCAAATCGTCTCCTGCGCTCCATGCTTAAGAGTGTAATGAAAACCCTAGTTCTAGTTTTTCTCTGAGTTAGCTTCTAGGGTTGGAGAAGCTAAGAAAGAGAAAACCTAGACCTAGAGAGGGGTGCGGCTGCTGGAGTTGTTGGTTGTGGTGATGGTGTGTCAGGGTAAGGTAAGGTGGTGATGGAGGTGGAGGAGCAGAGCTCTGCTCTGTGAGAGTGACGGAAGAGGAGAAGAAAGAGAAGAAGAAGAGAGGAATGGTCTGCTCGAGTGGGGGTATAGGGTTAGGTAGCTGTGGTGTGAGGCAGGGACAGCGAGCTTTGATGGGGAAGCTTCAGCGAGCATTGGATCTAGCTGGAGAAGATCTGAACGGCCGAGGGAAGTAAGCGGTTTTGGAGCGATCTGGTGTTGCACGGAGCATCAAGAGATGATGTATAGTGATGGAGCGACCGTAGGATGCAGCTGGGAGAGATCTGGACGGCTCGTGGTGGACGGGCCTGGATCCGGGTCGCGGGTTGGGTCTAGCTCAAGCCCATGTCTTGAGATGAGTTGCTACTTGTTGGGTTGCAAGCTGTTTGCGCGCGCTTTGGCTATCTCGCTCCATAGATGCTCGACTCCAATTCTTCGCTCTTTTGGCTCCTCAGTTTCTCCGGACTTTATTTAGTACCTAAAAATACAAAATTAATTAATACAAATATTTATTCTTGAAAACAAAGAAAACACAGAATCTGGGATAATATCTGATTCTTGAGTACAAAAGATGAGTAAAATGCCAATAAAAAGGTGTATAAATATGCAATATTTGGCACTCATCACTTAGCTAGCCCCAAAATCCCTAATTTCACTGAGTAACAGGTCCGCTTAGTTATCAGATTCTATTCAAAAGAACCACCCTGAGGTTCGCTTACAAGATGTAATTCCCTGAATGCATTAAGATCTATGAATTTAGGTTTAGTGCTAGTAGTTAAACTCGGTTCGCTTGGTTCACTTTCTAGCGTTGTTTCTACACACAATTGCTCCACGGAATCCCTCCGCAAGGTCTTGTGTTTTCTACTTGTGTAAAGTGTCGAGAACGATTACGTATTCCCTAATTTATACTAGATATAGATCAATTAACAAATCAATTTAGCGTGCACTCCAAACAATCTATCAATCAATCATGAATGAATAAACATTCCTATTAGTAAAAACAATCGATAATCGTGTGAAAAACCTCAAGATAGAATTGAAACAAAACTCAAATCTTGTTGAGAACTAGGAATTCATCCTCAATCAATAAGAAAATTAGCTACTCATGTTTTTGAAATTCACACAAATAATAATAATTAAAAGGAGAATTTTCAAGTTCACACAAATAATTAAAAAGAAAAATCTTAGAAAAGCAAGCAAAAACACAAGTGATGTGTGTGTAGAGAGGTGTGTAAAAGATGTAGAAAACTTCTCTATTTATAGGCTTCAATATTCTCCAAATCTTCTAAGGAATAGAATCCTTTTCCTTTAGCAATTCAATTTCCAATTCCAAGCTTTTCTCAACTCTTCCACCTTCTCTTTCCAAATTTGAGTCCAATTCTCCATCCAATTCCAAGCCCAAGTCTTCACACCCATGAGAGAAGTCCATAGAAAATTCTGGAATTTTTTTTTGCTCTCCGGAAAACTGGGATTGTGGCCGGAATCCGGCCGGAATAGTCGCCGCCGGCCACCTGAGAATTTCTCCGTCACAGGAATATTCGACGGAATATTCCGTCGAGTCCTCCGTTAGGACTAACGGTCAAAAGTCAAACTTAACGGTCGACCGTTAGTCAACGGGGTCAAAGGAATCACCGAGTCGAGGCCAGAGTCGATTCTTGAGTCGGTGACCGGTCCTAGCTGTGCCACTTTGCACGAGGCCAAAGTAGTCACGGCCAAGATGGCCATGCCTTCCTCGCATCTCTTGCAAGACAATCAATCATTGTCTTTGTAACATTACTTCCCACCAAGATGGCCCTTTACTCTTAAACACCGCTTCAAAACCACGTTCAGCTCAATTGTTTGGAACTCATTCGACCCTTAGTTCCAATCTCCGCACCACCATCGTAGGCTGCAATTAATTCACACACGAGACCCACTTCTCATTTCGGACACTGCAATTCATTCATCGACTCTCACATAGAATAAAGACTCATTCAATTTCTTGAACTGCAACTCCACCAGAACTACTACCACCTGTAGCTTCCCTGCTCAAGTGCTAGCCACTAGCTATTGCTGCAACAACAGCACATTGCCACCTCTTCTCAGCCAACACCAGCTCCTCCATAACTCACAACCATCAGAATCTTGAAGCTCAAACCCAACGACTCGGATCACATCCATTAGCATCCTCGGATTTGTCACTCACAATTCCAGCTCTTCCCTTGCAATTGCAACATTTGCATCAAGGCTTCAGACTTGCACTTCATTCTCGGCTCAACCTTAAGCTTAGTCCCATATCACCAGGATTCCCATGGTAAACATCGACCCCATCGGATTGCGGTGCCTTCATCTCGGGTTCGGCTTCAGGTACATAATGAATTCCAGACTCATACACAGCCTTCATCTCTGTCTTCATCGGTAATGGCATGTAATGGCAAAAACCAACTCGAGCCATGCTCAACTCTCAGGTTCACTGCCAGTTGATCAACAATCACCATAGTTCGAGTTCTTCATTCTCATTCCTATCATCACCAGCCACAGCACCACCGTGATCTCCCTTTGCACTGTTCTTCATCTCAATCCTGGTTGCAATATCATCTGTTGTAGCTTCATTGAGCCACAATTACAATCAGCAGCATTTCTCATCTACCAGGCATCCATTCATCTTGTCCGTCTCAATTTATCAACAGCGATCGATTCCATCTGCGATTTCAAAGACAAACCCACTCCTCTAATCACTTCAATCCACCATTCTGAGCTTCTCATACTCCATCTCGACGGCAACAGTCGATAAACAATCACCTATTGCATCTGTCTGGGTCTATGGCAGTAGCAGATTCACCCATCTCTGATTCTCGAGCCTCACATCAGCCCATCTCCAATTTCACTCAAAGAACATCGACCTCTCCATTCCACGCACTCCCCATTCGCAACTTCGATTTCTTCAAAGATCGAGCCCTAATTTCAATTCTCCGATCTCTCGCATCTCAAATTCAACCAAAGAAACCCATCTGATCTTTCTCAACAAAGCGGTGGCTTGAATCCTTATAACAACAGCTTTATCATCTTCTTCATGTTGTTTCGATCACGAACCCTCGGTAACACCTCAATCTCGATTCATACAACATCGAACCCTAATTTCTTCCTGGGTTTCGATCTTCTTTTCTACAGCGGCTGCTGCTCACTTTCAGTTCTCGATCTCCTCTCACCACCATCTTAATCACGACATCAACAACATCTGCTTTTCTAAATCATCAGTCACCGACCCATCATCGATTTTCTCTCAGTTTTAGCAGTCATGGCTGCTTTTTCAGAAAATGAGAAGAAGAAATATCTTCTCGATCAATCAGGTTGGGTTAAAAGTGGGGATGGATAAAGATAACCCACTACACGAGCTAGGGGACACCCCAAATTGAGTGCCCCATAACACATGTGGTCGCCCCTTAGTACTTCTCCAAAAGTTGGCCCTTAACCTTGACTGGGCTCCATATATCAATTGCCTATGAAATGACCTTTCTGCCCTTTTGGCTCAAATTGGGTGATTTCTTCTTCTTTTCCTCCGTGCGACTCCAAAGTAACTATAAAACTCAAAACAAGCGTAAAATACATAATTTACAAGAAAAATAGCAAAGAAAGCATAAACAATAGATAGTAAATAGGATGTATTCTACACCCTATCAAATTCCCCCACACTTAGACTTTGCTAGTCCTCGAGCAAATCAAACTAAAAACTCACAACTTCAAAGCGTTCAAGCGTCCCAAGCATCCAAAAGTCATGAGGACATAGAGTTTCGCATGCTAGTAATAAGAAGTTAAAAATACTAAAGAACATATTCTCATTCTTAAATGTTGAGTGAGAAATAACCACACCATAATGAGAGAACGCATGTTTGAGAAACGATCAATAAGCATTTCGCCTCGACTTCTGCCTCACCAAAAAGGATTTTATGATAATTGCACTCAAAAAGACGGCTTTTTTATGGTTCTCACATGTGTGCGGTAGGAATGAAGAGAGAATTCTGCAACACGTTGAATGGTGGGAAGGACAACTTCCGAAATATTTTTAAAAACCCACATCTTTTAATATTTTGAAAAACCATTTTTCTGACGATCTCTACGAAAGGAAATCAACCATTATTATCGAGGATGAGAATACTTACTCACCTTCACATCCGATCGCCAATTATGATAACACCACTCTCACGGCATCCAATAGAAACGTCTTCCGCTCCTCGTCTTTATCTTCTTGGTCTTCGTCTTCGGTTTCAACTATTGATGATAAACCCTCGAATTTCATAAATCCTTGACAATTTTTAACTCTTTTACCTTAAAAATCCTTGTCGCTTGAAACTTCCTTATATATTTTCCTTCCCCACGGCTTATTAACAAAACAAATATTTCTCTTGTTTTTCTTTCTTTCTTTTTTTTTTTATTTTTTTTTTTCTTTTTTTTTTTTTTTTTTTTTTTGAAACAAGAGAAAATTAAATACAAAAATAAACCATGGCCGTGGGAGAAGTATTTTACCGCTTGATTCTTCACAACTTGTATCGTCTTGAAATCATAAACTTCAAAAATTCTCACCTTTTAATTTTCTTCGCTTTTATGAATAAGTCTTCATACTTGAATATAAAATTACCTCATTGTATTGTAAGTCCTCAACACATATGTAAAAATCTGCTCTTTGTATGTTGCTTTTACTTGTATTTGAAATTTGCTCTTTTTCTCGTTCCGTTGCTTGTAAACCTTAAACTTTTCTAACTTTCCTTGTAGATTTTGATGTCGCTCCTTGTTGATGATGAGAGTGTTTCTATGGATCCGTTGTTGTCGAGAGAGAGAATGGTGCTAACTGCAAATCGAACTACAAGAAGGTGGCTTTCATCTATAGACGTCACCCTTATGATTGACAAAATTAGCACTCAAGAGATCAAAGTGTAGTGCTTCTATTGGTGGGAGGTTGGGTAGCTCACCATTCTACCCGAATTTACTTACGGTGACACACACTCAAAAGAAGCTCTTTAGTAGATGGAAAATTTCTGGTCGGTGCCTCTCATGATATGAATACGGGTAGTCTCCACTAATGATTGATCAGCAACTCTAATAATGCCCTTCTCCCTGCACCAAATTCGCATCACCGGCATGATTAAATCCATTATTTAACACTCAAACAAGCAAGAAATCCGAATGTAGTTCTCTAACATTTCCAAGTTCAATTATGTCGGTCAAAATCTCTATGTAAACATACCTAGAAGTATGCTAGTGACTCTAAAATCTTTAAAAGTTGGAGTTTTTATGAAAAACTTTTTTTTTTTTTCAAATTTTTTTAATTTTTTTGTAATTTTTGTTTTAAAAACATGCTTAACCACTCCCCCACACTTAAACCTTACATTGTCCTCAATGTAATTGAATCCTCCTAGCAAAGTCAAGGTGGGAAATTTTAACATGATAAGGAACAAGAAAAAGAAATAACAAAAAGCAAAAGGATAAGAAATACAAAACCGATGGGTTGCCTCCCATTAAGCGCTTGTTTTAAAGTCGACGGCCCGACTTAGCTTTTGCACGATTCATTAGCCCGGATCAATCTCTTTCACGGGAAAACATGATTTCACATCACTAGGGTATCGCGTTGTCTCAAAGATATTGAAGTGGATGAGTGTACCATCAAACTCCATAGTCAAGGTGCCATTTTGGACATCAATCTTTGTTCCGTGGTGCTTAAGAATGGTCTACCCAATAGCAAAGGTGTAGACTTGGAAGAATTTTCATCATTCATGTCTAAGACATAGAAATCGGCCGGAAATACAAGCTTATTAACCTGCACCAAAACATTCTCAACAATCCCTTTCGGGTAAACATTAGATCGGTTAGCAAGTTCAAGAACTACCCCGGTCTCTTTAAGAGGACCAAGATTCAAAGAATCATAAATCGAGGAAGGCATAACATTAACCGATGCTCCCAAATCTAGCAAAGCTCGAGTAAACCTTGCTTTACCAATTGTGCAAGGTATATTGAAACTACCGGGGTCCTTTAATTTTGGTGGGAGTTTCTTGAGAATAAACGCCGAAGCATTCTCCCCCACACTCATGACTTCATTCCCTTTCAACCTTTTCTTCTTCATGCACAACTCCTTTAAGAACTTTGCACAACGAGGAATTTGACGAATAGCTTCTATGAGTGGAATATTGACTTGTACTTTCTTAAAGATCTCCCAAATATCCATGTATTCCAAGTCTTTCTTTGATTTAGCAAATCGGCTAGGGAACGGGGGTGGAGTTGTGAAAGTAGGTACCGTCTCCTCGGGTTGGTTGGTTGGAGATGTTTTCTCCTTTGGTGCGGTTTCAATTTCCTCTTTCTCATCATACACCTTATCTTGTTGATTTGGGTGCTCCACTTGTTTCCCACTTCTCAAAGTAATCGCATTAACGCTCTCTCTTGGATTAACAAATGGTTGTGAAGGAAGTTTTGTGGATGCTTGCGCTTTCAATAAGTTCACATCGGTCGCTAATTGCCCCACTTGAATTTGTAAATCCTTGATTGCCGAATCGGTCTTTTGTTGATTTTGTTGAAACATTGACGTAATACTTTGCATCATGACATTAAGCTTATCATCAATTGAAGAATCACGTTCCTTCACTTGAGGTTGGAATTGTTGTTGAGGTTGAAAACGTGGTTGTTGAAATCCACCTTGTTGCTCATACGGATTGGGAGCCGCCGCTTGCTTGTTTGCATAACTAAAGTTGGGATGATCCTTCCAACCGGGATTATAGGTATTGGAGTATGGATCGTACCTTGGCCTTTGATTTGGATATAAAGCATTCACTTGTTCGGTCTCACCATCCGGAATAATTACCGCGGCAATCCTATGCATCATTATCTCCATGTTACTCATTCTTTGATCAAGATGTGATGATGAATCACTAACTTCATGCACTCGCCTAACCATTGGTTCATCCCTTGTGTAGAATTGTTGCGAGTTCGCCGCCATACTTTCAATCAACTCTCTAGCTTCGGTCAAAGTCTTGTTCATTAGTGCACCACCACCCGCGGCGTCAAGAAGAGACCTATCACTTGGGTGAAGAGCTTCATAGAAGTATTGGAGTATCATAACATCACTAAATTGATGGTGTGGACAGCTTGCCACCAACCTCTTGTATCGCTCCCAACATTCATACAATGATTCTCCCACTTGTTGTTTCAATCCACAAATCTCCTTGCGAATTTGAGTAGCTTTGGATGTGGGAAAATATCTCTCGAGGAAAAGTTTCTTCATCCCATTCCATGTTGTGATACTTCCTAAGGCAAATAATATAACCATTCCTTAGCATTACCCGCCAAAGAAAACGGGAAAGCTTTCAACATTGCTCCATCCGCATTAGTCTCCGGTGGAAGCATAGCCATAACTATGGTGTAGAAGTCCATAAGATGTTTGTTTGGGTCCTCATTCACCATGCCATGGAACTTTGGTAACTCTCTAATCAACCCCGGCTTGATCTCGAAGGTTGAGTTAGTTTGGATACACCATTGTTGTGTATCAAGCTTGTGAGAAGCTAGGTCCTTGAGTGTACGATCAGCCATCGTTTCTTCCTCTTTGTCCGAATCACTTGATGAAGAAGGAGGAAGTGGAGTGTTAATCGCACGAATGAAATCCTTTAGTTGAGTGCTTGGGATCGAAGACGTATTGGACTCGGTCTACCCCCTTTAAGCATTCACCAAAGGTATACACCTGAAACAAGATTCTCAAAAACTAAGTTAGATACGGTAAAGAATCTAACAAAGCAAGAATAAAGCAAAAAGAAAAATAAAAACAACTAAAAATCGCCCGTTGCTCCCCGGCAACGGCGCCAAAATTTGTTGCGTGTCGTAGGTGCAATCAAATTAATTAATGTTTCCACTCAATTAAAAATAATATAATGGAAGTCAAGTTCGTTCCCACGAGGAGCAAGAGATCTTAGTTGTAAAAGTTGTCACGAAAGGGGGGTGTAAAAAGCAAAAGAAAATAAACAAAGCAATTAAAATCGAAAGTTGAAAACAATAAGAGAGACAAGATCAAGGAATCCTTCTTCGTTGCAAAACAATGATTAAAGTTATGTTCTTTTCTACTTGTTATTAGTCACAATTATCACCAACCGTAGGATAGCGGGTTCGCTTAGCTAGCCCCAAAATCCCTAATTTCACCGAGTAACGGAAGTTAAAGCTTAGTTATCGGATTCTATTCAAAAGAACCACCAGAGGTTCGCTTACAAGATGTAATTCCCGAATGCATTAAGATCTATGAATTTAGGTTTAGTGCTAGTAGTTAAACTCGGTTCGCTTGGTTCACTTTCTAGCGTTGTTTCTACACACAATTGCTCCACGGAATCCCTCCGCAAGGTCTTGTGTTTTCTACTTGTGTAAAGTGTCGAGAACGATTACGTATTCCCTAATTTATACTAGATATAGATCAATTAACAAATCAATTTAGCGTGCACTCCAAACAATCTATCAATCAATCATGAATGAATAAACATTCCTATTAGTAAAAACAATCGATAATCGTGTGAAAAACCTCAAGATAGAATTGAAACAAAACTCAAATCTTGTTGAGAACTAGGAATTCATCCTCAATCAATAAGAAAATTAGGTACTCATGTTTTTGAAATTCACACAAATAATAATAATTAAAAGGAGAATTTTCAAGTTCACACAAATAATTAAAAAGAAAAATCTTAGAAAAGCAAGCAAAAACACAAGTGATGTGTGTGTAGAGAGGTGTGTAAAAGATGTAGAAAACTTCTCTATTTATAGGCTTCAATATTCTCCAAATCTTCTAAGGAATAGAATCCTTTTCCTTTAGCAATTCAATTTCCAATTCCAAGCTTTTCTCAACTCTTCCACCTTCTCTTTCCAAATTTGAGTCCAATTCTCCATCCAATTCCAAGCCCAAGTCTTCACACCCATGAGAGAAGTCCATAGAAAATTCTGGATTTTTTTTTTGCTCTCCGGAAAACTGGGATTGTGGCCGGAATCCGGCCGGAATAGTCGCCGCCGGCCACCTGAGAATTTCTCCGTCACAGGAATATTCGACGGAATATTCCGTCAGTCCTCCGTTAGGACTAACGGTCAAAAGTCAAACTTAACGGTCGACTGTTAGTCAACAGGGGTCAAATGAATCACCGAGTCGAGACCAGAGTCGATTCTTTGAGTCACGACCGGTCCTAGCTGAGCCACTTTGCACAAAGCCAAAGTAGTCACGGCCAAGATGGCCATGCCTTCCTGCATCTCTTGCGGACAATCATCATTGTCTTTGTAACATTACTTCCCAGCCAAGATGGCCCTTTACTCTTAAACACTGCTTCAAAACCACGTTCACTCAATTGTTTGGAACTCATTCAACCCTTAGTTCCAATCTCCGCACCACCATCGTAGGCCGCAATTAATTCACACACGAGACCCACTTCTCATTTCGGACACTGCAATTCATTCATCGACTCTCATCAGAATAAAGACTCATTCAATTTCTTGAACCGCAACTCCACCAACTACTACCACCAGTAGCTTCCCCGCTCAAGTGCTAGCCACTAGCTATTGCTTTGCAACAACAAAGACATTGCCACCTCTTCTCAGCCAACACCAGCTCCTCCATAACTCACAACCATCAGAATCTTGAAGCTCAAACCCAACAGACTCAGATCACATCCATTAGCATCCTCAGATTTGTCACTCACAATTCCAGCTCTTCCCTTGCAATTGCAACATTTGCACTGGGGCTTCTGTACTTGCACTTCATTCTCAGCTCAACCTTAAGCTCAGTCCCATATCACCAGGATTCCCATGGTAAACATCGACCCCATCAGCATTGCAGTGCCTTCATCTCAGGTTCAGCTTCAGCTGTAATGAATTCCAGACTCATACACAGCCTTCATCTCTGTCTTCATCGGTAATGGCATGTAATGGCAAAAACCAACTCGAGCCATGCTCAACTCTCAGGTTCACTGCCAGTTGATCAACAATCACCATAGTTCGAGTTCTTCATTCTCATTCCTATCATCACCAGCCACAGCACCACCGTGATCTCCCTTTGCACTGTTCTTCATCTCAATCCTGGTTGCAATATCATCTGTTGTAGCTTCATTGAGCCACAATTACAATCAGCAAAGATTTCTCATCTACCAGGCATCCATTCATCTTGTCCGTCTCAATTTATCAACAGCGATCGATTCCATCTGCGATTTCTGAGACAAACCCACTCCTCTAATCACTTTAATCCACCATTCTGAGCTTCTCATACTCCATCTCGACGGCAACAGTCGATAAACAATCACCTATTGCATCCATGCTGGGTCTATGGCGTGCGAGATTCACCCATCTCGATTCTCGAGCCTCACATCAGCCCATCTCCAATTTCACTCAAAGAACATCGACCTCTCCATTCACGGACCCCATTCGCAACTTCGATTTCTTCAAAGATCGAGCCCTAATTTCAATGCCTCGATCTCTCGCATCTCAAATTCAACCAGCAAACCCATCTGATCTTTCTCAACAGCAGTGGCTTGAATCCTTATAACAACAGCTTTATCATCTTCTTCCTGTTGTTTCGATCACGAACCCTCAGCTGCAACACCTCAATCTCGATTCATACAACATCGAACCCTAATTTCTTCTGGGTTTCGATCTTCTTTTCTACAACGGCTGCTGCTCACTTTCAGTTCTCGATCTCCTCTCACCACCATCTTAATCACGACATCAACAACATCTGCTTTTCTAAATCATCAGTCACCTACCCATCATCGATTTTCTCTCAGTTTTAGCAGTCATGGCTGCTTTTTCAGGTGAAAATGAGAAGAAAAAATATCTTCTCGACTGAACTGGGTTGGGTTAAAAGTGGGGATGGATAAAGATAACCCACTATACAGGCTAGGGGACACCCCAAATTGAGTGCCCCATAACACATGTGGTCGCCCCTTAGTACTTCTCCAAAAGTTGGCCCTTAACCTTGACTGGGCAACATATATCAATTGCCTATGAAATGACCTTTCTGCCCTTTTGGCTCAAATTGGGTGATTTCTTCTTCTTTTCCTCCGTGCGACTCCAAAGTAACTATAAAACTCAAAACAAGCGTAAAATACATAATTTACAAGAAAATAGCAAAGAAAGCATAAACAATAGATAGTAAATAGGATGTATTCTACACCCTATCATTTAACTAATCCATTCAGAAGATAATAGATGAACAATTATGAATATTTATTAATAATTTTCTTAAAATGTTTACACAGGAAAATGGAATTACACTTAAGATCTTACTACATTCGCTCTGTTTCTCTCTCCTAAATGACTTGCTTTCCAATCCAAAAAGAACTCTCCTTTCAACAAAATCACTCATCCCTTTATATAGGGTAATACATAGTGAATGACAGCTAAGCTGTCCTTTATTTTCGGGAATGTCTCGCGAAGTGTCGCAGACGTACAAATATTCATACTCGCGACACTTCTTAACTTTCGCCAGATTTCATATCCTCCTATCGTCATCCAGTGCGTCATTTATATTTAACCCTCTGCGACTCACTCGCAATGTTGTTATCCGTTGTCTTCGCGAATTGTTGTTGTGGCGATATTATGATCCTACAGAGAACATCGCTTATGTGAATTTGGATGAACTTCCATTTGGAGATTCACTCCCTCTGGAGGAGTAATGTGCAGTAGGAGCTAAGTCGGGCCGTCGACTTTAAAACAAGCGCTTAATGGGAGGCAACCCATAGGTTTTGTATTTCTTATCCTTTTGCTTTTTGTTATTTCTTTTTCTTGTTCCTTATCATGTTAAAATTTCCCACCTTGACTTTACTAGGACGATTCAATTACATTGAGGACAATGTAAGGTTTAAGTGTGGGGGAGTGGTTAAACATGTATTTTAAAAAAAAATTAAAAAAAATTAAAAAAAAAAAAAAAAAAAAGTTTTACATAAAACCTTCAACTTTTAGAGATTTTAGAGTCACTAGCATACTTCTAGGTATGTTTACATAGAGATTCTGACCGACATAATTGAACTTGGAAATGTTAGAGAACTACATTCGGATTTCTTGCTTGTTAGAGTGTTAAAATGGATTTAATCATGCCGGTGATGCAAATTTGGTGCAGGGAGAAATGCATTATTAGAGTTGCTGATCAATCATTAGTGGAGACTACCCGTATTCATATCATGTGAGGCACCGACCAGAAATTTTTCCATCTACTAAAGAGCTTTCTTTTGAGTGTGTGTCACCGTACGTTAATTCCGGGTAGAATGGTGAGCTACCCAACATCCCACCAATAGAAGCACTACTCTTTGATCTCTTGAGTGCTAATTTTGTCAATCATGAGGGTGACGTCTATAGATGAAAGCCTCCTTCTTGTAGTTCGATTTGCAGTTAGCACCATTCTCTCCACAACAACGGGTCCATAGAAACACCATCATCATCAACTAGGAGCGACATCAAAATCTACAAGGAAAGTTGGAAAAGTTCGAGGTTTATAAGCAACGGAACGAGAAAAGAGCAAATTTCAAATTCAAGTAAAGCGACATACAAAGAGCAGATTTTTACATATATGTTGAAGACTTACACTACAATGAGGTAATTTTATATTATATCCAAGTATGAAGACTTATTTATAAAAGCGAAGAAAATCAAAAGGTGAGAATTATTTGAAGTTTATGATTTCGAGACGATACAAGTTGTGAAGAATCATGCGGTAAAATACTTCTCCCACGGCCACGGTTTGTTTTATTTCTCTTGTTTATTAAAAAAAAAAAATTGAAAAAATTAGAAAAAAAAATAAATAAATAACAAGAGAAATATTGTTTTGTTTTTATTTATTTAATAAGCCGTGGGGAAGGAAAATCTATAAGGAAGTTTCAAGCGACAAGGATTTAAGGTAAAGGTTACAAATTGTCAAGGATTTATGAAATTCAAGAGTTTATCATCAATAGTTGAAACCAAAGATGAAGACCAAGAAGATCAAGACGAGGAGCGGAAGACGTTTCTATTGGATGCCGTGAGAGTGGTGTTATCATAATTGGCGATCGGATGTGAAGGTGAGTAAGTAATCTCATCCTCGATAATAGTGGTTGATTTCCTTTCTTAGAGATCGTCAGAAAAATGGTTTTTCAAAATGTTAAAAGATGTGGTTTTTTTTAAAAATATTTCGGAAGTTGTCCTTCCCACCATTCAACGTGTTGCAGGAATGCTCTCTTCATTCCTACCTGCACACATGTGAGACCCATAAAAAAGCCGTCTTTTTGAGTGCAATTATCATAAAATCATTTTTGGTGAGGCAGAAGTCGAGGCGAAATGCTTATTGATCGTTTCTCAAACACGCGTTCTCTCACTATGGTGTGGTTATTTCTCACTCAACATTTAAGAATGAGAATATGTTCTTTAGTATTTCTAACTTCTTATTACTAGAATGCAGAAACTCTATGTCCTCATAACTCTTTGGTTGCTTGGGACGCTTGAACGTTTTGAAGTTGTGAGTTTTTAGTTTGATTTGCTCGAGGACTAGCAATGTCTAAGTGTGGGGGAATTTGATAGGGTGTAGAATACATCCTATTTACTATCTATTGTTTATACTTTCTTTGCTATTTTTCTTGTAAATTATATATTTTACGCTTGTTTTGAGTTTTATAGCTACTTTGGAGTCGCACGGAGGAAAAGAAGAAGAAATTATCCAATTTGAGCAAAAGGGCAAAATTGTCATTTCATGGGCGAACACTATCTGGAGCCCAGTCAAGGTTAAGGGGCAACTCTCTTTTGGAGGAGTACTAAAGCCAGGCCCGTAGAGGTTAAGGGGTTTCTAGTGGGTGGCCCCTATCAGTTTTCATGGGTGTGCTATTAGCATCCAATTCTAACCCACCTCATAACCCTACATGAGAGACGACTTTCCTCTCATTCATTACATTTCAGTTTCTCTGAAATTGAGAAGAACAGCACAGCGGCTGCCATTAAATCCGAGACCAGATCGAGACGTTGATAGAAAAATTAAGAGATGAATAAGAGCAGAGAAGATGTTCATAGCTCGTAGAAAAGAAGAAGCGGCAGAAGCAGCTGGGTTTGAATCGAACCAAGAAATCTGAGAAGAAGAAAAGGGGATCTGAGGTTAATATTTGTATGGGTTTCAGATGATTGAAGAGGTGAAGTTGCTGTTGATCTCAGAGATGGAGTCTGGGTTTGATTCAAGGATTCGGTAAGCTGAAAAATGAATTGGGTTCGATTGATGAAAGATGCAGATGGTGGTGGTTTCTTATGTCGTCAATCGAAGAGAACAGGGACGAGAGGAATTAATGGGTATGACTCAGTTGAAGTCATGAACAGAAGCTATGAAGAGAATAGGGAGAAGATGAACCTGATGATGGAGAAATTGAATTACGAAGTTGGGTGTTCACTGGAAATGATGTTGGTGGTTTTATCTCTGTAGGACGGAATGTGGCTTGAATTTATGGGTGATTGATGATTTGTGAAGCCAAGAAGAAAGAAGATGAGTTGTTGCTGATTCAATTGAAGCTGAGATTGTTACAGATTCGAAATCAAATGGATTGGTGGTCTGAGGTGTTGATGCTTCTAGCAGTCGATTGAGCTAAGAAGCAACAAAGGAATGGGTTATGAAGCGAAGCTGTTGAACACATTAGATGTATGTTAGGATACACAGGTTGTGCAAGAAGTGAAGAAAAGAATGGCCTGATAATGGCCAGAAATCAGCAAGAAACAGGGAAACTCTGTTCAATTTTATGCACTGGCGAGTCAACTCGGCGATGACCGATCCAGCCTAACTCAGCCGAGTAAGCCAACGAGTCAGACCAGCTGTCTCGGCTGACTATCCTTTCTTTGACCCGGTTGACTAACGGTTGACCGTCTTGACCGTTACTTATAACGGTATCGGAACGGAATATTCCGTCGACAGAGAAGAAAATTCCGGTGCCGGATTCCGGCCAAATTCCGGCCATAATACCAGCTTTCCGGTGACCAAAATTACAGATTTTTGTATGGATTCTACTCATGGGTGTGAAGACTTGGACTTGGAATTGGATGGAGAATTTGGCTCAAATTTGGAAAGAGAAGATGGAAGATGAGAAAGACTTGAATTTGGAAATTGAATTATTATGGAATGAGGATTCTATTCCTTGGAAGATTTGGAGAACATTGAAGCCTATAAGTAGAGAAGTTCTCTACACACTTTTACACATCTTTTTACACATATCTTTTACACATCTCTCTACACACACAACACTTGTGTTTTTGCTTTCAATTCTTCTTAATTATTTGTGTGAACTTGAAAATTCTCCTTTTAATTATTTTGTGTGAATTTCAAAAACATGAGTAGCTAATTTTCTTATTGATTGAGGATGATTTCCTAGTTCTTAATATATGATTTGTGTTTTGTTTCAATTCTATCTTGAATTTTTTCACATGATTATCGTTTGTTTTTACGAATAGGAATGTTTATTCATTCATGATTGATTGATAGATTATTTAGAGTGCACACTAAATTGATTTGTTAATTTGATCTAAAGCTAGTGAAAGTTAGGGGATAAGTAATCGTTTCTTGACTCTTTACATAAGTAGAAAACACGAGACCTTGCGGAGGGATTCCGTGGAGCAATTGTGTGTGAAAACAACGTTAGCAAGTAGACCTTGATCTAAGAGTCTAACTACTAATATTGACCTAATAAGTTCATAAATCTTAATGCGTTTATTTAAATTACATCTAGAGTGATCTACTACTAGGTGGTTTGGTAAATAGAATCCGGTAGTCGAGAACTTCCGTATCCGGTGATACAAGGGATTTAGGGGTTTAGCACCTGATCTAGTTTGCTTTACCTACGGTTGGTGATAATCTGTGACTAATAACAAGTAGAAAAGAACATAACTTTAATCATTATTTTGCAACGAAGAATGATTCCTTGATCTTGTCTCTCTTATTGATTTCAACTTTATCTTTTAATCGCTTTGTTTATTTTCTTTTGCTTTATACATTCCCCCTTTTTGTGACAATTTTTACAACTAGAATCTCTTGCTCCTCGTGGGAACGAACTTGACTTCTATTATATTATTTTTAATTGAGTGGAAATAAGATATTAATTTGATTGCACCTACGACACGCATCAGCCGACCATGGAGGAAGATGCATCTGTTTTTGTTCAGAGGTGCAAAAAATGTCAAATCCACGGAAACCTTATCCATGTACCGTCGACTCCTCTACACTCAATAAGCAGTCTGTGGCCCTTTTACAGCTGGGGACTCGACATCATTGGAAAGATCAACCCGTCGTCTTCTAAACACCACGAGTACATAATCACGGCAACTGAATATTTCACCAAGTGGGTCGAAGCCATACCTTTACGAGGAACTACTGGAGCCACGATCGCAGCGTTCATCAAGGAACACATCATCTGCCGATTTGGTGTACCTAAACATATCATCACTGACAACGGTACTCTTTTGTCTAACAAGCAAGTAGGGAACTTACTTGAAGAGTATGGAATTAAGCAAGTCTTCTCCACTGTGTACTATCCCCAAGGAAACGGACAGGCGGAGAGCACTAATAAAACTTTGATCTGAATCATCAGCCGAACAGTGCACGATAATCCTCGGACATGGCACGAACAATTGCCAATGGCGCTCTGGGCATACCGGACATCACCAAGAAGTTCCATTGGCGCCTCTCCCTACTCCCTCGTCTATGGCACAGACGCTATCCTCCCAACAGAAGTTAAAATCCCGTCGGCTAGGATTGTCGAAGCAAGCGGAGTTCGATGGAATGAAGCCGAAGCATCGAGCGCCAGGATAGCAGAATTGGACACTGTGGATTCCAGAAGATCCAAAGCGGAAGAGCATGCGCAAGCATACAAGAATTGGGTTTCCAGAGCATATAACAAAACTGTGAAACCTCGAGTTTTTCAAGTGGGAGATTTGGTACTGAAGACTGCCAAACACATCCAGCAAGATGCATCCGCACCTAAATTCTCCCCAAAATGGGAAGGGCCTTATATAGTCACGAAAGCATACAACAATGGGTACTATAAGGTCATTAAAGAAGATGGAGGAAAACTGGAAGCGGTCATCAACGGAAAGTGGCTCAAGGCATACTACGCCTGATCGCCGCCTCGCGCCTTGCCATATCATAAACACGGATAGCCAGGCATTTTTCCTTTTCCAGGGATCAACTCTCAAGTTTCTTTATTTTGTTTAAATCAAAGCAAGTCAATATAATTCTCTTATTCTTTCAAAAAAAAATACATGCTCGAAACCCAAAAAGAAGCCAAACATTTCACAACTAAATAACTCAGAAAAGCCCATCCAACAGATTGTAATCCCTCGAAAGCATCATCCTCAACCGGTTTTGATACCTTTCAGTCTTCAAGTTCCGGGCTGACTCTTCCACCCTCTGCTACTTCGTGGCCAGAGCCTTCTCCTCTTCCAAAATAGCCTTTGCAGCAGGGATCACACCAGCAAGAATACCGGCCCTGTCAACCTTCACAATATCAAGACAATGCCGCAACCAACTCACGTTGAACTCCAGGGATTCACATGTAGACACCAGGTTCTCCCACTTCTGAATAGTTGATTCCGTAACAGCACGAATGGCGTGTTTTCCATCTCTGCGACCATGGGAAAGAGACAATTCACGGTGGAAACTAAGGCAGACGAGCAATGTTGCACCACAATCCTGGTGGCGATGTGGCCGTATCTCATCCATATCTTTGTGTAAAGAGTCACGAATTCCTTCCGCACCAGAAACCCACCAACGTTCCGACAATTGGAAGACAAACACCGCATACGGGTTCCGAACGACCAACCTGCGTTGGGATACTCATGACATGAGATTCCCAAATCGGCGTTCTCCAGATCTACAACGGTTGGCGGGATCGGACTCGAAGAAAGGGGGTAACCAAGTCATCCTCATCAATGACGGTGACACATGCTCCGACGGGATATCTCTGCACACACACAAAAAAAAATCTCTTTTGTTACTCGTCAGCAAACAAAGGAACAGTAAACAGCAGAGTAGCTGTTGATCAATGAAAGCATACCGGTATAATATCTTTGACTCGGAGGATCCGGGTAGGGGAGTTATCGCAAGAATTAGGCCTCACGAGCTTGACTGAAGAATCCGGCTGGCTCGAGGATGTTTCGCTGCTGACCGACATGATGAAGAGATATGGACTCAACAAGAGGAAACCTTTGTTTCAAAACGGGAAAGACGACGCTCCTTCACCGGCATAAATACTGGGGAAACCCTAAAAAAAAAAAAAAAAAAAAAAAAGGCCGAGTAGAAAAAATGTGATTACATCACGGCCGGGAAATCAGCCTCAAACAGAGTCTCTCACCAAAACCCTAATGAAAGGTAAACAAAAGAAACACAAGAATGTAACGCTTTTCAAAGTTGAATGAGGGAGAGGCTTCCTATTCGAGATACGCATGGAAAGAGGCAACCGGTCCCGCCTCACGCTATAAACAATCCGCGGCTGAGCCAAGCCAAGCTGCACCCGAACCAAGCCGAGTCGCGCCCAAGCCAAGCCGCGTCCAAGTTGCGCCGAGCCAAGCTGCACCAAACCTCTTCCAACGCCTCACCGATCCGATCGCTAGCCACGCAATACCTGCGGCTCCCATTCCAAGGTGACACATGACCAAACCGAGCTGACACCTTGCATCTTAGCCAGCAATCGCATCTACTGTTTCACGGTTTGGCCAGTGAACGATGCAAGTAGAATTCATGCAAGGCCGCCAACACAAGGATCACAAATTCTCAGGACACTGTCTAAAAAGGTTAGACAAATTTTCCTAGCCAACTTTCATGACCCGCTGCTTCGATTTTGTCCTCTTTTGTCACCATCTTATGCTTACCTCGCAACAATACTCCTGTTACGAGCTAAGCAGGGGACTTAATGTTGATGGTGGTTTTTAGCTTAGGGATAAAATCGTAAAACCGTACATCTGGCATGACGTCACTATGACCAAAAGCGCATTTATTGAAATAATCAGCGTATTTACGTAAGAATTACCAAGGTACCTTTTTTTTTATACATGTGTCATGTTCCACGATAGAACCCTTAGTATTAACTGACATCACCTCTGTATACACCTAACCCTAATTCTCCCACCATGCCAATGGAAAACCATGCCAGCCACGTCTCTGCGCCAAGGCATGCCAGCCGCACCACCGTTCCAATGGAAAACCATGCCAGCCACGTCTCCGCGCCAAGGCATGCCAACCATGCCAGCCACACCACCGTGCAAATGGAAAACCATGCCAGCCACGTCTTTGCGCCAAGGCATGCCAACCATGCCAGCCACGTCTCTGCGCTAAGGCATGCCAATCATGCCCGCCGCTCCACCGTGCCAATGGCAAACCATGCCAGCTACTTCTCCACGCCAAAATGAAGGGTTGCAATAATCAACGTCTACCCTTCTCTTCGATATATAGACCTCGGCCATCCAATTTTTCCACCTAACGCACGGTAACTTGCGGCCCAAGGCCAAACACCACGGTTTGCACCAAATCCTAGTTTTGGCCGCGCCTATACCATGCCAGCCTCTTCTTCACGTCATTGGCTGCCAAAATGAAGGGTTGCAACGATCAACGGCCACCCTTCCATCTAAGATGCAGATCTTAGCCGTCCAAAGTCACCAGCTGACGCATGGCAACCTGCGGCCCAAAGCCAAAACACACGGTTTGCACCTAAACCCTAATTTGTACGCGCCTACTCTTTGACAAGGCCATGACTCAACGCTGGCTACTACAAACGAAGGGTTGCAATAATCAACGGCTACCCTTCTCTTTGAGATGCAGATCTCGACCACACAAGTTCGCCACCTGACGCATGGCAACTTGCGGCCCAAAGCCAAAACACACGGTTTGCACTTAAACCCTAATTTGGCCGCGCCTACTCTTTGACAAGTCCATGACTCAACGCTGGCTTCTAAAACGAAGGGTTGCAATAATCAACGGATACCCTTCTCTTTGAGATTCGGATCTCAACCACACAAGTTCGCCACCTGACGCATGTCAACTTGCGGCCCGAAGCCAAAACACACGGTTTGCACCTAAACCCTAATTTGGCCGCGCCTACTCTATGACAAAGCCATGCTCAACGCTGGATGCTGAAACGAAGGGTTGCAATAATCAACGGATATCCTTCCCTCTGAGATGCGGATCTCGACCGTTCAAGTTCGCCACCTAACTTACGGCCCAAAGCCAAAACATCACGGTTTGCATCTAAACCCCAAATTTGGCCGCGCCTATTCTTTGGCAAAGCCATGTCGACTCTACCATGGCCACTGGCATGCCACCATGCCACACGTAACACCTTGCTACACGTTTTCCCATGAAAACACTCGAGACATCTAACACATGTCACAAACTGAGGGATGCTCATAAAGGGTATTGGTTTGGCGGTTTACAGCGTGTGGCGTACACTACGCCCGTTACATGAAAGTGTCATAAGAATGATTCGGTTAGTAAATACAAGGAATAATAGTGAAACGCTCCTTTCATTATGGAACATCAATTCCAGGCGTTACCCATTTATCACCTCCTTCCACTTTACTCAGCCGTTTCCATTTTCTACGAGACCAGAGTACGTTATGTTATGACTTGTATAAATAGGTCTTACATATTTCCACCAAACAACAAGTTTTGGATCAGGAGCATACAACACTCAGAAACCACTTGCTAGCTTTCCCATCTGTTAGCTTTCAGTTTCTGATACAAGTCAAACAACTACTCTTCCAGAATCAACTATTCTGGTCTCAACACTTTCTTCGCTTCCCTCCCTAAAACCAACCCTTCTCCTTCACTTTGTGACCGAAGCAAGTCTGGAACAGTTATTTCTTGGTTTAGGCCGAATTTGTACAGATTGATCTCTCGAATCTAAAGTACTCCCTTGCAGTACATTGTTTAGGGTTTAGACTCAGTTTCTCACTCACTCACGCGAAATTACCGAAATCAGCAGAAACCTTTTTCACCCTCAAACAAGAAGGTATTCTAAAATTATGTATATAGAGGTAGAGGGATATATGATATGAGACTTGCAGGTGGTGAGGGGATGGTAAGCACTGAGATTGGTAGATAATGGGTTTTCGGAGAGGTATACGGTAATAAGATTAGACATCAAATAAGGAGAACATACCGGAGAAAACTTTATTTTGATCTTCCATAAAGAAAAGAAAACATAGAAGGGTTTGTAGAAAAACAGGTCCCCAAGGGTAGAGAAGATGGGGATGAAATTTGTCTTGTAGATTAGTCTGATATGCTTTTGATAATCGAGGATTTTGCTCAGATACAGCTCAATTAGGAGAAAATGTGGTAAATTGTAGTCTTCAAGTTGGAAATTATCGATTACAATTGAATCGTAGTTGGTGAAGAAATTGTATTGGTCTATTGGTGATGAGCAGTAAAGTTGTTGTATTTTCCTGTGGCTTCGGTGTTGAATGTTCTTCATGGAAGGGTAAAGTCCAGCTTCCAAACTAGTGTAGTTAGTGATTTGTTTCTCTATTATGCCATTTCCTGAGATTATAATTTGAGTGATTTGTGTGATGTGTGTGACGATCTTCATCTTGTCTCCTGTGATGTCTCCTGTGATTATTTTGATGGTACTATGAATAATGCAATTACAACAACACGAATGGGAGTGATTTGAGATAGCCATTCGAGTTCATATTATGAGAGAATCTAACATTTGGTGAATTTCCGGCGAAAAGTTCGGTAGAAAATGACCGTTAAAAGAGCCGTTGGGAGGAAGAAAACAAAAGAAACGACTAGAAATGACCGTCAGAGTGAGAATTTAGACGAACATTGGGAGAGAGAGGGAGTCCTACGAGAGAGAGTGTGAAATAGAGATGGCCCAACACTATGCACTATGCATTTGGTATCCAATTACAATTGCCAATGTTTTCTTTCGGTCACAAAATGCCCCATATGTGATTGTAAAACCAATACCTAAAATTGAGACAAGTTGTCTGTAAGATTAACTTATTCCTAAACAATTCTGATCTCTTAGAAAAAAAATAACCTGAGATGGAAGTTAACAACCTCTAGAGAATTCACGTTCAAATCCATATACAACAAACTTAATGAGAATGTAATTAACTCTTCTGGCTTGTATATAAATGAATTTTTTTTAAATCTTTATGGAAATTAGAAGTCTCCCCGAGAATCAAACTCTTCGTGTGGAAATGTGTTCAAAATGCTTTAGCAACATACTCAAAACTAAAAGGAATAATTAAAATCATTAATCGTAAGTGCTCTTCTGTGGGGAACATCTATTTCTACATTGTTCCTACGCTAAATTTGTTTGATTATGTCTTAATCCTGCTCCATTACATTTCAGTGATTCTACTAAATTAATAGATATTTGTAAGGATTGGTTCCAAACCTAAACGATGTAATTTTCCTATAGTTAGTTATAACCAAAATATGGTTTATTTGGAAAGAACGATGTAATAAAAATTTTCAAGAGAAATCACAATCTTCGAAGCAATTATCTTTAAAAATTCAAAGACACTTGGATCTCTGGACATAAAAAAAAAAGTAACACTAGAAAAAAAACTACAACCAAGAAGTTAAAAAAACAAAATATTCTATGGACAACACCTGACGGGCACAACCAAAAAAACAATGTGGATGCAGTCTAGATTTCTGAAACTCAACCTTCTAGCTTTGCTCTAATCCTTCGAAATGATACTGGTAATTTTGAAAGAGGAAGAACATGACCTTCATCTTGTTCAGATCCATAAGAAGCAGAAGCACTGGATTGTTGCAGGCAGCAACATGGGCATCAAAAAAGAAACTACCAACTTCAGCATTGAAAATGACTGTGAAACCTTAATTAAGAACCTAAATGGAAACTCAATTGTTATCTCTTAACGTAGTAAAGTTATTTTGGAAGAAGCAAATAGATAATATAAGAATTATCGAAAGAACTTAAGTTGGGAATTTGCTAATATTATTTCTTGCTCGTCCAGTTGGATGAACAGACGTGTTTTTCCACTATAGTGCACAAAATGAACAAATTTGATTATTAGGATCCCATTATTGATATTATTATTTTTGTTAAGAATAACAATAACGAATACAGTATAATAAAAAATCTGCTTATGAAGTGAAATTAGAATATAATATACTAGAAACAACCCGTGCCGTAATGGCACGCGTTGTAACATTTATCTTTTATCATGATGAACCCTGAACCTAACTGAATTACATATAATATGGTGTTAATGTTCGATAAAAAGATTAAAGAAAAGGGTTTATCTAATTTAAGTATTGCTTCTAGTGACGATATAGTTGGCCTTTAATATATCCTCAAAATATGGTTAGGCTGAATCTCACACATTTTGTATTAGTATTTTATGATATTTTTTTTAGGATTAATTAGGATGGTTTGTACATGTATATACAATTACATATCCTTCTACTTTCCATATCATTCGCATCCAAAAATGTGAAAAATTAGAAGAAAAAAGAAGGTTTGCACATAAGGTATTAAAATAAGTACGATATTTCAGCCCAAAATTATGTGCGAGTATATATTTTTTGTCTCCCAAAAATACCGACTTTCTCAAAATTAATAACTTCCCTCAAATATTCATCGATCTCCGCTGGTTTTCACTTCAGATAAATTAGTGAAACCCTTCAAATTCTCATGTGATGCAAATCAACTGATTGGATTTTAAATCTATTCTTTGATTTTCCATCTCATTTCTACTAAATTTTTGGAAAGGGAGATTTAGTAATTTCATATATCAGATTTGTGGTGTGTACGTGGTTCAGGAGAAAACATGTAAAACTCGTTATGTAACTATGATTCTTTGTACATGTTTATTAATTGAAGGGTTTGGTTCATAGGAATTAATGTAAATGTTGGTTGTGATTCTTTCCACCAAACGTCTTCATATCACCAAGGTCAATAACAAACAATTTTGTGCTTTGATTTGTTTCTTTGTTTCTAGGGGGATTTTGCGTTTTCCCCTCAAAATAAATAGTTATTTTGCATTACCCCCTTTATAAATTGATAATAGGTGAAACCCCCTTTAACCAGATGTGCCGTGACCGTGCTGTTAAGTGAGCACGTACAGTGCATTCGTGTGTAATAATAAAAATATTATTTTTTCAAAAGCCCAAAATACCCTCTAATCCGACGGTCCCCGATACACGAGAAATACAATCCACATTTCTTCGTCTTTCTAACAGACCAATTTTTTCTTCTAATTCCTCCACTAAAGCTCGATGTCTTCTAATTTTTTCTTAAACTGTTTTAAGAAAAAAAAACAGGAAAGAATGGAATCTTGCTGCCATTGAAATAAGATGATAAAAAACAGAGGGGTTTAATGATTAATTAGATGTTTGAAGGTTTGGAAAAGCTGGGTTTGATGGATTGAGAGAACATTTAGCTTCAAATCATTACGGCTGTTTAGATGTGGATATTTAGTGATCTGGGATATATGATTCATGGATCTCTGATCTTAATCTACTACTATTAATGATGGATTTCATTGAATAAATCGATGATGATAGTACTTTTGGTACGAAGTGTTTAATTCAAATGCCTTGTACAGACTTAGTGTGAACGGGTGAGCTCCATCAAAGGGGTATTCTTATCTTCTACTTTAATGTGTCCCTGATTATGCTTTAAGAAACCATGAAATCAAATAATTTGAATACCCAATTGGTTAAAATGCTACGTTTTCTTTCAAATTCTCCAAGTTCTTAGTCTTGTTGTTCTAACCAAAACATTTTAAGAAAAAATTCTCCAAAACCTAGGGTTTGTTGTTCAATGGATTTCAATTTTCCTCTCCAACTTTTAACCCGATTGCGAATCTTAATACAAAATTGAACTCTGAAAATCTTAGGTTGGATACCCATTTAAACTTTTTGGAAAACAATACACTTCGAATTTCGACCTAATTTTTTGTTCTTAATATGCAACCTCTGTGGATTACGCGGTGAAGAAGATGAAGTATATATCGAAGGGTGGGTATCAATGGGATTTTACAAGTAATATTTTTCTTTTTCTTATAACTTTACACACACATGAATTGCACATGTTCATTTAACAGCAGGTCACGCCACATCCTGGTTAAAGGGGTTTAACCTATTATCAGGTAATGCAAAATAGCTATTTATTTTGAGGGGGAAACGCAAAATCCCTCTTGTTTCTAGGTATACTATAGGATTTTGTTATTTATAAATTATTTTTCTCTTTGTTATCATGGATTTTCTCTAGTTTTCATTTAATTTTGGTTTTTTATGCACAATCCTTCAGTGGTCGGAGAATAACTTAGTTTTCATTTAATTTTGTGGATTTAATTGAAATTTTCTATTATTAATTTTGAAAAATTATTTGTTTATTTTTTTTTATGTATTTGTAGATGGAGAATACAATGAAATAATGGAACTATGACATAATTAAAGCCAAAAGTCTTAATCATTTTTGTTTAATTGAATTTAATTTTTATTTATGATCATAATTATAACAAAACCCAATTAATGTATATTCATAATGGTTATAGGTTACAACTCTTACATCCGTTAGATGTCTTTCGCTAAAATGAGACCGGGATGGTCGGATGCAACATTTGTCTCTCAAAATGTTATCTGACCGTCCAAAGCTCAAAACCCCCTTCTGTTTTGTATTATAGAAGATTAACATCACGTTTGTTCAGAAACCACCATTGCACGTTCAACCGTCTGTTCATTAGTTGCGCAGCCAATGATAGTCCACCTGGATTGCTTTTATTAGTACCCAATGGTTTTCCGTGACGAGGGGCTAGAGTCGGGTCATTAAAAGGTGTTACATTTTGTGTTCTCTTCTTCTACTTTTCATTTTTTTCTAGTTCAATAAATGCGTTTAACAAAGTTCAACACAAATCATATACAAAACAATGTTTAAAATATTTACAAACAAAAAAAACACGAAAAAGAAGAAAACAAATTGCGGCTGGAATTTTGTAGACGACCAAGCCGTAACAACACATACGACTGAAATTTTTTTGAATTTCTAAGTCGTAAAACAATTATACGGCTAGGAATTTTAACATTATCTAGCCGTAACAACTCTTACAGCTAGTACTAAAGGTTTACGGTGTTTCGTATTACAGTTATGAATACCTAGCCGTAAACCTAACTGCTAAATATTTTTTCAAATGCAGAACCACATACGGCTAGGAAAACTTAGACATAAAAAAATTATTTACGGTCAGGAAATCAAAATTTCCAAACCGTTTGTAGTAAATAACTGCTGGGAGTTCTTAGTTCCCATCCAATTTCTAATCTTTATGGCTGAGAAACCGTAAACAGTTTCAGAAACCGTTTTTCAGACCTAAATTTCTCGAATCGAGCAAATAATTATACAAAGGCATAAATAAAGAGTGGGGTTTTCAATGCGTACCTTTAGCAGTCATATCAGGAGTATAAACACCTCCATCAACTCCTTCATCCACCGCCGATGGATGTTCAGGTTCATCTTCATTTGGAGATGATGGTGATGAATTTGCTGCTCCATCAGTGGGTTCCTTTCGATTCTTTTGGTTGTCGTTTGTCTTTGTTCTCACCATGATTTATAAAGAATTTAGTCGACGATGAATCTTTTTTAGAATCGACGATTAATCGTCATCGAAACGAGTTGAGGAACAAGATGTAAGGAAAATTAACAATCGATACTTGCAAAAACATAAAATACATGAGGAAACATAGGCTACATTTTGGAAAATGAAGAAAAAACAAAGCCAGAGAGACACCTTACATGTCCGTGATAATTACTGCAATGATACACTTGATAATTGTTTCAATCTCTCTTCTTCTTGGCGTCTTTCTAGAAGCCCCTTACATTCGCTGATTTTTTTTATTCTTTCGAAACTGAACATTGGACAGAATGCAAGATCTTTCAGTTTTCTTGTCCGTGATAATGCCACAAATGTCATTCCAAGATTCTCTTTCGGTCCTATATCCACCACGGCCTTTATCAAGTGTTAATCCTTGGCTTTTGTGAATCGTAATTTCCCAACACAAAATCAATGGTACTTGAATCCGTTGGCATGTTACACTTATATATGATGTCCAGTTTGTTGTGATTGGCGTAATTGGAATTACATTTGATCCTTGATATAACTCTGGACCGGTATACTTATCGAATTCCACCATAACAACAAGAGGCATATCCATGGGTGATTTCTCTTCCTTTTCATATACAACATCCACAACGGTTCCCGTCGAACCATTAACCAAACCATATTGTGTGGATATATTTTTACGTAACATCACTCTTGCTCCCTTCGACAAAAACAAAATGTGGGAATGTTATTATTACCCCTACTATCCATGGGCTTTGCACAAACACCCTCGAGGGGTAAAAAACAAGTCCAAACTAATATCTTATTTTGTCAAGTCCCTATTTTAGCCTTTTATTTCTTCTTCTTCCTTTATTCGATCTCAGCATCAGAAGACAGGCACCCAAATCCCCTCCTCTGCTCTGAACCTACCGCCACCACCTCCATCGCTACAATCACTTTCTTCGTAATCCCACCACCACCACAAATGCAACATGTAGTATTGAAATCTTCATCGTCGCCGCATCCGGATCAAGAACAAATAGATCTAGAAATCGGATCGATTATCTTCTCTCGTTTTGGATTTGTATTTTCGTGATACAAATCAAAGTTCAAATTACGTCGACTCCTAAATTGGTGATGGATATTAAAGGTGATTATCTTTCTTTTCTTGTTTAAGGTTATGCTGGTAGTGGTGGTACTCTAACTTGGTTGTTGTTATTGTTGTTGTTGGTGGTGAGGGTAGGTGAGGGAGATAGTGGAGGTTCTAGTTGTTGAGATAATGGTGGAGATTTGGTGTGATTTTGGTGGTTGGGATATGGTGGTGGTGGTGGTTATATCTTTTGGCTGTGAAGGAAGAAGGATACCCAAAAGATGATGGTTTGTTACTACTTTCCCTATTGTTGGCTATGGTGATTTCTATTGATGTAATTTCTGTTTTAAGAAGTATCATTCTGATTTTACAGTTCAAATTCATTTTTTTGTTTTCAATTTTATAAATTTGAAAATTTAGCATATTTGTCAATTTACATTTCTGTGAATGTCAAGAATATGGAAAGCCAATTTTTTGTTTGTGAATTGTTAGAGATGATTTCCCATATGAATCAATTGGTCTTTACAAGCATGTGAGTCATTATTCCCTCAATCTCAATGTTAAAGTTGTATCATTTTAGTGGCTTGGTATGCAAAATGTACAACTGAATCTTAGTGCTAGCATTGGTCAATGCTAACTACGAGCAAATTTAACATTTGGTATTACAAATTAACGTATTCTTCATCGTGCATAAATTTTTTGATTCTGTGATTGTATAAATGATTATACGGCTTGCGTTCTAGTTGCTATAGTTGACTTTAGTTTTTTTTTTTTTTATTTGTGTTACAGTTATTAGTAAGAAAGGTTTTGTCTCACAATTTTCTCTACTATATAAAGTTATCCTTATATATTGTTTGCAATGACTGCTCGTTAGATTTGGATTGGGTAGTCACTTATGTTTCCCTTAGATGGTGTAATTATGAGTATATTGGATGCAAGACCTGCTGCTAGTGACTTATCAGCTAGTTATCTTTGCTAAAATGTGTATTCAGTCAGTGGTTCTTTTATGATACTGGTGTATGAGTTTAAAATTGGTTCTCTTTGTTGTTGCAGATTAAGCTGAAACTAGCGATTGATGACACATCATATGGAGACTTCAATACCATTGCAATTAAGGTACTCTTCTTAATTCGGTTTATTAATACAAGATGAGGAGTTCATTTTATTATCCAGTTAAAAGCAAATTCTTTTGTTTCCATGTCGATCATTTTTTAAAATTTGTTTATGTTTTGTTGTTGCCTTTCGAAATGGGCTGACAACGTTTACTTGTTTGGCCATTCTCTTCGAGCTTGGATGAAGGGACGCTAGAAAGACTTTTAGTGATAGTTTATCTGGTCCTTGGGATTTATTTTCCATCCTGAAATTTAGTTTAAAGACACCTCAAGACGACCTTATTACGATAAGAAGCCATTGTAGAATGTGTGAAGGATTTAGTTTCTGATCCTCTGTGTACATCTTCTTGCTTGTTCTTAATGTTTTCTTTTTTCTATCTTTATATTACAATTAACATGTATGTGCTGCTGATAAATAAATGATTCAATTAGACATCATCTAGAAAGTGTCATTGATTGTTTTGTGGAACTTTACAGGAGTTCGACCTTAAGAGTATAGATCATTGACAAGAATTGAAATGTTGTTGTAAAGTAAGTTTGTTTGGAGAATCTTTGTTAGTGGTGTTACCAAGAAAGTGCAGTGGGCTTATGGGTGTTGGTGGTGTTGGAATTGGTGGTTAGCTGGTTGACCAATCACAATTGTTCCGTCTTGAAGGTAAAGTAATTGTTACCCTAGACAACCTCATCAAGTTGCTTTCAACTTTGGAAACAACTTGACCAAGTTGCTTCCACTATTGGATACAACTTGTGCTAGTTGCTTCCACTATTGGAGACAACTTGTGCTAGTTGCTTCCGTTTCTGGAGACAACTTGTATCTCTTGTTTTCATATTGAGTTTCGGTTTTGTTTTTGATTTGTTTGAGTTTGGTTTTTGATAATGAACTGACATGTACATGACATAGCATATTTATTTGTGTAAAAACCAAATATAATCAATTTGGATGTGATTTTGATATGTATATGTTACAGACCATCAACATCTGTGTAGTTTTATACATCAGTAGTTGTAGTATATTTATTTGGATGTGATTTTGTATGTCATTTTGCTTTAACAAACCTGTGGTGCAACGGTAGCACGACTGACTCCATGTCAGATGATGCGTGTTCGACTCACGCCGGGTTCATATTTTGTGTATACTTTTCATAATGTGGAGACAACTTGTCCTAGTTGCTTCCATATGTGGAGACAACTTGAGCTAGTTGCGTCCATTATTAAAGACAACTTCAGCAAGTTGCCTCCAGATTTGGAGACAACTTTCAGCAAGTTTCCTCTAGATGATGGTGGTGGAGTTGGTGGTTGCTGGTGGTGATTGGTGTCGGTGGATGAAAGTGGTGGTGGTTGTCGGTGGTGTACAGTGGTGTTGGTTGTCGGTGGTGGTAGTTGGCGGTGGTGGTTGGTGGTGGAGGAAAATGGCGGTGCAGGTTAGCGGTGGTGGTGGTTGGTGGTAGACAGTGGTGGTGGTTGGCGGCGGCGGAGGTGGTGGACAGTAGTGCTGGTTTGGCGGCGGTAGTGGTGGACAGTGGTGGCGGTTGGCGGTGGTGGACGGTGGTGGTGGTTGGCGGCGGTGGTGGTGGTCGGTGTTGGCGGTGGTGGACAATGGTGGTGGTTGGCGGTGGTGGTGGTTGGTGTTGGCGGTGGTGGACGGTGGTGGTGGTTGGCGGTGGTGGTGGTGGTGGTCGGTGGTGGTGGGTGGTGGTTGTTGGCGGTGGTGGACAGTGGTGATGGCGGACAGTATTGGTTTTTTTTTTTTTTTTTTTATTGAATAGTGGTTAGTGGTAATGTTTTTGTATATACATTACATAAAAGAGGGTATTTTAGTAATGTATTATGCTTAGGGGTATTTGTAAAGTTCAAAAGGGTATATTTGCTATGGGTCTCATAGTAGGGGTATATAGATAATGTTCCCAAACAAAATTTCTTCTAGCCCTTTAGCTTCATCAGAACTTGCACGCTTAGCTGTCTCACAATTGTTCTTCGATACAATACTTGCAACAGGTTCCCCAGATTTTTGAGGCGTTCATGATTATAGCTAACGGTATCACTCTTGGCAGGAAATATACGAATGTTTCCCACCAATTTTCAGCATCGTGTAGTCTCTAGTGTTAAACAATTTCCAATCTTGAAGTGTAGATCTGCCATCACTTAGCCGTAACAATGCATCTTTAAAAAGCGATTCTTCAACTCCTGACTGTCGAAAGACCTCTTCAAGGTGAACACAATGTTCAAACATAGAGTACGAGAGAGAACCTGTTGTTTGCAATGCGTCTCGCCCACCTTGAGCATACAACGGAGTGTCGAAAACCGGTGGAAGTTGTCTCATGTCCCCGACGAGCACAATAAAAACATTTCCAAAAGCCTCATTTCTTGCAAAAATGTCTCTACATCTAAAAAGGATATTTGCGAGCATTTTGCTGCCAATCATGTTGTATTCATCGATAATAATCAATCGTGTATCTTTAAAATCGTCTAGTATACATCCACATCGAAAACCAATAAATTAATAACGGCTAGTTCATATAATCACATATAATTTCTCTTTCAAATGCTTCGACATTCTCGATAACATGGGACAAATGCTAAATAGTGGCAAAAATCTCCTAGTGGCATTTTAATACATTAATGGTTGATACTCTATGAGAGGAAAAAACTAGTACCATATTCATTCAGATTATATAATGTTGTCCAAAATTATAAGCAAGTGGCCTGTGAAAAATATTAACATAAAGATACAGGTGAGGTATTGCATCATATTTCTACATGGTCGAGCTCTTAGGAAATAAAGGCAAAAAAATTTAGTTTATGCTACTAAGATCATGTTATTTTCTTGGATGAAGACTTCATATTCAACTCACCAATTCTAGTATTTAAGTGAATACTTTAGCTGCATGCGTCCACATCGTTCTGTCTCCAACTTCTTGTATGACTGGTTCTTATCAGTTGATATGGCAAGATCATGGTGAATGGTTGCACCGCCAATGTTAAAAGCATCTGCACCAGTGGGAGACATGATCCTAACACATTTATCGTTTCCCAATAGTTCCCTAGTTGAACGAACGATAGCATTGATGAGAGTTGATTTTCCCGTGCCCACTCCTCCACTAATAATTAAACGAATGGTTGAATGCGCTCTCATAGAGTCTAGAACCAAATCTAGTGTTGCATGTTGTTGACTTGACAAAATAGTAGAAGAAATATCTAAACCACCAACTGAATGTCTCTCATGCACTGTTTTTCCTAATGTGTGGGTGAATCTTCTATCATCTTTTATGGAAAGGTAACACTGGAATCCTTGTGACCAATTTCCTTGCTCCATATCATAAGTCCGTAAACCAAGCTCAATATCCTCTGTTGGTCCAAAATTGGGTGCCATTCTTGCTGCGACCATCTAGTCATCAAGCAGTTCATCTTCAAGATCAATTTCGTCTTCAAATTCATCTTTAATCATGCCCAAATCTGAAGGTTGATTTTCAATAGCGCGGATAAGTTCACCATAACATTCCGACCACAATTGAAAATTTCCTTTCGCTTCTTCTACACTTCTATAACAACTATGTAATAATACTTGTTGTCTGCAAAAATATTCCCATTGATCAGTATTTGGCATTGCTTTCCCTTCTAATTTAGGCAAAGTCCTGACAATATCCTCATTCTTGTATGTACACCACTTTCTACGAGAGTAATAATACTTCTCGGCCATCTCAATCAATGACATGCTTTGGAACTCATCTATACTTTCCAAATATCTAGAAAAGAAACTTGGGTTAGTACCATTGTAATTCTCCATTTACGGTCAGGAAATCAAAAATTTCAAACCGGTTGTAGTAAATAACTTCTGGGAGTTCTTAGTTCCCATCCAATTTCTAATCTTTACGGCTGAAAAACCGTAAACAGTTTAAAACTGTTTTTCAGACCTAAATTTCTCGAATCGAACAAATAATCATACAAAGGCATAAACAAAGAGTGAGTTTTTCAATGCGTACCTTTAGCAATCATCTCAGGAGTATAAACGCCTCCATCAAGTCCTTCATTCACCATTGATGGATGTTCTGGTTCATATTCATTTGAAGATGATGATGATGAATTCGCTGCTCTATCAGTGGGTTCTGTTCGATTGTTTTGGTTGTCGTTTGTCTTTGTTCTCGCCATGATTTATAAAGAATTTAGTCGACGATGAATCTTTTTTAGAATCGACGATTAAACGTCATCGAAACGAGTTGAGGAACAAGATGAAAGGAAAAAAAGAATAGGTGAAGAAGACAAAATCATATTTAGGTTTTTTACTTTTTAATTAGATTAGATAAAGAGTAAGAATGTAATAAACTATAATTAATTACCAATATTTTTGAACTTTTACATAGCTTAAGCCCCATATCTATGTTTTGAACATAATAATCCAGTAAAGCCGCAGAACCGTTTGATTTGTAGCCACAATAATACAATTCTTCTATATGGGAGTTATCAATCGAGAGGTGGGGAATATTTTGTTTTATATAGATTTGGTTACCCCATGAGATTTGTTCGTCGTGTATGTAATGCTAATATACTATCCCCTTTGTAAATCGTGATACTTTTTATCCCACACAAATATTGATTAGGTACAACTCTGATTTGGTATGGCCCACTGAATGCACGTTTCTTACGTCTCGTACGTCAGCTCCTACCTATGCAGTTTCTTACTTGTGGAAGGAAAATAGTCCCACATCGTTAGTATCTACATAATGAACTTGAAATATAATATGGAAGGGCCACTCCACTCATTTCCAATTGGTTTTGAGTTGGATGCCCACAGACTTTAACATGGTATCAGAGCTAGGAATGTATGCGGGGTGTAGGCCGGATTATAGGCCACTGTGACCCGACATTGGTCACTCGTATGTAGGTCTAGTATCCGCATAATGAACTTGAAATATAATATGCATGAAAGGGCCACTAATATGGAAGGGCCGCTCCGATCATTTCCAAGAATTGGATTCCCATAGACTTTAACATTACTGATAGATTTTTTTTTATAAAGGATTTTTTTTATTAGCCGCGGGTGGTAGAAAAGTTTTGGTCTTTTGCCAAAAGACTACAAATGGCTGCAGAGAAATTAGAGATATCGTCTACAACCTGATTATCATCTCGACTAATAAAAGAAAATCGTCTACAACCTGATTATCATCTCGACTAATAAAAGAAAAACAACAATAATTGAAACCTAATGCTAAATGTTTATAATCTCTTTAATAAGGTTTCTTTGATTTCTTTACTTTTTTTTTTGATGCAAAGAGGTAAATTTTATTAAGAGCTGGAATCTGTTACACAAGCTATATCAGCATGCAAAGCTTCGACAAGAAAACTTGGGGGATAATGTATCCAGGTGCTACTAATATGAAAATTCCTAGAATGTTTAGCCAGCATATTCGCTGGTTTATTTTGCTTCCTACTAATAAACTTGCAAGTCCAAAAAGGATGCTTGCTTAAGAAACTAATAATATCTAGGATGAAAGTCTGTAATTCCCATCTAACTTTACTGCAATCTCCATTTGCTGTTGCTACCACGTTCTGTGCGTCAAGCTCAATGCAAACATGTTGTATATTGAGTTCTTCTGTCGATCGAATAGCTTGCAGCAGTCCTTCCACCTCTGCATGCTCTAAGTCTAGATATCCATGATCATAGATGCAGCATCCCCGTTCAAAGGTACCTGTAGAGTCACGAAGAATTAGTCCGATGCCAGTATGTGCAATAAAAGAACTTTTTTAAAAGAAGCATCGCATCAAATTGAGAAAGACAGCAGCTTGTTTTTGAAGCATTCATGTGCCTGTCATGTTATTGAGATATTGTATGCTCCGTATAACCTCTACCGGATTGGGTTTTTTGCCATCGAAAACACTTCTTCATCGCTCTTTCCATATCTCCCAGCAGGTATTTGCCAGTTTTACTATCCAGTCCTTATCCAGATTGGAAAAATCATTTATGAACCAACTTTTAATCCATTGAGCCACACTGTGATTCACATCTACCATACTTCTTCTTGCACCTGGGATTGAAGTCCAGACAGCCTGAGCAAAAACGCATTCCCAAACAATATGTTTAGTTGTCTGCTGGTGGCACATACTACAGAGTTCTCCTGTGTATTGCTTCACTCTTCCCATACGCTCACTTGATGGAATAATATCTTGCACACACTTCCAGGCAAACGTTTTGATCCTTGGCACCTAGACTCTGACCGGCACTAGTAGCATTCTAGTGGTATAAGACGTCGTGTAAATTTCAACAATGTAATTCTCCAAACTATAGGAAAGAGCAAGAACAATGGGGTTACTACCAAGTACCAACAACCATATGTGAACTCTAAGTATGGTAGTATTAAATGTGCATGTGCATTCCCTTTACTTGGAAACAACCAAGAAACTTCTCATAATTATCACAAGCCACAGCACCAATTCCAAACTGATCACTGTAAAATCCCAATCCCCATCAACAATAGCTTTATGACTAATTTAAGTGATTTTAGATTTCACTTTCTCTATTACAGTATAACTTCTATAAAATAATAGGTTTGGGACCATGAAAAATTATTATTTTAACGAAATATTATATTATCGATAATATAATAAATTATTATTTTATAATTGAATAATATATAATTATTTAAAAAAGTATTTCCTAGTTTGGAGGTTGAATAATACTTGTATGTTAAGTAAAATATCGACTAATTTTGTGAAAGTATTATATTATTTACTAATTGCAATACAAATACTGGCACTCCAAGTATTAGTGACACTTCAAAATTACTTCTTGTTGTAGTATAACAACTTACTTTGATTGCATTACGAATTATTGGGGATAAACTACAACTTGATTTGAGGTTTAAAGAAAAAGAAACCAATATTAAATCATATTTTGAGAAAGTTTAATGTGTATACATTTAATTTTTAATTTTTCTAGTAGCATTATTATTTTATATATTATTTGGGACCTAATAATCATTAAGGGGAACTTTTGAAATGTATTATTTTATGATTACTTTTACTTCGCTTACCTATTTATCGCAAGTGTTATTCCGACCTTGGATGGAACGCACCATCAAGCATTAATTCGACAAAGACATTCTGTTTCACTAGGTAGGTGTTCTCATTTGTTTTCGTACTTGTTTTTATATGTGTATCGACTAAAGTTTTCACAGTGTCAGCGTCCATCTTGTGAAAAATATCCATTTAAGTATCAGAAAACATTAATTACAATGCAAAAGGCTGTTCTTGTTAGGTGTCTAAATCATACACGGTAAACTGAGTAGCTGAGTCGATGAAACTCTTTTAACTTCTAGGAAGGAGATGTGTTGATGGAGTTTTGGGAATCTAAATGCCGGAAGGGAAATTATCTGGTGATCTACATATGTTCTTTCGTGAATCCCATCAAGTCGAATGGTCATTGATTTTGCTGGCTGATAAACGATCTTGTAGACAAATAGTATTGTCGTTGTGTTTCATTTTCAATCAACACTATGCATTTGAAGATATCTACATACATGTACCATGACAATTGATTGGAGAACCAATACCTAAAACTGAGACACAACACAACATGAATAAACACAAGGGATATTTTGATTTTGGGTCACACAAAAGTGACCAGATTTGCGTTTGCGTCACAGGAAAATTTTAATTAAAGTTTGGGTCACACGACCGTAGTTGACCGTCTTGACAGTTAGTTAATTATTTATTTTTTAAAACCAATTTCAATTTATTTAACTCCGTCGCCGTTAACATAATCATCACCACCACCATGACCGGTACAACCTCGGCCTTCTTCACTTCTAACAGCAACACCACCACCACCCTCCTCCACCTCTTTCCGATAAGAATTTCAACATTCAACAACTACCCAACACTCCTAATCATATATCATTCATGAACTCAAGAACATACATATAAGGAGAACGGAGAACAGAAAGATGTCGTCACTTCAATCCAACTAAACTCCAAAATTTGATCTTGTTCTGATCATGTTTGGATGTTTATGGAAATTGTTTGTTGTTGGTAAGATGGATAGGTGCATTGAAAAGTTAGGGTTAGGACAAACACTATAGAAACTAAGAACAGAGAAGAGTATATAAGTGAAGGCATGTTGCTGTTTGCCGTACACAGTGAAGAATACATGGTTGATGCCGTTCAATTTACGGCTGAGGAATCGTCAATACCGATGAATAAACAACAACCCACTTCATGAATTAGCAAAAGAAATGGAATATGAGAAAACCACCGAATTTCTTAAGAACCCTAATTAGAAGAAATCATCCCCAAATTAACATAGAAAAACTTTAATTGAACAATTTTAAGTTCAAACCAACCTGCATCAGATTAATTATCACAAACCCTTTCGTAAAATTGACAGAATTTGATCCATCAATCATCTAAATTCAAACCAACATGAGTCATCCAATCATTGTCTTCTTCTTCCAATTATGATGTTGATATAAAAAATCATGTTGCTCATTTTTTCTTGGGCTCTGGTTATGCTTCCAATCGGGGTTCCCTAAAAAAGTTACCGAAGGTTTCTACTAAATTGAATACGGTACCTCTGGAAATGGAGAAGTATAAGGAAGATCGATAGAAAAAGAGGCGAAGACTCCACAGTTTGGCTGGATTGAGGCGACCAGGACTAACAGAAGAGGAACGGGATAGGTTAGTAAATAAATCAAACTTTAATATTATATTGGTCATTTACTCACTTAACCAATATCTATAACTGTCAACGCGGTCAACCGTGGTCCTGTGACCCAAACTCTAATTAAAATTTTCTCGTGACCCAAATGCAAGTCTGGTCACTTTTATGTGGCCCAAAGTCAAAATATCCCTAAACACAACACAACATGAGACACAAAAGATTCTGTGTAGATATCGGTAAATGCATGAATAAACTCAACACAACATGAGACACAAAGGATTCTTTGACATTGGGTATTCTAACACTATTCTCATAACCATGTGATATTTTCCCTTTGTTAAATTCCCATCTCAGGTGATATTGCATATCAAACTCCAAGAACTCAAATGATAGAAAACAAATTATCATCAAGTAGTAAGCAAATTAAACAACATAAATGTGCAGTCACCAAAATTTTGGTGATAGCTGAAACTCCCATGGGGACACACCACCAAACTCTCTAAAGACATGCAAGTTATTTTACGATCAATAATATATTTCCCACTCAATGAACTGTGAAGTGTGAATTGATGTTACCAAAATACTGAAATATCATATAACCATATATATAATCCTAAACAACTAATACCATAATCAAACTCAGTGTCTTAAAAGCAAGTGCTATGACAATAACCTGTTTAAATGTACCACAGCCTAAAGGTTAATGAGTTCTATTCAGCCCACCCTAAAACTCGAAATCAATCCTATTCCCACCTTTGAACGTTAGGAGTGCGTCCAGCCAACCAAGCAGGTGGAGTCATTCCAGTCTGTTCCTCCACAGTTTGAAACAATGGTGGCAATGTCTTGTATACTTGTGCAATTTCTTTCATGGCTCCAGAAGCTAATCCACCTCCAGTAAGGCTACCATTTCCAGCAGAGGAACCATCTCCATTAGTCCAAATACTGATCTTTGGCTGCAAACCTTGAACAGCACCTGCATTGATCTTAGCAACTTCTTGAAACATTCCACCACTAATCATCAGATAATCTCTCAATGAAGCATAGTTCCCATCAAATTCTTTCAACAAACTTTGAATATAAACTCCTTGTGCCTCTGCTGCAGCAACCATTCCTTCAGCTTCTTTCTTTTTTGCATATAATTCTCCATCAGCAGCCTGTTGTTGTGCGAAAAATTGAGCTTCAGCAGCAAGTTTTTGAGCCTCCGCTGCTTTCTGTTTCTCATATAAAACAGCTTCTGCTTGTTTTTGCTTCTTGTACAATTCCCAGTTTGCCTCTTGGACCTAATTATATCAATCAGTTGTTAATCAAAAAATAATTCTAATAATAATTGAGTACTAATCTAACAAAAGATCAACTTATTTGCCAGCCTAATTATGGGAAATAACAGTTACTCACTACTGATAATTAAGAGAAGAAATATATCTCTTATATGTTGAGTAACTAGGCTAATTCTCATTAACAATGCATTGGTGATAGCATCTAAATTAGACTAGTCTTAAGAAGAGTTCAACAACATATTATAAGCTCTAGGACAAAGGTCACATTACCATAATGTAAATCCTAACTAAATGGGGTTTGAGGCATTACACCATCTTCTATATTACAAGAATCAATTCATTGTCATGTCCAAGTTAGAATGAATTTGTGGAAGGACTAAAACAGCTAATAAAAACATCGACACGTTAAGATAATGGAATCGAATTCTAAGAATGTAGAATTTACCTTAACATCATATTCCACACTAGCTTTACTGAGATACTCAGCCTTCAATTTCTCAGTCTGAGTCAAAGCGTTCTTCAGCTCAACCTGTCTCTGCAACTCAGCCTCTTTAATGGCAACAGCCTTGACAGACTCTACTTGAGCCAATTCAGCTAATTGTGCCCATCCAGCCTTCTTGGTAGCTAATTCAGCATTAGCTTCAGCAACATCAGCATCCCTTAGGTTTTCAAAGATCTTAACCTCAGCCTGAACCTTAAGTTCTTCTTTCTTTCCTTGTCCTTGTCTCTGAGTTGCAATAATCTTGGTTTCAGCGTCGATCTTTGCCGCGTTCTGTATGGTCTGTCCCTCCCTCAGTTTGGCACCAACTGCACCTTTCATCTTTGCTTCTGCAACATCGACTTTGGCTTGATTTGCAGCTTCCATCTGAATCTTTTGACCCAAATACGAAAAGTATTCATGTCCTGGAACATCAACAAGCTGTTTGATATTTGCGTTGTAAATCCATAGCCCAAATTGATTAAGCTCTAACTGAACTTTATCAAACACTTCCTTCTTGAAATCCTTAGTACCCTTGAATACATCTTCCATAGTCATGGAAGCAGCAAGAACTCTAGTTTCTCCTTCAATAATACCTTGAACTAGATCTCTTACCTCATGAGAATGACGATCATGATTCGAAAGAAGCTTTGCATACTTCAACAAAGCCTCAGGCTCGTTAATCTGAGGACCGATTGTGAAAACAGCAGGAAGAAGGAAAGGAAGTTTTTCTGAACTCATAGCTTGAACTTCGAAGGTGTAGTTGACAGGGGAGACATCGAAACGAGAACAAGATTGACCAGGAAGAATCCATGCTTTCTTTGCTAGTTTAATGTCTGTAATACCATACCCTGTAATTACTAGGTATTCTGAAGCTCTTGCGACTCTGTAACTCACCATTGTTGATTGCCAGAAAATAAACAAGAAATTTGTAAATCAGAGAGAGAAGGGAGGAAGCAGGTGAATAATGTGTGAGTTTTGGAAAAGGGAGGAAGGTGAGGGTATTTATTTATTTCAATCAGAATTTCCCTATTTAAAGAAGAAACGGAATTGTGAGGTTTTTGTTTTTTCGCAGGACTCTGAAATTGAATTACAATGTAATCAGGTAACTCATATATTTAGGGTTCAGTGTAATACAGAATTTCTAACTTCCTTCCCACACTTTCTCGTATTTACACCCTAAACATACGCGGCCCACGTGGTTGTGAACGGAAAAGGTAATCTAATTCACAGTAATAACTTTTGAAACGTCTTATGGGCATGTGACACTACCCTTATCAGACTGTACACGAAGTCACGATATGCGATTAGTTTTGGAATGTAGGAAGTGAGGCAGAAATTTACTAGATGACACAGATATGTATATTTTTGGTTAGTCTGTTTCAGGCAGAGAAGGCGAGAAGAAAGATGAGCAGGGTCTTATTATGGGAAGTACTTGAGTGGGTTTTTACATATACTTTTTTCTTGTTTTACCAAAGAGAAAGGATTAAACCACCCTAAAAAATTCACTTTGGTATTTGTTATTCTCAACAACATCATAAAAGCATCTCGATTTTAAGGGTCAAGGTCATTTTAGGGGTCTCATTAACAACTTTTTCTTTGTGGGTCATCATTGCTAAATGACAAAAGAAAAATTGTGGGTCATTGTTAAAGTACATCTATGTTTACATGTGATGCACTCTATATCAAATTTGTCAAACTTGATGAGGTTTTTTCATATAGTACCATTTTTCTTGAAGCCTTATATATTTCCTTCTTTTCTTCTGAGAGACCAACTACAATTTAATCTTCTTACTCCCTCCATTTCTGGAAAAATGTTACTTTTACTTTTTCAATTTGGCCTATTTTTATTTTGCTCTAGAGTGTGTTGAAGTTTCTTGAAAGCAGCAAAGAAAATAGAATCGTGTACAACGGCTCATATTATGCTCTTGGGGTAAGCATTTCTAATATCAAAAAATTTGTACTAAAATTTGCCCTTGGAGTCATCTAAAGTGTAAATGTATGTTTGTAGATTCTAGATGATACTTTTGCTTCTCAAAAGCAACGATTACAAGGAAATGCTTTTGAAGATAAAGACATTGAGCCCCCTCGTTCACTAGTTGAGGCTAAATCAATTCCGCAGAGAAACAAAAAACACGTCTGATGTGTAAGTTTACGATATTCACCAGCATTATCCGATTGAAAGATTTTTATTTTTCGATTAAAGAGATTTTCAACATGTTTTTGAAAAACATGAAAAATAGATAGACATCTGATTTATGAGTTAGAGGAAACATCCATGTAAAACGAGAATATGCATCAATAAAGATGATGTAATATCGATAACCTTCACTAGATAGAATATGAGAAGGACCCCAAATATCAGAAATTATCAAATCAAGTGGATTCAAATAAATAGTATGACTAGAAGAGAAAGGTAGTTTATGACTTCGATGTTCATGACAAGAGGAACATAAGCTTATTGTTCTACTAGAAACAGGAAGAGAAAACATAGAGATAGCATGACGCACAGTTCGCATCATATGATGGCTTAATCTAGAGTGCCAATTTTGTAAACTAGTACGTTCGCCAACAAGAGTTGTAGAATATATTGACGAATCATCAAGAACATAGAGACAACCAACCCTAGTGTCGCGCAGAAGTACCTTCCCCGTACAACGATCCTTCACAAGACAAAAAATCATGGTGAAACTCAAACAATACATCATTATCAGTGGTAAGACGTGAAACTGATAACAAATTATGAGAGATTTGAGGAGCAAATAAAGTATTGTTGAGATGTAACTTACGATCAGGAGTTCCTAACATAGAGGAACCAACATGGGAAATTGGAATAGAGGAGCCATTACCCAGTTTTACTTGATCAGAACCTGTGTATTCTGAATGAAGATGCAAACGAGCGAGATCATTCGTGATATGATCAGTAGTTCCACTGTCAGGTATCCATGGAGAGGAAGAAGAAGACCTTTGTGCTGCAGCAACATAAGCACGAGGAGCAGATGATTGTTGTGGTTGTGGACGACGAGGAGGTTGTGGACGAAGTTACGATCAAAACGCTTCCAACAAAGATGAGAAGGATGACCAGGTTTGCCACATAATAGACAAGGTAGTGCTCGCCGAGTACCTATATTTTGTATCTGTACATGGATGTTGCATTGTGGATAACCAAAATTTATCATGGTAGGTCTTGCAGAAGAAGTAATATTGACAACATGTTGAGAGTGCAAAGACTTGTTTTGTTGTTCCATACATAACTCAAAAGTAAGAAGATATGTTATAAAATCTTCAGGTTGCATGGTACCCATGGAAGTGGTAAGAGACGTAACAATAACATCATAGGAGGAGTCCAATCCAGCAAGAATACAGTGACATAACTCAGTGTTGCTGACTGTAGTATCAGCAGCAGTTAAACTTTTAACCATATCACGAGCACGATCGATATAATCTCTCATTGAAAGAGATCCTTTCTTCAAGGCACGAATTTCACACTGTAGATGATAAATATGAGCATCAGATTTAGAACTTGGACAGAAGAATTGCTTGAGCATTACGTTGTCTCAATACTTCTATGTATATACGCAATTAACTTTACATTTGCACACATATTCTTTTTGTGAAAAAAAAAATGCACAAAATTTAGTTATTACAATTTACGTGTGACTATTTTGTTGTTAATAATTACAAAACACTAGCATTTTTTATCTACCAACGACTATTATAAAGGTTGATTGCTTGAGCTACCATTGATTTTCATGGATTCAAAGATATTACGTAGGATTGTCTAAAATTACAATTGATGTGATGATGGTGAAAAAGAAAGATAAAAAAAATTGGTATGTGGCAATAAAATTCATGATAAATTGCACTTATGAATATAGAATTTGTTGATAAAGCCACAGCTGGGTACTTCTCTGCTAGCCATCCTTCCATGAATACAAGCGGGATGAATGTATACACCTATAGAAAAAATAATACTAACATCAATCGACCCATTTGTAACAATTTGAAGTCATGAAAAACTCGATGTTGTAAAAACCAAGCACATTTTATAATAAATATTCTTCACCATTGACTTTCACAGCTTAGAGTGATTTCTTCACCAGGAAAATACGAATGCATATGAAGTGAATATTCTTACATCATGAACAGAGATGCAAAAATGTTGTAATAAACTTACCAGATCGATATCCATGGGAATACAATAGTGGAAATCTGTACAAATTGTTGTGGGTTATACGGGAATCATTGAAATTGTGTTACGGTTGGGTTGGGTCTTGACAACACCTAACCGTAAATATTTCAAAAATTACTTAAATTGAATAATGAGTTATAGTTACATCTGAGATACAAAACCCAACTGTACCTGGCTTATGGTTGGGTTTTTCCTTATTTTAACCGGTTATGGTTAGAAGTACATCACCACCTAACCGTGAATTATTCTTATGGTTGGCTATGAAGGGAAAGTCCTAACCATAAACCTGTATAAAAAGCTAAAATATTTAATCTTTGGTTGGGTGAATAATCACGATCTTCATTATGAGGTATGTAAAATTTGGTTTATCTATCATATAAGGATTCATCCGCCTCAAATTTCTCATTGGATTCACTCAATTTGGTTGGGTGAATCATAATCTATGGTTTTCAAAAAAAAAAAAAAAAAAAAAAAAAAATCTTCCATTTTAGCTATTCTAATTAAATGGTTAATACTTATTAAACAAGGACTGTTTAGCGAGTCCAAATTTGTGCACCCCTCCAAAACCGGGGTGCACATTCCTAATTGGAGGGATTTTGCGTTATAAAAACCAGATTTGATATTTTATTTTCTAATAAAAAAAATTCAGTTTAAACACAAATTAGATAATACAACGGATATTCTCTATTCTTTTTTCTTGTTCTCTTTTTGTCTTCGTCATTTCCCTGTCTCCAGATCGTGGATGCTATAAACACTCACTACTTAGTAGTCTCAAATCGTGTAATTAAGTATGTTAATGGAGTTTGTCATCACCAATGTTGATTTCTGATTATTAGTGATAGAAATATTGAGTTTGTATCCTTTGTTAAACATCTGGTATTTGCAAAGATGGTATTTCTGTTTATTAAAATGTGAAAGTCCTACATGAGGTTTCTTATTTAAATCTAGAAATGATAATGTGGATTTAAGATCCAAGGTCATGAAGAAAGTCTAACCTGGACTTTCTCCTTTACCCCACTTAGCCTTGTCATATTTCTTTATGTCCTTTACCCTTGTATTGGAGATAAAAACTTGGTGGAAAAGGTCTTAAATCCTAGGTGTCATGCTATTTTAAGACCTTCACCCCTTGCATTGGATATGTTCTAATAGTGATGGAGTCTTATGATTTGGGAGGATGATTTTTGGAATTCAAATACAGATTCCTCTATTTAAAAAAAAATGTCAGGGACATTAAGTTTCTGTAGACCATAATTGCAATCTACTAGTTCTCCTACAAGTTCGAGCAAGGTTTTTAACGGTCTTGTTAGTTTCTTTTAATATTACTAATTCAAAATGACGGCTGATGAGATGGACATTGTCTTGACGGTTAGAGGTATTGGTGGATCTTCCCCTCATTCCATCTACGTGCTTTCCAGTCACTAATTGAAACACTTCCTTTGTCTCACTTTCGAATTATATCTTCATACCCATTCTAGCTTTCCATTGAAAAGTTGCATCCGCTTTCCCATGCATCAATCTTCTATGTAGCTGGACTAGGTGGTGCCTCTATATCCTTCGTAGTTTCTCACATAATTAGCAAGTATTAAACCATAAATGGAAATTCATCAATAGAGCTTGGTAATAACATAATTATACTTAGTTTTTGGCTCATGATACTTGGAAGGTTTAAATGATTCTTACAATTTATAAGGTCAAGTCTTGTTATGAAATAATTCCATCTTTACAAATTTCATGCTAACTCAGCACTTGGAATAAATTGTGGAAATGCAAGTTTAGTAGTGGGAACTACCAAAGCGAAAGGAGAAACGATAGCTTTCCTCAAGTGGATTGACCACCTCGAGTTTAGTGTCGAGTGTCAATCAGATTAACACAAAACGTCAATCCAATTAACATTCACTCTTTAAGCCTTTATATTTGTCCTAGGAAGTCTTACATTAGCTATTCATATATAGGTTATATTGATTTGCGTTGAGCATAAATTGGATTCTCACTTTCTTTTGGATTCCAAGATCTCTTCCATGGGACCTTGAAATATTTTCGGAAAAGTGTCGAAGGCCCCTATTTGTAAGCCATTAGATTTGACGTTCCATACTTTTTCCAAACTTGGAAATGTTTGGATTCCACCATAAGACTTTCTTATGTTTTTAACTAGAATAATAGTATAAGACATATAATAGTAGTTATCTTTATTTTTGTCCAGCATAACTATCATGGTGTCAAGGTGTGGTGAAATCAGTTTAGGCGTTTCCTAAAAATAGACATGTTTTTTTTGGAAATAAAACAAGCGTCTAGCATTCCAAATTAATATGCCTCATTGCAACAACATATATCTCTACCCATTTTATGCAATCTTTTTTCCTTATCTGAATTGTGAACCAACTACTTAGTAATTCATGGATATCTAAAGTGTTTCATACTTCTTTGGCACATTCATACTACATGAATAAGTGTACATGTAAGAGTTTCATTTTTCCCACAGAATAATTTGCAAAAAAGATAAACTTCAGTTAGAATTTTGGCAATTCTATTATAAATAGCTAGGAGGAATGGTGTGATCACACTTCCGTAGAAATATTTTTATGGATGGGATTATATTGAGCTTCCATATGTGAGCCCATGGGGGATAAGATGTCTCTGGAATAGTTTCTTATACCGAATTATTATATAGAGACTTAACGGAGGATTCATGCACCATCCTTAGGCAAAGGCCACATTATTCTGTCCTTATTCCCAATACCTTTAAAATTTATGTCCAAAATAAACGTAGTTATATCCATTGTAAACACTTGTTAATGTTAATAATGCTCTAGGTATGGTCAAGATTTATTAGATCACTCACAGGTCAAGATTTATTTGCATGTCAAGTTTGGTTATCAAGTTTAAGTCCCAAACTCACCTCTTGAATTTCTTACTACAGCCAACTCCGTTAAGTTAGACTTAATACATAGAGTCGAGACATGCTCTAGTTTCCCATTAAAGACCTGAAGACGTATTGAAGAGCAAAGGAAAACATCATCCTTCGATTGAGGTTAGTAACTACCGACTTGACTTGTTCCATTCCTATCAAGTTCTTACACATATTCATTGAAAATATAACATGCCTTTACTATGTAGATGACTTGATCATTATCTATGATCAAAATATCAAGAGGAATGATATATAATAGTTGTTACGATAACAACTTTCTCAAGTTTTTATACCTTCGTGTTTCCACATTACACTAATATGACTTTTTTTTTTTTTTTTTTGCTAAGTCACAATTTTTATTAATGAGAATAACAAAAGAACTTACAAAAATTCAAAAAGTCCAACAAATTAAGCAAAACGAAAATTGCAGGAAGCTAGTTGAACCTCTATTTTCTATCCTGATTTCCATTTCGAGAGGGTGGTCTTCCTTCATGGTATATTACTTGACCCAAATTCAACATCTCTGAAAAATTTATTTCTCTATAACAATGATTGTATCTAATTTCAGTTATTGACTGACAAGCTCTTACCCATCTAGCATGTAAAAACCAAGGAATGTGCCCTCTTTTAAAGTCTTCCACCACAGCCTTGGAATCTGAGCATATGGTCAAGATTTATTAGATCACTCACAGATTTTGTCGGAGTATTGCTCGGTTGAACCCACCAAGCATTTGCATGTCAAGTTTGGTTATCAAGTTTAAGTCCCAAACTCACCTCTTGAATTTCTTACTACAGCCAACTCCGTTAAGTTAGACTTAATACATAGAGTCGAGACATGCTCTAGTTTCCCATTAAAGACCTGAAGACGTATTGAAGAGCAAAGGAAAACATCATCCTTCAGATTGAGGTTAGTAACTACTGACTTGACTTGTTCCATTCCTATCAAGTTCTTACAATCATATTCATTGAAAATATAACATGCGAAGTTTATGTAGATAACTTTACTATGTAGATGACTTGATCATTATCTATGATCAAAATATCAAGAGGAATGATATATAATAGTTGTTACGATAACTTAACTTTCTAGAGCTACGAAGTACAGTTCTTTATACCTTCGTGTTTCCACATTACACTAATATGACTTTTGTCATATAATTAGTGTTGAAAGTTTGTATTGTATATCTAATTTGATAAACATGTTAAAGAGCAATTTATTTGACAAGTATTAAAATATTCTAAACTTCGAAATTATGTTTCGATTTCAAATACAATTTAGGACTGGTTCTAGGACCGACCCCAAGTGGCAGGATCGATTCCATAACCGATCCTCGTTATAATCTGACTTGCTCATTATATTTCAAGTTGTATGTTTCTCTTGATTAATGGGTGAAGAGAGGTATACAAGTTGGGATATGGAAAGTTCATATGTCACGAAAATATTGAACATGTATTTAAGTCTAATATTTTACTATTCATATTTACTCCTTCACAAGGATAAAATCCTATTATTACCTTTGAGATACATTTTTAATACTATCTTTGGAATTAGTATTGATGTGTTTTCGTTTCTCAAAAGATTGCATATAACTAGTTTACTATTTTAACAAACTACAGGGATTTGCAACCAACTAATATTAGTTGTCATACTAGTAGAATATCTCAAGTATTAACGTTGAAATATATTTTTGATTATATATCTTTAAAAAAATATTTTTCTATTTATTACAAATGAGTTACACATGTAAATATAATCATACAATATCGATCTTCAATGAAATCGGAAATGGCATTTATTGAATATATTTTGATTCTTGGTTTTCGTAGATCTTGTTTCCAAATGAACCTTGGTAATAACACTATAAATAATGGAGATTTGTATTCATACAAACTTATCCTATAAAACACCTGAAACATATGTGAGGTTATTGTCAGTGTTAGAGCATTTCTCGGTTGACCCACCAAGCGTTGGTATGTCAAGTTTGGTTGTCATATTTTAGTGAACCAAAACTCATTTAAAGAGTCGCTTGATTATTTACTAGAGTCAACTTCGTATAGGTTTACTAGAAAGTTATTAGGATATGAGACTTACAAGTATTACATGAAGACTTGAAGAATGTGAAGAAGTAAGGAGCTACAACGACGACATCATCCTTCCTCTTGAGGTTAGTAATATTTGACTTGAATTGTTTCATTCCTAACGTATCTTTCAATTCGTGCATATTGAAAACATAATTGCGAAGCTGTGAATGATTATACTCTAGTTAGACATAGTATTAAGGAATTACAATACGAAGTATAACGTCTATGTTTTGAACTTTGTATATAAGACGTCGACATAATCGTATGAATGCTATTGTGATTATGTATGGGTATGGGTGAAGATTTCGTCCTAGGAAACAATGTTTTTACATTCGTTTAAAGGAAGTACAATTCATAAACTTGTTTTGTGAATCGAAAGGGAAATCGCTAGGCTTATTGGTATTGTTATTTATTGCAAATCTTTGGATTACCAATAGGTGTGTTTGGTATAACCGCTCATAACTTGTTTATGTATCTTGGTAAAACTATTCACAAGGCCTGACTTTTGTATTGGTATGACTTTTATTAGTGAAACCGATCTTAAGTAATCACTTGAGATGGTATGATCAATTTGTTATAATAGGTGTAGAATACCAACTCTATACATTGGGGAACCGATCCTAGTAAGAGGAAGGACAATAATAGTGCCCTTATCCAAAAGAAGTGAGTGATCACAAGCAAAGGGATCCATAACTTAGAATCGATCCTTTTCCACAGTAAGAGGTACAACAAGTCTTAGATATTGGTAACCCATTTGAAGTTCTATCATAAGATGATGACTTGTGCAACCAAATACAAGTTAGATACCATAAATATGTGGTAACCGATCCTAGTACCTAGTCAACCAAATTTTGGAAAGAAGCTGAAATTGAGGAGTGTGATGGTGGTGTTAAACGGTGTTAGAATGGAATTTGTGAAGGTGGTTACGAGAGAATGGGTTGTGTGATGCTTGATCCTGGAGTACCCACATGGAGGTAGAACCGAAATTAGTTTTGGTAGAACCGTGAAGCCCATGATTGGTGATTTGATAGGATAATCAATCGCATAGTTCTTGGAAGTCGGGCTTGGAATTGATGAACCAATTCTAAACTTGTTTGGAAGTGTGGAAAATCGGTTCCAAGATTGTAAATATGAAAAAGGATTTACAAAGTAAAGATGTCGACATACTTTGAACATGTGCGGTAACACTTATCTTATATTGTTCAAAAGATATTCCTTAATATCTAAAGGAGAATCCCTTTTACAACTAAGGATTGACTTCCATTATATTATTTTTAATTGCGTGAAATTTTGAATTAATTTGATTGCACCTACGACACGCATCAAATTTGAGGCGCATTTTAGTTGTTTTATTCTTTTTGCTTTGTTAGATTCTTTCTTTGTATCTAACTTAGTTTGTGAGAATCTTGTTTCGGGTGTTATATCTTAGTTTGGTGAATGCTTAAGGAGGTAGACCGAGTCCAATACGTCTTCGATCCGGCACTCAACTAAAGGATTTCATTCGAGATTAACACTCCACTTCCTCCTTCTTCATCAAGTGATTCGGACAAAGAGGAAGAAACGATAGGTGATCGTCTGATGAAGGACCTAGCCTCACTTGATGCCTACAATGGTGTATCCAAACTAACTCCCTTCAAATCAAGCGGGGTTGATTAGAGAGTTACCAAAGTTCCATGGCATGGTGAATGAGGACCCAAACAAACATCTTATGGACTTCTACGCCATATTATGGCTATGCTTCCACCAGGAAACCGGATGCGGATGGAGCAATTTGAAAGCTTTCCCAAATGCTAAGGAATGGTTATATTATTTGCCTTCCAGCTGGGATGAAGAAAAATTTTCCTCGATTTTCCCGCATCCAAAAGCTACTCAAATTCGCAAAGGAGATTTGTGGATTGAAACAACAAGTGGGAGAATCATTGTATGAATGTTGGGAGCGATACAAGAGGTTGGGTGGCAAGCTTCCACACCATCAATTTAGTGATGTTATGATACTCCAATACTTCTATGAAGCTCTTCACACAAGTGATAGGTCTCTTCTTGGCCTTGTGGGTGGTGGTGCATTAATGAACAAGACTTTGACCAGATAGAGAGTTGATTGAAAGTATGGCATGAACCAATGGTTAGGCGAGTGCATGAAGTAAGTGATTCATCACATCTTGATCAAAGGATAAGTAACATGGATTATGATGCAAAGGATGGCCCGGTAATTATTCCGGATGGTGAGACCCGAACAAGTGAATGCTTTATATCCAAATCAAAGGCCAAGGTACGATCCATACTCAGTTCCTATAATCCCGGTTGGAAGGATCATCCCAACTTTAGTTATGCAAACACGCAAGACGGCGGCTCCCTAATCCATATGTGCGCAACAAGAGGTTTTCAACAATCACGTTTCCAACCTCAACAACAAGGTGGTTATCAACAATTCCAACCTCAAGTGAAAGAACAAGGATCTTCAATTGATGATAAGCAATGTCATGATGCAAGGTATTACGTCATTGTTTCCAACAAAATCAACAAAAGACCGATTCGTATCAAGGATTTACATACTCAAATGGGACAATTGAGCGGCCGTGTGAATTTATTGAAATCTCAAGTTTCCACAAAACTTCCTTACAACCATTGGTGAATCCAAGAGAGAATGTTAATGCGGTTACTTTAAGAAGTGGAAGGCAAGTAGAGGTCCAAGTCATCATGAGGAAGTTAGTGAAGAGGTAGTCAATGACAAGGAAGCCGCCAAAGGAGAATTCAACCCCAACCGATCAATCCAAGGAACCGGTTTCTACTTTCACTACTCCACCTCCTTTTCCTAGTCGTTTTGCTAAATCCAAGAAAGAAGCTCAAGACAAGGCACTTATGGATATCTTTAAGAAGATTGAAATCAACATCCCATTCATTGAGGCTATCAAGACAATTCCAAGATATGCCAAGTTCATGAAGGAATTATGCATCAAGAAGGATAGGTTGCTTGATAATGAAATTACTAAAGTTAGGCGAGAGTTCGGCTATGCTATTGAAGAAGATGCTAAAGTGCACGGATCCCGGTGGTTTCACGGTGCCAATTACTATTGGTAAACAAAGGTTTGAACATGCTTTGCTTGATTTGGGAGCTTCCATTAGTGTGATGTCGGCCGAAATATATGACTCCTTGAATCTTGGACCTTTGAAAGAGACGAGTTATTATCCAATTGGCAAACAAGTCTAACATATATCCAAGTTGTAGAAGACGTGCTAGTGCAAGTAAATGAGCTTATTTTTCCGGTGGACTTCGTGGTGGTGGATATGGACAACCATGAGAACCGTTCATCTACTTCTTTACTTCTTGGTATGACCAACTCTATACATTGGGGAACCGATCCTAGTAAGAGGTGCAGCCGATCACAAGCAAAGGGGAATCGATCCTTGTAAGAGGTACAACAAGTCTTAGATATTGGTAACCGATCATATGACTTGTGCAACCAAATACAAGTTAGATACCATAAATATGTGGTAACCGATCCTAGTACCTAGTCAACCAAATTTTGGAAAGCTAGTGTGACTGATCCTAGTACCCACATGGAGGTAGAACCGAAATTAGTTTTGGTAGAACCGTGAAGCCCATGATTGGTGATTTGATAGGATAATCAATCACATAGTTCTTGGAAGTCAGATGAACCAATTCTAAACTTGTTTGGAAGTGTGGAAAATCGGTTCCAAGATTGTAAATATGAAAAAGGATTTACAAAGTAAAGATGTCGACATACTTTGAACATGTGCAGTAACACTTATCTTATATTGTTCAAAGATATTCCTTAATATCTAAAGGAGAATCCCGGATCAAAATAAATTGAGAATCTTTTAATTAAGGTTTTTAGTTTTATATGCTTTTAATTTCCAGCAATTAAAATGCATATCTTTAGAAAATAAAAATTATTAATGTGCATTTACTAATTGGAGATTTTCTACTGAGATTTCGGTCAATATTTGGACAAAGCATTTCCAGGAATTATGGAAACCGAATTTGGAAATATATTGCATATCTTGAGAATATTTTCGGTTTTGGAAACTCCTTGGTGTCCAAACTTCCTTGGTCTATAAATATTAAAGTTTGCATTTCGAGCAAACTAATCCTCAGAGCCAGCAAAACTACCTTGTTGTGTTGTTACTGGTGGAGCCGTCTATTCAGAGAGGAAAGTACCCTAATTAGGCGAAATCTCTTACGACTACTCGTTTTAAAGACTCCTTTGGGATTGGGAAGCTCTACGAGTACCGTTGGTGGGAAACTAGATAATTGCAGTTTATTATTAGTTTTCGATTGATTTGATTGACTAACGGTTGTTAAACTTTGATTGCACCTAGTTTGTTTATGCTTGAGAATCTTCTCTTCTGATATAAGATTCACTCAAACTAGATCAAAGTTTCGACGGGGATCTTTAGACTGTTTGTAGATCTAAAGACGTCTTGTGATAATCCATTGTTAAAAGACTCCGTTATGTGTGTGATTGATCACAAGAGATTCAAGTTGATTGCGTGCAAGTGTTTATTGAAGATCTAAGAAGATTTGAAGACGAAGAAGATTTCTGATTTGGGTTCATAATCTTTGGTGTGCACAAAACTTGATCGGTTGGGGATCCAACTATAATCGGTTTATCTTTGTGATAAATTTGATTGATTAGTTGAGTAGATCGGCATCAATATGATTCTTTGTGATTCAAAGTATTGATTACATGGTCTTGACAATTACTTTGCTAGTTGTTGATAAGATAAATCTAAGGACCTGACAAAGGAGTTTATTGGGATAAACGGAAGAGCCTTTTGTCAAACTCATATCACTTGTTTGAAAAGACTTGTTACCGAACAGATTTGTTGTTCCTTTACTGTTTGGAATACGAACCAAAGGAATTGTTCCAAGTGGGTGACTTACTACAAGTTGGAGGCGCAAGGATACAGACGGAACTAGGTGAACTATAGGTTTAGTTGCTTGGTCTAAAATATACGAAGTTGGTTTAGATTTTGTATTGCGGCTTAATCCTGAGAGTATTCAATTCTGGACAAGGTCCCGGGGTTTTTCTGCATTTGTGGTTTCCTCGTTAACAAAATCTTGTTGTGTCTTTTACTTTTCTATTTCCGCAATTATAATTATTTTTATTATAATTAGAAGTAAAATACACAAACGTTAATTCATATTTACTTGATAGCAATCCTATTGTGTTTGGTTAAGTCCGAACCTATTATCAAGTAAACATACTTCGTTGTTGTATTGTCTCGATCTTGTATCCATAGTCAATCACACAAGTTATCTTGTTGTCGTATTGTCTCGATCTTGTATCCATAGACGATCACACGAAGTGTGAACCGATTCGTTGTATTGTCTCGACTCATTCCATAGATAATCACTTTCGGAGAAAGGACTTATAGGTGGAAAAGTTTTAGATTGAGGTATATTTGGGTACCCTCGTCTTTTCAGTCAGTAGCAAGTAGTTTTACTCAATTTGGACAAAAACACGATTATCTGGTTTAAATACATCCTTGGGATCAAGAAGCTCTAGCAATACCGTTGGTGGGAAACTATGATTATTACTTAGTTTCCAGTGTTTATTTTGTTATTGAACTATCTCATAGTTAACTTCAATAGACGTTCTTGTTTATTATGTAGTCCTTCTCTTCTGATACAAGACAATTCAAGAAATTTGAAGATTTGCAAATGTTAACAGACTCCGATATGAATGACAAACCATTAGTAGAATCAAATGCATGTTGTTACTTTTGAAAATTAAAAATATTGAAGACTTCGATATTTTGATCTTGGCGTGATTATCTGCTTGACTTGATTGATCTTATCAAGGATTTTCATATCTGATATGTCTTGTTTATCTTGGTATTATAGATCATTGTGGAAAATCCTTGACTTTGAACTTAATATTTGTGATTGGCTGTGAGTGGTTACCAAACAAGATAGTTATATACTCTTTAGAAAACGTCCTATAGCATTAGGGAAGTCTTCAGAGTGGTGGAGAAACTCTTAACAGAGACTCTTTTGAAGGATTTCACGTGCGTATGCCAGATTGGTAAGCGCGAGGATACTAAAGAAACTGAGTAGCTAGAGGTTTTTTATTCGGTTTCAACTATACACTGTTATGGGAAGACATTTATGTAGTAGATTAACTTTGAGAGTGTTAGGGCACTGCTCGGTCGAACTCGCAACCGTTGCTATCTCAAGCTTGTTTGTCAAGCTAGTTTAGTTGTCAAAACTATAAGTCTTGATTTCTAGTCTACTTATAGCTATGTCTCGGATTATGATAGAATGTGTAGTTGAGCTTTAGACTTCACGGCGTTCATCGATTGAAGACGAAGATCGACTAATGGGAGCTTGGAGGAACTTCATCAACAAAAGGTATGTGGAGACTTGAACTCATCTATCACTCAGAAATCTATTCTATTTTATCTCCTATTAAGACTAAGTCGTATAGCTATAAAGACTTATACATTATACATATTTGATATTTCGAGCTGAGTTTAACTCGCTTATATCTTTCTCGAAATATGTGTTGGAAAGCTTTTTGATTTAACTACGTTCATCATTATTCTTGAAGAAAGTCAAAAGATGATCATGTGAAAATCGCCTGGTAACATCTTGCATGATTTGTATGAGACAATCATTTGATGTAGACTCGAAATGTTTCGTATTGATCATTCGATCACTTGAAAATTGCTTATAAGCTAATAGTTTGTGTGAGACAGCTATTGTCGTCTTCTAAGAATGTTTCAATGATTGAAATGGGAGTTTAGAACAATTAATCATTGTCTGGATATAGCACAGTATGCATACCCGTATGCAAATTGGTGTAAGAATGATTCAGCCCCGGGAACCAAGTATGCATACCCGTACGCAAACGGTTTTAACTGTTAAAGTCCGGGAACTAAGTTTGCGTACATGTTTGCAAGCTGTTTCATCTGAGTTCGGTCTGGGACGACAGTATGCGTACCCGTTTGCGAAGTGTCGAAGTCTGGAAGTTAAGTTTGCGTACCCGTTTGCAAACTTATGTGGTTAAGTTTTAAAATCGGCTAAGTATGATTTCATACTCTTGAACAAATACATTTATAAATTAAGGATTGCAATATTTGCAAACCGTGGCTAAAATGTTCATGAACTGATTCTTTTGAATCAATCCGATTTTGCTTCAATTGTGTCTTGTATACTTCTATGAGAATATAATCAATTGAACAACTATATGAGTAACGCGATTAGATTCATTTGATTATCATTTGATCTAGAAGTGTTAAGATGAATATGGTTAACACACAAGTGTTCATGTGGCTAACTTCGGTTAACTGTTATTGAGCCAACTCAATATAGACGTTTAGGTACGGTTACCCATATCTAAATGAAAGTATATTTCATTTGTGTAACAAGCTAAAACCATCTAACGGTGGAAAGATATTAGCTTGAATCTTAAATCAGGTTCTCATCTAACGGTGAATATTGATTTCTTTGTTACAAAGTTATCAAACCCTGATTTGAAGACTATATAAGGGAGAACTCTAGCAACTGGGAAACATAATCCCCACACCTCATGTATGATACTAGCTGCGACTAGAGTCGATTCTCCTTTAACCTGGGTTTTTCCTAAAACCGTTATAGGTTAACAACTTGAAAATTTCATTGGGATTCTGAAGCCACACCCAACTATTTTCTCTGTAGTTCCGTGTTCTAATCTTACTTGTTCTATCATATTGAGTAGTATGTTCTCTAAGATTTGCTCGAGATTTATCTCCGATAGGTAAGATATAAAAAGTAATCACAAATGAAAAGGCGGGGGTCTAACAACCACACCCAACAATTCGTTTGGCAAACTGAATAGACAAACTCCAATATACTTTCAAGAGAATTAACTAGACAGTTAGACTCAATCTAGAGAAAAGTATATCAAAGAGTTTTATATCTCTGTTTCACAATGTAATCAGCAAATCAAACACATAAAAATCTGCGAGCCAGATTATTATGTGAAATAACTTGAACGGTACCAAAGACCAATGTTCAAGTATCAATAAATTTGAATCAACAACCAAAGGTTAAATTATCTAATTTATAGATCTTAACGCACAGCCTGTGATATTTTAATTATATAACAAAATATAATGCGGAAAAGAAATAACACAGACACCAGAAGTTTTGTTAACGAGGAAACCGCAAATGCAGAAAAACCCAGGGACCTAGTCCAGATTTGAACACCACACTGTATTAAGCCGCTACGGACACTAGCCTACTACCAATGAACTTGGGACTGGATCAGTAGTTGAACCATAATCAATCTCACACCGATTCAAGGTACAGTTGCGCTCCTTAGGTCTCTGATCCCAGCGGGATACTACGCACTTGATTCCCTTAGCCGATCTCACCCACAACCAAGAGTTGCTACGACCCAAAGTCGAAGACTTGATAAACAAATCTGTCTCACACAGAAAAGTCTATAGGAATAGATAAATCTGTCTCCCACAGAAATACCTACGAGTTTTGTTCCGTCTTTTGATAAATCAAGGTGAACATGAACCAATTGATATATCAGACTTATATTCCTGAAGAATAGCCTAGAAATATCAATCTCCTCACAATAATCTTAATCGTATGGTAGCGAAACAAGATATTGTGGAATCACAAATGATGAAACGAAGATGTTTGTGATTACTTTTTATCTTGCCTATCGGAGATTAAATATCGAGCCAATCTTAAAGAAGATCTCTAACACGATAGAAACAACAAGATCAGATCACGCAACTATATAGAAAATAGTTAGGTCTGGCTTCACAACCCAAATGAAGTCTTCAAGTCGTTAACCTACAGGGTTTCGTGAAAAACCTAAGGTTAAAGGAGAATCGACTCTAGCTTATGCAACTAGTATCACACAGGAGGTGTGGGGATTAGGTTTCTCAGTTGCTAGAGTTCTCCTTTATATAGTTTTCAAATCAGGGTTTGCAATCTAAGTTACCTTAGTAACAAAGCATTCAATATTCACCGTTAGACGAAAACCTGATTAGATTCAAGCTAATATCTTTCAACCGTTAGATCGAACTTAGCTTGTTACACACAAATGAATTGTACCCTCATTTAGGTTTATGTAGCCTTACCTAAACGTGTACACCATGTTGGCTCAACAATAGTTAACCAAGGTTAGCTATATGAATACTCTCATATCAACCTTATTTATCTTAACCTTAACTAGTTCAAATGACTCAAATGAAACTAGTTAAAGAGTTGTTCAATTGCTATATTCTCATAGAAGTATACAAGAACACAATTGAAGCAAAATCGGTTTGATTCACTCGAATCAATTCATGAACATTATAGCCACGGTTGCAAAGAATGCATTCCTTATTATATAAATGTATTAGTTCATGTACAAAACCGATTTTAGAACTTTAACCTTCAAGTACGCGAACATGTACGCACACTTGGAATACCCGGACTGAAATTGGGTTTCGCCAGTACGCGAACATGTACGCATACCACCAATCCCATCAGATAATCTCGGACATGAACCTTACGCCAGTACGCGTACGGGTGCCCATACTTAGGTTCCCGGACTTCTCAAACCAACATGTACGCATACGGGTATGCATACTATGGTTCCCGGACATGGATTACATATGTGCAAGAGTACACAACATGTCACAATCCAATAGTGGTTAAGTATTCTAAACTCTTATTTCAATCATTGAAACTTTCTTAGAGGATGACAATAGTCGTTTTCACACACTATTAGCATCAAAGCAATTTTCAAGATATTGAAATAATCATAACGAAACATTCCAAGTCTACACCAAATGATTGTATCACTCAAACCATGTAAGATGTTACTCGGGGATTTTCACATGATCAAGATGAACTTGGTCGAAGCGAAAGCTTGCCAACACATATTCCGAGAAATATGTAAGCGAGTTAAACTCAGCTCGAAATCTCAAATGTGTATAATAGAAAAACTATATCGTAACACGACTTATGTCTCTATATAGGAGATATAGTAGAAATAAACTTTCCAAGTGATAGATGAGTTTCAGTCTCCACATACCTTTTTGTTGATGAAGTTCCACAAGCTTGCCTTAGTAGTTCTTCGTCTTCAATGATGAACGTCGTGAAGTCTAATGCTCAATTACACAATCTATCCTAGTCCGTGACATCTATAAGTAGACTAAAACTCAAGACTTATAGTTTTGATCACTAACGTTGACAAACAAGCTTGAGATAGCAACGCTTGCGAGTTCGCCCGAGCAGTGCTCTAACAACAAAGCTATTCGTCTAATTCTTTGTGATTCCACAATAACTTGTTCTACTACCATATAGTTAAGTTATTGTGAGGTGATTGATATTTCTAGACTGTTCTTCGGGAATATAAGATCGGATTATCAATTAGTTCATGTTCTCCTTGATTTATCAAAAGACGGAACAAAAACTTCGTAAGTATTGATGTGGGAGACAGATTTATCTATCAGTATAGACTTTTCTGTGGGAGACAGATTTGTTTATCAAGTCTTCGACTTTGGGTCGTAGCAACTCTTAGTTGTGGGTGAGATCAACTAAGGGAATCAAGTGTTTAGAGTCTAGCTGGGATTCAGAGGCGTAAGGAACGCGACTATACCTTAATCAGTATGAGATTGGTTAGGGATCAACTACATTCCAGTCTGAAGTTAACTTGTAGTGGGCTAGAGTCTGTAGCGGCTTAATACAGTGTGGTGTTCAAATCTGGACTAGGTCCTGGGGTTTTTCTGCATTTACGGTTTCCTCATTAACAAAATTTCTGGTGTCTGTGTTATTTCTTTTCCGCATTATATGTGTTTATATAATTGAAATATCATAGGTTGTGCGTAGTTCAATCAATTGGTAAATCCAACCTTTGGTTGTTGATTGAAATTGATTGACACTTGAACATTGGTCTTTGGTACCGTTCAAGTTGTTTCTCATAATAATCAGGCTCGCGGATTTCTATATGTTTGATTTGCTGATTACATTGAGAAACGGAGATATAACTCTTGGATAAATTTTCCTTTATCGAGTCTGACTGTCTATTTGATTCTCTTGGAATTATATTGGAGTTAGTTCATACATATTGCCTAACGAAATATTGGGTGTGGTTGTTAGAACCCCGCTTTTTCAATTGGTATCAGAGCAGGCAAACACGTTTAAGACCTCATAAGTCTGTGTTTGTAACAATCTGATTTATGTGGATATAAACCTTATCTCACTTTCGCACATATAGAGATGTCCTCCAAAGTGTTTGATTATGCCAAATGTCTTGGGCTTACCTCAAAGGATAACTCCTTAGTTGATTCTTTCGAATCCATAGGTAGAAATATTTCGCTATCAGATCTTGATAACGTTCCCTATAAAGTAACAGTTGACACTATGTCAGAATCTGAAATGGAGCTCAACGGAACTTTAAAAAAATCTGCTGAGATTATTGATGTTCAAGTTTCTGAAATTAGATCCCTTGAAGAAAAATATGCTCAGCTCACTGATGAACTTGAGAAGTCTCTTGATAGAGAACCGGAACTCTATAGTATTGTTGAATCTTTTTCTAACAATTTGAAAACCTTGTTCAAGAAGCTACTGTACAACGTGAAAAGATTGGTATGCTTGAAGATATTGTTAAAGAAGATTCAATTAGAGAAAAACATTTGATCGGGACTCATTCATCATAATTGAGCAACTGTCGTGTTGAAAAAGAGAAACTTGTTGCATCTCTTTCACTAGCCCAGGAACAGTACAACTCCTTGAAAAGGGAAAACTCTGTTTTGATAAGTAAACTTTCTTCAGTTCATATCTCTAATACTCATGTGGTATTACCTAGGGTGGAGAAATTTTCTTCGAAGGAATTTTCTGTTGAGAAACAGTTACGTGACTCACAGAATTCCAGAAAGGCTATGAATCTGAAATCAGATGTCTCTAAAGTCTCTTATCCACAGACCTGTTCATTCTGTAGGAAAAGAAATCATAATAATCTACATTGTTTTGCTAGAAAGAAACATATTTCTGATCTTCAAAATCTACTTCTTGTTACCGTCGACAAAGTGAATCTTCTGAGGACATCTACTATGGATTTCATTCTTGCAGAAAACCAGAACTCTCATGCACGAGGTTTCCAAAGTTACTCTTCTAGAAATCTCCTTACACCACAAATGTACACATTCCTAGTGTTTATTAGAATAAAATCGGTAGATCTAATTCTAGGATATGGAGATCTCTCAACTCTGATCCTCTGGAACCAATCTCTAGAGGTCCTAGAATTGATCCTCGGAAAAATCCCTCTGATGGATATTATAAAAGGTTTATGTCTAATTCCTCTGGAATAAGAAATAACCGAAGGAAGGTAAGGAATACGAGACTTAAAAACTCAGATGGTATTTACAAATCGTCTCTCAATATTCATGGTGGGATTACATCTCACTCTTCTACCTAGATCTAGGTAATTTTATCCTTGTATCTAACTTGAGAGTTTCAAGGATGATATTTGTGAGATGCTCAAGTCTGTTGTAGATTATCATCTGTCTTGTGTCTGAAATTGTGGTCTTCTTTCTTTGTGAATGTTGATGTCAAATCTTGACTCCTAGTAACTATTGTATCTCTTTCATATGCTCTGATTTTAAGTAAATCTTTTAATTATTGAGTTATGAAAATATGAGATATCTGAAAACTGAGTGTATTTCCTTATTATTGGATCCTTTCTGATCCATTAACCTTCCATAACTGGTCCACGAACATATGTGTCTTCTACTTGGGAGTTTATCGTATTTTCTTAACAAGGGTGTCCTTCTCTTGTTCGTAAACATATTTATATATGTATACTATTTTTCCATCCCTAGTAAAAAAATATATATGGAGAACTCTTCAAGACCTCAGGAAGTGGTGAATCTTGAGATGGAAGAAGATATTAAAGGATGTGATTCGGTTCAAGAACTTGTTTTGAAAAGGATGATTGTAAGGAAAAAGTACAACTCCTGGATTGGTGAATCTGTCAAAAATTTAATTCACTTTCAGAATGACTCAAAGGTCGAATTTGCAAACCTTCTACTGCAAATAAATCATCTTCTTGATGGTCAGACCAAAATCCTTAAAAATCAAAAGGTCTTGATACGGAATCTGAAGAAACTCATCGTGGATTGCATCAAATCTAGGAAGCTTGCCCGTATTATTGATAGAAAAGTGAATGTTCTAACCTGTGAGGATTCGCAAACTCGTCAACGCTATTTGACCGGTCAAGAGACGATCCGCTAATGACTTAACTTAACTAAATATGAATATTAAAATAATAGGAAATTAATCAAACAATAATATGGAGATGAAACTAGTATCATTGAATAGATCTCGAAAATTTACGCGAAATAGACTATTAGAACGCGCCATTTGGACACCTAACGAAAAAGTTGCGACAATCTAGTTTAGTCAACCTAGTTTGACTTCGGGCTTGACCTCTTAGATGGGTATTGGTTGTCTAGAAAATTTAATCATGGGCCTTTCTTTCGGATCAGTTTCTATAAATAATGTTGGTCCATATATTTAAAACATGCAAAGTGTAAAATGGGTGTAAACATTAATTATCCTAAATGAATTATAACAACCAACGTTATGTGTAAGTTTTACCTTCGTTCTTGTGTCAGTAGGAGCTGTTTTGTAATGAGAGCTTGGGGGATGAGTCACTGAGATTTCAATATGTGTTGGGATAAGAAAGACATAGAGTAAAAAATGATAGTTGTAAAACAAAAAGTGTTAAGAGAAGATTAGTTAGTAAAAAAGTGTTTGGTGATGAATCAAAGAGATAGTTTGAGTGTTGATAGTGATGTATAGTTATTTCTTGTTGAGAGTTTTTATTGAAACACGAAAGAACCAGTAAGAGAGTAGAGCTTGAAATGGTGAGGGAACCTAATGATGATGATCAAGTGAGTTTTAAAGTATAAAGTATGAATTGATGATGATGATTGTTAAAGCTACTTATAACAATCAAGTTAGTCTATATTAACAACGAACGATTTAATGGATGAACCAGTGGATTGTGGATTTCAAGGTAGGTGTGGCTTGTCATCAAAACAGGTGGGTACTCTGTAACCTTCTTGTAATCATTGAGCATTCTTTCTATCTGCGAGCATGATGAGTCTTTGTTACTTTTGGCAAGTTTGTGTGTGTTACTATATATGTAAATGTTTGTATTTTTCTTGATGTGCGTACAATATGCGTTGTATGATTTCCCCACGAGGAGTGTCTGTGTTTCCCCACAGCTCTTAGCCAAGCCAAGTATGGCGGCTTCTTCCCTGTTTTAATATTACTTAGTAGGGCGGCTTCTTCCCCGTTTCAATAGTATATAACTAATTTAAATAGTAGGGCGGCTCCTTCCCCGTTTCAATATTTATTTAGTAGGGCGGCTTCTTCCCCGTTTCGATAGTATGTAAATAAGAATAGTAGGACGGCTTTTTCTCCGCTTTAATATTACGTAGTAGGGAGGCTACTTCCCCGTTTCGCTATTATATATACTATTGTCCCATATATGTCAAAATTTAATTTAAGTCTATTATGTCATTATGCAAATATTGATAAAAGATAGAATGAACTTTTGAATATTCCGCAGTATTGATCTTTCTCTGATCCTATTATATGTGAAAGTATTGTATGGCTCCGTAAGTTTTCTTATGTTGAGCATTTTCGATTAAATTAATAATTGAGGTTCCCTTGTAGTTAATTTAATTGAGTTTTCTGGATACAAATAGATGTTTCATGTGATTTGTTAATGTCCAAAGAAATTCTTCTTTTCTTGTAAAAGTAAGGTCGCTCTTGTTGTTCTTTCGGGAATGACATTTTATGGGGGAGAGTTCTTAATTGAACTTGTGCTTAATTTCCAAATCTTTGTAGGGAGTGCGGCTGTGGAATATTGTAGGATTTACCTTGTATCTTTATAAACTCCTTGATGAATACACTAAGTTTCGACTATGTGAAATCATCGAAACAAAGTTGATATGTTTTATTTTAGTCATGAATAATCTCTTTGAGAATTTCATTATGATCCCGCTAGCTTTCGTACTTTTTCCAATTTATATTGACAAAAATGGGGAGAATTATTTTGTAGTTCACACTACATACATAAGGGGGAGTGTTTTCATTGTGAGATGAAGTATTGACTAAGGGGGAGTGATACATATCACCGTAGTATTATTTTCAAAGTTGTGATACAATTGAACTTTGATATTGTGTAATAATACTATAACACTGTATAACAATAATTGAGAACATATGCTTTCTTATTGTTATGGCTACGGATCTTCAACAACTATGATGCTGAGTTGAACACGTTCAGAAGCACTGGAGTACTTGGAGTGACTAAGAATTCAAGTAATGTTGAAGAACCAAATAAAATAAAGCATTTGGATGAGAAGCTACAAAGTTTATTTATTTTGTAATCCATATGTATTGATAGTTTTGTCACTAAAATTGACAAAGGGAGAGATTTTTAGAGCACTACTCGGTCGAACTCGCAAGCGTTGCTATCTCAAGTTTAGGTGATCAAAGCTATAAGTCTTGATTTCTAGTCTACTTATAGCTATGTCTCGGATTAGGATATAATGTGTAGTTGAGCTTTAGACTTCACGGCATTCATCAATTGAAGACGGAGATCTACCGAGGAGAGCTTGGAGGAACTTCATCAACAAAAGGTATGTGGAAACTAAAATTTATCTATCACTTAGAAGTATATTTTATTCTATATCTTATTGAGACTAAGTCGTATATCTATATAGACTTTTACATCATACACATTTGATATTTCGAGTTGAGTTTAACTCGCTTATATCTTTCTCGAAATATGTGTTGGAAAGCTTTTTGCTTTAACTACGTTCATCATTATTCTTGACGTAAGTCAAAAGGTGATCATGTGAAAATCGCCTGGTAACATCTTACATGATTTGTGTGAGACAGTCATTTGATGTAGACTCGGAATATTTCGTATTGATCATTCGATCGCTTGAAAACTATTTTTAAGTTAATAGTTTGTGTGAGACATCTATTGTCGTCTTCTAAGAATGTTTCAATGATTGAAATGGGAGTTTAGAACAATTAATCATTGTCTGGATATAGCACAGTATGCATACTCGTATGCAAACTGTTGTAAGAATTATTCAGGTCCGAGAACCAAGTATGCATACCCGTATGCAAACGGTTTTAACTGTTAAAGTCCGGGAACTAAGTTTGCATACTCGTTTGCAAATTGTTTCACCTGAGTTCGGTTCGGAACGACAGTATGCATACCCGTTTGCGAACTGTCGGAAAAGATCAAAGTCCGAAACTTAAGTTTGCGTACCCGTTTGCAAACTTAAGTTCAAACCTCCCTAATTCCCATCCGGAAAACTCACTCCCATTAAAACCTCCCTAATTCCCACCTTAAACCACATTATGCAAAAACAAAATCTACCCAGCAATAATCATAAACAAATAGATCGTATCACCAGGAATTTTTTCTGGGGACATAACTCAACAATTAAAAAACTTCACCCTGTAGGATGGAATAAAGTAACAAAACCAATATCCGAAGGAGGATTAGGAATAAGGAAGAGCAGTGATCATAATAAGGCACTTCTCACGAAGAGAATCTGGAATCTACATGAACAACCTAACTCTATCTGCGGAAGTCTCTTCGGTACAAAATATCTCGATCAACAACCAATTCTACATGGCATTAATTCCATACCCTCCTCCTCCAGTCCTCAATGGAGACAATTAGCATCAATTGTCCCTACCATGCAGTATTTGATATTCCATCGTATTGAAAATGGGTTATCAATTCCGATAGAAGCCAATTGGATTCCACACTCAACAAATCTAGACCCGACACAATGTTACCCAATTTTAATGGTAGCAGATATCATCGACCCAATTTCCCACTCCTGGAATCAGGAAAAATTAAGCACCCTTTCCAATCCTATAATCCAAAAAATCATATACATCTGCCTCCCCCAAAATAGCCCCAGGAAAAAATTATCTGGCCACGCTCAAAATCTGGAAACTACACTACCTCATCGGGATACAAATGTCTAACCCATGGTCAACCAACTCACACCCCTCTACCACCTACCAAATTCATATGGACTTTATCATGTCCACCAAAAGTTCGGCTTTTCTTGTGGAAAGCCGCCAATGAAGGATTACCAACCTTCTCACTCTTACACCACATCCATTTGACCAACTCAGACATATGCCCTAGATGCAACGCTGATCCAGAATTAGCAAGTCACCTTCTAATTCACAGTACAACGGCAACTACCTCCTGGAACACCTTACTCACTCAACTATCAATTTCACCAAACTCCAATCCCACACCCACTTTCACCTTAACGCCTCATACAACCGTTTCACAAATCCTTCAACAACCTGTGTCAACATTTGTAATCTCCTCTTTCTGTTTTCTATTCTGGACCTTATGGCTGGCTAGGAACAACCTAATATACCAACAAAAGCAAACAACCTCGGAAGAAATCCTAGCGTGGGCACAAAAACTGCAACAAGAATTCTACGGGGCACTACACTCTTCACCACCAATCATACCGGCAGATGCACCGATATTTAACCACCCAACGAGAGACAAAAGGATATCAACAATATCGGTAGGATGGTCCATTCCGAACATCAACTGGATTAAGATTAACACAGATGGAGCAGTGGCAGCCAGAGGTCACCCAGGATTTGTGGGGGCAGGGTTCACATGCAAAGATTCTGATGCACGAACTTTAATGGCTCTAGCTCAGCCACTAGGAATTACGACTGCCTTAACTGCAGAAACTTGGGCTTTGCTATTGGCATCAAGAATAGCAACAGAAAGGCAATGGCAAAGAGTTCTCTTTGAAACCGATTCAGAGAACCTTCTGCATTTCATCACTTCCTCCACCCTCCCACCTTGGCACATATCAGGGATGATTGAAGAAATAATAAAAAAGATTTCGACAGATCCCGCAGGCTGCTATGCAGCACAACTATAGGGAAGTAAATCAAGCAGCAGACGGGTTAGCCAATAATATAGCAGTTGGAAGTCAAACGGGGAGTTTATCAACCAAAATATGGGACCAGGCAATCCCATCTTTTATTAATCAAATTCTATTTCATGATTCAGTGGGTACTACATACCCACGACAAATTGTAAACTAATTTCCTTTTAATTAACTGTTTAATTAATTGCATGCTTCAAAAAAGAAAAAAAGAACAAAATTAATTGCATCATAAAAAGCCTTGAGAAACTTGCACGGTAGCTTTCCCTTAACCCAATTAACTGTTTAAGGGTAACTTTTGTCATTTATAAAATAAAGTAGGGATAAAAAAGATAAATCAAGCATTAAATTTATGTGGGACCACAGCTTATGCTTTTGTAGCTTTTAAAAGCTCCTCCTCCCCATCTTTTAAAAATTGAGGAATTTGGGAAGTGCTTTGGATAAAAAACACTTTAGTTTTTTTTTTACCAAACACCAACTTCAATATTTATTGACATATATAGGTTTTAAAAGTGTTTTTGGAAAAAAATAAGCATTACCAAACTCAGCCTTAGATGGAAAGCTTGAACCGGCAAAGCGCCAAGGCATTGCATCTGTTAACATGAATGAAATATAAGTAGAATGATTCCACTCCTGAACATAGAATAAATAAATCCCACTTTGATGATAATTCAGACAATTATATGTTGACAAAGAAAATTTGTTTTGACACGATTAAATGTTTCTGAACAGCGGATGTTGTGACTAGAATCCTTGCCAGGTTAATGAGGGACTCCAAGTGGCTCGATTACATTACCAGGTAAGTTTTTCATTAGTTTGATAAGAAGGATGAAATCCCATATATACTTGACTAACTATGAAGGATGAACTTATCTAACATTCAAATTAAAGGAGATGGACTGGTAGTTGGTTTGGTATGATATAGCGTCCAAACTTAGGTAAATGAAATTGGAAGACGAAGTATTTCCCCTTGGGGAGGACGCCGATACCATCTTTGTCTCCCTCTTTCTGAGTTAGTTAGTCAAGACAGAAGCCGTTCAATCGGAAGGCTAAGGTGTCAAATTTGGGGAGCTATTTAGAATTTCAGATGGACTAGCTAAGGTGTCCAAACTTGGGTAAATAAAATTGGAAGACGAAGAAGTTTGAGCAGCTTCCGACCAATCACACTATAAGCAACCGGAAGGAAAGAAAGTAGAAACCAGAAACCAGCAACTCCCTTGAAGAAGTGTGTTTCATTTGTTACATGTGATGTACAACCAGGTATGCTTGCAGTGGTTCCCTTTCCCTTTAAATTCCTTCTTTTCTTTTTTAAATGGAAGGAAGATTCACATCTCTAGCTCTGTCGATGATAACCATACTTCGCACGCAGTATTGCGTCAAAAAAAATCCAACTCTATTAAATCTCTAGAGTGACACAGAAAAGGTCATTACATTTTTTTTTAACCGACTCAAAATATTTAACAAGCTTTATCCTTATACCTTTTTCTTTTGAACTTTTTTTTTTTCTTTTTTTTCATAAAATCTACAATCACAGACAGAGAAGAACTAGGAAACCCTTCTTGTCACAACCAAATCTCCTGCTGCTAATTTGGTGCCAGTTTCTGTTATCAACTCCATGTTAATTTCTTCACTTTCATCCGCCATCCAGAGAAGATAAGCTATTTCTTCAAACAGCAATAACTACCATGCCGAGCTATATTCATGTATCTGATGATATTTGTCTTTAACGGATTGGGTGATATTGTGTTATCCCACGCTTAGGTGGCAACTTCCTTAATATGAAAAGCACCAGAGCAGATGGAAGAATTTCCACCAACTACACAACACAAAGAGAATCACGAGACAGAAATGAGAAAAAGATAACAGAACTTCTATGAAGAAAACCAAATTCTGAGCATATGTGAGGTGATAGCATAATCATTATCCGTCGTTGCACAAATTTTTCATCGGTGATTCTAAGAAAGTATAGTGCAATAAGAAAATCAACTCAGCATACTACAATTCACTAACATAAGAATTATGTAGCTGTCCTAAATCTTCAATTAACAGTGTCTAATATGTAGCAAAATGCCAAAAAACGGTCTGATCAAGTGATATAACAATTGGGCTGCTTTTGTCATTGTATCTGGACGGTATTGCACATTAGTGATGTACTTTTCAAGAATTCTACATATCAACTGCTTTCAAAAGCAATGAATAACAACTAGATCTTGAATCAAAACCACACCTTAAGCCATAAATCACTACCTAAGGAGACTTTGGAACTAGAGCCTGCCTACGACGTATAGAGATTACCTGTCTGTCTACATGTTACAAATCTAAGTTACCTGATTAAGAACCAGCAAGACTTACCAGATAGTAGAGGAAGTTGAGAACTGGGTGGTTTAAAACATCAAGATCAGCTGCTTTGTCAAAGGCATTAAAGCACATCTGTGGAAAATATCAAGCAATGAAAATGCATAAGTTGACTGATGCACTAGACAACAAACAGCAGAGATCACTCAATGGACCACAGAAAATGGCAACACAGTTGCCATGATCACTAATGCCAGTCAGCGTGAAACACCAGCCATTGTGTTTCTTTGCAATCAGCAGAGACAAAGTGGAGTGGGGTTTCAAACTAATTACATTTCAAAACACACTAAGCCTGTTGCAAGCACATGAATCTAGAACTCATTTTGGGTCACTAATCATTGAATTTTACAAAATCAAGTATCCATGGCTGAACACAGCTAGGACTTACGGAAACTTTAAAATGGCTCAACTTTAGTTCATATATCTTTCCTCAATTTTTCTTGGGCCAAAACTACATATTGGGCCAACTAGGCCGGATTTATAAGTTGTAAAGCTATTCAGTGGGGAAGATTTTCGTGTTTGCACATGTGTATGTGTGTGTGCTATTTAAAGAGGTGTACTCACCATTATGCATCTTGTGAGGAAACATAAGAAACATATGGTGGTGACATAGCCAACCTGCACAGCAAAGAGAAGTATATATTAAAAAAGGAAGAGAATTTATAATGTACAATAACATAAAGTTCGCACCCATAAGTAGTAAATTGAACTTTTGAATCGACAAACGGAAACACATTTACCTCCTGCAACTTTTTGCGCCGTCCTTTTGATTCAACAGGGAACCGTTGCAACATCAAGAAGAGCCTGCAAAGCATGACGGAGGGGTGGGGAAAGGAAAATTAACACCCAAAGTGATACGAGAAATGTGTTTCTCTTAGAATGTAGCAGTGGATATGATTTTAATATACAGTAACATGCAGGCATCACACTGCATGCATGTGTGCTGCACGAACAAAAAATTATATACCTACCTTCCTCCGTAGAGAAGAAACCCGAGGGCTGCAAATAATGATACACCTGTTTTCAAAGGTATGTTAGTTCAAAACTCGTTTTCTTATCTGAAAACATAAAATTGCTGTTGAACATCGTTTTAAACAAATTGCTCTTGTTAAGAAAGACAAACCTGCGAAAAATATCTTGGACAAGACTATCATAAGGTGGATAGGTTTCCACCACATGATCAACCAGAGAGCTACCTGCCAGCATTGGAAAAAAATAAAAAGATTAAACTAAACTCCCCCGATTTCAAACAAGCAAAATACATTGTCAGCTTGAGCTTCGAATAGAAAACATTTTGAAACCAGTCAAGTGTTCTTATAGAAAGCACATTGTTCTCTTTTCAGGTATAGGTCCCATCAAAAATATTCAATACCTAGATTCAATATGCAAGATGACTCTCCAAGAAATTCCAAATTTAATTCTTTACCTACTAGGGAAGGGAATCTAAAATTTCCATTTCCCGAAAATTACCAATATATAGATAAAGGAAGATCTTGGCTACAACTAGTGTGCTAATTAGTACGTACAGATTGAGAGAGTCTCTACCAGAAGAATTCAAAAAGGAACACAAAGAATAGAGACAAAACAAAGGGTGTGTCACCTTGAAAGTAACATTGTAAAGGTATTTCGCCAACTTATTGAGCAATCCATAGTTCTGACATTTTACTTGGTTTGCAACCTAAAATTCTGCTATATTTCATGTTTCACAACAATTTGTTTATCTTATTGGGATCTAGTCTTATCGAGTTGGTACAATAGGAAAAAGTTAGTAGAGCAATATTTCCAATGATTCATGGAAGTGCTTTGATATATGGGTAAAGAAATTGTGCCATCGGATTCCAATATCGATACAAGAAAGAATACACCTGTTTTAAAATATTCAACTCCAAAAGAAATCACCATGGAAAAACTGCGGAGGAATATGCAAGAGATGCAGACAAATGCGACTCTTACAATGGAGATGATAAATAGGTCACACATGCTTAAAATGCACCATGTCATCCAATGATAGTAATTGCTACTGAGTAAGATAACGAGGAGAAGGATACGCAAGTAAAAAGCATGCATAACAAGATGTATGCTGATATGGCTGATCGTTTATAGCTGTTTCCTTCAGATTTTGGGTTTTCCCCTTTTCTTTGGGTAATTCCTTGTCCCACTCCCTTTGGGCAAAAACCAAAAGAAGGTGGTTGATGCTTTGTCTTTTATAATTCATAGAAGCCAAGGATGAAGTAATGACATGTTCTAATTACAGTTTTGGCAGCAATCACCACTAATGGATACTGTATATTGATACCTATGGCTATGTAGTAATGGTACACTGGCCAGTAAAATACTTACTCAAACATAGCCATTTTGAATAGTAAATTGCCACCCACAGAGGATGGTAAGGATAAGCATAAACCATACATGAAACTTCCAACCAGACGGAAATAAACTTTTACCTGAATGGCATACACCACCCCGTTAATTGTGAAGAAACTTGGCCGAAGTCCATCAGTAGATACTGCACGTGCCTGGCAAATTATGGTAACGAAATAACCAAAATGTTTCATCACGAATCAACCAACAGATCCAGACAAACATAGTGCAACTGCAAATACAAACCTGGTAGTATATTTCAGCCCAGAACAGAACAAGGAGTGCATATGTAGTGAAGAATGCAAGACTGGGTGTATCAAGCAAGACGTGCTGTAGAATCTGGAAACAATAAAAGCATTAGATACAATGTACACAAAAACTATCATGTTATTAGAATTACCAATAGAGATACTGCTTGCAAGTTCCAACCTCTGGTTTTATCCGTTGAACATCCGTTCGAAACACAAAGACAACAGAACGAACTGCCAAACAAGAGAACGGATATCATATCAATACACATCCTAATTGTAATAAACATTAGCAAACTGAAATTACACCAAAATGCACATATAAAGATACGAACCAGCATTCACCACAAAATTCAAGAAATGAAAGACCTTCTGTGTGGTCCAACCATACTCGGGAACTCTTAATTCTATCCGAACAAGTTGGATCTGCAATTAACAACAAACAATTAATAAAAGAATCCTAATCAAGACATCATTAATAAAAAAATTATAAGTTAAAACCCCAACTCTAATGCATTAATTCACAAACACACAATATGAAACCCTAGACCAAAAAAACCCACCATAACCCAGAACATGAATTTCAAATCCCACAAAGCCCATAACAAAAAAAAAAAAAAATGATTCGTAACTTACCAGAGCGACAACAGCAACAAAACCATATAATCCAGCAAGGGTATGAAAAATCCGATTCTGCCAAATAGGCGAATTATTAACTTCTACCCACCAATCTGAAGCGTTTGTAAGTCTATAAGCCATAATAAAATTCGCTGAAGAAGAAGAAGAATTCATCTACAAATCCGTCGCCAGGGAAATCTCAGATAAATTTCCCCGCGATTGCAAATTATAACCTTAATAATAACAACACTTTAATTCGAAATTTCAAATTTTAATCTAAAGGGTGGCGGATGAAAATGAAAAAAGTGTGAACATCAAAATCAAACTAAGGATCTCAACGATGAGAGAGAAAGTAGGATTCTAAGAGAGAAAAAGAATATTTTCGTTTCAATTTTATTTTAGGACATGAAAATTGGATGTGCTTAACCAAAGACAGGCAATAGCCGGTAGTTTACAACGTGTCAATATTTTGGGTACCAGCTCATAAATGCTTATCTTAATAACCTGGGTAAACAAAACCTAATTAGCTCATAAATGCTTATCTGACTGACTCATCTGAGCTGATTAAGCTGACTTGCTTTGACCGACTGAATTTGATGAGGGGTTTTGTTGACCAACGTGGCAATTTTATGGATGTTCAGAAAACACCTCGTTCAGATAAATAACTTGGTTTGATTTCAATTTCGGAGACTCAAAGGTAAACCTGTGTTGATAATACACACGTTATTATTGATGAATTTGGGTTAACAATGGTCAATCAGCTGATGACGATTTGTGTGTGAATCGAAGAGGTTGTGGAAGTTTGATAATTTCCAGGTGAGCAGCATCATGAACACATCAGGGTCGCATGACGGACCTGCTGTCCATGGTATTTTTAAAATGACAAAAGTACGCCCAATTTGACTCTCTAGTGTATCCCATATTCCCATGTCGGAAGGACAAGGTGGACTCCTGATCACATCATTACGCCTTTTTGGTGTTCATGTTTACCCCATTCTGTTTCAAAATTGAGAACCGGCAATGCAGAAGATTAGCTTACCAACCGGGAATATTTGAAGTTTGAACCTAAGTCCCATTACCAAAATCCACTCTTATACTAAGAAAAAACTGAAATGGGACGAAAACAATTAGAGACAATACTACGAAAACAATCGGAAACAATACTCCGAAACCTGGTATAATTTGAAGTGGGACGAATATTTGGAATATAATTTACACCGAATCAAGGATAGTTATTTGTAAAAAGATGAATAGGATAACTATTCCATACCTTTTTTTTTTTTTAAAGGAGAGTTTTATTTAAAGGCTCGAATATTCAAGGGTTACATATTTTAGGAATGTAGCATTCCCTGTCTTTACAATCGGGTAAATAAACCATTAGCATAACTAATTCCCAATTATAAGCATTAACTTCTGACCGTCTTGTTCGATTAGACCTTATCCCCTTGGTAGCCTGGATGTCGGTGCGACTTTGATTCCTGTTACCTGCAAAGTTTCGTTACAATCTTGATAATTTACGGATTTAGGTGTTTGAATCCACAGTTGGTGTAGACCATAACAGTTACAGCTAGCCAAATAGTTGTTGATGGAGTGGAGGTAGATCCGGAGTGTGAAGGTTATAAAACAACCAGATTGCTACAAACACAAACTTACCAACCGAGAATATTTGAAGTTTGAACCTAAGTCCCATTGCCAAAATCCACTCTTATACTAAGAAAAAACTGAAGTGGGACGAAAACAATCAGAAACAATACTCGGAAACCTGGTATAATTTGAAGTAGGACGAATATTTGGAATATAATTTACACCGAATCATGGATAGTTATTTGTAAAAAGATGAATATGATAACTATTCCATACCTTTTTTTTTTTTTTGAAAAGGAGAGTTTTATTTAAAGGCTCGAATATTCAAGGGTTACATATTTTAGGAATGTAGCATTCCCTGTCTTTACAATCGCGTAAATAAACCATTAGCATAACTAATTCCCAATTATAAGCATTAACTTCTGACCGTCTTGTTCGATTAGACCTTATCCCCTTGGTAGCCTGGATGTCGGTGCGAACTTTGATTCCTGTTACCTGCATAGTTTCGTTACAATCTTGATTATTTCCGGATTTAGGTGTTTGAATCCACAGTTGGTGTAGACCATAACAGTTACAGCTAGCCAAATAGTTGTTGATGGAGGGAGGTAGATCCGGAGTGTGAAGGTTATAAAACCTTCTTCAATGACTATCCACAAGAATAGCCTAAATTTTGAAGGATACTTCAGTACAATGAAGTGATCCGTTAGTGTTGCTGATGATTCTGTAGCCGAGGGTTTGGCGGATTGCTAGATGTTGATGTTGTGGTGTGGTGTATGGCTCTTGTCCCCACCTTCTATGAGCACCTTTTGTCGTTGTTGTTGATGTGAAACTTGCATACTTGGATCATGTTGATGATGATTCGCAGAACCTAAGCTATCCGTAGTACTACTAATAAACTTAACTAAAATCCTAGGGGGAAAAAACACAAAAGCAAGTACTGGTTGATAATTACGGTAATTCTCAGATTGGTTGGCAGCTGAGTTGCTGGTGTTGCATCGTATTAGCCGAGAGTAACCAAAACTGCAGAGTGATCCCAAGATAGGGCATGGTAGAGACCGTAACCTGAGCCTAGATCTAAAATACAACGGACAGATGATGTCATCGCACACTTATTTATATACATAGATGAAATTGTTTTTTTTTCATTTTTCCTGCCTTTAATCGTAGAAATAACTTTAACTGGGCGTGGGCAAAGAGATTTCATCAAATTATCTTTAGTTGTAATAATTATCTTAATAGGATAATATACCTCCGAGTGATGACCCAATTTGTGTCCCATATCCTTCTGTGCCAAAGTTTCTACGTGTCGTCCAAACAGACCCTTAACTTTTTTATTGTTGGAAACAACAACAGACAGGTAGACAGGCTCTATCCCCAAAGCGATATATGTCCCCACTAGAGATAATGTGACCCGAATCCACATTGTTCCGAGTCGAATCAAATTGGTCTTCCCCATTGAGATGGCTTCCGATTTCGTAACCCGAGTTGCCATTGACTCGGCCAAACTGCTCGCCGAAGAAAGTGAAAAAAATGAAGAAGAAAGTAATGTCATCTTCCCCATAAAACACTTAATTAGGATTGCATTTTTCTTGATACATCCGGTTTGAACCGAGTTTTGATGTTGAATTTCTCCGATTCGGTGGATATGCAGATCAATTTCCCAGGATTTCCGACCACCAGCAGTTTTCAGATGTAGTATTACCACAAATATTGTTTTCTCTACCATGCTTGCAACCAAACTAATTTCTCTGTGTTGATTAATTATCTTCTTTGGTTGATCATTTACTAGCACCTGTGTAGCCATAACTTTAAATCTCTTTATTTGTATCAACTTGGAGATCCAGATGCGGCTCCTTTTAAAGGACAAGGGAGTTGTGATATCATCAAACAGAAATCGATAGTTATAAGGGCTAGTATTATGGAAACAAGAAAACCGATTGTGGCGTGATGTAGATGATGTTGATTGGGGTTTGGTCATTTGAGGAGTGATTGTGGGAACTGTTGGGACTGATTTTGGTGTAGGAGGGTAAGGTAATGAGATTTAAACTAAATCAGCAAGGGATGTGAGAGAACAATGACTTGGAATTGATTTTGGATGTTACTATCTTTTGCCAATCTAGGTACCACAAATACAAGGAGATGAACTAAACTGAAAACAAAGGTACGATGCTTTGAAACTTATGGGTACTTACAGGAGGAAAAACAGAGAGAGATTTCAGGAACTCAACCTAGTTTCCAGCTTCTGGAATAATCAGATTTTCATCTACTCGATCACCAAATACATCTAGAAACTCAAGAGGTATGAAGAATACAATGCATCTGAATCCTTCATTTGCAAAGCTATCTGTAAAGACCCTCAAGCTCGTCAACGCTATTAGACCAATCAAGTGACAAATTAGCCGATAGTAACTCGATTAGTTTAACATGAACATTAATTAATAGGAATTAATCTAACAACGAACTAGATACGAAACTAATACCGTTAGATAGAACCCGAAAAGTTGTGAAATGGACTACTCGAATGTGTCATTCGAATACCAGACAAAGGAGATATCATCACATGAGTATGAAGGACATATTAGTCATTTTGTATAGAAACCGCCTTGGTTGTCCTTATCTTTTGGACTGGTGCCCTTAACATTTTTGGTCGGCCTTATATTCAAATCGAGAAGATAAACTTGATTTCCTCTCTTTTCTTCTTCATTCTTCTTTCTTCTGCTTCCTCTCTTCCCATGTTCTTTCTCTTCTGCGAGTGAGTAAGAGATCAAGTGGAGGTTTTGTGATCGGCAGAAGATGGGGAAGATTATGCAGTAGTTGGAGGTGATGGAGATGGTCTCTGTTGCTGATTTAAAATCAAAGGAGGAAGCATATTAGAGAATTAGGGTTCTGAGATTGATGATAAGTTCTTGTTGAAATTGATAAGTTACTCGGGTTGTTGTGTGATTGGTCCGGCAGAGTTGTGTTAGTGAAGAATCATGATTTAGGGTTTCTGGAAGAAATTAAAAGAAGAATTAGATGATGATATTGAAGGTTTAAAGGATTAATTGAAGATGGGTTTCGAGAGCCCGAGTAGAAGAAGAAGATTGTTGTGTCAATTTTAAGATTATGTTTCAGATAAGAAGAATAAATTGATAATTAGGGTTTCTGCAAGTTGTTGGAGTTCGTATTGGGCAAAGATTGAGAAGAATTAGATAGAATTGTAAGATGGGTTTTGATTATTGAGAACAAGGAAGAAGAATTGATAGTTAATTCTCAAATCCCATTGATGAATTGAGGAATTAGGGTTTCTGTTTTTGATTAAAGTTATGAATTCAATTTGAAGATGATGAATTTAGTAGTGAGGTTCAAACAAGAGGCAGATCTCTGAGGTAATTGTCTTGCTGAGTTAATTTAAGTAAACTATTCAATTTCATTGTTAAGCTTGTGTATATGATGTTGAAGTAAGATTGCTATATTTAATGAAGTATGGTTGTAGTTGATGTCTGTGGAATTTGGATATTGAATTGTGATTTGAAGAATGGTGTTGAGTTGATTAAACTGAAGTAAGAAGTGTTTAATGGAGAATTGGAAGTTGGAGTTGTTGGTTCTTAGAAAGAATGGTTGCGATGATATACCATGAAGACTGGAGTTTTGAGTTAGGGATACCAATGGGTATGGTGGTGGTGTCTATGGTAGTGTTGTCTGTGAAGAATTATGAAGTTATGGAGTGCAGGTAGTGGCTGTAATGGATCTGAGTTAGGTTGTGTTGTAGTTTAGGAATCAAAGATATTCCTTAATTACTCAAGGAGATCCCGGTCCGAAATAAATTAAGAATCTTTTAATTAAGGTTGTTAGTTTTATATGCTTTAATTACCAGCAATTAAATGCATATCTCTAGAGAATAATAATTAGTAATGTGCATTTACTAAATGGAGATTTTCTATTGAGAGATTTCGGAAAATATCGGACAAAGCATTTCTAGGAATTATGAAAACCGATTGGGCATTTATTGCATATCTTGAGAATACTTTCGGTTTTGGAAATTCCTTGGTGTCCAAACATCCTTGGTCTATAAATACCTAAGTTTGCATTTCTAGCAAACTATCCTAAGAGCCAGGCAAACTTCATCTTTTTGTTGTTTATGGTGGAGTCGTCTATCCGGAGAGGAAAGTACCCTAATTAGGCGAAATCTCTTACGACCACTCGTTTGAAGGCTTTTGTGGGATCAGGAAGCTTTATGAGTACCTGATGGGCTGTCGTAGGCACAAAAAATTAATAAAGATATTTCCCACTAATTAACTGGTAATATAACGGTAGTAAGAGATCGTTCCCACAGAGAGCTGTGTAATTGATAGGTTATTTGAAATAGCAAAATAAAGTAAATAACAAAAAGGTGGGTTTTGGTTGTGAGATAAATAAAGAGACAATAAGAAGAAAATAGATGATTAAGGAATCCTTCGCCGTTACCAAGCGTTAACAGGATTAGAATACTTATATATTGTTCGTAAGAACCATTCATCCCCAACCGTGGAATAGCAGCTAGATTAGTGTTATCCCCAAAGTTCCTTCAATCATTGGATACGGAAGTTCTCGACTACCAGATTTTATTCAACGAACCACCAAGTAGTAGATCACTCAAGGTGTAATCCAATCGAACACCTTAAGATTTGTGAATTTAGGTTAATCCCAGTAGTTAAACTCTTAGATCAAGGTTTACTTGCTGGTGTTGTCTTCACACACGATTGCTCCACAGAATCCCTCTGTAAGGTCTCGCGATTTCTACTTGTGTAGAGAGTTATTCGACGATTACTTATCTCCTAACTTCCACTAGCAATAGATCAATAGACTAATCTAGTATGCATCCCAAATCAATCTAAGAATCATTCATAAACCCTAGATATGGTAAAGACAAACGATGATGATAAAAACTCTCAATAGATTTGTATTATTAATAAAGCTTCACGCTTAGAACATTGAATTCATCCTTAATCAACAAAGGATTTAGTTTTTCATAATTACACAATTACCCGGTTTCCCCCTAAAGGGGTAAACCCTAAAATATTAATGAAGAACAAAAATATAATATGAGATTCGATGATCCATTTTACATGACCTAATACCTTTTTATAGGTTTACATTGCTTGGCCATCAAGTATTTAGTTCGGTTCAAGAACCCGACCCGAAAATACGACATAAGGATCCCAAACGTGACCTTAGGCCTTCCAAGGTATGAATACATGTATTCCTACTTGCTAAGTACGCATACCAACTCCGCGAACTTCAAATTCCAGCAGAAATTTTCGGAATTAAAGTATGCGTACACGTCCGCATACTTTATTGTCTTCGGTATTCGATAAAAGCTTGTTTTGGCCACAACTTCTTCATCCGAACTCGGAATGACCTCATTCTTTTTAAATTCTTTTTATCTTTCAATTATCTTCAAGATGATGATGAGAAATCCTTAATTTGAATGAGTTAATATCGATATTTGGCCCTTCTCTTGATTTTGAGCGTTTTGCTCCTTTTCGTCGCACTTCTTCCAATTCTCTTGGACTTGGGCACTTGGAATACTTCTCTTCTTAGATCTTTCCAGCACTTTGTAGCTACATTTTGTATGATTCACCTATTAGAGGCAAATAAGAGAAAACAATAGTAATAATACGAATACATGCAAGAATAATAGTTAAAACAAGTATGGAATGGATACTAAAATCATATGAGTTATGCACTTATCAGTACCGTTGGTGGGAATATAGATAATTGTAGTTTATTAGTTTTCGATTGATTTGATTAACTAACAGTTGTTGAACTTTGATTGCACCTAGTTTGTTTATTCTTGAAAATCTTCTCTTCTGATATAAGATTCACTCAAACTAGATCGAAGTGTCGACGGGATCTTTAGAACTGTTTGTAGATCTAAAGAAATCTTGTGATAATCCATTGTTAATAGACTCCGTTCCGTGCGTGATTGATCACAAGAGATTCAAGTGGTGTTCTGGGGGGTTTAATTGAATATTAAAGAAGATTTGAAGACAAAGAAGATTTCCTATTGGTTTCTCATATCTTTGTGTAGCACAAACCTTGATCGGCTGGGATCCAACTAGAATCAGATTTATTTGATTGATTAGTTGTGTGAGATCGGTAACACCTAATAGTTCTCTTGAGTTCTATTTTGATTTTTACAAATCTGAATCTTATTACTTAGGTAATAGAGATTAGATTGATCTAACCAGGCAAATGAGTTTATTAGTTTAAACGGAAGAGACTTTTCATATGACTTGAGATATCTTTATCTGGAAAGAATCAATAGAGTTGTTACTAAACAGATTTATTGTTCATTTACTATTTGGAATACGATCCAAAGGAATTGTTCCAGTGCGTGCACTTATTGAATGTCAGAAGCGCGTGGATACTGAAGAAACTAAGTGAACTAGGTTTAGTTGCTTGGTCTCAACTATACGAAGTTGGTTTAGATTTTGTATAATGACTTAAATTCTGAGAGTATTCAATTCTGGACTTGGTCCCGGTTTTTTTTTTTTTTTTTTGCATTTACGGTTTCCTCGTTAACAAAATCTTGATGTGTCTTTTACTTTTCTATTTCCGTAATTATAATTGTTTATTATAATTAGAAGTAAAATACACAAACGTTAAATCCGCAATACTTGATAGTGATCCTATAGATTTTGGTTAAGTCCGAACCTATTATCAAGTAATCACACTTTGATTGGTATATTGTCTCGCTCTCGTATCCATAGACGATCACACAAAGTGTCACTAGTGGAAAATGGAAGTTAAACCACTTCCAAGACAAGAGGTGATATCTTTAAAAACGGCTGTGTTCATCAGTTGGAAACTGGGAGTGGTTTTTTCCAAAACGACTGTCTCACAAAAGTTGAAACCTTTAAGAAAACGACTTCCACTGATTGTCAATCGATAACACTGACATTCACAGTTGTTTCTAAAGTTTTAATTGCCAGTTTTGAGAAGTGGTTTATCTGGGATGAAATTAAAAAAAAAATCTGATTCGTCTGAATCCCAGTCTGACTAGTTTTTCATCTGACTGGCCTGAAATTTGAAATTCATTAAAATTTAGAAAATCTGATTCATCCAACTTATTTCTGACTGGCATAAAATTTGAAATTCACTAAACTGAAATTTCAATAGATGTTCATTTGATATCAAAACGTTTAGCATTCAATTCAAATTCTAAATATGATTAAAACAGTAACTCGATTTACATTAATCGAGCTGACAGTTAGGTCAAAAAACCCAAAATAATTTACACAAGAACTGAATTCACACCATTCTAAGTTATAATTACACTTAAGCATTCTTAAAAACTAATTTTCTTACAATCACTGGAACCCAACCTATAGAAAATAAAACTAAAACCAACAAAATGATGAACTGAACTCCCCAACTGATCGGAATATTATACTGCAGAAAAAATAAGTTCGGCGTTAGAGGTTTAATAACAAAGTCCTAACAACATAGTATGTCCTAATAAAATTCTTGATCACTTCAATTTCAACACCACTAGTATCTGTGTCGCCAGAAGATACAACCACTACACCGACCCTTACTAGTCCTTAAGAGGTCAAGACTTGTTAAAAATTGAAGGAAACAGAAACAGACAAGTGCATGTTGATGTAAACAAGAAACTCTTGATCTCTTACAGACAAGTGCATGTTAATGTTTGATATAGACAGGCACTACCGAATAGCAGTTAAGGAACCAACCCTTGAGTTATACAACTTAATATATTCATTTGCAGCAATAAACAATGGTGTTTCTGTGTTTCACTACTAAGATATAACAATGTAACTTCTTTTCCTATTCACATTCCGAAAGAAAAACAAAATAACCAAAGAAAGATAAAGTAAAAGCACATAAACTTACAATCTGAAGTTTAATAATATTCCCATCCTGCTCCACAGTGCGAATTTTCTACAGAAAACACATGATACGAATTTCCATTGAAATTTAAGTGAAGCATTACATTAAGATATGATATAACAATTTTCTTACAAGCTAGACGCCAATACTGCTGATGTAACGTGATCAACGGCAGTCTGGAGGAGTGAGCAAGAAGTAGAGACCACAAGCTTGTCTACAGTGGTAAAATAAAGGGAGATTTTCTGATCAGTAAGATAAACATTCATAATCATATGGCAAATAGAATGTGAGGATGCATACCTTTTCCAAAAATGCCTTCAAGAGCGGTCAAAGTTTTAAGAGATGAAGCAAGATCGTTGGCCCAGATGTTTCTTCCATCAACAATACCAACAAAGAGATACTTGCCATAAGAGAATCCACTCTTGATCAAGTCAAGGGTTTTAGCACCACGAACCAAGTCAAATCCAAAACCGGTGACACATTTTAAAGATGTGGGGGTTTTCTATGCCTCGGCAGGAAGATCGGCAAAGTAGGACTCAACAACAATATTAAGACCGGGTAGAGTAGATTCTAGCTGAGAGCACGCATCAGTGAATGCACTCAACTTCTCGGCATCAGGATCCATCACTGGTGTGGTTTCATCAAATTGAATCCATGATGCACCAGCTGCCTTCAATTCAACAATAACTTTCCTGTGGGGTTCACAGTTGACATAACCAATTAGATAAGATGCACAAAGAAATATACATATGCAGGATGTTGTGTGGCAACCAAGTTTTCCTTACTTGTAGACCGGAAGAATGCTTCCGAGAAGGGCGAGGAAAGAGAATGATTTCTCAGCACCCTTGGCAGGTTTTGATAGCAACAAGTGTGAGACAGGGCCAACGAGGACGGGGACTTTATCAATTCCAAGTTGTACATTATAACAAGAAAATAGTTACTAATAAATGTTACACCAGTAGCAATACCATAGACAGGACACTATAGTCAGTGGATCCCATCAAAGCAACACTAGAGGTCAAACATATGCTTTGAATTGCTCAACTGTATGAATAATAGTATGCTCTCGTGATGGGTAAAACTATCAGATTGTTTGATCTACGTCTTAATACCTATCACGATCACCAGATAATACTCTAGTGGTTAACACAACTTTGATTTTATTTCTAAGATATTTCATACAAAATATCTTTAAAAGGGATTGCTTAGGAATGACAATAGCGCTAGGATAAGAAATAAAGAAAGCAGCACTCATCTAGAGGCAATAGTTTTCTACACCTTCATAAGAGAAAACTAAAGGAAAACATGTGTTCAGAGTACAAAATTATGTGATAACAGAACTAAATGGAAACTTACAGCCTTGGCTTCCTTGTATTATGACACTGCCTTGTGAGAAGCATAAGAGAACTTGGTTTCAACACTCAATTCAGGGACGATGAAATGACTGCATTGGAAAGAGACATGTTAGTCAATATTCCCTATACAATTGAGATCTTATGACAGAACGAACAAAGGCAAAGGAATAAAGGTGACTTACTAGTTGGTGTCGAACCACTTAGTCATTTCTATGGCGCCAATGGTGGCGTTACCCCTAGCCATGGAGAAGTAAGTGTCGAAACCGATCTCACCACCATTCCAGTTGTATCTAGTAGGAACAGATCCAACCATTGTTGTGGTGTCAAGAACTTGGTCGTAGTAGGCAAAGGTGTTACTGGGGATATATTCGGTTCCAGCATCAGCCATTTGCTTCCGGATGGAACATCTGAGATCTGCGGGCACGAAGTAAAAAAGAATTATAAGTATTGATTCAGTTAAGATGACAAATTTCAAGGTAAGACATCGAGAATACTTGAAGTGTATAACCTGTTAAAAAAAGGGTGAGAATAATATTAGAGACAAAATATGAAAACCCATTTTACCAGTACACAAAATTGTACAGAGATAAAATTCGGGCACTAAAACATCAAAATCTAATCTCAAGCCTTAGGTAGTTCACCCATACACAATATATATGGTAGCATCGTCGTCATCAATCCACCATTTACATGGTAAAAACATTAACTAAGGTGGTCAAAAGATGCAACTTCAGAATGCCAGACATGCACAAAATAATCTACAAGGTATGAACTACTTACGATTCTATTGAATTCATTAAAGTCACAATGTACAAGTCCAACTTCATCCAAACTATGCCCTGGTCATCATACGTCTAACTGAACCTCATGGTGACTAGTAGTACTACTAAGCTCAAGGGTTCACCATCTTCAAAAAAAAAAAAAAAAAGAAAAAGAAAAAAGAGACAAGGTTAAATGACTTAAGGCATACATGGAGTGATGTGATATTCGATTTCATATAAAAGGAATTAGAGTACAAGCCTTTTACCATTTAAGATATAAGCTGCATCCATTTGTTGTCTCCCTTTCGTTTCTTTTTCTCCTGCACATCATAAACATGTAACTGAATTTCAATCACTAAATTAACAACATATCTTCCAAAAACTGAAAACATATGTAAACAACTAGCTAGAAGCGCTTCTTCTTCTAGTAACCATGTCTTTAAGAGTTTAAACTCATATTCTAGTAGATCATTTGAGAGTGAACATTGAACCATTTCAACCTACAGTAGTTGCACACTAAGCAACAACAAAAACATTGGGTCTCCTTCGATGTTGTGAAGAACTTGCCATGACAGTTAAAAAAACATGTAATGTCTCCAAAGAATCATGATGGAATAAAAGAAAACTCTATAAATCCAAAACATTCTACACATCAAGTGAACTTAATACCATTTTTGAGCTTCATCAAGTTAAGGACATACAATTTAAAACAAATCCCTAACTGGAATTAGGATTACTACAAATAGAAACCCAAATTAAAAATCAAAACAAACCTGAATCTCACGACTTTTGTCGGAAAGGAATCAAAAAATTCAGGTTGTCCTTCTTATGACAATGTCATTAGCTTATCCTTAAGCAACATCAACTACAAAAAACCCAAATCAAATTAAAACCCTTTATTCAAAAACATATTTAATCCTAATTCATTGACATTAGCTTATCATTATGACAGTTGACATTAGCTTATTCTTCACCCTTTATTAAAACCCCAGAAACTCAAATCTACGAAACTAATTTAAGAGTACCAACAAGATTTATTCGATCTTCAGCACTCAAAACTTCAATAAAACAAAACTAAATCAAGGTTTTCAAATACAAAAAAACAATCAAATCAAGTAAAGGGTTTTTGAGATTATTATTACCCGCAGTAAGAGAAGATTCGGTATTAGATTAAGGGGTTTTATTTCTTAAACTTAAAGAAGAGATCTTCAAACCACTTTACTTGAGGAGTTCTGTTGAAGGTAAAAATAGAAAAGGAAACACCCTGCAAAAATGAGAGAAGATGAAGAGAAATTAGATCGTTAATAATACAAAAAGTCTATCAAATTTACCAAATAAGAACAATATTGATATTACCCTGATGATTTCAGGAGCAAAGAAACTAGATCTAGGGTAATAAATTTTGCTATTAATTTCTGCTGATACATACGTTTTGATTTTGAGATAGGGATTATGATGAAGCTACGATTTTTGAAAGTGAGTTCGATCTGTGATGTGAAGTGAGGTTCGTCTTTGATTTCTAATTAATGATAAACAAATTGGATTTTTATTTCTTGGAGGATTTATTGAATTTGAGTATGAGAACGAAATAATAAGAAAGCTTGTGAAAATTGAACTGTTGATGGTGATGAAAGTAAAAAAGTTGATGATTTGGGGATGAAGAAGATGGCCTAAGAAGGGGATCTCGTTCTGTGAATGAGTTAAGGTACTGAAGATAGAAACGTTTGGGTATTAGAGCAAGTCTTATGGTGGAATCCAAGCAATTCCAAGTGTGGAAAAACCATGGAATGTCAAGTCTAGTGGCTTCCAAGTTGGGGCTTTCCACAAAAAAATCCAAGGAGGGTTCCATGGTTTGGTGGAAGGGTTCGTGGAATCCATCTAAACGCCAATAAGAATAGCGCTAAACGCCAATAAGATTGGCGCTAAAAAAACGCCATTAAGAATTGCGTTTTTTTTTTTAATCCGTAGATTTAAGATGAGTTGTTGAAATCTAACGGCTGGAAAAAAAAAGCTCCATTCTTATTGGCGTTTTTTTAGCTCCAATCTTATTGGCGTTTTTTTAGCTCCATTAAGAATTGCGTTTTTTTTTAATCCGTAGATTTAAGATGAGTTGTTGAAATCTAACGGCTGTAAAAAAAGCTCCATTCTTATTGGCGTTTTTTTAGCTCCATTAAGAATAGCGTTTCTACTATTCCACCATTACATTTGCGCTTCCATCCACAGTTCCAAAGGCTGAGGTGGCGTGGAAGATGGAAGATGGATGGATTCCACCATAAGACTTGCTCTTAACGCCTGGGAATGGTGCTATAGAAACTAGTTTCTCCCACAGTCATTCTTTTACTCGATAAAAGAGCTATGGTTTATTACAAAAATACCCCTTTATAGAACAACTGTGAATGAAACAGGTTTAATTTTTATCATGAAAACTACTATGTCTCACAGCTGATACAGTTACCACTAGCCAAGGAAGTCGTTTTATTAAAGCCCAGGAAGTGGTTTAAAACCCATTATCCACTAGTGTGTGAATACCAATTTAACGTATTGTCTCGACTTTGTCCATAAACAGTCACTTTCGGTAAGAGGACTTATAGGTGGATAATTTAATGATTGTGGTATATTTGGGTACCCTCGTCTTTTCAATTGGTATCATAGCAGGCAAACACGAAAACATCTAACAATCTGTGTTTGGTGCGATCCAACCTATAAGAATTGAATCTAATGACTGATTCAGTTAACATTGAGCAAGAAGATTATACACTTCAGAAAGTCAATTTATTTTCAGATCCTGATAAACAGCTCAACACTGTTAGTTCACTGGCTGAACACAATTCAGGAAATATTAACCATAACACGTTAAAAAGAAAACAAATACCTGTGATGCACAAGTTGGATTCAAATGACCGTGATAAGATTAAATTTTTCGTAAAGCTTGCTGAAAAATATAATCTAATAGATAATATATATTATCCATCCGTCAAAAGGATTATCAAATATTCTTTGATAAAAACCATGTTTCATGAAAAAGCTACATCTCAAGAAATTCTTGGACTTCATGAACCTACTGGCATGATGATAATCACATCTAGTCTATGTCAAGATGAAAATACAACTTCATTTCTCTTGAAACTGAATCTGAAGATTCAGACAATGATCAAGTCAGAAAAGATCTATTATTTAAGACAAGGATATGTGATTCTAATTCCCAGAATCTCTTAACTAATATACAACATATTGATTCTAACACTCTAATCACTTGCAAGAATCAAAAGAGATGTCTTTCAAATGATAATCCTATGAATAATATCCGATCAAGTAAAAAGTCATTTATTGTGACAAGGATTATCTCACTGACAGTGGCAAAAAAACAACATAAATGCACTCAAACAAATGATTTAAGATCATATTGTTTTGTTGTTGATCAATTTTCTAAATCAGAATCAAGGAAACAATCTTATCAAAGATGTTGTCATATTCCAAGAATTTTTTGGGTCGATATAAGAGTTCTGCTCAATCGTGACTCAAAAGAATTCTTGTCACATTTATGATCATGTTCGTCGAACTGATCCTTCTGTTGAATCAGATCACTCAAGTTGTGACTTAATGAAAGAAACCTATTCTTGGAATAGTTTCAAAAAGTAAGATGTCCGAACACATCATGATGGATCATGTTCCACAAACAAAGATGAGCCATCAAGTGCTCACTTCAACAACTAAGATTGTTGATCAGAATTTCCCAACTTGTGCTCGACTTAAATAAATGGGAAATTCTTAAAAGAGCACTGGAATATGAGAAAAGTATAATATTATACTCAATTTATCTATATCATGAACATCTAAAGTATTTTTCTAGTCTTGGAATATTTTTTTTTATTTTTAGAAGAATACTTTCGATCTTAGGAAAGTTCATGACAAAATTGGGCAAGATATTTTCGGACTCTCTTGACAATAACGTTTCGGAAAATCCTTACTGATTTTATTTCCGAAAGTGTATATTTTCACGAATTTTATCAAATAAAAATACCTTGATTAGGTGTTTCAAAACTTGGAAACCAAGTTCTATTTGATATATAAAAACATCTTAAGAACCGATTCTTTCCTCCATGTTTAGTCTGCGGTTCAAGATGGGTGAAAATACTATTGATATTGATTCTCAATTACGGATGCTTGAAACTTACCTTCTTGCTGAGATTACATGCTACTTCTCAAAGGAATATAAGGAGAATCAAATATTGTTGCATCTAATTCTCTTCCTAATGTGAGATTTTGAAATTGCTCGTGAACAACTGGAAGCATCTGTAAAGAATGAGAAGTGGCTCGAGTCGAATCTTTTGAAGTTGATTGTGGAGTTGAATCTTTTGAAGAGGAGACTCAATCATCTGACAGAAAAGAGAAGACTCAAGAACTTAAACACTGAAGAAATCTCAGTGAACAATCAGAGCACTTCTAGGGATTAAGTTATATGATGTAATACTTAATCCAAGAAAAATAGACATCAGTTTTTGATTTATTTTGATTATTGCATAAGGTCTATTTTGAATAAAACTATCATTATTTATGAATAAAATTATTATTTCATAATTTTTCTTGTGATAGTTTCCGATTACATAGCCTGTACTTGAATGTCTATATTTTGCTATGTGCTTTCAGTTTATGAGATGTTTGATTTCGGTTTTCATAACCTTAATATTCGATCTCATATGATGTGAACCCTTATGGTTTGTGTGGTTTTTTGATTTAGCGGGATTAAGTTCTTGCCCATGTTGGTAGGCTTTATCAAAGGATCATAAGGTGTTCTGATTGAAACTCATATGTAAAAGTCACAATATGTTGCATCAATCTGTGTTTAAATGAGTTGTGTTTAGGATAAACATATGTGTTTCGGGTTTTCAACTTTTGCTATTGGCACGCATTAGTTAAAACCGATTCAACCTTTCTCTGGTAAAGGTTGCTCTTGTTGTTTTCTTTAGTTCTTGCGAGAGGATGACAACATACTGGGGGAGAGTTCTAACTTGAACTTGCGCTTAATGATATATCTTTCTGGGGAGAAGAGGATGCGGAATCCGAGGTAACGAATTTGTTAGTTAATCGTTTTCATGTTTAAGAAAAGCCTGCTTATATTGCATATACTTTGCTTTTTCTTAACAAAATTTCGGTACAATTGATATATATTCCATTATGTGTGTATGGATGTGTGTGTGTGTGTGATTCAATTGTTTCCGGTTAAGAAAATAATTGTGCAAGTCAATTTATTTTGGTTTGTGTGTATTGTTTATGGCTTAACAAAATACGAGATCATTTGTTCAGTCCAATACGATTCCGGATAAGAGAAACTAAGTTAATTCTGATCTTAGTTAGACTTATCGAATTGAAGGATTCGATTATTCAAGTCAAATCGAATGCCTTGACAAGAAATACTAGTTAACTAACCTAGTACTTGTCTTGTCTAAAGAGAAAGGTCTAAGTTATTGTCTGAATAATTAGAACCTGATGAGAGAGATAAAGTTAATTCTAATCTTTATTTTGATCTTATCGAAATAAGCGATTGTATGTTTACAATCGGTTTAACAAGGGAACTAAGTTTCTTAGTCAATTTGTTAAACTATTAGGGAAAATTGCTTCGGGCAATTGTTTCCTTGATAACATATTAAAACTAAATTACTTGTCGTTTCAGTTTTAATATTGGTTATCTAAAGTGGTATGTGAAACCTTCGTGCTTAACTCTTATATGTTGTAAAAGTCTTTTAGATTTGTAAGATCCTTTCGGTTTGACCTTTATTTGCTCTCTTTTTTTTTTTTGCTGAATCACAATTTTTATTAATAGGAAAAACTCAAACACTTGCAAAAAATTTGTTTACAAAAGGAAAGACAAAAATTGATTACACTAACACAATATGTAATACTTCTTATTAGGCATTTCTATTGAAACTTGAGATGATGTCCTTCCTTTATGCATTATTATTTCCCCTTGATTAAGCCTTGTCCCCTGCTGTGCTAGTTCAGCTGCTGAAAAATTGATTTCTTTGTAGCAATGCTCATACTTGATTTCATTCAACTGATTTTTTGCTTTCAACCATCTTGAAAGCAGAGACCATGGCACCGTTCCTTTGTTGAAATCCTCAATGACTGCTTTTGAGTCAGACATGATGATGATTCTATTACAGTTTAACATTGTTGCCCATTTTATGGCCCATACAATTACCAATGCTTCAGCTAAGTATTTTGTAGCCACTCCAATACCACCTGAGACGGAGCCAATGACCTAACAGATATGATTCCTTACCATTATACCAAATCCTTCCTTACCTAGATTACCATTTACAGTACCTTTGCAACAAAAAAGAACATAGTTTATATCTGGCTTGGACCACTGACATTCCATAATAGTCTTGAATTTGATGTCTCTCTGGCCTAAGTTGAAGAATTGAAGCACAACAGAATCATAATTTTGCCCCCATCTTGTACCTGTCATTCTGTAGCCTCCATAATACACCAGATTTATGATTCTTTTTTTGAATCCCTCCAAATTTGGTTGAACATTCTCATGAAACATTTTGTTTTTTGAAAACCATAGTTCTCTCATTGAAGCACATGCTGCTGTGAGCCAAATTTCTTTAACAATGGGACTTTTTTGTTTTGCAGATTTTAGTATATCAGTAAAGGAAGTTGGTGGATGAAAGTTGAAAATGTTTACTAACCAGCACCATATACTTTTGTTGAATTTGCAGAACCAAAGAAGATGATTCATATTGTCTTGATCCTGCCTGCAAATGCAACACATAGAAGCTAATGAATATCCTTTGTGTAGCATCTTTTCATCATCCAAGTAAACTCCATGCTGAATTTTCCAGACATTACTGGCAATCCCTGGATGCATAAATGGTTTCCATATTTGAGAAGACCAATGTATTACTGGTTCCTTTGTTCTGATCTTTTCAACAACAACAGTTGTAGAGAATACACCTTTGATGTTTCCACACCATACAAGCAAGTCAGAAACTCCACTGACTGATGGCAAGGAAGAAGGAATAAAATGTTGTATATGTTATGGAATTTGCCATTCACCATTAACCAACAAGTCTTTTACCTTCATATGCAGATTGTCTTGTATAAAGTCAGTGTAACCAATTATGTCTATTAAAGGGCATTCTCCCACCCATGTATCAAACCATAGTGAAATATTTTCTTCAGTACCTATATTCCATCTCACATTTGATTTTAATTCATGCCAAGCCCATTTTAAGCCTGACCAAACTGAAGACAATTTCCATTGATTAATCCATTGACCATTTCTATCTTTATACTTGGATGCATTAGCCCAATCTTCTTTTGAATTTAATAATTTCCACATCATCTTCATGAGTAATTCCTTGTTTAATACCTCCAATCTCCTAATTGATCGCTGTCGTAGGCGTCAAAAATAATTACACTTTCTTACTACTCAAAATATATAATGAAGCAAGGGCAAGAAAGGATCGTTCCCACAGAGAGGTCTTGGGTTGTCAATATGTTTTGGTTTCCTAAAGATAACAAGGGGGTTTTCTGATTTTTATAAAATTAAAACTAAAATAAAATAAAAGCAAATAATAAAATAAATACGCAAATCAAGGATGTGAAAATATTGGATAAAGGTTTCATCTTCAATTGTAAACAATTTTTTGAATATATGAATAGAATTCGTATTTAATCTCGCTATCATCAAAATCCCTAGAATATCTTATTGCAAGAATACTCCATAAATTTCCTAAGTCATCAACACACACATTAGAGCTGCGTATGTGAATTCTACCTAAAGAATAACCTAACGCCTTGCGCTAATTAAGTTCAATTCCTAGGAGCATTAAGTTTCAGAAATAGGCTAATCAATGCAATTGAAATACATTGCGCAAACAATTCAAACAAAGGTCAACTTCTACATATGACTACAAGAGTGTATCACTACAAGCCGTAATCATATCATGCTACTCGTATTCAAGGTTATCGCTCGATGATGAACCCTAAATTAGCTATAGATATGGATGTGAGTTCAATCAATTCTAGACTTAACTAAACAAACATTCAATCATATTACAATACATCAATCATGCAATTATTATAACCCGTAGAAATCAAACGATAATATTGAGAGAAAACTAACTCATAAAAATCATAACTTGTTTTCAAATCCAACTACATCTATAACCAATAATAAAAACTTAGTTACTTGTGTTTTTGTAAATCATCATAAATAGTTTAGAAGAATCTATCATGTGAAACCCTAGAAAACAAGTAGAAGCCTCCTAATCGAGATATCTAGGTTTAGAGAAAGAGTTTTCTATTTATATGCTTCTCCCATCCCAAAAGGATACTCTTTCCAAATTTAGGTCTTCTCAAAACCCATCTCCAATTGGTCCACCAAGCCCATGCGTTAAAACATCTCTTCTAGAAATTCTGGGTCCAAAACTCGGTAGCTGGATTGCTGACGTCATCACCGGAATCCGGTCACTGTCGTCGGAATACGGCATCGAGAAACTGTCTCTGGCCACCTGAATGATCAGAAACTATCACCAGGCAAATATGTACTTCCTGCTACTCATTTTCCTTCTATATGTTCATACATTCACAAAAAACCATCTAACCCAACTTCTTATTTCTTGCGAAAACGTACCCAAAAGCGTGACTCCAAACTCATATATGCAGCGGCCGACTCTTGCATCCGGACTGTTGGCTGAACTTTGACCAGACGTTGACCCTTAGTTGACTTAGTTGGACCAGACCTTTTGTTAACGGGCCGGTTTGATGGGTCGGGCCGGAGTAAGCCCGCGGGACATGGGCTTGGTCTTAGGTGCATTTTTCTTAATTAGATGAATTGGACCCTTTATGGTCCGAGTTGGCCTTTGGTTCCTTCTACAAAGTTGTAGATATTCTTTAGACTTAGCTAGTGGACTAGAGAAACAACCTAATTGAATTAGTAGACCTTTAATTAAACAAGAGATGGATAATGAAGATGTGTAGAATCATAAATGGGCTTAGAACCATTAGTTTGACTTGTATGATTCTTGTGTGAGCCATTTTGGCTAGTTTCTTAGAGTTCTTGTGTGATTAACAGTTAGTTATTAACAACGATCGATTCAAAGGATGAACTAGTGGATCGTGGATCTCGAGATAGGAGTGGCTTGTCATCAAAAGAGGTGGGGTTATATTTAGCTCTTTTGTGATTATTGTTTTCTTTTACAAAAGTGTGTGTTTAACAAATTCATGCATTATCTGATTGTGTATTCCATGCATTGTTTTATTTTGAATTCCGAAAGTACCGTTGATTCTTTTAATCTTTCCATTATTTGGAAAGGAATTGTAATGCTTTATTTGTCTATATGAATTGTTTGGGAAATAAGAATTTCCATTTGTATGTTTGGAAATGAGAATTTCCATCTGTGGTATATAGGGTATTGCTCCTTCATTTACTGGTGCGGGATGAGTCACCATATTATTATCTAGGTGTGGGACGAGTCACCATATTATTTATTGTTTAGAAGGAGTTAGTTTCATATACATGATTGTTTACCTGTGTGAATTGGTTGTGTTTAGTGTTAGGGAAAACATGAATTGTTTTCAAATCATTTTCAATGATTACATGAAAGTTAAATGTTATTCCTACTGGGCACCCCTTTTAGGGATGATGTGCTCACCCATTCCCACTTTCAGTTTCAGAGACAGATCAAGATCAAGATGTGCAGATTTGCGCAGCGAAAGCTTCGAGGAGTTGACTCCGTTAATTAGTTATCTTCTGCTATGTTTATTGTGTTGTTTAAATTTGCAAAATAATTGACTATTGTATATGTATTATCTGAGAGAAGTTCTTGTATATATATTTCTGAGCGGGGCTAGTTTTTGGGTTAAATTTTGTAGCAGATTTCTTAATTGAATGCTTAAGTATATGATTTAGATTCTTAGTGCCTCTGTATTTAGTTAATCTCTTGGATTAGTTAGCTGCTAGCTTAGGGGGCGCTACAAGTTGGTATCAGAGCTCACTATTAGATCTTATATGGGAAACAATAGGAATAGCCAATGCTAGTTAGTGAACTAGATTAGTTAGATCTGGGTTGGGTTGTGAGATAAATTTTAATCACTAAAAGCTATCTATAATTAAAAGATTTGTTTGATTGATTGATTTGTTTGTTTGATTATTTGCGTATGTAATGAAGTAAAAATTGTAGGGTACTCCCATAACTTTAGCTAACAAGGATTTGAAAATAATTAATCTAAAAAGTATGCACACTTACACAATTCAATAGTAAAAAAAAAATAGCGAGATTAGTATTATTAATAAATTTTGAAAGTCACATGGAAACTTACCGAGTACCTTGACTTATATGTAGAATCAACAGTTTATAATTACGTAAATATTAATAATATTTTTGGGACTCAATAATATTTGTAAGAGTAGTTAGAATCATAGTTTGATCATCGGTGTTAATAATAAAAATATTATAACAATAATTATAGATGACAACAATAACAATAATGCTTTTAATAAAGTAATGTTAGCATTTATAAATTAGTACCCTATTGAACTTAAATTAACTAAAATTTCAATAAAGATATATAACGATGAAAAATAAGTAATAATTATATAATAATAACTATGATTAAATATTAAGTTTTGTAAATTAAACTAATTACAAGTTAAGGATAAATGTTTTGCGTCTAAACTAGATAGTTAAAATGATAGTTATTAAATGTTAGACTTAAGAAAGCGAGGATATAATTAATATATAAAATAAAAAGACTCAATTTGTTAGTAATTTTGTATATAAATTATCTTTAGTTTAACAAATGATCCAGTAAATCCTTAAAATGAAACAAATATACATGAAGTAGTAATAATAGTATTTAGATGCTTAGTGTAGTATTAGAATTAAAAGAAAATAAATTTGTATATTAATAGGATCCTTCTTCGTAAATAGATTCAATCGTCTTTGGAAGTGGAAAATTAGTATGACGAACTTAAACTGTTAGAATTTAAATTAGTATTATGTTGAGCATAACTTAAATTAAAATCTCATTAACAAATATATAGTGATAAAATAATTAGGATTAAATAGCTATGGGAAATTATTAGTGCTTATCTACGGTTAAGTTTTGCAAAGTTAACAACAAATTAGAATTATGTGTTTTGCGTCCAAACCAGATAGATAATATAAGACTTATTAGGTAGGATTAAGAACGTGAAGTCATATAATGCATAAAATAAAGACTAAACTTGTTAACGATCTTATACCCAGATTATTCGTAGTCCGGTAGATGATTCACTAAAACACTAAATTACACACATAAAGTGATATTTGTAGAACTTGAATGCATAGAAAAATATTAGACTTAAAGGACAATAAATTTTCCTATAATTAAAATACTTATTATTAATACCAAAACCTATGACAAGTTCAAATGTTATGCAGACTCAAAATTTAAACTATACTAAATTACCAACGCCAATATATAACCAGATATAGTATACACATTCAATATGAATAAAAAAAAATCTATTATATCAATCTTTACGTGAAAGTAAAATTATATTTAGAAGATTAAGGCTTAGTGTACCAACTGGATTATTAACTTAAGAATAATGAAAATGATAATATGATTAAGACAATAATTTTTGATAATTAATTACTACAAAATTAGAGTTATTGTGAATAACATTTGCATAATAATTATTAGGATAGTAACGGCAAAATGTAATTTTTATTAATAGTACTACTTAAAGATTACTTAGCAATAAAATGAATTTAAGGGAATAAAGTTAGATCAAATCAAATCTATTATTAATAATAAAATTGAACTTGGAATTATGATTAACTATGATTAACTTTTATCGGCCTAAGAAATAAGAAGGAAATGTCATAGTAATAATAAGGTATTAACAACAAATAACTATGGAAAAATTGTTAGCGATTACTTATTTATATCAAGTCACACAGTGAAATAAACAAATAGATACAATTGGAAATAATAATAGTAACATTTGGATAATCGATGTAACATTAAGTTATTCTTAAGTAGTACATGATTTTAAAAATTATATATAGTATTATAGCAAAGTTAAGAACATCATATATTCTAAATTGAAGTAAAAAAAACCGAATTCAGATTACTTATATTGATAAAATAAAGTAAATAATTCGGATAACTAAATTGTTTAAAATGCTGTAAATTATGAACATAACTCGCGAAGTAAAATTTTAAAGTTAGATCAGTTACAATAGAATTTAGAGATTAATTAGTCATAATGAGTTAGCACATAGTTAATCCAGCACTGGGGAATACTGAGGTTGGTAATTTTGATGTGTTCAGGTGATACTTGTTACGTAGGTAGGCATTGTCAGGCGTCGCGAACCTAGACATGGCAACTGCATTCTTGTATCACTAGGCATATAAGGGAGACTTGCTTCTATTAGTGAACTGATAGATCCTAAATTTTACTTAGAACTTTATTATAGAGTAATTTCTCTCGTAATTAGAACAAGTAACTTATTGAAATACAAACTAGAATATTGAACTTAGAGCCACAAATTTTAGTGGTAGAAGCCATATAGGTTTGTGTTTTCTTATCGTGTTGTTTTTTCGCTTAAATAAGAGATAGGATTTTTCTTTAAGGTGGGAAGTTTTTGAAGACCAGAAGGATGGTTTGATTTTCGAGGACGAAAATTTATAAGGTGTGGAGAATGTAAAGACCCTCAAGCTCGTCAACGCTATTAGACTAGTCAAGAGACGAATTAGTCAATAATAACTCGATTAGTTTAACACAAGCGTTAATTAATAGGAATTAATCTAACAACGTTCTAGATACGAAGTTAGTATCGCTGGATGGAGCTCGGAAAGTTACGCGGAATGGAATACTCGAGCGCGTCATTCGGACACCGGACGAAGAAGATATCATCATATTAATACGAAGTGTAGAATTATCATTTCACTTGTAAACCGCCTAGCTGCCTTTATCCTTTGGTCGGGTGCCTTTAGCAATTTTGGTCGGCCTTCTCTACACCTAACCGAGAAGATTATCCTTCTTTCTTATCTCTTCTTTTCTCCTCACTTCTTCTTCGGTTTTTCTCTGGTTCTTCTTTCTTCGTCTCTTTCATTCTCTTCGAGTTCTTCTGCTTCTGCGAGTTTTAGAGAATCACATGGAAGTTTAGTGATCAGCATAAGGTGGAGAAGATCATGCAGTGGTCGTCGGTGATGGTGATGATGTCTGTGGTGGATCCAGATTCGATTGAGGAAGAGGTTTAGAAGCTAGGGTTTCTACCAAAAAGCTCAGAGAAGAATTACGAGATGGAATTAGTGTTCTAGGAGAAGGAATTTAAATGTGTGTATGTCTAATTTAGTTATGAAGTTGATTCAGTGAAGAATTCAGGGATTAGGGTTTCTGCATGTTGTCTTGGAATTCGGTTTGAGTAAGAATTAAGAAGATATAGACGGAATTAGAAGATGGGTTTGCTTAATTGAAGAGTTAATTGATGTTTTGGGTTTGAATTAGAGGGTGAAGACAGTTAGGGTTTATGTGTTCTTCCCCAAATTGTAATTAAGGTGTCAGTGATGTGAATTGGGGTTTCTGGGACATGCTGATACTAATGATTCAATATGTAGAAGACGAAATTGATGCTCTAATGGAGTGATTGAAGATGGGTTTTGGCAGGAATTTAATATAAGGTAAGCCCTTGTTTTTCTTTCTCAGTTGAAGTCTATATATTCTTTGAGTTTATGAGTTGTTTGTAATGAGAATGATTGAGCTATTGGATGTAGTGGTGAGATTGAACTGAGATTAGAGTTGCAAGCTGTGATGTGGTTGGAAGTGATTTATATTTCTGGCAGAATTGATTTGGTGTAATAGGCAATTCAAAGGTTGTTAAAGTTTGGGTAAGTTTCTACTTGTTTTAATTTCGGTATTTTTGGGTTGTGTCGATTAAATTGTGTAGTTTTCCTTGTTGGGAATGAACCATGATTGAGATAATTATGGAATGGAGTTGTAAGTTTAAAGTGGTAGGGTGTTTATGATGAATGACAGGGGATTAATGTTGTATGCTTGGAAGATGCAACTATTGATTATATAGATGAATGTTAGGGTCTGTAGAAGGAACAAATACTGCAGATTGTTTGAAGTAGAGATATTACATCTAGAACCAAGAGTTGCTGGTGTTAATGAAGTTAGTTGTATCCGAGTTGTGTTGGATTTGAGGTTTGGTGGTGTAGATGGGTATGTGATGGTATTGTTGCTATTGTGATTATTGCAGGTGGTGGTAGAGTTAGCTGTGAAGGTGGATTTGATATCAAGAGATTGGTGTTGGTATTTTTGTTGTATGGCGTTGGTGTTGCTAAGGAAAAGGTTGTGGTACTGTTTTTGTTTGAGACTTTGTGGAAATGTAATAGAGTATCTGGTGGTGGTATAATTGTTACTGGTTATGAAATAGTGAAGCTGGGTTATGAAGGTGGGATTGAGACTCTCAACTGAGATCTGGTAGAATTGTTGCTGATGTCGTTTACTCAAGCGGATGTGTGTAAGAGATTGGAGATAGTGATGCTGTAAAATCGTGGGAACAACCTAAGTTGTGTATGGGGTGAACTGTGTAAGAGAAATAAGTTAAAGAAAGGGATGTTATGTGGTTACTGACTTAAGCATTGTAACTGAAGTATTGGGATGATGGGTTAGATGTTTGTTTGAAGTTGAACCTCTCTTGTAGAAGCTTGGAAAAGCTGCAATTGTAGGTAAACTGAGTTTAGTTTTGTAAATGAATTATGAATTATTGTTTTGAATGAACGTGTTATGATGATGTTGTAGATATAGAATTTGAGTAGGTATGTAAAGAAGAGTATGTTGAAGTTGAACTAAGATGCAGGCTTGAATTAGATTAGTGAGAAATGATGTTGAAATTGTGTTGGCCTGAGCAATGACTCATGCCTTGAGATTTTCCATCGGATGCGCGCGTGATCAGAATGAAATCGCATATATGAACCGATCGACTTTAGAAAATCCGACTTAGTCCATCCGACCGAGTCGAATCAGATTGAATCGGTTTTGACCCACTGAGTCACTAGTCTTGACTCGTTGACCATTGACCCTGGACATTGACCTGACCTTGGACGTGGACTGTTGGCTGACCTTTGACCAGACGTTGTCCCTTAGTTGACTTAGTTGGACCATACCTTTTGTTAACGGGCCGGTTTTATGGGTCGGTCCGGAGTAAGGCCGCGGGTCATGGGCTTGTTCTTAGGAGCATTTTTCTTAATTAGATGAATTGGACCCTTTATGGTCCGAGTTAGCCTTTGGTTCCTTCTACAAAGTTGTAGATATTCTTTATACTTAGCTAGTGGACTAGAGAAACAACCTAATTGAATTAGTAGACCTTTAATTAAACAAGAGATGGATAATGAAGATGTGTAGAATCATAAATGGGCTTAGAACCATTAGTTTGACTTGTATGATTCTTGTGTGAGCCATTTTGGCTAGTTTCTTAGAGTTCTTGTGTGATTAACAGTTAGTTATTAACAACGATCGATTCAAAGGATGAAACAGTGGATCGTGGATCTCGAGATAGGAGTGGCTTGTCATCAAAAGAGATGGGGATTTATATTTAGCTCTTTTGTGATTATTGTTTTCTTTTACAAAAGTGTGTGTTTAACAAATTCATGCATTATCTGATTGTGTATTCCATGCATTGTTTTATTTTAAATTCCGAAAGTACCGTTGATTCTTTTAATCTTTCCATTATTTGGAAAGGAATTGTAATGCTTTGTTTGTCTATATGAATTGTTTGGGAAATAAGAATTTCCATTTGTATGTTTGGAAATGAGAATTTCCATCTGTGGTATATAGGGTATTTCTCCTTCATTTACTGGTGTGGGATGAGTCACCATATTATTATCTAGGTGCGGGACGAGTCACCATATTATTATCTAGGTGCGGGACGAGTCACCATATTATTTATTGTTTAGAAGGAGTTAGTTCCATATACATGATTGTTTACCTGTGTGAATTGGTTGTGTTTAGTGTTAGGGAAAACATGAATTGTTTTCAAATCATTTTCAATGATTACATGAAAGTTAAGTGTTATTCCTACTGGGCACCCCTTTTAGGGATGATGTGCTCACCCATTCCCACTTTCAGTTTTAGAGACAGAACAAGATGTGCAGAGTTGCGCAGCGTAAGCTTCGAGGAGTTGACTCCGTTAATTAGTTATCTTCTGCTATGTTTATTGTGTTGTTTAAATTTGCAAAATAATTGACTATTGTATATGTATTATCTGAGAGAAGTTCTTGTATATATATTTCTAAGCGGGGCTAGTTTTTGGGTTAAATTTTGTAGCATATTTCTTAATTGAATGCTTAAGTATATGATGTAGATTCTTAGTGCCTCTATATTTAGTTAATCTCTTGGATTAGTCAGCTGCTAGCTTAGGGGGCGCTACACAAACCCTTGGCCTCACATGCAAAACACACCTAGCTGCGCCACCATGCTGGCCTTCCTTACGCGGCTACCAAAACGAAGGCGTGCGACAATCGACGGTCCCCCTTCAATCCCAGGAGCAAATCCTAGCCATCCAAGGTTACCAGACGACGCATGGTAAGCTTTAGCCCGAAAACCTAAGTTTGGCCATGCCAAACCACGCCATGCCAACGGCATGCCAACCTAGCCGCGCCTCCATGCCACGCCAACCTAGCCGCGCCACCATGCCATGCCAATGGCATGCTAACCTAGCCGCGCCAGCATGCTGGCCTTCCCTATGCGGCCACCAACGAACGAAAGCGTGCAAAGATCAACGGCTACCTTTCCTCTTAAGATACAAAATCTCGACCGTCGAAGGTCACCAAGCTACCAAGTCTCCCGAGCTCGACTTTCCAAGCAACAACCCTATGCTACATGTTTTCCACAAAAATATTCGAGACATCAACGCATATCACAAACTGGGGGATCCTCTTTGGGTATTGGTTTGGCGGTTTACAGCGTGCGGCGTACACTACGCCCGTCATAAGGAAGTGTCATAAGGGTGAGGCGGTTAGTAAATACAGGGAGTTAAAAGTGAAACGTTCATGGGACATCAATTCCATACGTTAATGTTTTTATGGAACATCAATTCCATGCGTTAACGATTTTATGGAACATCAAATTCCATGCATACGGTTACCACCTCCTCCCATTTACTTACCCATTTTTCCATTCCTTAATGAGACCAGAGTACGTTTCACTTCGACTTGTATAAATAGGTCTTACCTATTTCCATCGAACAACAAGTTCATTCGGAATATACAACACTCGAGAAAATACTTGCTAGCTTACCATTTGTTAGCCTTCCCACTTTTCTCGATACAAGTCGTAGTAACACAACTACTCTTCCGTAATCAACTATTCTCGGTCTCATCACTTTCCTTACTTCCTCCCAAAACCAACCCATTCTCCTCCACTTTGTGACCGAAGCAAGTCCGGAACGGCCATTTCTTGGTTTAGGCTGGATTTGTACAGATTGATCTCTCGAATCTAAAGTACTCCCTTGCAGTACATTGTTTAGGGTTTAAATTTTTTCTCACCCGTACACCCGAAATTACCGAAATCAGCAGAAACCATTTTCACCCTCAAACAACCCCAAAATGAGATTTTTCCAAAATTCTAAAACTTTCGAACTTTGGTACTACCGTAATCGGTAGTAAAGTGTGTTACTTTAACCTCCGAATATACTCAATTTTTGAATTTTAGTACTACCATAATCGGTAGTAAATTTAACTTCCGAATGTATATTGGCCCCAAAATGAGATTTTGCCAAAATTCTAAAAATTTTGAACTTCGGTACTACCATAATCGGTAGTAAAGTGTGTTACTTTAACCTCCGAATATACTCAATTTTCGAATTTTAGTACTACCATAATCGGTAGTAAATTTAGGACGCGCAATTGGGGGATAAAAAACTAATTCGGGGATAGAGGAAAAAGACAAAAACTGGATTTAAATATCAAATCAGGGTCACCCCTTATCTAAGCATTTTATCTAATTCCTAATCTACCCCTTACTAATCATGTTTAGTGGTTAAATATAATTAGTTGAGTTAATAGATTAGTTTGATAATCATTAGAATAAATCATTATCATTGAATTTGTTGATGCAACAACATCAAATCAAGATATTTATGATCACGAAGGTTTAGGTGAAGAACCAACCCATGAAAGTAAACTAGCTGAACATATAAGTGCTCCAATTACTCATATATAGGTATTAATGTATTGAAATTTGATATTTTTTTCATTGAATTCGCCATTGTTGCGCTGAAAAACTCGGTCTAGATGGTAAAAGTGTGAATACCATGCTTGGACACAATATCCCCCAATTTTGAAAATTGGAAGTACACTACCGGCATAGAAAGTTTATTATCGAGCATGACGGTTGATTCCCAAGTGTACCGTGCCGGTTTGAGGACAAAAACATACATAAAACTTGTCTCGAAATAGCAAAATCCGGCATGGTATTCATCTTAAAAAACCATGCCGAACTAGTACCGGATGGTATTCATCCTAAAAACTACGCCGGAACAAAAAATAGTAGGGTATTCATCATAAACACAAGTTTCGGGAGTGGATTGAAAGTTTATGATTCTAACCCAAACGAAGTTTTAAAACAACAACAACACTTTAAATATGATTAGGTATCATGTACCTTCTCAATAAAGCCATTTCTTCTTCTTCTTCTTCTTCTTCAAGAACAATTCAATTTAACCCATCTTTAAGAACTTGTTAGGGTTTGATTTTGATTTTGATTTTGATTTTTAGTTTTGAATTTTAATTTAGATGGAAGGGTATTTTAGTATTTCTGCCCCCAAAAAACACCCCTTAACGAATATTATTGGATGGGGTTAGTAATTCATATCCCCAATAAGTTTTTTTATCCCCCAATTGCGCGTTCTAAATTTAACTTCCGAATGTATATTGGCCCTAAAATGTGATTTTGCCAAAATCCTAAAATTTTCGAACTTTGGTACTACCATAATTGGTAGTAAATTGTGTTAATACGTGATGCTTATTATCTACCGATTGTGTTCATGCCCCAAATTCAAAATTTCAAAACTTAATAAAATTTTGAAATTTTCTACTTTCACAATCGGTAGTTTATGGTGTTCATTATCTACCGATTGTGCGTAACTTTTAGTACAAAGAAATTGAATTTTGTGAATCAAGAATAATCGGTAGATAACGATCAATTTACCTACCGATTATGGTTGATGTTCTTAAGAAATGATGAACATCAACCATAATCGGTAGGTAAAGTATATTATTATCTACCGATTATGTTTCTGCTACTGTAAATCCAAGAACATCAACCATATTCGGTAGGTAAAATAGATTGTTATCTACCGATTATGTTTCTGCTAATGTAAATCCAAGAAAATTTGCGGGTCAATTTTTTGATTTCAAGTAATCAAATCCTAATTTTGAATCACAACTACTATCATCTATTCGTTTTGTTTGTTTGACTCCTTTTTTTTTTTTTTTTTTTTTGATATTCCATGTTTCAACTTCAAGGTTAATGAATTTTAGGTTTTAATTTTAAACAATTAATCCTAACATTTGTTTGATCGACAATCTTTGTTTTCAATCAAAATTAAAATGATGAATTTTTTTTTTTCAATGGGTAGAAAAGAGAAGAAGAAGAGGAAGAATGATATGATTATGAAAATAAAGGATATTGGTTTAGATTTAGTATAAAGGTGAAGGACAATATAGACAACTTCCTATTTTTAAGACACTCCTAAACCCATTTCAATGGATGGGAATAAAAAAATGGCCCCTAATTCCTTTTGAGTGGCCCCTAAAAATGCTAGGCATTTCGACTCTTAGCCCAAACAAAAATGGTGTAAGTCTGCAACATGTGTCAAAAAAATCCAGTGGATTAGGTTGTGCGGAGCAAAATCAGCAGATAGCACTAGGTGACAAACCTTTTCATGTCGCGTCATTGAAGCGCCTCCCGCCGCTGCAAACACTACTTACTACACTACAGTATTAATCATCAGTGTGGGTGTATTGTGTAGGTCCCCTCTAGTGGATGTCTTTATGGTTCTTGGGATTCACTTTGACCATCCACGTAAGCTGTTCTCTACGGATCTTGCTTTATATCGAAAGTAAATTCGTTGCATTTAAGCGTCTTATCTTATCTATGATTTTGTTTCCAAAGTTGCCCTTAACCACTTCTCCAAACTCAAACAGTAAATAAACGAATAACTAAAGAACTGATTAAAGAGACCGATTTCTTCTACGGTTATGAACTGACAACGTGTAACTTTTGATTCTGGTATGGTGCCACTGCCATAACTCGAGGACTCGTAGAATGAACGAATATGTTTTCAGACTTTCAGTACTCTTTACAAACACATTTGAATCCGTGATCCATCGTGATCCTAAATTTCTTTCTCGTAATCAATTTTCGCGTTGTGAACACGGAAATCGGGTATGATGTGCGTGATCACAAACAATCTTAATATGAATTGAATACGTGCATTGAGGTGTGAGAAAAGTATAATATGCCTAGGTAGATGATGATTCATAGATTCCAAACCCCTTTAGTTTGTCATGATCTCGTCATCATCCCCCAAGGTGATAGGTCTGAGTTACGGGTATGTAAATGAAACTATCAGTACTAAAGGTAAAAGAGACGATGGTTTACGTGGTTCAGCACTAAGGCCTACATCCACGGATCTGAGGCGATTTACTATAAGATAAACAGTTACAAAGATGATCACAAGATCTTGTGTTCATTGACCACTTAAGTTGAAGCTCTCACTTACTTCTCACTATTCTCTCTCCTTTCTCTTTTCGATCCCCCTCTCAGTGGAGGGGGTATACATATTTATAGCTAAATTGGGTGGGTCCACTGACAATGAGCTGTTGAGATCTTATCTTCTTGTGCTCTGTGCGTGGTCCGCGGACTTCTATGTCACCCCGCGGCTTCTACTGTATCCCGGTTCATCACGCTGACCAACCCTCGTTTCCTCCGTTGGTCGTCCGACACGTGTTCTCTGAGCCGCATTAAATGCGGGTGGTTGGGGCGGTCCAGTCCGCGCCGAGTGGTGTCGATCCTCTTGTCACGTACTGTGCCGGTTGGACTACCCCTGACCGTTGATCGTATCTTACCTCGTGATGGGTTAAAGCCATCCTTTGGTGTTACGCGGGATCACCTATCTCGGGTGCTCCTTCATCTCTGACCGTTGGTCTTGACAGATGGCACGTTGTCTAAGTGCCACGGATGCCCCTATGTGTCATCCTTCTTTGAGAAATGGCCTCCACGTGGACTCTGCTAGTACACGTGGCAATGGAGATAAATAAGTGTACTTACACGCGTACTCACACCGAAAGCAATTATCAAAGGCAACTAACCCAACATAATAGAATTCAATACAGAAAGCATGAAAGCCATTCGTTTTTGAAACTTCATTAGCTGATTCGTCCCCCTATACTTTTTTCCTGAAAGAGACCTAGAGCTCACATGGCTTTAATTAAGTTATGAATGCGGTCATCTGAACTTCATTTGTAATAGCAATAGACAAAACAAATTTTCTTAGTAGAGGTGACGATGATGACAGTAAATTATTGGGTCGCTTAGTCCAATTTGCAGCAAAATTGTTGCATCCCTCGTGCAATGCTTGGTATAATTGGGCCGACCGGCCGAAGGGAGGGAGTCCCTTTTATGGTCACTTTTTTGTCAATGGAACCTAGCACAAATTTACAATTTGATAAAAAGATTGATTTTGGTGATAGTCTTTGGGAGCTAAAAATACTAAAATATCCTTATACTTAAAAAAGAGTTCCTCCATTGTCCTCATCTTTTTCTATTGGTTCCCCACCGGTTCCTTCGTCACGAACTGTTTGCTATAGCAGCAGCAGCAGCTCCGCCACTGTCAACATCATCAACTCCACACCACCACCTCCATCAACAGCGCCACAACACCACTATCACCAGAAACGCACCGGCAACTCCATCAACACTATCAGCGCCGCCACCACCACCACCAGTATCTCCACCGCCGCCACCACCATTCCAACCTAGAATTAAGTTAACACAGTATTCATTTCCTATCTCAAAATCATACCAAATCTTCTTCCTAAGTGTGCTAATTATTTCTTCGTATTACTTAAAGTAATATCAAATCCAAAGACAAAAGTAAAACGAATCTTAGTCAATTGCTTAATCCAATCTACTCCCTCCATTACTTTTTAATAGGCTGGTTTGGTTTTTAGAGAAAATTAAGGAAATTTAGAAAACTAATCATTGAAAGTGGTCCTCATAACACTTGTCAATAAAAGAAGTGAATTGAAATGGTCCCCATGACACTTGTCAGCAAAAGAAGTGAAGTGAAATGGTCCACATGACACTTGTCATCAAAAGAAGTTAAGAGAAAAGTGGTCCCTAAAAACTAAAGTAACATTTGACTTTCCCAATTAGGAAACCAGCCCATTTTTTGTAACATTTATTTATAGAAACCAGCCTATTAAAAAGTAACGGAGGGAGTAATTCCAATCGACTAAATTGCACGAGAGAGAGCGAATGAGGCTGCTCTGTCGTGTGGTGGTGGTCATTTGGGTCTGTGTAAGATTTTGAGAAAAACAGAGAATGCAAAGAAATAGATACTGGTAGCAGGAGCGGCGTGCTGTGTATGCTTCACGTGAGAGGGCGGCTGCAAATGTGAATCAGGAAAAACGAAGAAGCTAGGTTTTCATTTACTGCTGAAATTACAAAGCCATCCAAAGGTTTTCTAAAATGAACTATCACCTTGCCACGCGTCCTAGACTAAACATGTGCCTAGCAGTACGTATTGGCTCCAAGCCTCCAACCCCTCCTTACCCAAGTATATGCACCTGTGGGCGCACCGTAATAACGACACAAAGGTACATAGGTGACATTCTTTTTGAAATTAAAGAATGAAGGCCTACTAATTTAAGGTATTTTCATTACGGTAAGAGGCCAGTAACCTATACTAAAACATTTTTGACCGGTATTAAGGAAAAAAATTCTTTCCAATCATAATATATCATGCTTTTGTAATACTAATGAGTAACGACTAACGACTGATGAGAAATGTTAAAATCCAGTATGCTTCAAAAAAAACACCAAAAAAAGCTTAAAATCCAGTATGTTAGTCTTTTTTTTTTCTTTTCTTCGAATTTGTTGCCCAGTAAGGTTAAGGTATCAAGCATATAGCGACACCGCCACTGCTATCTATAATAACCAGCACCAGCTCCACTATCACTAAAAGTATTCCGGCAAATTAATGGCACGCGTTATCGTATGAAATAGCCGAAAGTCAAATGACAATTTCGAACACTCCCATTAGAATGGTGTTTCGTTTTTTCTTCGGTCGGCCCTTTCCACCGTGACAGCGGTGTTCTAGTAGCTTGTGTCTCTATCACTGGGCAAGGGAAGTTTGTAACATCTAACTCCTTTAAAAGCCTAAGGTCCTTAGGCTCCATGTTGAACGGTGACCCTCACCCTCACACAGAATTGCTCCGTTCCACTTTTCCTCAAAGGAGAGAAAAAAGAGGCTTTTCCTCACAAAATAAAGAAATATTTTTATTTATCCCGGAAATAAAAAACAAAAAAAATCGAGAGAACAAATAACCTTAAAAAATTCTTTTTCACTCCTTCGTTTTAGTTTGCTCTGTCTGGAATTAGGTTTAATGTTTCTCTGTTTAATCACAATGGAGGACGTTATTGATGGAGTAACTAACCTCAACATCAACGAGTCACACAAGAAGAATCGAATTGAAGTATCTAATACTAAAAAACCCAACTTCTTCTATGTAAATCTTCCCAAGGTATTACCCTAATCCCTTCTATATTGCGTGATTAAACTACACAGTGATTTTTTATCCGTTTGGTTTGGATCTTAGTATAATGTCTAATATAATTTTTTCTTTTCGGTGATTTTTTCCTCGCCTCTCTGAATTTTTTTCTGTATTAGGTTAGGGTTTATGTTGATTTTATGCTACAAGAAGTTGAAGCATGGCGAGAAGAAATTAACTCAAGAACAATCAATCGCCACCATCAACAACAATCGATCGCACTGCTTCATTGAAGAGCATCTGTTTTAAGGTATCGCACTTTTCTCTTTGCTTCTCTGCGTTTCAATTCTAAATTCTGTATCAAATTCTTCTCTGTTTCCTTCTGCAAACCATTATCAAGGGTTTATTTTGCCAAATCAGTTCTTGAATTTCTGACAATTTCGGCCATGGAATTACTTCATCTGATGGTAGAAGCAGTATTGTTCCAATTTTTCTTAATGTCTAATATAATTTTTTCTTTGAGGTGATTTTTTCCTCGCTTCTCTGGATTTTTTTTCTGTATTAGGTTAGGGTTTATATTGATTTTCTGCCACAAGAAGTTGAAGCATGGCGAGAAGAAATTTAATCTATTCAATGAAGGAGAAGAAGAAGCTCCCCTGCAATTATTCAATACCTCCGTGGTTAGTAATTATAATTGGCCGAAGTATAATTTTTAACAAAATCATACAATTGATTCTATTCAACTGAGTTTCTAATCAAGCCAATCGACCTAAGTTTAATTTTTCATGTAGGGTAATTTTTCCCACGTACTGTATCTAATTTCAGACTCTTTGTTTTTCTGATACAGAAACACTGACCTATTAATTATGAATCAGGTTTTTCTACCATTGTGTGTATGTGGTCATAATCAAGTTACACTGAACTTTGTGTTTATTGATTAATGATCTATGTGTTTATTATGTGGGCGGTCTTTAGAAAATCAGAGACGTTTTAACAACACAATCAAGGGGATGTGGTTTGATTGTTCATGTTTGTCTAGGCTCTAGATGATGACAAGATCGACAGGAGGAACTTATTGCCTATATCGATAAGAAAAGGAAGAGAAACAAATGGGAACTTTATCAAGTCTCTTGCGATAGAAATAAAGATGTTAAAATCCGTCTATTGGATATCATCTGAAGTAATTTGTTTTGTCTTTCTCTTACAAGTATATTGTGTGATTGCAGAGTTTGTTATGATCCTGGTGAGGAGAAACAACTCAAACCTCCAAGAGACTTTTAGTTTGACGCTGCTAAGCTCTGTTATTCATTTTGATTAACATTTAGTCATGCTTTTTAGTCGCTTAGGTAGTTGTTACCACTTTGTTTTTGTTAGATGTTGTGCTTCTGATTTAATTAGCTGAAATTAAGCTTACAAGAATAGGGCAGGCGAGCTCAAAAGATTTGTTCGCCTGAAGCTGGAGGACCTTGAACTATTTAAAGTGAAGGTTGTATGGTTGAAATTGCTGAAGGATTTGGATGTCCAGAAAGAGGAAGAATGGGTCGTAAGAACACAAATTCTATTATCGCCTAATTGCAATTTGGTATTGAGAAGTATTTGTATAGATTTTTAACACCTGAGACATCACAGAATGTCAGCTAATTGCAATTTGGTATTGAGAATTATTTGTAGAGATTTTTAACACCTGAGACATCATAGTCACTCTACGACTTTGAATTGGGATAACATAATTGAGTAAGAGAAACTTACACTTAGTTATAGCAACGCGTGTCCTCTCTTTTTTCGTAAAAAAATTAGTAAAGAAACTATTAATCCGAAACACCATTGTTAAGGCTAAGTACAGTGATGTCCTATTCCAAACTGCGGTGTAAGTGATATTGCTTCTGAATGCTGACAACATGGTAAGTGTACATTATAAAATGCTACATTTGACTTTAACAATTACTGTTAAATTTATGTAGGACAGACATTCACTTGCACATGAAAGGAATAATTGTTAATTTAATTATAGGCAAGATATTGTTAGTTTAATTTTAGGACCAAGGAATTTCATTGAGAAGATACACTACTTTGTATATATAATGCCTCAGATGCTAGCCGCTGGCGTGCATAATATTAGGGGAAATTTGACTACTGACATTCCCTTGATGTAGTGTTAATCTTTGGACTTTCAATATAACTTTCCTATATTTTACAACAATGAGTCTTCGATTTTGTGATATTCATTTGTTTGATAAGTGATATATATTTTGGCTTTCAAATTAAAGTTCTCTGATATGGTTTTGCACCTCTAAATTCCATAAATTTATCCCATGTCTCTGAATGCGCATTGATCTTAGTGGTACAAGCCTGAGGAGTTATTTTTTTTTTAAAGTGGTTCAAAGTATTTAATGTTCTTATCGTTTGTGTGTTTCTGTGTTTTGTAGGTCAGTTGTATGGCTCAAATTATATCGGTAGAAGACATATTATTTGCGCACAGATTCTTAGCTGAGGACATCGTGTTCAGAGCCAGGATTGATGGGTGAGAATCAAAATACGATGTGATTTTGGAAACTCGGTGCCAGATGTGACTACTGATGTATTAGAGTTTCCAGTATTACATTGCATCTTGGTTGCTCATATTGCCTCCAGATGAATTCAGATCTAGGGATGGTACGTTCTTATGCGAATGTAAATTTTGGTTTTCATAGAATCAATTTGGACTAAAAAATTTGTTTGTATGATTAGCTCACTCACTTGGTGTTTCGTATTTGTCTGAGTCTCTTTGAATTAATGCCAACTTATTTTAATGTTGTGTAAGGAAAACATTATTTTAATGTTGTGTAAGGGAAACAAATAGTATCCGCTGGTGAAAAAGATAATAAACGATGGGTCCTTGGGCGAGGCGAAGCCGAGCCACACCAAATCAAAAATGCAGCTAAAAGAGTAACCTATTACTTACGTATTATGTAAATACTTCTCAAGAGGCTAATTATAAGCTAAAAGTATTGTTTTGAAAATGCTTTTGACTAATTATAAGCGTAACCTCATGTTTTGTTGGTTTGGAATCATTATTCTAAATTTAAGGTTTGTATACTCAATAATTAATGCAAAGTACTGTAATAATAGGCTACTGATCATAATTATCAAGGTTATCAAGGTTCTGTTGATTCTTACACTTTCTTTTGTTCTGTCGATCATAATTTATCAAGGTTATCTAGAATTTTCTGTAATATTGTTTATTCTAATTTCTATTATTGATAAAGAAATCATAACCTTATATGGTTGTACATTTCTAATCACCATTCAACCGCATAAATACGATTATGATGGAACCTAATCGCTTACACCTGAATTTTTTCATATTTAAATCTAAATTTAAATTTTATCTTCATATTTATGGTTCACCAAATCAAAAATCCTAAGCAACAGGCACACCAAATCAAAATCTGGATTGGGGGAGGCCGGAGCCGAGCTTTCCCAAATTGGGTCCGGGCGAGGCGAAGCCGGGCTTTATCAAATCAAAAATATGGTTCAAAGAAAGATTTTCAATGCGTAGCATAGGCATACAACAATATTAGTTCAAATAGGTACGTGGCGAGATGAAGCCGAGCTTCACGAATTCAAATCGGGACGGGGCGAGCGTTATCAAAATCAAAAATATGTTTCAAAGAACGAAAATGCCCGAACGTAGCACGGGCGCAAAATCTAGTTATATATAGGTACCGAGAAGTATTTCGGAAAATTAAAACTATTTTGCCGTATTCACTTCAGGACTTCAGCCCCCACACAGGGTGTGAGATCAGAGAATCCGAAGTACGAGATAAGAATTTGGGTGTAATTATCTTCTCACTGATTAACTTATCTTTATCTACCCTTAATCATCATCGTCATTAAATAAGAAATGAACATTCCTAAAAGTAGAATGTAAGAAGTAAACTACTGCTCCCAAGACTCACTTTATTAACGGTTAAATCAATGGTATAACCGTAAAATGCACCAAAATTCAAGGATATATTGGCTTTATCAGTCTTTTGTTCTTTCTTTAGTTCACTGTTGAAGAAATATAGAAGTTGACGTGAACCAGACAGCAGCAGTCATGGAAGAAAGCAACTCTCTCAAAGTGAAGTGATATCTAGAACGAAGTCTACAGAGAAAGAGAGAAGTGAAGTGAAGCTAATTTCTCTGTTAAAACAAAGAAACTCCAAATGGATTACGAAAGGATCGACAAAAATCAGGTTTCTACGGTGAGTTTTCTTACTTATTCTTCTTTTGAAGTCTTCGGCCAATTTGGCTTTCTCTTCATTCGATGATTCAAGGATAATAATGTTTTTATTTTTTTTTGAGATTTTTTTTCTGTAGCTTAAATTGGACACATCGATCTGTCAAAGTCTTTCTTATTCGGTTTTGTTTGAAATTCTTGAGTTGTCAATTTCATACACTAATTTTGAGGTTTTTCTTCTTCTGGAACCCTAAATTGATATTTCATGAATTGTTTCCCTCACTAAGATCTGTGTCAGAATTAGGTAATAGTAGTTCACTGTATAGAATTTTTCGAGATCAAAATAAATGTTATATTTAGTTCTGTTCACTAGTTTCTGTTGTTGATTTCATTGCTGCTTTCTGTTGAAATCTGAATAGGGAGGAGGATTTTCTCCAGCGAAGCTAAGGAGTATGTTACTTGGGGTAGAGAAGAAGAGAAAGGAAGAGGAACAAGTTGATTCGAAGTTGTCACTGAGATCTGAACTGGATGAGATTGAGGACAGAGGTGAGAAATTGACCAAATACTTTTGATTGTTAAGTTCTTGTGTAAATTTAGTGTAACAATTATAAATTCTGAGATACTGATTGCTAAAAATGTGATAATGTTTGGGTGTTACATTTCAGACAATTTCAAGGATGTAGATATTGTTAGTGAAATTCCTGGATGCTCTACTGATATGACTGCCGAGCGTAGATTAAAAGAGCAGAACATATTAAATTCAAGAGTTAGATCTCAAGAAGATGGTTCTGCAGAGTATGATTGCGGATACGATAGTGCAAACATGTCCTCTATTTTTGAGTTCCAAAAATCGGAGAAAGCAGCACCACATAGAGCTGCTCCATTCTCATCATTATCAAAACCGGCACCTTCAAAATGGGATGATGCTCAAAAGTGGATAGCAAGTCCTACTTCAAACAGGTCAAAAACAGGACAATCCCAATCTCAAACCGCGGGATCTCGGAAGACTGGTTTTCTTGGTTACGGGAGTCGGCAAACATCAATGAAGGTTGTAACTGAAGTTCCAGAGCAGAGATCTTTTGCAATGGATGAAGCAGATACTAAGCGGATTGATCCTAGTCAACAAGGTAAGAGAGTTTTTAGAGCACAAAAGTTTGTTACTTAGGTACCTGACCCATGTGTTTCTGTGTAGTAAATAATTTGAGGCGTTCCTTTAATTGGCTGGAATTACTTACATAAAACTTGAGGTGATATTGTGCATCGTAGGCGTTGTACTGTCTAAAACAAAATTGTGCAATATAAAACACTTCATTCCGAATTTGTGTATATACTCTTCAACTGTTTATCTGTAATCATCGAAATCCTATGCTCATTGTTTGTTCCATCATTAATCTGCTGTGGATTCTAATGCTTCCAGAATTGGGTTTTTACTTTTTTTTTGCGAAGTTCGAGACGCCAGTTTGATCAAACATAACTCCCTTGCCTATTATGACAGCTAAACTAAATGACACAATCATAAACTGAATTTCATTCCTTGTTTGAGCATTTCAATACTTCAGTGTTGTGGTATAGGAGTGGTATTTGGCGTTTCTTTAATGGCCCTTTTATTGCTCCATTTCAGTCCCACATTCTTTGTGATAGGGTGTAATTTTTCCTTAGTTTTGGTGGAATATAATCAAATAATGCTCTTACGATGAAATTTCAAAGTTTAATCTGGTCAAGTGTTTACCTTAAAGCTGATAATTTGAGGGGTATTTTTTAATTTTGGGGAATCTGAGAAATTGCTTGCCGAAGTTCCTTATAACTTTATTTGAATCTGCTGCATTACAGCCATGTATCCAATAACTTTAATTCTGTTAATTGTGCAGTTAGTCTTAGCCGGCACGACTTATCCATATCTGTACATAGCGCAACTACATTTGTTCCACCTCCATCAACAGTTAGATCTGTGTCCATGAGAGATATGGGTACAGAAATGACTCCAATTGCTAGCCAGGAGCCTTCTAGGAATGGAACTCCGGTAAGAGTAACATCACCTACACGAAGTCCCACGTCATCCAGGCCAGCCTCTCCTGGAAGGGCTCAACCTGTTTCAACTTCTTTCCAAACAGAAGATTTTCAGGTTGATACTAACCATGCGGAGTTGTCTGAGAAAGAACTGCAAAAGAAAACTAGAAGAGAAATAATGGCACTTGGAGCGCAGCTTGGGAAGCTGAATATTGCTGCCTGGGCAAGCAAAGAAGAGGATGACAAAGATGCATCTACTTCATTTAAGACTGTTGGGGTGAATCAGATTCCTAAAAGTGTTGTTGAGACCCGTGCAACGGCTTGGGAAGAAGCAGAGAAAGCCAAATATATGGCCAGGTGACCTCCATAGAAACATTTTGGGTTGCTTTATCATTTACCCACACTTCATATCTGTAGAAAAATAATTCGAACTGTGAATAATTATTTTGGGTAATTAAAGCAGGTATAAACGTGAAGAGATCAAAATAGAAGCATGGGAAAATCATCAAAAAGCAAAGACAGAAGCTGAGATGAGAAAAGTCGAGGTACTATATTCTTTTTTGGTACTGAAGTCATTTCCTGTTTGCTTGAAAAACGTGGATTTTTATTTTTTAAATGTTAAAATAGTGACATAATCTAGTGTATCTGTTAGCTGAAATGCTGTATCATTAGATATGATCATTATATCTATGGTGCATTCGACTTACCAGATCTCGATGGATCCATTCTATTCAGCAAATCATTTTATAAAAATCTTCTCTATGCCCTTCAACACTACGAGTCATCTTAAGATACCAGTCACTAGTTACATTTCAGTGAAATAAACATTCATGTAACTGTTTTGTTCTATTCCTTTTTGTCAGTGGTTTTTTACTTCATATTTTTGAAGGAAAGGATCTTAGTCAACGTAGATGTATTTACATCCTTCTCCCTGGAAATGCCTTTTGTGTTTTGGTGTAGTCAGCAAGAAAATAGGGGTCATGAATAAGAAGCTTGTCTTTCATGTTAGTGGTGAACAGTTGCAGATACATTAAGGTGAATGTCATACTTGTTGAAGTTAGCAATGCCCAACTATGAGCGGAACCAAAAGAATTAGTGGGTCATAAATCTGTTTGCCTTTATATGGTTTCTGACTACAAAGATATAGCCGAAAAATAACTTCATTAGCTCATTGGAAGCCTCTAGGATTTCAATGTTATCCATGGTGAGTGACTGCAGAGGTCTCAAGGAGAGTTGTCGTATTCTTGAGAAGTCCAGCAACGCCCTACTATGAAGATAACCTAAAGAACTAGTGATTCATAAGTTTGTTCGCCTCTGGATGGTTTTTGACTAGGTAGATAAATCTAAGTACTAGTTGTGTGGGTTCGTAACATCATATTTACAGTATAATGATAGTTATGTGTGAATATTTATGTTGGGACTTGGAGGTAGTTCTCTGATAATGTTGAGCAGGTTCCCACTTTTGAGAGTTGTCTGGGGTAGTTTTAACTTTTAAGTTTCTCTAGCTTACATTTGGAATTTATTCTACAGTTAACCTTTTTGACATGGATACATGGTTGGTTAGATTTTGTCAAGTATTACAAATCTGTTTCTTTCTAGAGACAATTATTACAAGTGATGCATTTTAAACATAAACTATTCTTTTTGAGATAGTCATCATTTTCTGTTTCATAAGCTTCACCCTAGTATTTTTATATCCTAAACCCAATCTAAACTGTCAGTATCAGCAAGTGAAAAAAGCCATGTTCAAATTTCAACGTGAATGCTTTTATTCAGGTTGAAGTGGAAAGGATGAGAACACAAGCTCATGATAAGCTGATGAACAAGCTGGCAGCAACACGGCACAAGGCAGAAGAGAAGCGAGCAGTGGCAGAAGCCAAGAGAAATCGCCAAGCCGCTAAAACTGAACAACAAGCTGATTACATTCGGAGAACTGGCAGAATCCCATCCACGTTTTCTTTCTGTAGTTGGTGTTCTTTTTGTACATGAGTTTTGAGATTCCTTCTTTTTGAAAATCTTCATTGTAAAGTAACAATGGCCACAAGGTATCATGTGATTTCCAGGTGCCCAATTGCCTTCTCGAGCCTTCAACCTGTCATCCATGGTTCCCTAGCCAGTCAGATATCTAAGATCCACATGGTTCCCTAGCCAGTAGATATCAGAGAGAGTGGATCTTGCTTAAAATTAAAGCATGTAATTCACAATTTGGATGAAATATACTCCCTCCGTCCCTAATTAGATGAGCTATTTGGTTTTTAGATTTGTCCACAAATAGATGAGCTATTTCACTAACCAAGGGGCTATTTCTAAAACTACCCTTTTAATTGATTATTTTTCTATAAGAAATATGTATAATTTGATAGTCATGTTTATATTCGTTGCGTGGGTGTTTTAAAATGCTTTTCAACGGTATAAAGTTTATAAAAAACCGTGGTATAATTTAAGAGATAAATCGTTTCTAAATTTTACTAATTATTGCCCATAAGAGTATAATTGTAAAAAATACTTAAATATACTCCACTTTCCTCCTTGCCTTAAAATTTGTGCAAACTACAAGTAGCTCATCTAATTAGGGACGGAGGGAGTATTACATTAGTTGGCTATTAGATCCACGAGATAACAGTATATACATCGCTATGCCAATTTACCGTGTATGGTTGTATTTCACATTTATGCTTTAATGTGACATTTCTTACTCCAGATAACTGCGTCTGGAATACTAGTGAAAGTTCTTACTGTTACTGATCAGTAACAAATATATTGACCACTGATATCCAAAGTACAGCCCACAAAAGATCCGCAAAATCTTAACCAAATTGGCTGCACCATTCAATCATCAACAAAATCGACAAAATTTGGCCATTCGAGTCTTGACAAAAACTCAGGCTTGGAAGTTTAGATTGGTTCATTGATTCTTGCGGAAGATATTAAATCAATAAAAAAATTTAGAGGGAAAATAAGCTAGAAATCATCAATTTATGGGTGAAATGAGAATCCAATTTTATGGAGGTGGACTTTCAAATGCACTGTTTAACATGTGATCCATGTGCCAGAAAAAAGGAAAAAAACCTAATGAATAAGCAGGAGAACAAAGTTGAAATACTGCTCCATATAAGTCTATTTTTCTTTTTCTATTTCTTTTCTTGATGAAAAAAGAACTTTCAGAACCTTAATTGCATGTCTGGGCAAAAAAAGGGAGCATTTTGTTCGGTAATGAAATAAAGTTTAATACGTTTCTCCAATCCCATACTTTTAGTTAGGTTCTCTTTTGGCTGCTCCATTTCATTCATTCCAACAACACCGTCCCTATTTATTTTTTTTGGTAAGGCTAAGTCCTATGGGCTAGATTGGACTGCTAGATTGGCCAAAAAGTGTTGCAAATCATGAAAAAAAGTGTGGGAAAAAAGTTAACACTCAATCTGGCTACTTCTCTCTCCTAACATTTGCTCGCAGTCGCACTATCGGCGTGATTGAAACGCCGAATAATGCAGCGCTCAAAAAGTGGTCCAAACGCTAAAAGGGTCAGCACGCAAAAAATATTCCAAGGTATCAACGCTTAACCATTCAGCGTTGGATGATGTTTTCCGTATAAAGCGATTTTGGTCTGTAACTACTGCGAATGGTACTGAAAACAAATAAGGACTAAGTACCAATGAGGGAATTTTTTCAACTGTCACTCACAACTTATATGGGAAAACCAAAAAAATATAAAAAAAAAAACACTCAATAAGGACCATTGGATCATTCTATATCTGATACTGTTATAATGAAAAGACTGTAAATACGACACGTGGAATTAATCACTGCACTTCACTGCACTTCTTTAACACTGATTTGTCCTACGTTCTTATCATTAAATTAATCAAGTGAGATTTTCAAGAAGAAAACGTACAACTGTTTTGAACAATGGAGTTTTGTGGCGCTGTTTGGTTCAGCGCCTGGTTTTAGGCGCGTTCTGTTCAAAGACTCAAATATTGTTTCATTCAAATGACTCAACGCTAGATTGGCAATGTCATAGGACTTAGGAGGTTATCCTAGCTGACGTGGATGACCAATCTTGCAGCTAGATATTTATCCCATAGGGGTTAGCCTAAGAGATATGATGATAGCTAAGTAAGTACATTGTATACCGTAAAGTTTTAACACGTCTGCATAAAGTTGGGAAAACTTTTGACTCATCAGGTGAACTCTACCTTGTGTTGCTTCATTTTGATGTCTTGCATGGTCCTAATCTTTGCTCTCGTTGTCAAACTTTGGTGTAAGTAGTGACTTGCCAAGCATTTTACTCCATGCATGATTTTGCTTGTACTGAGGCACTAAGCTTACATGTTGGTTGGAATTGTTCCGGATCAGGAACTTGTAGTCCTGCAGCTGTTATCCGTGGCTGTGGGGTCAAAGGGAGGTTAATTTGACCAATCGATACGGAAAATTGACTGATGGACCATTAAAGGTATTTAACAGGAGGTGCTTAATTTTAGAATCGTAATTAGTATAAAATCTGTAAAATCTTTTGGCTGTGGACTGTGGAGTCAAAGCAAGGTTTGTTTCATCTGTTCCGAGTTCGATCTAACTTTTCTTTAATTCTAATTAATCTTTTCGGTTTTGTGATTTGCTTCTGAAATATTAAAACTTTTTTTGTGCAACTGTTTGATAATGATGATCTTAGGGTGTCTTCCTATACATAAACAATCTTTAAGAGGGAAATCACCGAGAAAATTACTCTGACATGAAACATCATCATTACTGGCAACTTCAACAATTGCTGCTTCAAAAAAACAAAAAAAAAAAGAACTAACAATTGCAGCTGCAACCAGTTACATCACGGTTCATTATTTGATGATCGACAACGAAAGCAATGAGCTATAAGGCTAGCTAGACTGATAGAGTATATATATATACAAAATGCAATATTATGGATATGGCGGCATATTGTGTTTTCTTACAAGAGGGAACAAATCTCCTCCATGGTTGTTTTTTTTTTTTTTATAAGAAGAGAAGATATATTGAAGAATCGAGAATATTACAAATAGTTCTACCAGAGGTAGATTAAGAAAAAAGAATACAACAATAGCACGATTACATAAAGAATGCATCCCAATTGTTAAGAACTGAACTAGAGAAATTCTGATGTACCCTATTGCCAGATGCACTTGCCCATGCAAGAATCAATGACTTCACTTCTATACAAAGGTCAGATTCTGTCTTAAACAAATAATCTTGGGCTATTTTGCGTTTCCTCCCCAAAAAGATTAAAATTAGTGTTTCCTCCTATCGTTAGATATTCCATCCATTGCTCAGTTAGCTGAGTCACCACTTGTGCACGCATGGCATAAATTGTACACGTGTGGCATGAACTTCCCAAAATACCCCTCCTCCTTCGATTAATTAAACCCAAATCCCATAGGACCCATACTCCTCCATTACAAAGAACAACAACCAACTTTAGCAGCAGCGGCAGATTCAAGTCCCTTTCTTGGTTTTTCAATTTCGAATCAAAGCAAAACCCATATATTCTGCAACTCAACATACCCATTTGAATCCCCTTTTCGAACTTTCAAATAGCAATCAATTCCATCATTATTTTCGACTTGATTTGAGGGTTTCTGTTGATTGAAGCACAAAGTGAATTTATGGGGTTTGAGATCTACAGAGAATACGATTTGGTAGTACTACTGATAGAGACAGAAGGGTTGAACAAAAATGGAAGAGAGGAAATGGATTTGATGGATGATTGAGGGGATTAGGGTTCTGTTTCCATTAATTGAAGCTTCTTGTTCGATTTGAGGAATTGGTGGTGGTTGTCGTTGCCGTAGAATTCAGTGACAGATGGAGGAAGATTCAAATCAGTGAATGATAAGCAGAGATTCAAGAAGAATTCGAGAGTTATTACGAATCATAAGAGATGGGTTGTTTAATTTAGGGTTCTTTCTGTTAATTCGAGTCAAAATTCAGTGAAGGAGAAAGAGGTATTGTCTTATTTGTTGGTTGTTTGGAATGATGAACGAAGTGGAATTTCTTCACAAATATGAGATTGAGAAGAAGATAATTCTTTATTATGATAATCATATCAATTCTGGTTACACAGCTCATGAATATATAGAGCTAAAAATATATTGTGATAAAGCAAAGATCCTATATACTAGGAAACAATATTTATCCTTAAATAAGGATATATGTTAACACTCCCCCTCAAGTTGGTGCATAGATATCACACATGCCCAACTTGTCCGAAAAAACAAGTATTTTTGCTTGACACTCCATGTGTGAGAATATCTCGCAAGTTGTTCTTCGATCGAACCTATGGCAGCTCAATAATGTTGTTGTCCAGCTTCTCTTTGATGAAGAACCTGTCAACCTCAACATGTTTAGTACGATCGTGTTTGAACAGATTATGAGCAATATCACGCGCAGCTTTGTTATCACAATAAAGAATAATAGGATCCTTGAGAGGAGCCCCCAAATCCTTAAGGAGAAGCCTTAACCACAAGGTTTCACAAATGCCATCTCGCCATACCTCCGAATTCAGCCTCTCTGCACTTGATCGTGTAACAATATTTTGTTTCTTACTTCTCCAAGTAACTAAGTTACCTCCCACAAAGGTAAAGTAGCCTGCAGTAGAACGTCTGCCATCGATTTCTCCTGCATAATCAGAATCTGTATATGCCACAACCTTTCTATGATCTTCATTTTTAGAGAATAAAATTCCTTTTCCAGGAGCGAGACTTCAAATACCTCAAAATACGTAAACCGCATTCATGTGTTGTTCACTGGATTGTGCATGAATTGGCTAACAACACCGAGTGCATAAGCAAGATCTGGCCTTGTGTGAGATAGATACATCAATCTCCCCACAAGTCTTTGATATCTTCTTTTATCGGTAGGAACTTAATCAAAGTTCAATACACAGATTTACCTTTTCTTCTAAAGGTGTATGGGTAGACATGCTGACATGCCGACATGCCCACTTCTTTTAGCAGATCAAGAACATATTTCCTTTGTGATAAGAAAATTCCTTCACTGGATCGAGAAACTTCAATCCCAAGGAAGTATTTCAATGAACCAAGATCTTTCATTTGAAATTCCTTTGATAAGTATCTTTGCAAAGATTTCCTTTCCTCTCGATCATTTCCTGTTACCACCATATCATCTACATATATGATAAGAGCAAGTAATTTTATCCTTCCTTTTCTTTATGAACAAAGTATGATCGAATTACTCGACGATATCCAAAGTTTCTCATAGATTTGGTGAATCTTCCAAACCAGGCCCTGGGAGATTGTTTTAGTCCATATAATGACTTGTTTAGCTTACATACCTTCTTACCATGAGATCCTGGAACCGAAATACCAGTGGGAGCTCCATGTAAACTTCTTCATTAATTCACCATGCAAGAAGGCATTCTTTACATCAAACTGCTGCAAAGGCCAATCCAAGTTTGCGGCAAGCGATAACAAGACTCGTACGGTGTTGATTTTCGCTCATCGGAGCAAAAGTTTCCGTATAGTCGATACCGTAAGTTTGGCTATAACCTTTAGCAACTAATCTTGCTTTATAACGTTCAATCTCACCATTTGCCTTGTATTTAATGGTGAAAATCCAACGATACCCCACAATTTTTCTTCCTTTTGGACAATCAACATACTCCCAAGTATCATTCTGAAACAGGGGACCTCAATTCTTCTTCTATGGTCTGCTCTCCATTTTGGATCAGCTAATGCTTCCTGCACATTTTAGGAATAAAAACAGTAGATAGTTGATTCACGAATGCCTATTAGCTTTAGACAAACGATGGTGAGAGACATAATGACTCATAGGGTACTTAACCTTACTAGAGATTTCGTGTTCATATCTAGGTTTAGGAATACCTCTATTTATACGTTGTGGAAGTTGTTTCCTTGATTCTTCAAGAACATCCGTAGCGCAGACGATTGGTTTGGTGTTTCATCTTCTTGAGGTAACGTAGACTCGAATCTCTTCTATCATAACCTCATCTTGAATTTCGACAAAGACGATCCAATCATCAGTACTTTCTGTTTCTTCTCTTGAAGAACCTTCATCAAAATTTTCTTGAGGTATATCATCGAATTGACAATAACAGACATCGATTTCCGATATATCTTCATCATAGTTAAGAGTCTGAATTTCCTTATGGTACTCCCCCTGAAGTTCAGACTCACATGAAAAATACATAGTATCTTCATGAAATACAACATCCATAGTAACAAACATTCTTTTGGTTGGAGGATGATAGCAACGATATCCCTTTTTAGTTGTTGCATATCCCACAAATACACACTTCGAGCTCTAGGAGCCAACTTATCACGTTGATTCTTGTGCGAGATGAACATAAGCTACACAACCAAACACATGAGGCGGAAGATTAGGAACAGTTGGAGACACAACTCGCTTCACCAAGAGCTTGATGGGGTGTTTGAAACACAATGGTACTTGGATGGCACTCGATTTATAAGATATCTCTGCAGAAGTAAGTGCCTCTCCCCAATACATCAATGGCATATGTGCTTCTATTAATGAAGCACGGACCACTTCCAATAAGTGACGATTCTTTCTCTCTGCTACTCCATTCTGCTGAGGCGTATTAGAGCAAGTAGTTTGATGAATAACTCCGTGTCCCTCTAAATAATGTTGAAGGTCAGAATCCATATATTCACCACCGTTATCACTACGAAGAACTTGAATCTGTTTGTTGTACTGAGTGCTAATCATCTTATGGAACTTTTGAAACAAGTTGGTAACTTCACTTTTGCTTTTCATGAGACACACCCACGTCATTCTAGTGCAATCATCAATAAAAGTAACAAACCATTTTGAACCACCGAGAGTAGTAGTTTTAGATGGCCCCCAAACATCAGAGTGTATGATCATAAAAGGAACTGGACTCTTATTGAATGATAATGGAAAAGAAGCACGATGGCTTTTTGCAAGTTCACATACTTCACAATGAAAACTAGAAATATCAAGTTTTGTAAACAAACTAGGAAATAATTTTTTTAAATAACCAAACGACGCATGTCCCAATCGTCGATGCCATAACAAAATTTGAGATTTTTGTCTCTCCCCCTCAGAACCATCAGCAAGAAGAGCTTGACGCAGTTTATCCGAACTACTTGACACCAAATCCAGATAATATAGCTTCCCACGCTTAACACCATAACCAATCGTTTGCTTCGTTGTGATGTCCTTAAAAACACAACAAATCGGGCCAAAATATTACCACACAATGTAAAGTATTAGTTATTTGGGAAACCGACAGAGATTACAGTCTAATGTAGGAACTACTAAGACATAATCTAAGTCTAAACTTTCAGTGAGAGATATTGACCCTACACCAGTAATTTGAGCCTGTGAGCCATTTGCAGTAGAGACTGTTTTTTTGTAAGGATGGTTTAAGGGAAGAGACTTGTTTAGAATCGCATGTCATATGGTCTGTAGCACCAGAATCAACTATCCATGAATTATTCGAAACAAGTGAAGAAACATTTAAAAACTTACCATCGTTACCTGTCCTTGCTACTGAAGCAGATATTACCATGGAATCCTTTCCTTTCTTTGTTGAAGCCATTGGAGCACTAGAATTCTTCTTTGTCTCCTTCTTCCTCTCCATATGTTGATCCCACCAATCTGGATATCCAACCAACTCGAAACACATGTCAGTTGTATGTCCAGATTGATTACAATGTGTACACTTAAGTGATGACTTGTCCACCTCAGTCTTTGAGTATCTATGAAAAGACCCCTTTTGATTGTACTGGTTTCGAGTTGCCATAGCAGTAGGTTCAACTTCTTCCGATTCTTTTGTCATCGTTGTACGTCGAATGATTCACGACGAACAAGTGAATAACATGATTCCAATTCAGAATAGGATCCTTTCTCAAGATTTCACCACGGATCCGCTCAAAACTTTCATCTAATCCAAAGAAAGAATATATGCACCCTTAGCGCCCGTATTGATTTTCGATAGGCTTCAACATCATTAGGATTCTCCATAACCACCTTGTCACGATGATCCAACTCTCCAAAGATTTCAGTTAGTTCTCCATAATAAGTTGAGAGAGCTCTGCCATTTTGATTTGCCGAAAACGCTCGTCGGTTTAGAGTAAACACCTGCATCTCATCATCTCCATCATAAAAGGCTTTAGATAATGCATCCCAGATCTCTCTAGCGGTAGGTAACCGAATATATCTCTTCATGATTTCAGGTGACATAGACATCAACAACCATCTCTTGACCTTTTGATTATCTCATGTGCCACTTTTCATATTTTGGATCTTCCTCGGTAGGTTTTCTTGTTCTTCCCATAATAAAAGAAGTTTTTTTCTTTTTCAAAGAATATGCATCTCCATGATTTGTGACCACAAGTCATAGTTTGTTTCATCAAGAACAATCCCAGGCTTGAATGATGTACCTTCAGATTGAACGATAATAGGAGCAGATTTGTTTTCCATCTGCCCTTTTTGTTTAGATTTATTTTGGTATAATTCTGAATCACTACCCATGATTCAAGAACCCTAGCTCATAGATACCATCTTCACAAATATGAGATTGAGAAGAAGATAATTCTTTATTATGATAATCATATCAATTCTGGTTACACAGCTCATGAATATATAGAGCTAAAAATATATTGTGATAAAGCAAAGATCCTATATACTAGGAAACAATATTTATCCTTAAATAAGGATATATGTTAACAGAATTTTGGGTTAGTGGTGATTTGTATTGTGAAATTAGAAATCGAGATGATGAATTGGGTTTTAACAGGAACTGAATTTAGGGTGGGTTTTGACTGAATTTGATGGTGTTGACGTAGCAGCTCGATTCTTTGAGGGTTGCAAATGAAACCGAAATGCGATGCAGGTGATGGCATGCAGTGATTTTTTTGTGGTTCAGTGGTTAAGGAATTGGCCAGAAATGGTACCATTAATGGCAAAAATATAGATTTAAAGGAAGACAGAAAGAGATGATGAATTGTTGATGGGTTGTTTTTGAGATAGGGAGTGAGGTTGTTGCTGTCGGTCGAGAGATGAAATTGAATAAATCAGAGAAGATGGTGGCCGTAATTGGGTGGTTGAGAAAGAACTGGTGGATGTCTACTGATTTCGGAACGGAATTTGGGCATTTTCGATGTGAATCAATCCTGAGTTTACCACAGAGAAATATGGCTTGATTGATGGAGTTGTTAGCTTGGATGATAGATGATGAATAATTTTACTGGGTTTTGAAGATTAGCAGCAATAGGAAGAATGGGAGATGAGATGAGTCGATATTAAATCTCCACCTTTTATTATTTCACTTTATCTATAACTGTCAGATTAAATTGGTATGGGAGGGTATTTAGGGTACTTCTATTTACACGTGTACAATTTATGCCACGCGTGCACAAGTGCCGACTCAGCTAACTGAGCAATGGATGGAATATCTAACGATAGGAAGAAATACTAATTTTAATCTTTTTGGGGAGGAAACGCTAATTAACAATCTTGGAAGGGGAGGAAACACAAAATAGCCCAATAATCTTGTTCAAATATTCGTCTATTTCTCTCTGTTCAAATAGTGTGGATAATTCAATCTCAGTTAGTATGAACATCATTCATTCTAGTGGAAAGCATGATACAATCTCAAGTTGTCATGGGTTTTATAAAGAAATGGAACAACCAAGATGAGCAGCATGAGCTTATTTGCTCTGTACAAGACTTTGTAAAATTGTACACACATGTACATCCACGTAGTTTTCACAGGGAGTGATTTACATGCTGTGCCAAATAAGTACGTATTGATTGGAATTGTAGGGCAGAGATCAACTCGATTTTTCGCCAATGGGGAACGATCGAGATCCAATGCTCCAAATACTCTACAAGGGAATAATTCTGAAACAATTAACATGAAGCTGTATACAACAGGAAAATGCGCATGTTCCTACAGACAAACTATGCTTAAAGAAACCTATGATCTTGAAAGCGACTTGGTCCACTGAATGTTTTGTCTGATACCTTTGAGAAGAAATGACTGTTTTGTGGATACAAGATTGCATGCTTAACCTTAAACTGGAAAAATCATGAAAATATGATTGATTTTCGCGGTGTGGTTTCAAAAAAGAAAATGAAAACATTAGAGGGGCAGAGGGCCCCTACTGATAATACTACCTAATGTCATCGTCCTTATTAACAGACGTAGTTGGGTTTGATTAGTAGAGATCCTTAATGTGCTAACAACACTCTTCTTATGAATGATTGCAGGTGTTTATATTTCTTGATATGCATGCAGCAGCACATATAATGACCTTGCACTGTCATCCACGATGAAGTGGTGAATTATGATGCATGTACCTTTTGTTAGGCTTATAAAAAAATTAATGGCACATGTGTCCCCACTAGGTTCCCTTTCTTGAAGGGATTTTGAGCAATGTACATACATTGACCTAAGAAGTGACCGAATACGAAACATTGCACCATTGAATAGATACATTTTAACTGGTAGTATATAGTGGTGGAACATCACGCATCTTTTCGGAGGTGGATCGCAATATAATTTCTACATAAGCTCCACAACTACATAATGGCGCTAGAAACAGGGATGAGTGAAGATTGATATTGTGATTGGGAAGGATTTGAAGTAGTAGATAAAGAATTTCATATAATTTTCAACAATTCATTAAGATTAAAGAATGGCAAGAAGAAGACATACCTCAAAACAACCAACGACTGTTAGAAGGAGTAGGAGATTTGCTGGAGAAGAAAGAAATGAAATGGGAGAATCTTCAAGAGCAAACACAAGAAATAATGGAGAAAATCGGGTTCAATCGCCAATTCGGCATACACCAATACAAAATAGAACTGAGAATTATGACAGAGTGAGCGTACATACTTGGCGATCAGATTCTGTAGATGAAATAGGGGAAGAGCAGCAATTAGGAGGTAATGAACAAGAGGAGAGAGATCAAGAAATGATTGGAGGAATAATTCATGGAAACGAAGAGATTACAGCGTTAGAGGCATTGAGACAAACAATACGCGAAGAAAGGCGATTAGAAGCAGAAGAACGTGCAAATTTGACAAGGCAAAATCATGAGCTAAGGATGGAAAACATAAGGTTACAGAACAGAAGGTCAAGGAGCACTACAAGATCAAGATCAGTAAGGGAAGAAGTAAGACGAAATATGCCTGTAGAAAATGCTAATGAAGAAATTCAAGAAGAAATACAAAATTCAGATGAGGAACGCCGCAAAAGAAGAGAAGTAAGGGAAGATCATTATATCCAACATGGTGAAACTCTCCAAGATGGGCAAAACGATGGAAATCAGAGAGATAGGCATCGACAGAGGCGAAATAATCAAGATGATGGAGAAAATCAGGAGGAAGGAAGGAGAATATTACATGGGAGAGAAGTACAAAGAAATCACCAAGCAATTCAGGATGAAATTGAAAGGCATTATACTGAACAAGCACATCTAGCTCGCGAGAGGGAAAGACTAAGAGCAGAAATGGAAGAACAAGAATTACAAGAGGCAATTCGCCAAAACAATCATGATAATCGAGAAAGGAGGCGTGAGCGTAATCACAATAATGTTAATATCAATGAAGAATACGATAGAGTACTAAGGAGAACTGAAAGACGGCAAAGAGGAGAAAATGAGAGACATAATGGTGTGCGAATTCATGAAAGGAATGAAAGAGAAGATCGCAGAGAAAGACGAGAAGAAAATGATGATCAAGAGAATCAAAACGGATATGAACGCAGAAGAAGAGAGGCGGAGTTAAAAAGGCCAGTGGAAACTAATTCTAGTGTAAATGAACAAATTTTGAAAGAGCTAGCGGAAATGAGAGGAATGTCAAATAATAAGAAAGAAGGAGGTAGGAGACAATTAGATGAAGCTATAGAAGAAGTGCACAAAACCCCATTCACACGGAAATATAATTAGAAAGAATACCCCCAAAATGCAATTTGCCTACATTAACCAAAGATTTTTGATGGATCAACTTGTGCAATACAACACATCAAAGCTTATTTGAGATGTATGTTACAATGGGAAAATCATGACGTTGTATTGTGCAAATACTTTGCATCAAGTTTAACAGAGAAGCTCGAAATGGTTTGAAGGCACGCGTAAAAATACTATAGCATCCTTCAATCATTTACAAAGCTATATTTTTAGGGCGTACATAAGTAACAATTTCTCGCGACCTGGCATTGAAGATGTATTTGGATTAAAGCAAAGGGTTGGTGAAAGTTTGAAACATTTGACCATGAGGTGGAAGACAATGTGTAGCGACATGGCGGGTCGTGTTGATGAGAGATATCTCATTTTATTATTCATTAATGCTATGTTCGCAACCAATCTGTTATATATTCAAATTTTCAGAATTAAGAACACAATTACAATGACTGAGCTGCGAGAATTACAGGAGGAATATATTGCTCTCGAGGAAAAACAAAACGAGATGGAATCATACCCAGTTGCGAACACAAGTTCGAATGCAGCGAATGCAAGCTTGTTACCTAGGTTGATAAATACAGTGGCGAGCACCTCGCAAGGACAACCAGAGTTGATAATGGGTGATAATCAACAGAAGCTAGTAGCTATGGGGAGTCGTGACCAAGAAGAATACGAGAGAGAAAGAAATTTCTATAACCACGGTGGAAATAACAAAATTCAAAGACTTGACCAGCCGCAAGAAAATTATGGAGGTCAAAGGCAAAATTATCATAGGGGACAAGGAAGCCGCAGGATAGTATGGGAAGAAATCGAAATGCCACCTCTGAATGCTAGCGTGGAGAAAATATGGGAAGCTATAATCTTGATGGAAAATATACCAACACCATGGAACATGGGAAAGGAGCCACCTCCAAGCGAGAGAAGCCATGAATTTTGTTCTTATCACCATTTCCATGGACATACAACAAATGACTGCAGAAATATAAAGAGAATCATTCTCAGGATGATAGATCAGGGAAAATTAAATCATTTTCTAGTAAGGAAAGCTCAACCTCAAGCATTACCACCTCCTCCAGAAATTCCCAGGGCAAACACAACAAAAGAACGTGAAACATTTGTGATAGAAGTTGGGGCAAAAGCAAAAAATTTGTTTTGTAACTCTATTGTACATTCGTACAAGACAATTGAAGATTTCCACGATATTACTCTCAGCAGGATTTTCGCAAGGGATGCCAATGATAAAGAAATAATGAACACCGTGAAGACGTCGCAACTGGAAGAATGGCAGAAGCAGATCATTTCTTTTACCGCGGAAGAAGTACCTGAAGGTGGAGAAATGCATGACAACCCATTGGTGGTGAGATTGGAGATTAACCCAAAACCTAATGATGATGAAGATGATGAATAGGAAAATTCATGGGCAATTAATAGAATTTTAATTGATACCGGGAGTTCTGTGAATATCCTTTTTTATCATACCTACAAAACTATGGGAGGAAAAGATGCAGATTTGATACCTTCAACCTATAAAATTTATGGTTTTAATGGGACTGCAAAAAAACCTAAAGGAGAAGTTCATATGAGAATTCCACTGAAAGGGTTGTCTTCTGAAATTTTATTATGTGTTGTTGATGTGGAATCACCATACAACGCATTAATTGGGCGACCTTGGTTACATGAGATTCTAGGTGTAGCATCGACTTTTCATCAAAGTATCAAGTTCCCTCATCCAACTGGTATTGGCATCATAAAAGGAGATTGGATAGAAGGGAAAAGGTGTTATGAAGTTGACATAGAATCCTGCGAAGAAAGAGTCAGAAGAAGAAAGATTGGAAACACAACATCGTGGAAAAAACAAAAAGTGAAAGATTGATGGTAGATACAATAGAATGGAGAGAAGAAGAAATGCTGCGAAATCAATGTTTGTTGAAGAAAAGGAGTGGCGATAATATCGCAAGAGATGGGAAAATAATAGAAAAATTCAAAGGTATAGAGGCAGAAAGTAGCAAAAATAAGAGGCCTAAAGATTGAATGTGCTTATTGATCGATGAAGTAGAAATTAAAAAAAAAAAAAAATACAAATGGCAAATATGTTGCGAATGGCGAAAATGGAGTTGTGTAAGAGTTGATATGAAGAAGAAGAAAATATATTTTACAAATGGCAAATACGTTGCGAAAGTACAAAAGAGCTTATAATGCAGAAGAATCAACAAAATAGTCAGAAAGAGGCGAACTTACTATGGCGTACACCCTAGTTCGCGAACACAATTTCGCAAGAGGAAAAGTACCTAAAGTGCGTCATAGTAGGCGGTACCTATATTACATATAACAAAGAATTAACAAAATAATCAGAATGGGACGAACCTTCATGGCGTACACCCTAGTTCGCGAATAAAATTTCGTAAGAGGCAAAGTACCTAAAGTGCGTCATGTATGGGGGTATCTGTAACGTGGCTCATGGAAAAGGTTACACCGCCCCTGGAACCTGAGTCATGAAGATTGGGGGTAATAAAACCCATCCAGGAGAGATACCTTGGATTTTCAATCTAAGCTAGTGACTTAGATTGGACGACCGGGGGTCTCTTCTAAGGAGTCAGCATTTGACCAATGCGCCGAGGTACACGGTTGAGCCAAGGGTGCCTGGGGCATTTGAAGTGTCTCGGCCGTTCTTGGAAAGTCTCGGCTTATGCTGCACTCGGCCCGAAGAAAACTCCACTTAGGGTGCAGTCTCGTAACCATAAGCCCTATAGGAAAAAGGGATAAGAGGCTGCGAAAACAACTGGTTGTTGTTAAGACCGGATAGGAGGAGCTATCCTTGTATGACAGAAGTACGCCTCCTTGAAGGGGCAACCAGGGGAAGATAAGGGCGGCACCCTCCATTAGGGAGCTGATAGTGTCAAAAAAGACGCAAATGTCATGAGACTTTATGTTCGCAAGAATATTTAGGCTTGTCATATTTGTGCAACAATCCTGAAGAGGCAAAAATACAAAAGAGTATATAAGACGAGATCAATGGGTCCTTACATGCAAATGTAAGGACGTCCTGCGATTTCGTCGCAAAGACGGCAATGTCATGGGGCTTTACGTTCGCAAGGATATTTAGGCCTGTCATATTGTTGCAAGAAAAATATCCTACAGAGGCAATAATACTAAAGAAATGATAAGACAAGATCAATGGGTCGTTACATGAAAGTGTAAAGGCGTCCTGCGATTTTGTCGCAAAAATGAGAGGTGGCAAAATAAGACCTTTAACTAGGAAGGAAAAATAAGACCACACAAGAGAAATAATAAGGCAAGATCAATGGGTCATTACATGAAAATGTAAGGACGTCCTGCGATCTTGTCGCAATGATAAAGTTCAAATGAGAAAATATCTGCGAAATTATGCTTAATCTCCCATTCGAATACAAATAACGAGAGGCAAGTATGGGAATGAAAAAGAACATGTTATTTGTCTTCATATGACAGATTTACGCATATATTGATTAACCATATTGCAAAAAAAGAATTGCTCTTTATGTGCAGGAAGAAACAAGAAAGATAGAAATTGTATTCAAAGACTCAAGAAATTCGCAAAGAAAAGAATACACCCAAAGTCGGGAGATTGAAAAAATGATTGTACAAATATTACAAAGGAAGAAAAAGGAAAATAAAATTATTTCTCATTTGATCCTTCCTCTTCATTATCTTCATCAGATCCTTCAACTTCTTCATCTTCATTAGATTCCTCTTCTTCTTCACTAGCATCGCTATCAGAAATGTCCAGAGAAGGCATATTTTGGGGGATTTCATCAAGAAGGCAAGGGTACTTAGACTGAGGGATGTTATTGTCCTCGCAGACCATCTCAATAGTTTGATTGCGAAAAAGAATAGCATCATTCTTAAAATTCGCGACAAATGATCTTCACTGGTTCTTGACCTAGAATATTTATCATCCCGAGAAGAAAGATTTTTGGCAAGTTGCTCTTTCTAGATTCAAGTTCTTCAATTCTTTTTCTAACCTTGCTTCAGACTTTCTGCAAACATATAACATTGAATCAAGAACTTGATGACAAGTTTATGCAAACAATTAAATAAAGAAGAATAATTAACAACCTTCTCTCGTCGAAATCATATCTTTAACCAAGGCCGTATGCTCAGCTTGAAGACTAATGTTAACACCTAAATTATTTCTGGCATCATCTAGAACCTTCGCAGCCCAAGCAAATTCATCATCATTGTTTATGAGAATAAGGGAACGGATTTGATTCTCTCTTTCGCTAAGAATAGCATTTTGACGGATGGATTCATCCCGTTCAATTTGAACTTCATGAAGAGTCTTTTGGAATTTTGCTAATGCTTGAGCACCTTGTCTAGCAATGCGATCTTTATCATCTATGAGATCACTAATTTTCTTCCTTAAAATACTAATTTTCTCTTTAGAACTAAGATACAGATTTTTAAGTTGGTTGGCTAAGCTTAAGCTAGATCTATGATCAAGTTCTAAGAGGCGAAATCTGGATTGAAGTTCATTTAGAGGAAGAGATTTAATCTTGTTATTTGAAAAACTATCCAAAGAATTGTTGAGATGAGCAAGAAGAGCATCATCATCCATAGGTTCAGGAAATGAATGAAGAAGAATGGCTTCATCAGAAAGGTTATAAACGTCTGTGAAAATGATAAGTCAGATGAGGGAAGATAACAAGAGAACAAAACAAGGGAAAAGGGAAAAAGTTTCATACCATAAAGTCGTTGGTTGGAGCTCAAGGCTAGAAATCTTATTCTTCCGAGTGGCGAGTCGACTTTCTAATTGCTTAGTCTTCTCGCGAAGAATGGCGACTTCGGTTTCCAATTCTTCATTTCTCTTGCGAAGAGCAAGTAGCTTCAACTCCCAATTCTTCATTTTTCTTGCGAAACTGAAGATTCTTCTTTTCGAGAATACTGCGCCTCTTTTCAATATCTGAGGCAACAGCAAAGGAAGCTCTCCAGGACTACAAAAGAAAACAAAGAAATTAAAAAGATATAATTTAAAATCAAAACTATATATAAATATATATATATATATATATAAGAGGATGAAAACATACCAAGACACTAAGTGAATTTAAGAAGCTTGGAGTCACTGATCTGGAGACCCATGAAGAGAACTATCACTCTCAAGTAAAGGTGAATCGCAAATACTCGCGAGAGCCTTGCATGTACTAGAAAGGCGATCGTCACCCATCCCTTGCATAGAATCAGAAAAGATGCTAGACAGTTGTGCCATAGAAGATCCAGCTAGAGAATTTGAAGAAGGGATATCCACATCATCATATTCCTCATCACCAGAATTTTCTCCTGACTGAGGATTCGAAGGAGAGGGGAGGTGAAGTTTTCACTTCTTCAGAGGCGGAGCAACAGATTTCTCCTTGCGAAGAGGATTTTTGCCTCTACCTTTGGCCTTCGCAGCCTCATGGTTTTCTTCTTCTCCAACAGCTTCAACACCAACCTTCGCACACAAATGAAGATAAGAAACAGAGGCAACAATATTGTTAAAAATATATAAAGTGTTTCTTACTTCATCCATGACGGAGAGAAGAGCATCTAAAGTGCTAGCCTTCCCGGTCCGATTATAGCTCGATCTTAACTTTTCAATCTAAAAAATTTCGCGAGAATCAAAGGATAAGGGAATAAGCAACCAATGAAAGATTACCAAGTACGCGAAGTTGGAAGACATACCTCTTTATTCTTCTCGGGCCAATTAAATACCCAAGGTCGATAAGTAGCGAAATTCGCAGGAAGTACATTCGAGCTTGCGATATAAGGCCCCTTAATCACCAATGGAAAAACACACCATCTATCGTCTTTAGAGTGACGCGGGACGTTGTTTTTACCAGAATGCCAGTCAATGTCTTGCATAAGGAGCTTATCGTCAGCAACATCATCCTTTCTTTTCAGACGGACACCCCAGCGAGTATTATCCTTCCTCATATGAATGAATTCATAATTCTCGTAGAAACTCTCGACTGTGTATCTTTCAGCGAGTATCGCCAATTCCTTAAATTTTGGGTCCCTAACTTCTGTTGGGTAAAGAGACCCATTACCAGCGCCACGATTGGCGAACTCAAGTATTAAGCGAATGCAATCCCCGCTTAGTTGATAGACAGCTCGCGAGAAGTTCGCATGAGCAAGAATTCCATAGAATAACGGAAGGTTAGGGTTATAAAAAGGAATGGGAAGGCCGGCGAGAATTTGACCAAGCGAAATTATGATTTCATGATCATCACAATGATGATCGGTGAACAACTTGCGAAAGAATGGATTTAGGTTCCCGACCAAGGAATGGTGGTTAAAGTAAAACCTTTTCCTTGAAGATCTTTTTGAATTTCTTCAAAAGAAGTTTCGTATTTGCGACCGATTGGAGCCATTTTCAGTATGGGAATGAATGAAGAACTGAAGATCAAAAGAAAGAAGAAGAAGAAGAAGATTTACAGTAGCGGAAACGGAAATTACAGAGGAGAATTGAAGAAAAATTGCAGAGAGAAAGTAAGAGGAGGGTGAGAAAACTATATATAGAGAAGAATTCTCGAGAAGATAAACGCATTTAATGCGAGAAGGGACGTGAACGGTTGAGAAATAACGGTTGAAAGAGACGTGTCAAGAAATGGGTGGAAGAAGAGATACGTGTAATAAATTCTGCGTAATAGTACGGAATCATGCAAATACAGAAAAATATGAAGAAATGAACAGCTGCGGCATTTTGAAAATACTAATTCTCATGACATTCTCTTCTTCACAGAGAAGACATGAGAAGAGGCAAGATGTAGGATCAGAATATCGCAACACCAAGATTCTCGCGAAATCCATAAATGACACACTGCGAAGACATCGCGGGCTGGAAGTAAAAACGACGTAATGGATGACGACAGCCAAAACACGAGAAAGATGTGAAGATGTAGCGAGATCGAGGAGTGTTGCGAGATTTGACATTTGTACATTTGCGATACTTCGCAAGTCATACCCGAAAATAAAGGACAGCTTAGCTATCATCCACTATGTAATGTCCTATATAAATAGCCGAATAGGCTTAAGGAGGGAGAGATCTTTTTCGAGTGTTGAGCAAGTCATTAAGAGAGAGAAAGTTTAGAGTGATTGTAATTCTTTAGCCTATCTCCTTTTCATCTTGTAACATTTTTGGAGTTTGATTAATAAAAATTATAATTGTTCATCTTCAAATGATTTGATTGTGAGGATTCTTGTGAGGGGTGTAGTGTGGGATTTCCTGCAACTACAGGCGCCCCTTAGTAATTGAGGTGCCCCTTATCCTACATTGAGAGTCCGAATAACACGTGTCCTCCGGGGTGCCTTTTAACACTTTTTCGAGCCGAATTTCCAAAAATGTTTATTCCCAAAAAATACCTACACACACATAAAACACCATAATAAGTAAAAAATCGAGTGCCAACAATATATAGTATTGAGATCAAAATTAGACACAAAAATGTGTCTATCACCAACATCTCGCAAATGGTTCGAAATCTCTGCTGGTGCAATCTCTTCATCTAACGAAAGCTTCCAAGCAGGTACAACTGGGTTGGTGGTGGTGTTTTTGATAGGATGAGAAGAAAGTCTGATATCTTCTTGTTCAGTTGAACTAGTAGCCACTGGGTTCGCAGGTTGAACTGGTCGTTGAACCCTAGTCCTTCGTGGCTTTCTTATTCGCGGTGTTGAGATCTCAAAGGTTGGAGTGGCTGCCCTTGAGCTGTGTTGTTGTTCTAACTGAGCAATGGATGCATACTTTCTCATTTTTGGCGGTGGAGGTTGTGCTGCAAATTCTGGGGTGTGAGGAAGTTGGAGGTGCTCTGGTAGCTTAGTCGGTGGTTTTTGGGTTCTCCTTTTGTATGTCCTTAATGGCTTCACAACATGATGTTTATCTTCAGGTCTTGCATTGGTTGTTACAATCACCTCTGGTTTTCCATTAATGTTGTGCACTAAGAAAGTCACCTTAGCATCACGACGCTACAAAACATTAAAAAGAACTTGAGTGTAATATGGGGTAAAAAAAACATGCATTATGTTAATTCCTGGACCCGACACCGGTGTTTTGGTTTTCCCAGAAGATCCGGACTTTGGACCCGACACTGGTCCCGAATAGTAGATGGATCTGGATTGCTGACCCTATCCGTGAAGGTTTGCTGAGTCCGAATGATGATCCGATGAGTTGGCCCCATGGGCTGGTCCTACCTGTTGGGCCTTTCCTTTAGGAGTGGGTCTTTGTGGTGATGTCTTACCCAAGTGATCTTTCACATGTGTGACGAACCTACCCTTGGCCCTATCTGATTGTGCTGATATTTTTCGGGTGGTCCCCTCAGTTCAGAGTTTGTTCCTTCTTTTGTGCTGCCTCCAGGTGTATGGATAGCTGGTTTTGCATGTGCAAGTTCTTTTATGTTTTGCTTTTGCGGCTCTGGTGGCTGGTTGGTAGCAGGTGTTTTTACAGACGATGTCGGAGGCGTGACCGAGTTCCATGCTAATCCCCGCCTAGTCATCTCGTCCGAGAGATGAGTTGGAAATGGTTGTGACCTGGTTGGCTCGGAAACCCTATAACACCATTCTGAACTTGATGTTCTTGCCGTAGAGGTGCTTTACCCTTCCCGTGTTCCGCCATGAGAGGGTGTTGATGAATATGTTCCTCTTGTGGTTCCTTATTGAGTTCTTGTTCTTGATGTCCAAGGTTATGGTTTGTGTTAGTCCGAGATGATTCACCCACACATCTAGTTGGTAGCTGGTTGTCCTGCATGAACCCTGCGCTCATAGGTTTTGTGTATGCTGCTCTCATTTTTGCATTAAGCTTACCGTAAGGAAAATCAGGAAACTTGTTGTTTTTCAACGCTTGTTCCAACCCCATGAAGTTGGTGCAGTCTTTGAAAGCATGTCCTGGGAAACCACGGATAAAACACAGTAAAGGAATGTTTTCATACGCGAATTGAACCCATACACCTTTGCCAATACTCAGCATCAATCGATTTCTCATCATCAATAAAGCGAGGAAGATTGAGGACTTGGAGCCAAAAAGGAGCAAACTTAAAGCAGTCAACAGGGTGTTTTGAGAATAAGTTCCAGTCCTCAAATAGCACCACCTGGTTCCCCGTGGTCCAAGGTTGGTTTTCAAGGATGAAATCTTTGTCTCGCCGGTACTCAAAAGACATTTGGAAAATATACAGTACTGAGCATGCCTCCATATGGCAGAAACGGAGTGGAAAAAACAGAAGAGCCTTTGTCGAACTCATATCACTTGGTTGAAGAGAGTTGATACCAAACAGATTTGTTGTTCCTTTACTGTTTGGAATACGAAACAAAGGAATTGTTCCAAGTACGTGACTTATTCATAAGTTGGAGGCGTGAGAATACAGACGGAACTAGGTGAACTATAGGTTTAGTTGCTTGGTCTATACGAAGTTGGTTTAATTTTGTGTTGCGGCTTAATCCTGAGAGTATTCAATTCTGGACAAGTTCCCGGGGTTTTTTTTGCATTTGCGGTTTCCTCGTTAACAAAATATTTCTGTGTCATTTACTTTTATTTTCCGCATTATAATTGTTTTACTATAATTATAGTAAATTACACAAACGTTAATTCCAATTTACTTGATAAGCAATCCTATTGTGTTTGGTTAAGTCCGAACCTTTTTATCAAGTAAACATACTTCGTGGTTGTATTGTCTCGATCTCGTATCCATAGAAGATCACACGAAGTGTGAACCGATTAGTTGCATTATCTCGACTCAGTCCATAGACAATCACTTTTGGAGAAAGGACTTATAGGTAGGAAAAGTTTTAGCTTGAGGTATATTTGGGTACCCTCGCCTTTTCAGTTAGCCACATAAACACTTTTGGTTTAGCCATATTCATCCAACACTTTTAGATCAAACATGATAACCAATCAATCATGATAGATAATCAAATAAATCTAAATGTGCTTTAAGACAGTTGTTCAAATGTTCACTATCTCATAGAAATATTCATGAAAAATTTGAAGCATATTCGGTTTGGTTTTTAGTTGTACAAAAACTTATACAAAAACCAATTCATGAACATAATGCCACGGTTTGCAAAACAAGTTCGCATACCTTAATTCATTAAATTTCTAGGGGCTTTAGTTCGCAAACGAACCTGAGTTCATGAGTATGAGTTGTCATACTTACCGATTTTAGAACCTAACCACTGTGTTCGCAAAATGAGTACGCGAACCACAGTTCCGGACTTGCCTAGTCTTGCCGTTCGCAAACCACAGTTCCTGACTTTTTACATTTACACTCGTTCGCAAACGCATTTCGCAAACAAGAGTTCCGGAGCTGAACTAGTACTTCACTGTTCGCATACAATGTACGCATACTATGCTATGTCCAGACATAGGTAATCATTATAAACTCTCATTCAATCATTGAAACATCCTTAGAAGACAACAATAGTAATCTTACACATACCACTAGGTTCAAGTAATTTTCAAGTGATTAATCGTTCAATACGAAACTTCCCAAGTTAACATCAAATGATTGTCTCACACAAATCATGTAAGATGTTCAAGGTAATTTTCATATGATCATCTTGACACAATATTTAGTTTCCAACAAATAAATTGTCTACAACTAACCTCGTCAAGTATATGATGAAGTTAAGCTAAATCTTTACACTTGTATTTCTAGAAATAAATAAACGAGATAAACTCGGCTAGAAATTTCAAATGTATATAACACAAATTCTGTACAGCTATACGACTTAGTCTCATTAGAAGATATAATAGAATATACTTCTGAGTGATAGATATGTTATAGTCTCCACATACCTTTTGTTGATGAAGTTCCTCCAAGCTCTTCAATAGATCTTCTTCTTCAATTGGTGAACGTCGTGAAGTCTAATGCTCAACTACACACTTCTATCCTAATCCGAGACGTAGCTATAAGTAGACTAGAAATCAAGTATATAGTTTTGATCAACTTAACTTGACCAACAAGCTTGAGATAGCAACACTTGCGAGTTCGACCGAGCAGTGCTGTAACAATTTCCTCCCTACTATTGCATATCTTGCAAACAAGATCAATGTAGTGGAGGATGCTAGCAGTTTTAACATTTGTGGGGAGAATTCCATGGGCACATTTCCATAAAAAAAATTGGATCACTAGAGCAATAGCCATGCTCCACAAGGCCTTCCAGTTGCTAGTCTGGACATCATTACTAAAAATATTATCCATCTTTGCTCTGTAAAGAGACTTGACTGTGAAATCTCCAGATTCATTGTGATTCTATAATATATTATCCTCTTTCCCTATTTGGGGAATAATTTTAAGAATTTCCTGAGCAGTAACATAGTTGAACCAAGTATTAATCAGATGGGCATTCCATTCACCATTTAGTAAGAGGAGATTCTCAACCCTAATGAGATCAGAAGGAAAATTAGAAGCTTTAGCAACTTTAGAAGGAATGGTAGGAATCAATATGTCCTCCCGTATTTTGATTTTCTTTCCATTTCCAATTCTCTAAGAGTTATGTTCTTGTATGTTGTTTATGCCTTCCAGAATGTCTTTCCATATCCAAGAATCTCCATATTTAGGTTTTGTATCGATGTTGAAAATATTTTTTCCAATAAGATATTTAGCATTTGTTAGTTGGTACCATATAAATTCTTTGTCTTTCTCCAGTTTCCAACCAATTTTAGTGATCATTGAACTTGTTAGAGCATAGCTCGGTTGAACCCACCAAGCATTGGTATGTCAAGTTTGGTTGTCATATTTTAGTGAATCAAAACTCATTTAAAGAGTCGCTTGATTATGTACTATATTCAACTTCGTATAGGTTAGCTTGAAAGTATTAGGATATGAGACATTACAAGTATTGCGAAGACTTGAAGAAGTGAAGAAGTAAGAAGCTACAACGACAACATCATCCTTCCACTTGAGGTTAGTGATATTTGACTTGAATTGTTTCATTCCCTAACGTATCTTTCAAGTCGTGCATATTGAAAACAAAACTGCGAAGCATGAATACTCTAGATATACATAGTATTAAGGAATACAATACGAGGTTTATTGCTTAACCATTAAGCTTTGTAGATAAGACATCGGCATAATCGTTTTAATGCTATTGTGATTATGTATGGGTATGAGGTGAGGATTTCATCATAGGAAACAATATTTTACATGTGTTTTAAAGAAGTAAATTCATGAACTTGTTTTGTGAATCGAAAAGGAAATCGCCAGGCGTTATTGGTATTGTTATTCATTGCATATCTTGTGAACAACCAATATGTGTGATTAGTATAACTGCTCATGACTTGTTTTTGTTCTTGGTAAAACTATTCACAAGGGCCTGACTTATGTATTGGTATGCTTTTATTAGTGAAACCGATCTTAAGTAATCACCTGAGATGGTATGATCGAGTTTGTGATTTTGTGTAAGACCGACTCTGGGTAAATGGGAACTGATCCTAGTAACAGGTGCAACATATCACAGAGGGGAATCGATCCTTGTATGAGGTGCAACATGTTTTAGCAGAAAGGGGAACTGATCCTATGAACATGTGCAACACGTTTTTAGGCAAAGGGGAACCGATCCTATGGACATGTGCAACACATTCAAGTTAGATACCATATATATGTGGGGAACCAATCCTAGTACCTAGTCAACCGAATTTTGGGAAGCTAGTGTGACTATGCACAGTACTCACATGGAGGTATAACCGAAACTTATTTTGGTAGAACCGTTAAACCCATGTTTGGTGATTGAGTGTTCATGATCAATCACATAGTTCTTGAAAGTCAGATGAACAAATTCTAAACTTGTTTGGAAGTGTGGCAAATCGGTTTCAAGGTTGTAAGTATGAAAGAGGACTTACAGAGTAAGGATGTCGACATACTTTGAACATGTGCAGTAACGCTTATCTTTAATTGTTCAAAGTTATTCCTTAATAGCTAAAGAAAGAAAATCCCAGGATCGAAACATAAATAAGTTAAGAATCTTTTATTTAAGGTTTTTAATTTTATTTTAGGAAAACGAGAATTAGTAATGTGCATTTACTAGTTGAAGATTTTCCAAAGAGATTTTCGGTCATTATTTTGGACAGAGCATTTCCAGGAATTATGGAAATCGAATTTGGAATATGTTGCATATCTTGAGAATATTTTCGGTTTTGGAAATTCCTTGGTGTCCAAACTTCCTTGTCTATAAATACTTGAAGTTTGCATTTCTAGCAAACTAATCCTTCATGACAGCAAACTTCCTCGGTTGTGTTATTACTGGTGAAGCCGCCTATTCGGAGAGGAGAGTAACCTAATTAGGCAAAATCTCTTGCGGCCGCTCAGTTTAAAGTCTTCTTTGGGATTGAGAAGCTCTATTAGTACCGTTGGTGGGAAACTAGATAATTGCGGTTTATCTTGTGTTTTCGATTGATTTGATTGACTAACGGTAGTTGAACTTTGATTGCACCTACAGTAGAACCCCTATAAATTAATCCGCCATAAATTAATAATCACGATACATTAATAAATTTTGGGGGTCCCGAATTGGGACCAACGTGCTAAATTAATAATTCGCTAAATTTATAAAATAATAAAAAAAAATATCTTCCTATAGGTCCCTTCGAGTATATAAATTAATAACTCCCCAGTTTATGTAAATTTAGTTTTACATTTATGCTAGTTTGGTAAAAAATGATTCAATTATGACTAGTTTTTCTTAAAATTGATGTCACATTTGAGGTTCATCTTGTATTTTTCTTAACATTGGAAGAGTTTTTGGTGTTGTCGTTTCTTGATGCAATGAAAACATATTCAATATCTTTGCAGCTTTGATAGCTTCTTTATGGAAAGGTGGCTCTGTAACTATACTTTCATCTTCGACTTCCACATCATCACTTATGTCATTTCCCATGTGTTGATGGTGGATTTTCGTTTAAGGTTAAATTTGTAAAAACCAGAAAAATTATGCGCTGACATCTTGTAAAAGATAAAGCCATTTATAAGTGTTGGATACTCCCTCACTTAATTCACCAAGAATGGAGCATGTAGCAACAATCCCATTCTGTGAATACATGAAATTCCTCCAGGTTGGAGCATGTGGCAACAATCCCTTCCTGTGAATTTCATATCGCCTTGTATTTCCAAAGACTCATTATCGGTGTGGCATGACGACCGAGTGTTACTCTTACAGAGTAACACGAACCTCCAAGCACTATAATGAAACCATGTACGAAATACCCGTACAGCCGACTCTCGGTGTGTTATACTAGCCCGATTGAGCCCCTCTCGGTGTGTTATACTAGCCCGATTGAGCATCCTGACCGACCGTATCAGTCCGGATATGATCTCGATCGCAGATCATCCAACTCCATAAGCATGATTGGATGACCCCAGATCAATTCCATCACCCCCAAGCAGGTATGGAATACCCACGGCCGACCCCGCATGGTCGGACATTGGCCTAGCTTGCTAAGAAACCGTTCATACCAAGCATTATGGACGGAAAACCCTAAATTAGGGTTTGCGGCATATTACATGTGTCGCAAAAATGGTCTCAACCATCCATCTTCGCAGGTATAGATGGAGGGTGTAGATGTAGACTTAAAGGGCCCAGAGCATGTCAACACGATCACCGTGGGACCGCCTACACACTTGACCAATCGGTAAAAACCAACAATGTTTGGCCGTGACAAAATCGTCACCCAAACAAGAGACGGCGCACGGCTTTGAAAGCCAAAATTAGGGTTTCAAGCCATCACGCGCGTCCATCTTCTCCTAAGACGAATGGAGGGTCACAGATTAGATTAAGCAAGGGCCGGTCATACCAAAGATGACCACCGTGGGCCCATCTACCTCCTCATGTGTTCGGCCAAGGCATATCATGCCTGGTCAATCCAAAACGTGTGTCCAAACTAGCATGGCCACGCCTCCCAAACCACAAACTGATCTCGACCGCTCAAATTCACCGGATGATTTGAGTGGCTTAGATCACGTTTTCACGGGATATTCAGGTATATGCATGAACACCAGCCTGCCATCTTCACATCAAACCCATCGGCCAAGACCGACCAAATTAGATCGTCTTGGAACGTGCGCCGAAAAAAGCATGATGCGCGGCCTTTTGCGGCATCAATTTCCTATTGCAAAATTGATCTCAACCACTCCTCTTTGCCGGTCAAATTGAGTGGCCTAGATCGCACCTTCATGGGACAGTGAGACATGGACGTGTACACCGGCATGCTATCTACATGCACGCCCGGTCGGTTCTCTCCAAATCCCTTTCCATGCTCGGTTTCGACCAAGTCAAGAGTGATGCTTGCGCACCTCTTCAAAAACCCTAATATTCATTAACGGTCGCAGATGAGTGTCTCAAAGATCATCTCATCCGTCCAACTTCACCAGCTTGGTTATACAACCCTGGTCGGAGTTATTTGGTCGGTGAGGCGTTATTACCTATCACTTTACCACACCATAATGCAAAGACTCGCATAAAATACACACGATGCTTCACAAGTATCGACTTCCCGAATAACACAATTATTCAATTCAAAGATTACATGCTATCTTTCGTGGATCCACGATCCACACATTCCGTTTATCAATCATGTCACAAACTCGGGGATACATACCGGGGTATTGGTCTGGCGGTTTACAGCGGCGTGCGGCGTGCAACGCGCCATCACAAGAACGTGTCGAAAGTCATGGACGGTTAGAGATGAACAGGAGAAGTGGGCAAGACTGGTCGTGTGGCACCGACGCATAACTCCACTATTCCATCACTCCACTTCCTCCACTTCCCACGAGAGACGTGAATAAGGCTCAATGACTTGTATAAATAGGTTCTCCGCCCTATTTCAAACAAAAACACAAGTCCGCATTTGAGACAGAAAACCAAGTGTTAATACAAAACGTATTCCAACACCCGAGCTTGCTTGCATCAATCACAAGACTGCTCACCTTTCTCACAAGTCATAAGCAAGCCAACACCTTCACAATCTCAACACCTTCTTCGCTTCCTCCCTAAGATCAACCCCATGTCCTTCACTTTGTGACCGAAACAAGTCCGGAACGGCCATTTCTTGGTTTAGGCCGGACTTGCACGATTGATCTCTCGAATCTACAAGCACTCACCGCGCAGTGTATTTGTTTAAGGTTTAAATTCATTCCTCATCCACACCCCAAATTACCAAATTCTGCAGGAGTAGTTTTCACCCATAAACACCATGACGCTCTCAATTATTTCTTCGCCAGTCAAAAAATCTGAAATAATATCCTTTTGAGGGCAGTTTAAAAGAAATTCAACATCCATTCCAATGTGATGATTCAATCTATTGATTAAATTTTGCAATTCTCTAGTTCTTTCATTATCTAACGCTTTACTTGGATTCTTTGGTGCGATGTCATACATTGGACGAATCTTACAATAAAGAAAACAATTTGTAATAAAATGAGGTGTATTGGTTCATTTTGTGGATTATTTTTTTTAGAATTGAACAATATTTTGATAGATTAATAAGTTATCAATTAATATGTAATTTAATAATTATTAATTTATGCAATTATTTAATATCGCGATAAATTGATAAATTTTGCTGGTCCCGACGCTATTATTTTATAGGGTTATACTGTAGTTTGTTTATGCTTGAGAATCTTCTATTCTGATATAAGATTCACTCAAACTAGATCGAAATTTCGACAGGGATCTTTAGACTGTTTGTAGATCTAAAGACGTCTTGTGATAATCCATTGTTAACAGACTCCGTTCTGTGCGTGATTGATCACAAGAGATTCAAGTTGTTGTGTGCAGGCGTTTATTGAAGATCTAAGAAGATTTGAAGACAAAGAAGATATTGAAGATTTCTGATTTGGGGTTCATAATCTTTGGTGTGCACAATACTTGTTTCGGTATAGAGGATACAACTATAATCGGTTTATCCTTGTGGTAGATTGGATTGATTAGTTGTGTAGATCGGCATCAATACAATTCTTTGTGATTAAAAGTATTGATTGCAAAATCTTAACAATTACCTTTGGTAGTTGAGAATAAGATAGATCTAAGAACCTGACGAAGGAGTTTATTAAGATAAACAGAAGAGCCTTTGTCGAACTCACATCACTTGGTTGAAGAGAGTTGCTACCAAACAGATTTGTTGTTCCTTTACTGTTTGGAATACGAACCAAAGGAATTATTCCAAGTACGTGACTTATTCATAAGTTGGAGGCGTGGGAATACAGATTTTAACTCGGGTGAACTATAGGTTTAGTTGCTTGGTCTCAACTATACGAAGTTGGTTTAATTTTGTGTAGCGGTTTAATCCTGAGAGTATTCAATTGTGGACAAGGTCCCAGGGTTTTTCTACATTTGCTGTAGGATCAGAATATCGCGACATCAATGTTTCGCGAGATTAATAAATGACGACATTGCGAGGGAGTCGCAGGGAAGTAAAATAAATGACGCAATGAATGACGACAGCCAAAACATGAGAAAGATATGAAGATTCAGCGAAATTTAGGAGTGTCGCGAGAATTGATACATGTACACTTGCGATATTTCACAAGACATTCCCGAAAATAAAGGACAGCTTAGCCATCATCCACTCGTGTACTACCCTATATAAAGGGTTGAGTAAATCTGTTGTAGGGGGTTCTTTTTGAATTGTTAAGCAAGTCTTTAGGAGAGAGAAAGTCTGAAGAGTGATTGTAATTCTATTATGCATTTCTATTTCATATTGTAAAGATTCAAGTATTCAATCAATAGAAATCATAATCATTCATCTTAAAATGACTTAATTGTGTAAATTCTGGTGAGGGGTGTAGTGTAGGATATCCTGCAACTACATATTGGCGCTAGAAACAGGGATTGAGTAGAGATCAACCTTGTGAATTGAAAGAATCAGGAGTAACAAGAAAGAAATTTCATATAATTTTCAACAAATTACTGAAATTGAGAAATGGCTAGAAGAAGGAATGCGTCAGAACAACCAACAATTGTAAGAAGAAGCGGGAGATTAGCTGGAGAAAGGAGAAATGAAGCAGGTGAACCATCAAGAATAAACACAAGAGATAGAGAAGAAGGTCAAATTCAACCATCAATTCAACCGGCACCGAATAGAGTAATAGATTATGATAGGGTGAGTGTGCATACATGGAGATCAGATTCTATAGAAGAAAGAGAAGAAGTGCAACAATTGATAGATAATGGACAAGAGGAGAGAAATCGAGAAGAGATAGGGGAAACAATTCATAGAAATGAAAAAGTCGCAGCATTAGAAGCATTGAGACAAACAATACATGAAGAAAGACGGTTAGAAGCGGAAGAACGTGCAAATTTAACAAGGCAAAACCATGAGTTAAGAATGGAAAATATGAGGTTGCAGAATAGGAGATCGAGAAGTAATACCAGGTCAAGATCAAGATCGGTTAGAGATGATATGAGGAGAACATTACCTGTAGAAAATGTTAATGAAGAAAATCTAGAAAGAGAGCCAAATCTCGGTGAAGGATGCTGCGAAAGAAGGGAAATGGTGTGTATTCCACGTCCTGAAATTTTACAGAATGGCCAAAATGACGGAAATCAAGAAAATAGGCAGCAGAATAGTCCATTTGGTGAAGAAAATCAGGAAGAAGGAAGAAGAATATTGCATGGGAGAGAAACACGGAGGAAACAAAAGGAGATTGAAGATGACATCGAAAAGCATTATATTGAACAAGCGCGTCTAGCTTGCGAAAGGGAAAGATTAAGAGTAGAAATGGAAGAACGGGAATTGGAGGAAGCAATTCGGCAGAACAATCATGACAATCGAGAAAGAAGGCGCGAGCAAAATCGCAACAATGGAAATATCAATGAAGAATATGAAAGAATACAAAGAAGAACTGATAGACAACCAAGAAGAGAAAATGATAGATATAATGGTGTGCGAATTCGTGAACGAGATGAAGGAGAAAGTCGCAGAGAACGAAGAGAAGAAAATGCTGAATAAGAAAATCAAAGCAGACATGAATGCAGAAGGAGAGAGGCAGAGCTAAAAAGACCAATAAATTCGAACCCTGATGTAAATGAACAAATCTTGAGAGAGTTGGCAGAGATGAGAGGAATGTTGAACAATGGAAGGGGAGGAGGAAGAAGACAATTGGATGAGGCCATCGAAGAAGCTGCGAAAACCCCCTTTACACTAGAGGTGCAGTTAGGAGGAATACCCCAAAGTGCAATTTACCCGCATTAACCAGCATTTTTGATGGAACAACTTGCGCAATACAACACATCAAAGCGTATGTGAGATGTATGCTACAGATGGGAAAATCATGACGCCATATTGTGCAAATATTTCGCATCAAGTTTAACAGAGAAGCACCAAATGGTTTGAAGGTTTACCAAGAAACACAATCACGTCATTCAATCATTTACAAGCTATATTCTTAGGGGCATATATAAGTAACAACTCCTCGCGACGGGAATTGAAGATGTATTTGGGCTGAAACAAAGAGTTGGCGAAAGTTTGAGACACTTAACCGTGAGGTGGAAGACAATGTGTAGCGAAATGGTCAAGGCGAGTAGATGAAAGATATCTTATTCTATCATTCATAAACACTATGTTCGCAACCAATTTGTTATATATTCAAATTTTTAGAGTCAAGAATACAATTACAATGACTGAGTTGCGAGAACTTCAGGAAGAATATATTGCTCTAGAGGAAAGGCAAAATGAGATGGAATCATACCCAATTGCGAATACAAATTCAAATGTTGCGAATGCAAGCTTATTACCCAAGTTGATAAACACAGTAGCGAGCACTTCGCAAGGGCAACAAGAAAAGATAATAGATGATGGACAGCCAAAGATAGTAGCTATGGGAAGCCGTGATCAGGAAGAATTTGAAAGAGAAAGGAACTACTACAACCGTGGCGGCAATAACAAAATTCAAAGACTTGATCATCCGCAAGAAACTTATGGAGGTCGAAGGCGAATTATCATGGAGGACAAAGTCACGAGTAGTATGGGAGGAAATCAAAATGCCACCACTAAATACTAGTGTGGAAAAAATATGGGAAGCTATACTTTTGATGGAAAACATACCTGCACCATGGAACATGGGGAATGAGCCACCACCAAGTGATAGAAGTCACGAGTTCTGTTCTTACCACCGCTTTCATGGACACCTAACAAATGACTGCAGAAATATAAAAAGAATTATCCTCAGAATGATTGACTAAGGAAAGCTGAGCCATTTTCTAAAAAGTGAAGAGAAGGTTCAACCGTTACCACCACCGCCTAAATGCACGAACAAACTCAAAGAAAGGGGAAAGAAACATTCGTAATAGAAGTTGGAACGAAAGCAAAAAATTTGTTTTGCAACTCCATTGTACATTCATACCGAACAATTGAAGATTTTCATGATAATGTTCTCAGTAGGGTTTTCGCGAGGAATGCTGATAATAAAGAAGTGATGAACATCGCGAAGACATCGCAGTTAAAAGAATGGCAAATGCAGATTATTTCTTTCACTGCAGAAGAGATTCCTGAAGGCAGAGAGACGCATGATAGCCCATTGGTTGTAAAATTGGAAATTAATTCAAAACCTGTAGATGGTGAAGACGATGAAGCATAGAATTCCTGGGCGATCAATAGAATCTTAATTGATACGGGGAGCTCAGTAAACATTCTTTTTTACCATACTTACAAGACTATGGGTGGGAAGGATGAAGAGTTGATACCTTCGACGTATAAAATATACGGTTTCAATGGCACAACGAATAAGCCTAAAGGAGAAGTTCATATGAGAATACCCTTGCAAGGATTATCAACTGAAATTTTATTCTGTGTAGTCGATGTGGAGTCCCCTTAGAATGCATTGATCGGAAGGCCATGGTTGCACGAAATTCTGGGCGTAGCATCGACTTATCATCAGTGTATAAAATTTCCTCATCCTAGCAGTGTTGGAGTTATAAAGGGAGACTGGATGGAAGGGCAAAAATGCTATGAGATTGATGTGGAGAGTTGCGAGGAAAGAGCTGCAAAAAGAAAGGGTTGGAAGCAAAATATAAAAGATGAACAAAGAAGAGAAAGGTTGATGGTGGATACCATAGATACAAGAGATGAAGATACATTGCGAAGCAAGTGCATGAAAACAGTTGAAAATTATGATGGAAAGGAATCATTAAGAGATTTGAATGGTGCAGAGGCAGAGAGCAGCAGGAGCAAAAAGTGTAAGAAATGAATAATCATTATTATCGAAAGCAATGACAAAGGCATATTAAGGGTAAGAGGAAGAAATAATAATTGAAGAGGAAATACGCGAGAATCTCGCCATCAAGAATGTATGAAAATTTGATTGAAGAATTGAAAAACAAAAGTGAATAAACAATGCAAGATTGTGCGATAGCTTCGCAAACAAAATAACAAGAGAAAACCAAAAATGAATGATTGAATGAATTAACAAAAATGAAAGAGTGAGTGAATGGGACGAACCTTTATGGCGTACACCCTAGTTCGCGAATGATATTTCGCAAGAGGCAAATGTAAGACCTAAAGTGCGTCATATAAGGGGGTATCTCTTGACATGGCTCGGGAAAAGGTTACACCGCTCCCGGAACCCGAGTCATGGAGATTTGGGGCCCATGAAAGCCTATCCGGGGGAGATACCTTGGATTTCCAACTATATATATAAGGTTATACCCTGGTTGGATGCCCGAGGGTCTCTTCCAAGGATTCAGTGTATGCTCAAGGCGCCGAGGTACACGGTTGAGCCAAGAGTGCCTGGGGCATTTGAAGTGTCTCGGCCATTCTTGGCAAGTCTTGGCATATGTTGCACTCGGCCCAAAGAAAACTCCACTTAGGGTGCAGTCTCGTAACCATAAACCCTATAGGTATAAGGGATAAGAGGCTGCGAAAACAACTGGTTGTTGTTAAGACCGGATGGGAGGAGCTAGTCTTGTATGGCCGATGTACGCCTTCTTGAAGGGGCAACCAGGGAGATGATAAGGGCGGCACCCTCCACTAGGGAGCTTATAAGTGTCACAAGACGGCAATGTCATGGGGCTTTATGTTCGCAAGAACATTTAGGCCTGTCATATTGTCGCAAATGAAATATCCTGCAGAGGCAAAAATACTAAAGAAATTATAAGACAAGATCAATGGGTCATTACATGAAAATGTAAGGACGTCATGCGATCTTGTCGCAAGACGTCAATGTCATGGGATTTTACATTCGCAAGAATATTTAGACCTGTCATATTGATGCAAAATGAGGGGTGGCAAAATAAGACCTTTAACTAGGAAGGCAAAATAAGACCACACAAAAACAATGATAAGACAAGATCAATGGGTCATTACATGAAAATGTAAAGACGTCCTGCGATTTTGTCGCAATGATGAATTTCAACATAAATGATGATAAAATAACACAAGAAATCGAGTAAGCAAACAAGCTTGCGAATACGATTATACTTCTCCATTTATTTGTGAAGAATCAAAGAACAACAGCTTTAAATTAAGAAGTATCATTACTTAAAGATTATCGACTTGATTTATCTCATGTGAAAATAAATAACAGAGGCAAGTATGGGAATGATTAGAATAAAAATTTGTTATTTATTTTCATATGATAAATTTACAATAAGAGATTACAAAATGGAAGGTTAGAAGGATAAATATACAAGTATCATAAGAAGAGAAAGGAAAATGGAACAATCTAGCAACTTATTCTTCTTTATTAGATTCTTTATCAGATTCTTCTTCTTCGCTTACATCACTGTCAGAGACATCTGAGCAAGGCATATTATCAGGAATTTCTTCGAGAAGACAAGGATATGAAGAAAGAGGAATGTTGTGATCATTGCAAATTTGTTCAATAGTTTGGTTGCGAAAACGAACAACATCATTATTGAAATTCGCCACAGTAGTTTGTAATTGCTTCTTCATCTTAGAATATTTGTCATTGCGAAGAGAGAAGTCTTTGGCAAGTTGCGCTTTCTCGATTCAAGTTCCTTGATTCTAGTTTGAAATCTCCTCTCGGTTCTCGCGAACAAATGACATTGAGTTAGCGACTTAATAACGATTTCAGTAAAAAAGAAGTGGAAAAATAATGAAGAATAGTAAAACAACCTTCTCTCGTCGAAATCATATCTTTAACCAAGGCATTATGCTCGGATGAAGACCGACGTTAACACCTAAGTTATTTCTGGCATTATCTAGAACCTTCGCAGCCCAAGCGAACTCATCATCATTATTTATGACAAGAAGTGAACGAATTTGATTTTCTCGCTCATTAAGTATGGCATTTTGGCGAAGGGATTCATCTCGTTCAATTTGGACTTCAAGAATAGTTTTTTGGAATTTTGCTAATGCTTGTGCACCTTGATTAGCAATGCGATCCTTATCATCTATGAGGCTGCTAATCTTTTTCCTTAGAATACTATTACTCTCCTGGGAGTCAAGATATAAACGTTTAAATCGGTTGGATAAACCTAAACTAGATCTATGTTCAATTTCTAAAAGATGGAATTTGGTTCGAAGTTCATTTAATGAGAGAGAATTAGTCTTATTTGAAGAACTACTTAAAGATTCATTGAGATGAGCGAGAAGAGCATCATCATCCATAGGTTCAGGGAATGAATGGATAAGGATGGCTTCGTCAGAAAGATTATAAATGTCTGCGAAAATAATAAGTCAGGCAAAGGAAAATAAATGGCAAAGTAGAAATAGAGAAAGAAGGAGGGTGTTATACCATAAAGTTGCTGATTAGCACTTTGAAGTGTAGATATTTTGTCTTTCTGGGAAGAAGACTCAACTTCCAACTGTTGAATTTTAGCATCCTTCTTGCGAGATGTCGCAACTTCAATTTCTAGTTCTTTTTTCTTCTCCTTAAGTTGAAGATTTTTCTTCTCAAGATTGTTGCGTCTTTTCTCGAGGTCTGAGGCAACAACAAAGGAAGCTCTCCCAGACTATAAAGGAAAGTAAAGAAATTATTAAGATAAGGTTTATAATCGAAATCGCAAAGAAATAACGAAATATGAACATACCAAAGCACTGAGTGCATTTAAGAGACTGGGAGTCATTGTTCTAGAAACTCCGCGAAAAAATTCATTATCCTCTAACAGGGGGGCATCGCAAATTTTAGCGAGAGCTTCGCAAGTAGCAGATAAATGATCATCTCCCAATCCTTGCATAGAATCGGAGAAGACACTAGACAATTGCGCCATAGCAGAAGCGACCGAATGATTTTCCTTTGCAGAAGAAGTATCAACCTCATTTTCATCTTCGTCAGAACTCTCGCTGGTTTGGGAACTAGAACGAGAAGAAGGATGGATTTTCCGTTTTTAGAAGATGGAGCGGAAGATTTATCCTTGCGAAGAGTGATTTTATTCTTGCCCTTAACCTTCGCAGCTTCGGGTATGTCAATTTCTTCAACAACCTTCGCACACGAATGAAGATAAGAAACAGAGGCAACAATATTGTTAAAAATAACAAAAGAAAGTATTTCTTACTTCATCCGTGATTGATAGGAGTATCGCTAGAGTACTCGCCTTTGGACGTCTTTTATAACTCCTTTTCAATTTGGCAATCTAAAAATGTTACAAGTCTAGTAAATATAAGAGGAAGGAAATATCGCAAAGCAAACTTGAAATAGGAAGTATACCTCTTTTGCCTTCTCGGACCACTTAAATTCCCAAGGATGGTAGTTTGCGAGATTTGCAGGGAGTGTATGAGAACCTGCAATATAAGGTCCGCTCAAAAACAGAGGAACAACCCACCACTTCTCATCTTTGGAATACCGAGGAACATTATTTTTGCCCGAGTGCCAGTCAATATCTTGCATGAGTAACTTATCACTGGAAATATTATCTTTTCTCATCAGTCGAGCACCCCAGCGAGATTTATCATTTCTCATATTTATTACTTCATAATTTTCAAAAAAGTTTTCTACAGTATATTTCTCAGCGACTATTTCTAAACCCGCGAATCTAGGATCTTTGACATCATCAGGATATAAAGATCCCTTACCAGCGCCACGGTTGGCGAATTCAAGCATTAAACGGATGCAATCACCACTTAGTTGGTAAATAGCTCGCGAGAATTTCTCATGAGCAAGAATTTCATAGAATAACGGTATCTCGGGATTGTAGAGAGGAATGGGAAGGCCTGCGAGAATTTGACCTAGCGAGATTATGATTTTCTGATCATCACACTGATGATCAGAAAACAACTTTGCAGAAAGTATAGATGAAGATTCTTGATCAGGAATGGTTGATAAGATGAAGCCCTTCTCTTGAAAATTCTTTTGAGCTTCATTAAAAAGGGGTTTATATATGCGACCAAGTGAAGCCATTTTTAGAGTATGGGAATGATTAGAAAATTGAAGATCAAGAGAAAGAAAGAAGGAAAGATTTACAGCAGCAGAAACGCAGATTGCGGAGGAAGAGAAGTTGCAGAAGAGAAGTTGCAGAAGGAAAATAAAAGAGAAGAAGAGAAGGGTGAGAAAACTATATATAGAGAGAAGAATCCTCGAGAAAACAAATGCATTTAATGCGAGATGGGACGTGAATGGTCAAGAATAAACGGTTGAAAAAGACGTGTCAAGAAAAGAGTGGATGAAGAAACACCTGTAATAAATTCCGTGTAAATGTATGGGAGTGAAACAGATAAAGATGAACAATTGCGGCATTTCAAAACATTGATTCTCATGACATTCTCTCCTTCGCAGAGAAGACATGAGAAGAGGCAAGATGTAGGATCAGAATATCGCGACATCAATGTTTCGCGAGATTAATAAATGACGACATTGCGAGGGAGTCGCAGGGAAGTAAAATAAATGACGCAATGAATGACGACAGCCAAAACATGAGAAAGATATGAAGATTCAAATAAATTTAGGAGTGTCGCGAGAATTGATACATGTACACTTGCGATATTTCGCAAGACATTCCCGAAAATAAAGGACAGCTTAGCTGTCATCCACTGTGTACTACCCTATATAAAGGGTTGAGTAAATCTGTTGTAGGGGGTTCTTTTTGAATTGTTAAGCAAGTCTTTAGGAGAGAGAAAGTCTGAAGAGTGATTGTAATTCTATTATGCATTTCTATTTCATATTGTAAAGATTCAAGTATTCAATCAATAGAAATCATAATCATTCATCTTAAAATGACTTAATTGTGTAAATTCTAGTGAGGGGTGTAGTGTAGGATTTCCTGCAACTACATTTGCGGTTTCCTCGTTAACAAAATCTTGCTGTGTCATTTACTTTTATTTTCCGCATTATAATTGTTTTATTAAAATTAAAGTAAATTACACAAACGTTAATTCCTATTTTACTTGATAGTAATCCTATTGTGTTTGGTTAAGTCCGAACCTCTTATCAAGTAAACATACTTCGTTGTTGTATTGTCTCGATCTCGTATCCATAGACGATCACACAAAGTGTGAACCGATTAGTTGCATTGTCTCGACTCTGTCCATATACAATCACTTTCGGAGAAATGACTTATAGGTAGGAAAAGTTTTAGCTTGAGGTATATTTGGCTACCCTCGCCTTTTCAATTGGTATCAGAGAAGGCAAACACGAAAAGATCTAACAATCTCTGTTTGGTGTGATCCAACCTATAAGACTGGAATCTAGAAATGGTTTTTATAAAACCTGATAATGATCCAGTTAACGTAAAGCAAGACATCAAGAGTTTTGAATTAACACTTGATGATGGCATCTACGATTCAATATCTGAAAACGTTCATAATATCATCACTAGAGATTCTACTAGACAAGTTAATCTTGTTAATAATGTAGAAACCGATGAAGACTGGAAAATACGTCTACAAGAAGGGTTAAATTAAATTTCCAATGATGATGACTCGGATTTTGAACGAGAAGTAGAAGAGGATATCTCAGAATACTCTAAATTGCTGGAACCTTTGAAAAATGAAAAACTGAGAACTTCGGATTTTCTTGGTTTTATGAGTCCTCTTTGTGGTGAGAACAAGAAACTAAGGAGGGTTTTTCATGGAAAATATTGTGGTTCTCGCACCACTGAATATCTTCTTAAAGACCGTACAAACGATCTAAATTCTAAGAAATTATAATGTGAAAAACTTCGAAGAGAACTGTTTTTGTCGGAAAAGAAACGTTCTGAATCGGAAGCAATATTTAATTCTCGACAAATACAGGGTATTGAAGAAAAAACCAGTGCTAGTCTCTCTCAAACAAAATTGTTAGAGAAAGAGCGTGATGTTTCTCTTGAAAAAGTACATTTGTTGGAAGAGAAACTTGTTGAATCTGATGCAAGGATTAACTCTCAACAAAAGAACTTTGAAGAAAAAGAAGTAGAATATCTCACACGAGAAAAATGCCTTGCGGCTGATCTAGCTAGTGCTATTGATAAAATCAAGACGTTGGAAGAAGAAATTTTGGACCTTAAAAAGTTCAATGTTAGCTCAAACAATTTAACCTCAATGTTAGGAGCAAGTAGAAATCATCGTGATACACGAGGATTGGGCTATAAGGGAATAAATGCTTCAAATATTAGCAAAGAGGTAAAATTTGTTAAAGCTACAAATTCTTCTCAACCAGAGGCTTCCACTGATGTCAAAAATGATAATATTTCTTGTAAAGAAGTAAAACCAGTCAAGCCTAAGAATCATGTTCAACCATTCTCTTCAAGTACATCAATCAAAGAGAGAACTTCTGCTAATTTCAAGAAAGCAACAACGTTGAACAAGGATAAGAAGAAAAAGAAGAAGAAAACTCGTCGAGCTCCAATGCGAGAGGATCCACAAAAAGGTAACATTAAAACTCATACTTCGTATATTTATACTAAGCATTGTTATTATTGTGGTAATAAAGGGACACTTGCAATGGGGATGCAAAGTTCGTAAGATGCAAGATGCACTTTCTATTGTATCAAACGAATTGGCTAAGTTTTCTTCTCATAAGAACTCAAATCGGTATTGTTCTAAGTTTAGGCAAAAGAAATATTATAATGATAGTTCAAACTTTGCATATCACTCGACAAGGTCATTTCATAAAAGACCCAATTATTGAAAGAAAGATGACTTTTTAAATGCAAAAACAAGATCTGATGTTCCAAATTGGAGAAAGGGTGTTTCGCAAAATATTCAAAAGGACAATGATCCTAATGGTATGAAGGAGAAAGCTGCTCCTGCGAAACCCAACTCTAAATGGGTCCTGAAGTCCTCCATAGCCAAGAAGGGACCAAAATTTAGTCACAAGAATGACTCTCAGTTGTTAATTGTTGACGACAATAATTACAAGAGTTTTCTTGAAAGACTAAAGAAAGACATCGTGTCTGAAATCTCTTGTACTAGTAAATGTTCTGATAATGACACTCTTCATCACAAGTCAAAGAAGAAAAACAAGAGATGGAACAAGAGAAAACAAACCAAGAAAGAGGTCAAGAATGATGATTATGTCTTAGTCACTCGTGACGAACAAGACAAGGATCAACTCAACACAACCTAGTTGTGCTGGAATGTGCATGCTCACCTTTGTGCTCAATATTATGAAGGGTGAGGAAGCACATGAAACTGAGCACATGATCTCTCGGTTATTATATGACTAATTAACATCTTTAGGAGATTTCTTTTCCTCTATACTCATACTTTCTATATCTATATTTGAGGTTTTTATAGAAACGGTAATTGTGAGTTTATGATGTTGATATCTACTGATCATATATGTGTATCTCTTGTTTTTACGGTTAAAACAAGCCAAAAATCACTGAATTCGGACATTGTATGCAAAAGTTATGTCAAAAACAGTTTAGTGTTGTGATCCGTCACAAGTAACACTTGGGGTACCGATCCTAGTGATAGGTGCAATATGGGGAACCGATCCTAGTGAGAGGTCCCCATACGAAGAAGTGTAAAACTGTTTTGCCCATAACTTCTTCGTCCGAACTCGGAATGACCTCATTCTTTTTGCGTTGTTTTCGAAATTCAATTCCCTACAAGATAGAGGTAATTGAAATACTTGATTCTTTATTAAATATTTATGGTGTATTGCATTTGATTTTATGGGATGTTTGATTTCGGTTTTATTACCTTGATATTCGATCTCATAATGTTGTGAACCCTTATGGTATGGGTGACTTTTTGATTTAGAAGGATTAAGTTCTAGCCCATGTTGGTAGGCTTTATCAAAGGATCATGAGGGGTTTTGATAGAAACAATATGTGAAAAAGTCACAATATGTTGAATCGGTTTTGGTTTAGCATAAAAGCATATGTGTTTTGAGGGTTTTCAACTTTTGCTTGCAATAGTTAAAAACCGGTTTTCAACCTTTCTCTGGTAAAGGTTGGTTGTTGTTATTCTTTTATTTGCATAAGGATGACAACATAATGATATTTCGATATCAATTCTCCCTGGAAAAAGATGCAAACATATTGGAGAAGAGGATGCGAAATTTGAGGTAACAATCTTGTTAGTTAATTGTTTTCCTGTTTAAGAAAAGCCTGATTTTTATTTCATATATTTATTGCTTTTGCTTAACAAAATTTCGGTACAATTGATGTTTTATTCCATGATGTATGTATGGATGTGTGTGTGATTCTATTGTTTCCGGTTAAGAAAAACTATTGTTATATTGCTTTATTGTGTGGTATCAATTGTTTAGGCTTACAAAATTTCGGTGCAATTGCGGTACTATAATGTCTATATTGATTCAATTGCTTCCGGTTGAGGTGAATAATTATGCAAATTGATTTATTTGGTTTGTATGAATTGTTTATGGCTTAACGAAAGAAAAGGTTTACGAGATGAATTGTTTAGTCCAATTCGATTTCGGATAAGAGAAACTAAGTTAATTCTGATCTTAGTTATACTTATCAAAGTGGAGGTTTCGGTTATTCAAGTCTAATCGAATGCCTTAACAAGAAATACTAGTTAACTAACCTAGTACTTGTCTTGTTTAAAAGTTAAAGGTCTAAGTTATATGGATAGTTAGAGCCTGATGAGAAAAATAGAGTTATATTTATTTTGGTCTTATCGAACAAGCGATTGTATTTGTACAATCGGTTTAGCAAAGGAACTAAGAGCAACTGCAGTCATGAGACTAAAACCAAAGACCAAAGACTAAAAAAAAACCCAAAAAATTTGGTTTACTCCGTGCTGTGACATTACGGTGCAGGAGCAAAAATTTGGTCGGGCCATCAGGCGTAGTTTCAAACTATGCCCCATTTTTTTTTTTTTTGTTATGGGGCGTAACTTTGAGTTACGCCCCATCATCAAGCGCAATCCCCACACCCCGCTCCATCAGGCGCAATCCCAGACTACGCCCTTTTTTTTTTTTTTTTTTTTTTTTTGGGGCGTAACTTTGAGTTACGCCCCATCATCAGGCGCAATCCCAACACCCCGCTCCATCAGGCGTAACTTTAAATTACTCCCGACTAAAGACCAGACTAAAGACTAAATATGGTCTGGGTTTTGGTTATAGTCTGGTGTTTGGTCCTTAGTCCTTCTCCACTGCGTCTGCTTTTTACTAAAAAATTTGGTTATACTCTGCGACTGTGGATGCTCTAAGGTGCTTAGTTGATTTTTGGTTTGCTAAACTATTAGGAAAAATTGCTTCGGGCAATTGTTTCCTTGATAACATATCAAAACAAATTACTTTGTAGTTTCGGTTTGTCCTTTATTTTTTTGTTTCTTTGTCATTTTGTGACAAAAGGGGGGAGAAATATATGGAGTAAACAAGTGATACTGGCATTGATTGGTATCACTAAAGGAAAAGAACATTGGTGCTTAAACGTTTATCTAACGAAAGAGTGAAAGCATAGACTAAGGGGGAGTAACATATCATTACAAAGGAATAACAAAGACGTGCGGATTGATAAAATCTACCTATCTTACCTTTAGGGGAGTAATATTCTTTGTTATCATAATTTCAACAACGGCATTTAAGGATTGAATGTATACAGGTTATTGTGGTGTTGAATTCTGGAATCAAGCGTATGTGTAATGAATTCTTGTAATTTGTTTATCCATATGATGTAAGAGTTTTGTCACTAAAATTGACAAAGGGGGAGTTTGTTAGAGCATAGCTCGGTTGAACCCACCAAGCGTTGGTATGTCAAGTTTGGTTGTCATATTTTAGTAAATCAAAACTCATTTAAAGAGTCGCTTGATTATGTACTAGAGTCAACTTCGTATAGGTTAGCTTGAAAGTATTAGGATATGAGACATTACAAGTATTGCGAAGACTTGAAGAAGTGAAGAAGTAAGAAGCTACAACGACAACATTATCCTTCCACTTGAGGTTAGTGATATTTGACTTGAACTGTTTCATTCCCTAACTATATTTCAAGTCGTGCATATTGAAAACAAAACTGCGAAGCATGAACACTCTAGATAGACATAGTATTAAGGAATACAATACGAGGTTTATTGCTTAACCATTAAACTTTGTAGATAAGACACATGCATAATCGTTTAAATGCTATTGTGATTATGTATGGGTATGAGGTGAGGATTTCATTCTAGGAAACAATGTTTTACATGTGTTTTAAGGAAGTAAATTCATGAACTTGTTTTGTGAATTGAAAAGGAAATCGCCAGGCATTATTGGTATTGTTATTCATTGCATATCTTGTGAACAACCAATATGTGCGATTAGTATAACACTCATGACTTGTTTGTGTTCTTGGTAAAATTATTCACAAAGGCCTGACTTATGTATTGGTATGACTTTTATTATTGAAACCGATCTTAAGTAATCACCTGAGATGGTATGATCGAGTTTGTGATTTTGTGTAAGACCGACTCTAGGTAAAGGGCAACCGATCCTAGTAAGAGGTGCAACACATCACAGAGGGGAATCGATCCTTGTATGAGGTGCAACATGTTTTAGCAGAAAGGGGAACCGATCCTATGAACATGTGCAACACTTTTTTAGGCAAAGGGGAACCGATCCTATGGACATGTGCAACACATTCAAGTTAGATACCATATATATGTGGGGAACCGATCCTAGTACCTAGTCAACCGAATTTTGGGAAGCTAGTGTGACTATGCACAATACTCACATGGAGGTAGAACCTAAACTTGTTTTGGTAGAAACGTTAAACCCATGATTGGTAATTGAGTGTTCATGATCAATCACATAGTTCTTGAAAGTCAGATGAACCAATTCTAAACTTGTTTGGAAGTGTGGCAAATCGGTTTCAAGATTGTAAGTATGAAAGAGGACTTACAGAGTAAGGATGTCGACATACTTTGAACATGTGCAGTAACGCTTATCTTTAATTGTTCAAAGTTATTCCTTAATATCTAAAGGAAGAAAATCCCAGGATCGAAACATAAATAAGTTAAGAATCTTTTATTTAAGGTTTTTAATTTTATTTTAGGAAAACGAGAATTAGTAATGTGCATTTACTAGTTGAAGATTTTCCAAAGAGATTTTCGGTCATTATTTTGGACAGAGCATTTCCAGGAATTATGGAAACTGAATTTGGAATATATTGCATATCTTGAGAATATTTTCGGTTTTAGAAATTTCTTGGTGTCCAAACTTCATTGTCTATAAATACTTGAAGTTTGCATTTCTAGCAAACTAATCCTTCGTGACAAAAACTTCCTCGGTTGTGTTATTCTTGGTGAAGCCGCCTATTCAGAGAGGAGAGTAACCTAATTAGGCGAAATCTCTTACGGCCGCTCAGTTTAAAGTTTTCTTTGGGATTGAGAAGCTCTATTAGTACCGTTGGTGGGAAACTAGATAATTGTGGTTTATCTTGTGTTTTCGATTGATTTGATTGACTAACGGTGGTTGAAATTTGATTTCAGCTAGTTTGTTTATGCTTGAGAATCTTCTATTTTGATATAAGATTCACTCAAACTAGATCGAAGTTTCGACAGGGATCTTTAGACTATTTGTAGATCTAAAGACGTCCTGTGATAATCCATTATTAATAGACTCTGTTCTGTGCGTGATTGATCACAAGAGATTCAAGTTGTTGTGTGCAGGCGTTTATTGAAGATCTAAGAAGATTTGAAGACAAAGAAGATATAGAAGATTTCTGATTTGGGGTTCATAATCGTTGGTGTGCACAATACTTGTTTCGGTATAGAGGATCCAACTATAATCGGTTTATCCTTGTGGTAGATTGGATTGATTAGTTGTGTAGATCGGCATCAATACAATTCTTTGTGATTAAAAGTATTGATTGCAAAATCTTAACAATTACCTTTGGTAGTTGAGAATAAGATAGATCTAAGAACCCGACGAAGGAGTTTATTAAGATAAATAAAAGAGCCTTTGTCGAACTCACATCACTTGGTTGAAGAGAGTTGCTACCAAACAGATTTGTTGTTCCTTTACTGTTTGGAATACGAACCAAATGAATTGTTCCAAGTACACGACTTATTCATAAGTTGGAGGAGTCGGAATACAGACGAAACTAGGTGAACTATAGGTTTAGTTGCTTGGTCTCAACTATACGAAGTTGGTTTAATTTTGTGTAGCGGCTTAATCCTGAGAGTATTCAAATCTGGACAAGGTCCCGGGGTTTTCTGAATTTGCGGTTTCCTCGTTAACAAAATCTTGTTGTGTCATTTACTTTTATTTTCCGCATTATAATTGTTTTATTATAATTAAAGTAAATTACACAAACGTTAATTCCTATTTTACTTAATAGTAATCCTATTGTGTTTGGTTAAGTCCGAACCTCTTATCAAGTAAACATACTTCGTTGTTCTATTGTCTCTATCTCGTATCCATAGACGATCACACAAAGTGTGAAACGATTAGTTGCATTTTCTCGACTCTGTCCATAAACAATCACTTTCGGAGAAAGGACTTATAGGTAGGAAAAGTTTTAGCTTGAGGTATATTTGGGTACCCTCACCTTTTCAGAACTATTATAGTGTTTCATATTCATGAACCCCAAACCTCCCATATCCTTCAACTTACACACAATATTCCAGGATTTTGGGTAGTAACCTTTAGGATTGTGTCATGTACTTGGGTGTGCCCTTATCATTTACTTATTTGTATTTAGTACTAGTTCTATAGTTGGTAGCCTTTAGTTTAGGAGGGAGTGTCTTTATCAATTGTAATGTTGGGTGTTTGATGTAACCACCTGGACTCTTGTGAGTCGTTGATGCTAGGTTAGGAAGGGGTAGCTTTATAAGCAGATTCAGTCCTGTAATGAGAGTTATCAAATTATTAATCAAAACAGAACTTTGTTCTTTAGGCTGTGTTCTTTGAACTCAGAGAAGCTTGATTCTCACGAATCAAGTGAGGTTTATCCTCAATCTATCCACCCAATCTTGTCATTGTACTTCGGTACATGACAGATTGTCTAGGCTAGAAGTCTCTTTGCATCTTGTTGAGGTCTTGACAGGTTTGTTTTAGGAGTTTGAAGTAATTTATCTGGAAAATGCTGGTAGAGGATGTGACAGAATTGATGAGGACATGTGGTAGGTCTAGAAAGAAGCCTACTACTATGTGTAACTGCAGGTGCACAGTATCGATATGTAACACAGGGCACGCACAGGTCGATCCACAGGGACAAGGTGGGTGTAAGTTGAAGCTACGGTTTAACTACTACTGATTCAAATTGAGAGTAACCAAAAAAAGGGGGTTGTTTGCCGATACGGCAAGATGTTGGTAGTGATTGAAATGGTAAAACAAGGTGCAAGACAATGATAAAAGATACTAGGATTGTCAAATCCACCACTAACTCACACTATATATTCAGCTAATTATGCTACTCTTGTCCTTGTAACAGATAAGGGAGAAGTGTCAAGTCCACCACTTACCTAAGGTGTTTCACCAATAGATAGTTCAATCGCAACTAAAGTATCAATCCGGAGCACTAACTGTCTAATTAAGCACAACTAGTCTAGGGATTAACAACAGTCTCTAAGGCATGAGCTGTAGCACAATCAACACAGTTTTATCCTGACTACAATGGATACATGGCACACACTGTGAAAGCAAAGCATTGAAGCACTAAGATTGAACTTATCCTAGAACAATTTAAACATTCAAGAGTAACACAAACAACATGAATATCATAGCAGCGAGTTAGGGTTTCATCTAAACCCTAGTTATTGAATTAGAACATGATAACAATACTGAAAAAAAATATAAACTACAGCTTGGTGCACCGGCTAATCCGGGCATGAATTTTACATCAAAAGATCTCCTCTATTTATACATCAATTTCTTCTCAATCACTTAAAGTTTGATAATTTAGAGAACACCCACTCACCAATAACAGTTTTCTGACAAACCCCTTCTGCAATTCAACTTTATAGCTCCTTGATTTGATATTTTCTTTAGCTGTGAAGAAACCCTAGTCTTATCTCTCTCAATCATAGCTTCTAGGGTTACTGTTTTTGATAAGGAAGAAGATAAGATGTAGAGAGATAGAAACTAGGAGATTGATTGATAGCTCTTGAGAAGGTGGTTGTGCTCAGAAGTGGTCGGGAGTGGAGGTGATTGATGGAAGAGAAATGGTGGTATTGGTTCTGTGAAAGAGAGGAGATAAGAAGAACGAAATGGAGGAAGTGTTTGTCTTCTGTTCGAATAAGGGAGGAGACAATATGCTAGGGTGTTAGGAAGGTTCTTCAATTGTTGATGTCTTGAGTATAGATGCCATTGGATGCACAGAAGCTAAACCAAATCTGACGGCTCAGACTGGAATAGGGCTTGGGTCTTGGATCTTCTCTCTTCTGGGCTCAAGTCTTCTTCAAGGCTAGTATCTCAAGCCCAGTTCTAGTTTTTAGACGTGAAAGCAACATTCTTCACTTGCGGATGAGGTGCAGACAATATTCTTCACTGCCTTTTAGCGGGAGATTTGTTGTCTCTCTTCCGTTGTCACCAATTCTCCGCTTCTTTTGGCTTCTCAATTCATCCAAGCTTTATTTAATACCTAAAAACACAAATTTAATTAGTACAAGTATTTATTCTTGAAAACAAAGAAAATACAGAATTTGGGATAATATATGATTTTAAAGCACAAAAGATGAGTTAAATGCCAATAAAGAGGTGTAGAAATATGCACTATTTGGCACTCATCAAATACCCCCAAACCTGAATTTTACTTGTCCTCAAGTGAAACAAAAATTAAGAAATCCTAACTATACCACTGTCGCTGGTCTCTCGAATGCATTTAGCGTATGCACTAAGCCTTTAAACCCCTAGGTGTCCCTAGTTGGACGAGTTGTAGTCTCGTGAGGGTTTACCAGAGGTGTACCCACAAAACCTTCTCCAACTTCAGAGCGTAATGGATTCCTAAGCATCCAAGGAGCTATGAGGACATAGAGTTTCTACATGCTAGTAATAAGAAGTTAGAACTACCAAAGAACGCATTCTCATCCTTAAGAGTTGAGCGAGAAATAACCATACCATATGAAAGAATTCGGGTTCGAGAGTTATCACAAGCCTCGACTTCTGCCTCGCCAATAGGATTTTATGATAATTGCACTCAAAAAGACCGCTTTTTTAGTCTCTCATGTGTGCAGATAGGAATAAAGAGAGAAATCCTGCACACGTTGAATGGTGGGAAGGAAAACCTTCCGAAATAATTTCTGGAGACTCCACAAAATTGTGGACAAAAGGAATCTTTTTCTGATGATCTCTAAGAAAGGAAATCAATCATTAGAAAGGATGGGAGTACTCACTTACCTTCAAATCTAATCATCAATCAACACCACTCTCCTAGCATCCATAGAAACGTCTTCAATCTTCGGTCTTCAACTGTTGATGATGAATTTTTTAAACAAAATAATAAAACTACTAAAGCCATGGATGAAGGACTTTATCACTTAATTCTTCACAACCTGTATTGTCTTGATTTTATGAGCTTCACTAATTCTCATTTTATTTTCTTTTCTTTGCTCTTGTAAAATACCTCTTCAAATGTGTATAGAATTCTGCTCTTTTTACTGTATCTTCACTTTGAATAGGAACCTTTTTTTTTTTTACTTTTCCTTGAATTGTTGCGTGTAAACCTCTGACTATATCAACTTTCTTCATAGAATCTGACGTTGCTCTGCTCGTTGATGATGATGTGTTTTTATGGATCTGTTGATGTTGTCGAGAGAGAGAGAGAATGGTGCTAACTGCAAAGCAAACTACAAGAAGGAGTTTTCATCTTTAGACGCCATCCTCATGATTGACGGAATTATCACTCAAGAGATCAAAAATAGTGTTGAAATTGGTACGAAGTTGGGTAGCTCACCATTCCTACCCGAAATTTACGTACGGTGACACACACTCTAAAAGGACCTTTTAGATAGTCACAAAAATTGAAGGTCGGTGCCTTGCTTGATGTAAAATAGGTAGTCTCCACTAAGGGTGATCGCAACTCTACTACCAAATATCTTTGCAGCACCTAATTCGCCCTCCGGCATGGTTAAATCCAACTTTAACGCTCTAACAGCTAAGAAACCCGATTGTGTTCTCCAGTACTTCCAAGTTCAGTTATTTCGGTCAGACTCTCTATGTAAACATAGCTAGAAGCATACTAGTGACTCTAAAATCTCTAAAAGTTGGAGGTTTTATGCAAATATTTATAAAGATTTTGATTTTGATTTTTTTTTTAAGGTGCGAAAGACTATAAACTCTATATGCAAAACACTCCCCCAAACCTAAATCTAACATTGTCCTCAATGTTTCAAAAGATAAGCGGAATTACAACAACATACCAGGAGAACAGTGCAGAGTAGATTTTAAAGGAAAGAGATTACTGGTATGTCGGCGAAAGCAAGGTTAGAGCTTCATTATTCAAGGCTAGAATCCAACATTTTCAGATGAGATCATATTGGATTAGCACAATATATACAAAATAGAAGGAAGCTCAACCGATTCAAGATAGAAAGTATAACATTACCTACTGGATTATATACAAGAAAAGTTCACCATAAACCAACGTCCTAAAGAGTTGAGGATCAACCCAAAAGACGGAGTGCATCAATTTTAACAGTCTCAAACATAGATAACATGAGAGGGTAAGCAAGGCTGTGGATATAACTGAGCTACCCCAAAACCTGAATTTCACAGAGATATGGTAGTTATCAACAATTATAAGATCTTGAGGTACTTCCTGCGCAATTCCAAAGTCTAAATTGACATGCTCATGACTGGGCAAAGAAACAAGAGGGGATTCTAGATGTGGCATCATAACAACACGATATTTATTGGACAAAAAGTCCAACAAAATTTGAGATGCACATAACTCTATCCCTAGGTTGGGAAGTGTCAACAACTTGGGTTTAGCACATCCTAGCAGAACAATCTTCATGTCAAGTGTACGACCATCAGTTTGCGACTTAAGCCAGGAATTAGATGCGTCTAAGTTGTATGCATGTGCAGGTTCAAAAGCATCACAACGTAGTTCAGATTTTCCCAAGTCAGAAATAGAAATAACAGCATCATGCTTGCAGTCATTGAATAAATTGACAAGCCCCAATTCAGAATCATCATCAAAAGATTTATTCTCATGCATAGACAGTTTCAAAGAAACATCATGTTGTGATTGTGACCTAGGCAGTGCAACAGACACATCAACTATATTTTCATGCATGAGAGCGATAGTGTCTTTAGACAAATCAGCCTTTCCTAAGTTATACACAAGTGGTTTGTCATGCTCTCGGTCATAAGATAACTGCACAAGTTCTGTATCAGCACCAAAGTTTTCTGGATTGCGATAAAAATCAACATTAGAAGGAACATTATCAATGTAGGTCTCTACACTATGGTCTAGCACTTCAGAGTCATGTGACTCCAAAATGGGATCTTCAATAAGAATTTGCTCTTCTAACATCGGTTCATTATCAGAGTAACATGCATACTATTCCCTGTTAACAGTTGCGGTGTCCTCAGTCCACTCATTGACTTCTAAGTTATGTTCATATTCAACATCAGTTGCATGAGTAGGACTGGACACACCATTTTCAAAGTTTGATTCATCATCATCATCATTGTAACAGGGATTTTGCAATCTAGGACAATTTTCAATCAACTGGTCTGAGCTATCATACGACATACAAACATGGAGTTCAGATTGCATATATGAATTAGGCATAACCACATTTGTATTCCTACGACTTTCTAGGATTTTGCCTCTCCTAGTTATGCAGTTCATGCTTGTATCACAGTTGGAATCAGACTCGAACTCATGTGAGTTACCAATATCATGTGATAGTGTCTCAATTTCCCTAACGGATTCCCATTGACGGGTTTTCTCTGCAATCTCAGCTAAAAATGACCGTGCATCATTCACAGTTTTATCAAGAAATTCACCATTGCACATAGACTCAACCATGGCTCGAGATTTAAAGTCTAGTCCCTCATAGAGGATAGCGACCAGTCTCCACTTCTCAAAGCCATGGTGCGGACACTCAATCAACAAATCATTAAACCCTTCAAAATAAGGAAAAAGAATTGTAGTTGCAGGAAATCCCACAATACACCCCTCAATAGAATTTACTTAACTAATCCATTTGAAGATGAATAACTATCAATTTTATTGATTATTTTCTTGAAATGTTTACAAAGGAAGATAGAACCGAACTAAAGAAATTACAATTACTCTAGCTTTTCTCTCTCCTAATGACTTGCTTAACAATTCAAAAAGAACCCTCCCACAACAGACTGACTCAACCCTTTATATAGGGTAGTATATAGTGGATGACAGCTAAGCTGTCCTTTATTTTCGGGAATAACTCGCGAAGTGTCGCAAGTGTATAAGTGTTCGTCCTCGCGACACTCTTAACCTTCGCCAGATTTTCACATCTTCCTCGTGTTCTAGCTGTCGTCATCCATTGCGTCACTTATTTTACTTCCCGCGACTCCTTCGTGATGTTGTATTTATTAATCTCGCGAAGTATTGATGTCGCGATATTCTGATCCTACATCTTGCCTCTTCTCATGTCTTTTCTGCGAAGGAGAAAATGTCATGAGAACCCATATTTTAAAATGCCGCAATTGCTCATCTTTATCCGCGATTGTTCACTTTTATCCGTTTTATTCATGTACGGAATTTATTACAGGTGTTTCTTCTTCCACTCTTTTCTTGACACGTCTCTTTCAACCGCTTATTCTTGACCATTCACGTCCCATCTCGCATTAAATGCATTTGTTTTCTCGAGGATTCTCTTCTCTATATATAGTTTTCTTACCCTTCTCTTTTTCTCTTTTATTTTCCCTCTGCAACTTTCCTTCAACTTTCTTCCTTCGCAATTTGCGCTTCTGCTACTGTAATCCTCCCCTTCAATTCTCTCAATCTTAAATTCTCCATTCATTCCCATACTATATTAATGGCTTCACTTGGTCGTACATATAAACCCCTTTTTGAAGAAACTCAAAAGAATTTGCAGGAGAAGGGTTTCACTTTATCAAGCATTCCTGATCAAGAATCTTCGTCTATTCTCTCTGCAAAACTATTTTCTGATCATCAGTGTGATGATCAGAAAATCATAGTCTCGCTAGGTCAACTCCTCGTGGGCCTTCCCATTCCTCTATACAATCCCGAGATACCATCATTCTATAAAATTCTTGCTCATGAGAAATTCTCGCGAGCTATTTATCAATTGAGCCGCGATCGCATCCGTCGATGCTTGAATTTTCCAACCGTGAGCTGGTAAAGGATCTTTATATTCTAATGATGTCAAAGATCCTAGATTCGCAAACTTAGAAATAGTCGCTGAGAAGTATACCGTGGAAAACTTTTTTAAAAATTATAAAGTAATAAATATGAGAAATGATAAATCTCGTTGGGGTGCTCGGTTGAAAAGAAAAGATAATATTTCCGATGACAAGCTACTTATGCAAGATATTGATTGGCACTCGGGCAACAATAGTACTCCTCGTCATTCCAAAGATGAGAAATGGTGGGTTGTTCCTTTATTTTTGAATGGACCCTATATCGCAGGTTCACACGTACTCCCTGCGGATCTCGCAGACTATCATCCTTGGGAATTTAAGTGGCCCGAGAAGGCAAAAGAGGTATATTTCCTATTTCAGGTTTTGCTTTTGCGATATTCCCGATGACAAGCATTTACTGAACTTGCAAAGTTTACAGGTTGACAAACTGAGGAAGAGTTATGAAAGAAACCCAAAGGTGAGTACTCTGGCGATACTCCGATCGATCACGGATGAGGTAAGAAATACTTTCTTTTGTTATTTTTAACAATATTGTTGCCTCTGTTTCTTATCTTCATTCGTGTGCGAAGGTTATTGAAGAAACAGACATCCCCGAAGCTGCGAAGGTTAAGGGCAAGAATAAAATCACTCTTCGCAAGGACAAGTCTTCTGCTCCATTTTCTAAAAAACGGAAAACCCATCCCTCTTCTCGTTCTAGTTCTCAAACCAGCAAAATCTCTGACGAGGATGAAAATGAAATTGGTACTTCCTCTGTGAGGGAGAATCACTCGACTAATTCTGCTATGGCGCAATTGTCTAGTGTCTTCTCCGATTCTATGCAAGGATTAGGAGATGATCATTTAACTGCTACTTGCGAAGCTCTCGCTAAAATTTGCGATGCCCCGCTGTTAGAGGATAATGAATATTTTCGCGGAGTTTCCCGAACATTGACTTCAAGTCACTTAAATGCTCTCAATGCTTTGGTATGTTCATATTCCTTTGTTTCTCTGTAATTTCGATTATAAGCTTTACCTTAACAATTTCTTTATTTTCCTTTATAGTCTGGGAGAGCTTCCTTTGTTGTTGCCTCAGATCTCGAGAAAAGACGCGACAACCTTGAAAAGAAAAATCTCCAACTTAAAGAGAAGATCCAAGAACTAGAAACTGAAGTTGCGATGTCTCGCAAGAAAGATGAAAGAATTCAACAGTTGGAAGTTGAGTCTGCTTCTCAGAAGACTAAAATGTCTACTCTTCAAAGTGCAAATCAACAACTTTATGGTATAAAACTTTTACTCTTCAAGTCGTCTTTATTTTGTCACCTACTTTTCTTTGCCTGATTTATTATTTTCGCAGACATATATAATCTCTCTGAAGAAGCCATTCTTCTCCATTCATTTCCCGAGCCTATGGACAATGATATTCTTCTCACTCATCTCAACAAATCTTTAAGCAGTTCGTCAAACAAAATTGATTCCCTTTCGTTAAATGAACTTCAAGCCAAATATCATCTCTTAGAGATTGAGCATAGATCTAGTTTAGGTTTAGCCAACCGATTTAAACAAATGTATCTTGATTCCCATAAGAAAACCAAAACTTTAAGGAAGAAAATTAGTGGTCTCATAGATGACAAAGACCGTATTGCTAATAAAGGTGCACTGGCCTTAGCAAAATTTCAAAAATATCTTCTCGAAGTACAAATTGAACGAGACGAATCTCTTCGTCAAAATGCCATACTTAATGAGCGAGAAGATCAAATTCGTTCGCTTCTTGTTATAAATAATGATGATGAATTCGCTTGGGCTGCGAAGGTTCTAGATAATGCCAGGAATAACTTAGGTGTTGATGTTAGCCTTCATGCCGAGCATACCGCATTGGTTAAAGACATGATATCGACGAGAGAAGGTTGTTTATTATACTTTACTGCTCCTTATCTCTCGTAGTATTGTTATTGTGTTGTTAATTCATTGTCATATGTTTTGCGAAATCCGAGAAGAGATTTCAAACAAGGATTGAAGAACTTGAGTCTGAAAAAGGGGAACTCGCAGAAGGCCTTTCTCTTCGCAATAACAAGTATTCTAAGTTGAAGAAACAGCTGCAAGCTACAGTGGAGAATTTCAATAATAATGTTGTTCGTTTCGCAATCAAACTATTGAAATGGTTTGCAATGATCATCGCATTCCTCTTAGTTCATATCCTTGTCTTCGCGATGATATTCCTGAAGATATGCCTTTCTCAGATGTCTCCGATAGTGAAGCTAGCGAAGAAGAAGAATCAGCGAAAAGAATGATGGAATTGAAGAATCGACCAAGAAGAAGAATCCTCAAAGAAATAACTTCTTTTTCTTCTTTCGCTTCTTGTAATATCTGTATATATACTCTTTTAATCTTCTTGGATTGCTAAATATGAAGTCAATCTTTGTTTTCTTTACTTGTGCATATTAATCAAGCAATTCTCCTTTATAATTCAACTGACCAGCATTATGAATACATAAATCCATCATGTGGAAATGAATAACAAGATTTTATCCTATTCATTCCCATACTTGCCTCTGTTATTCATTTTCAAATGAGAGATTTATGATGGAATATAATCGTTTTCGCAAGCTTATTTGCTTCCTTAATTTTATGTATGTCTATTTCTTTAGTTATGTTGAAGTTCATCATTGCGACAAGATCGCAGGATGTCTTCACAAATGAAGAAATCTGTTGATCTTGCCTTATCATTCTTGTGTGGTCTTATTTTGCCTTCCTAGTTAAAGGTCTTATTTCGCCACCCCTCGTTGCGACAAAATCGCAGGACGTCTTTACATTTTCATGTAATGACCCATTGACCTTGTCTTATCATTTGTTAAGTATTTTTGCCTCTGCAGGATATTTTATTTGCGACAATATGACAGGCTTAAATATTCTTGTGAATGTAAAATCCCATGACATTGCCGTCTTCGCGACGAAATCGCATGACGTCTTTGCATTTTCATGCAAAAACCCATTGATCTCACCTTATCCTTGCGTCAGTATTATTGCCTCTACAGGATCATCGCACAAATATGACAAGCCTAAATTTCCTTGCGAAAATAAAGCCTCATGACATTTGCGTCTTTTGACACTTATCGGCTCCCTAATGGAGGGTGCCGCCCTTATCTTCTCCCCTGGTTGCCCCTTCAAGGAGGCGTACATCGGCCATACAAGACTAGCTCCTCCCATCCGGTCTTAACAACAACCGATTGTTTTCGCAGCCTCTTATCCCTTATACCTATATGGCTTATGGTTACGAGACCGCACCCTAAGTGGAGTTTTCTTCGGGCCGAGTGCAAGATATACCAAGACTTGCCAAGAATGGCCGAGACACTTCAAATGCCCCGTGCACTCTTGGCTCAACCGTGTACCCCGGCGCCTTGAGCATACACTGCTCCTTGGAAGAGACCCTCGGGCGTCCAACCAGGGTATAACCATATATATATAGTTGGAAATCCAAGGTATCTCTCTCGGATAGGCTTTCATGGGCCCCAAATCTCCATGACTCAGGTTCCAGGAGCGGTGTAACCTTTTCACTGAGCCATGTCAAGAGATACCCCCTTATATGACGCACTTTAGGTCTTACATTTGCCTCTTGCGAAATATCATTCGCGAACTAGGGTGTACGCCATAAAGGTTCGTCCCATTCACTCACTCTTTCATTTTTGTTAATTCATTCAATCATTCATTTTGTTTGCGAAGCTATCGCACAATCTTACATTGTTTAATCATTTTTGTTTTTCAATTTTTCAATCAAATTGTCATACATTCTTGATGGCGAGATCCTCGCATATTTCTTCTTCAATTATTTTTTCTTCCTCTTACCCTTAACAAGCTTTTGTTACTGCCTTTTGATGATTACTCACTTCTTACACTTTTTGCTCCTGCTGCTCTCTTGCCTCGCACCATTCAAATCTCTTAATGATTCATTTCCATCATAATTTTCAACTATTTTCATGCACTTGTTTCGCGATGTATCTTCTCCTCTTACATCAATGGCATCCACCATCAATCTTTCTCTTCTTTGTTCATCTTTTGCATGTTGCTTCCAACCCTTTCTTTTCGCATCTCTCTCTTCGCAACTCTCCATGTCGATCTCATAGCATTTTTGTCCTTCTGTCCAATCTCCCTTTATAATTCCGACACCGCTAGGATGAGGAAATTTTATGCATTGATGATAAGTTGGCGCTTCGCCTGAAATTGAGTTTGAATGCTGCTAATTTCGTGCAACCATGGCCTTCCGATCAATGCATTATAAGGGGACTCCACATCAACTACACCCTTGACTCATCGAACAAAATCCTCGTTGATAACCCTTGCAAGGGTATTCTCATATGAACTTCTCCTTTAGGCTTATTCGTTTGTTCCATTGAAACCATATATCTTATATGTCGAAGATATTCCTATGGAGCAATTGTGTGTAGAAACAACGCTAGAAAGTGAACCAAGCGAACCGAGTTTAACTACTAGTACTAAACCTAAATTCATAATCTTAATGACACTTTTTGCTCCTGGATTTAATCATCATCTTAATTTTTTCCATCTACTAAAGAGCTTCTTTTGAGTGCGTGTCACCGTACGCACCTTTTCCCACCAATAAGCACTACTCTTTGATCTCTGAGTGCTAATTTGTCAATCATGAGGGTGACATCCACGGATGAAAGCCATTTTCTCTCGACAACAACGATCCATGTAAACACTCTCATCATCAACAAAGTGAGCAATGAAAATCTACAAGGAAAGTTGCTTTCATACAACGAGGTACTTTATATTCAAGTATGAAGACTTATTCATAAAGAAGAAAATTAAAGGTGAGAATTTTTGAAGTTTATGATTTCAAGACGATACAAGTTGTGTTCAAGAAAATGCTTCCAATGGTTTATTTGTATTTAATTTATCTTGTTTTCAAAAAAAAAAAAAAAAAAAAAAATGAAAAAAGAAAAAAAAGAAAAGAAAAGAAAGGAAAAAAAAAAAAAAGAGAGAGAAAAACAAGAGAAATATTTGTTTTGAATGAGCCGTGTATGAAAATCTATAAGGAGGTTTCATTTTTTAAGGTAAAAAAGAGTTATAAATTGTTAAGGATTTGTGGAATTCAAGGGTTTATCATCAATAGTTGAAACTATTTCTAGTTATCCTTCCCACCATTCAACGTGTCAGCAGATTTCTCTCTTCGTTCCTACACCACACATGTGAGAACCATAAAAAAGCCAATTCTTCATCCTTCCCCCATAGTCTTGTAAGTATGGTAGAAAAGAATATTTATTGAGCTCCCGTATCAATCAAGATTCTATTGATCGCCAAAGAATTCTACTCGCTTCGTCGTCTTCGCCATCTACAGGTTTTGGATTAATTTCCAATTTTACAACCAATGGGTTATCATGCGTCTCTTTGCCTTCAGGAACCTCTTCCGCATTGAAAGAAATAATCTGCATTTGCCATTCTTTTAACTGCGACGTCTTCGCAATGTTCATCACTTTTTATTATTAGCATCCCTCGCAAAAACCCTACTCGAGAACATTATCATGAAAATCTTCAATTGTTCGGTAAGAGTGTACAATGGAGTTGCAAAACAAATTTTTAGCTTTCGATCCAACTTCTATTACGAATGTTTCTTTCCCTTTACCGAATTTGTTCTCAGTGCAATTGCAGTGGTGGTGGTAATGGCTGAACCTTCTCTTCACTTTTTAGAAAATGACTTAGCTTTCCTTGGTCAATCATTCTGAGGATGATTCTTTTTATATTTCTACAGTCATTTGTTAAGTGTCCATGAAAACGGTGGTAAGAACAGAACTCATGACTTCTATCACTTGGTGGTGGCTCATTCCCCATGTTCCATGGCGCAGGTATGTTTTCCATCAAGAGTATAGCTTCCCATATTTTTTCAACACTAGCATTTAATGGTGGCATTTTGATTTCTTCCCATACTACTCTGTGATGTCGCTGCCCTCCATGATAATTCCGCCTTTGACTTCCATAAGTTTCTTGCGGATGATCAAGTCTTTGAATTTTGTTATTGCCACCACGGTTGTAGTAGTTCCTTTCTCTCTCAAATTCTTCTTGATCACGGCTTCCCATGGCTACTATCTTTGGCTGTCCATCATCTGTTATCCTTTCTTGTTGACCTTGCGAAGTACTCGCCACCGTGTTTATCGATTTGGGTAATAAACTTGCATTCACAAAGCATTTGAACTTGTATTCGCAATTGGATATGATTCCATCTCATTTTGCCTTTCCTCTAAAGCAATATACTCCTCTTGAAGTTCTCGACTCCGTCATCGTGATTGTATTCTTGACTCTAAAAATTTTAATATATAGCAAATTAGTTGCGAACATAGCGTTTATAAATGATAAAATGAGATATCTTTCATCCACTCTTCCGACCATCTCGCTACACATCGTCTTCCATCTCACGCTTAAGTGTCTTAAACTTTCACCAACTCTTTGTTTCAGGTCAAATACATCTTCAATTCCCCGGTCGCGAGGAGTTGTTACTTATGTATGCCCCTAAAAATATAGCTTGTAAATGGTTGAATGACGTGATGGTGTTTCTTGGTAAACCCTCAAACCATTTCGAGTGCTTCTCTGTTAAACTTGATGCGAAATATTTGCACAATATAGCGTCATGATTTTCCCACTGTAACATACATCTTACATACGCTTTGATGTGTTGTATTGCGCAAGTTGTTCCATCAAAAATGCTTTGGTTAATGCGGGTAAATTGCACTTTGGGGGTATTCCTCCTAACTGCACCTCTAGTGTAAAGGGATTTTTCGCAGCTTCTTCGATTGCCTCATCCAATTGTCTTCTTCCTCCTCCTATTCTATTGTTAAACATTCCTCTCATTTCTGCCAACTCTTTTAAGATTTGTTCATTTACATCAGGATTTGAATTTATTGGTCTTTTTAGCTTTGCCTCCATCCTTCTGCGTTCATGTCTATCTTGATTTTCTTGTTCAGCATTTTCTTCTCTTCTTTCTCTGCGACTTTCTCCTCCATCTCGTTCATGGATTCACACACCATTGTATCTATCATCTTCTCTTCTTGGTTGTCTATCAGTTATCCTTTGTATTCTTTCATACTCTTCATTGATATTTCCATTGTTGCGATTTTGCTCGCGCCTTCTTTCTCGATTGTCATGATTATTCTGCCGAATTGCTTCCTCCAATTATCGTTCTTCCATTTCTACTCTTAATCTTTCCCTTTCGCAAGCTAGACGCGCTTGTTCAATATAATGCTTTTCGATGTCATCTTCAATCTCCTTTTGTTTCCTCTGTGTTTCTCTCCCATGCACGGTATTCTTCTTCCTTCTTCCCCGATTTTCTTCATCAATTGGATTATTCTGCTGCCTATTTCCTTGATTTCCATTATTTTGGTCATTCTCAGAAAATCTCCGGTCGTGGAATACACACCACTTCCCTTCTTTCGCAGTATCCTTCTTCGAGATTTAGCTCTCTTTCTAAATTTTCTTCATTAACATTTTCTGCAGGTAACATTCTCCTCCTATCATCTCTAACTGATCCTGGTGTTGATCTGGTATTACTTCTCGACCTCCTATTCTGCAACCTCATATTTTCCTTTCTTAACTCATGGTTTTGCCTTGTTAAATTTGCGCGTTCTTCCGCTTCTAATCGTCTTTCTTCATGTATTGTTTGTCTCAACGTTTCTAATGCTATGATTTCTTCATTTCTATGAGCTGTTTCTCCCATTTCTTCTCGATTTCTCTCCTCTTGTCCATTATTTATCAATTGTTGCACTTCTTCTCTTTCTTCCACGGAATCTGATCTCCATGTATGCACGCTCACCCTATCATAATCTATTACTACATTCGGTCTTGGTGGTTGAATTGGTGGTTGAATTTGACCTTCTTCTCTATCTCTTGCGTTTATTCTTGATGGTTCACCTACTTCATTTCTCCTATCTCCAGCTAATCTCCCGCTTTTCCTCACAATTGTTGGTTGTTCTGACGCATTCCTTCTTCTAGCCATTTCTCAATTTTAGTAAATTGTTGAAAATTATTCAAAATTTCTTTCTCATTACTCCTGATTCTTTCAATTCACAAGGTTGATCTTCTACTCATTTCCCTGTTTCTAGCGCATATGTAGTTGCAGGAAATCCCACAATACACCCCTCAATAGAATTTACTTAACTAATCCATTTGAAGATGAATAACTATCAATTTTATTGATTATTTTCTTGAAATGTTTACAAAGGAAGATAGAACCGAACTAAAGAAATTACAATTACTCTAGCTTTTCTCTCTCCTAATGACTTGCTTAACAATTCAAAAAGAACCCTCCCACAACAGACTGACTCAACCCTTTATATAGGGTAGTATATAGTGGATGACAGCTAAGTTGTCCTTTATTTTCGGGAATAACTCGCGAAGTGTCGCAAGTGTATAAGTGTTCGTCCTCGCGACACTCTTAACCTTCGCCAGATTTTCACATCTTCCTCGTGTTCTGGCTGTCGTCATCCATTGCGTCACTTATTTTACTTCCCCGGGACTCCTTCGTGATGTTGTATTTATTAATCTCGCGAAGTATTGATGTCGCGATATTCTGATCCTACAAGAATCTCCCCATCTAACTGGACAAAACAATTAATATTTTGACGTATATAAATGGTCCTACAATGTGGAAAGAATTGTTTGAAAAATTGATTTGTAAGTTGGTCCCAAGTGGTGATGGACTGTGGTCTCAAACCGTAAAACCATGTTTTAGCCCTTTCCTTTAAAGAAAATGTAAACAAGCGCAATTTCAGAGAGTCTTCAGACATATGGTCAGGTTGCATAGTCCGAAAAATTTGTTCAAACTCTCTTACATGATAATAGGGGTTCTCAGAATCGAACCCTCGAAATATATGAAGTATTTGTATCATGCTTGCATTTAGTTCAAATAGGCGGTCGGTCTGAGGTAAGACAATACATGACAGTAGACTTGTTCTTGTGGGATACATGTACTCATGGAGAGCACAAGGTCGGTTCATAATGATCGGTGCCTAATAATGCATATTTCTAGATCATTTTGTCATCTTTTGTCACATCCTAAGTGCTTTATTGGTTTAATTTTGTGTTAAATTGTGCATTTTGCACTCTCGAGACTTTAATAATTATATTTGGTAAATACTAATAACTGATGTTTGTCTGGGTCTGTAGGTAAACTAGGAGAAGTGTGGTCGGTAGAAGAACTAAAAAGAGTGGAATGTAGCAACACATTGTGCGGAATCTGTGAGCAAAAGCAGAAATATGCAGCCATACTGTTGGACTTGTCTGAGTTAATGAAGCAAGCGAATGGCTAAGAAATGGGTCAAAGTAAAAGCCTAGCACGTGAGAAAATAGGCATGGAAGACAAATTCATTGTGCGGATCTGTTCACATTTGAAATTAAAGAAGCAAGTGTAACTTGAACACCTAAGCTGGGTCTTTATGTTTAACATCCAAGGCAAGCCATTATCTTATTTTTCCAGAGAAAGAAAAGTCACCCGACCCCATTCACTTTCCCAATTTCTTACTCTCCCTGTCAAACCCATACCTCTACCATCACCACCAACAACAGTTCTGTTTCTCTCTGCTGCCAGTTTCATTATTCAACACCCGACACCACCTACTTCTCTTACCCATAAACATCTCCATCCATCTTTTCTATCACCTAAACTAGAGCCTAACCCTAAGAGGCTGTATCTTGTCTATTTATCTCTGTCAAATCCATACCCTATTTCAATTTTTTAAATCAATCAAGCTAGACCTAGAATCAGTGAGCAATAATAGGTCGGCTAATTGGCTTCCAAGGCGACAAAATTGACAAGCTAAGGATTTGATTTTCTGCAAACATCTCAACATCAGCGCGCAATCGATGAAATTAGGGTGGCTGTTTATAATAAAGTTTATTCACAAATTGGGTTAGTCAAAGACAAGGTCAGGCATGAAAGCTAGGTCTGAATTTTCAGACCTCTACATCATCAACATCAGTCAAATAGATGAGGAGAGCAGTGACGGTGCTTGAATGAAAAATCTTACATAGTGGTGAGTTTCGAGAACAAAACCCCTAAATATTCTAATGTTTCTGTTGAAAATAGAGATTGAAAATTAGGGAGAAATCTTTGTATAAATAGGGGTTGTTATGTTGTGTAAGGGTATGCAAGGAGAGAGGAAAGGAGAACTGAATTTTCATCTCTTACTTTTGTTAACAGAACTCAGTTGAAAGGAGAAGTGCTTCTATTGTTATCAATATCAAAAACTTCATCTGTTTCTATACTAGCTATGTTATAACTTTCTTAGCTAGAGCTTTAATGAAATCCTTAGCTTACTGCTAGTGTCTTATGTTAATGAGATTGTTCTTGTAGAGCTTAATTGAAAAGGATTTGGTTTAGTCTTTATGTTGCAACTTATAACTTTCACCAAGTATGTCTTGCATCCTAGGTTGTTAGATCAATTATTTGTTGTTGCATCGACTCATGCTTCATTGTATGTTTTCAATTTGTGATTAGTTGTGCTGTAATAAGACAACTAATACTAGGAATTGATCTTCTAGTTGTGATTGAACTATCCATCTTTGAAACCCTTTTGGAAAGGCGAAAGACTCGTATCTTCACCGATGATCCGTTACAAGGGATAAGAACAATTTCAGTAACTAAATTATCTAGTGTAGGTTAAGTGGTGGAATTGATAGCTCTAGTGCTCTCTTATCAAGTGTTCAACCTTTCATTTAAATTACATTATGTTCTTCAGTCAATTCTCTTTGCAAACATCTAATCGTTTAGACAAACTCTTTGATTTGAATTAGTAAAGTAAGGCTTTGAATTTAACTTTGCATTCACCTTGTTCCTGTGGATCGACCTGTATTTGCACTATATACAATTAGGCATTGTGCACTTGCAGTTTAATTGTAGGAATATCTTCTAAACCTACCAAGTTTTTGGCGCCGCTGCCTGGGACTCGGTAGTGGTGTAGTTGCTCTATTGTTAACTTTACTAGTTTTTATTTTAGTTTTGTATATAAGTATTTAGCTGTAGCTTTAATTTTTCATTCTTCTCCATCTTCACATCATCTTTTCAGTCTACTTATATTCTGTTTTAGAGCATTATCATACCAGCATCTTTGTTTTTGTAACATAATCTTATCCCTGTACTTTGTTCAACATATCAGATCTTTTGTGGTTGTTCAGTTTGAAGTCCAATAACTTAGCCGTAGCTCTTCATTTATCTGCATTCGTTCGGCTTCTTTTGTTAAGATTCGGTTCTTTTTGTTAAGATTAGGCGACTTTGCATCATTATCTTTCTGTGTAACTTGCATCATTACCATTTCAGGCCTTCTGTCATCATCATCCGTAGTTGTAACTTTGAACTTCAGTCATTCTCATAAACTGCATCTTTTATTATTTTTGTTTACTTTCATTGTCATGTATCTGGTTGAGTCAGTGTAATCTGTGTTTAGTATAATTTAACTTAGTTGTTTTCAACCATCCTTGTATATAACTTTTATCTCATCGCAAGTTTGAGTTGTCTGCAACTGTTCTCAGTGTGTAACTTTTGGTTGTAATTCTGTAGCTCAGTTGTGATTTGATAGGATCCTTTGTTTCAAAATTTTAAGCGTAATACCATCTGTATATTTCCATCATTAAGTGGTCATTGTCACCTTGTTACTGCCTGCTACACAATTAAATCTCAGCGCTTGGTGTATGTGAACATTGAATCTGCAAACCTGAACTTTTCTGCTCTTTTCATTGTGATGGCTGAATCATAAGTCGTAACAGGTGTTACATAGCTGTTGTTTTAGGTTTAAAATTATTGTTCATTGGACTGTGCAGGCATAGGTTAGATATTAGATTAAAATCTGTTGATGTCAGTTCGTTTACATCATATTTTGGGTATGTCGAGTTTCATTTTACTTAATTTGTTTCTGTAGTTGAACATATCATAAATTTGGTTTCTGCTGTTCTGTTTCATATACCTTGCATATGTAGGATTGTTGTAATTCTGTAAGCATCTTGGCTGTAGTTTTAATTTTCACTTTCTTTGTAATCGGTAATTTGTAATTTGGAGCATAACTCACCTGTAGCTATTTCCATCACGTAGTTTAGTATCCACCTCATTGTATTTAAGTGTTGTGTGTCTCAGATCCACTCTGTTCTGTTTGCACCATAGCTAGCTGCATCCTGTAGTTTTAATCTCTGCATCTTCAGTTTACTAGTTTCTCAGTTTAGGTTGTATATATACTTGTTTAGATCTTAGCTTTTCTGTATAATCCATCTATTCATGTAACTCCATTCTATTCTGTTCAGATCTTTCGATTAGTGATAGCTTAGCTTGTCAGTGTGGTACACAGTATTGGTCTTGCTACTCTAGTTTGTTAACTGTCGGTAGTTTCTTTTGTTTCCTTGCTTTACCAGCGTATTTCCGGTTACTGAAATTCCTCTTTTGAGCTCAACAGGTACCTGGGATATTGCATTGCAACTCAAGGGCTATGGAAAAAGACTGCGAGACAACCTGTTGGTTGTGCCTAAACCCGGTCTTGTACCGGCGGTATCGTGCCTCAACTTTAATATCCTTGTCTTGAATGATACACCATTCTCGCATGCAAACTGAACTAGATACTCCATCATAAAACCCCTGAAACACATTTTTATACATGACTCTGTGATTGCGAGTAAACTTCTTGCTAGCTGTTTTATTATATCACTGACTATTCCGTCGATCTTGGCAATATTTGTGCACTCATCCCTGAAATTGATTGTCAAAAGCATAAATCTGTGATATATCCTGATTGTCTGTTGAACTAGTATCATTGGTACCTTTGTTTATGAATCAGTAATACTTGAAAGCATGTTACCTACTAAATCTGTTGTGTTCTGTGGGTTATCTGAATTCTGAAACATACCCATTCTGCATACACAACCCCAACAAGGGTTCTGTGCAGTTGCTGCCAATTTGATCAGTACAACATAGTGAATCTGTGTGCATAATTTGTTCTCGTTAAAAAAAAAAAAAAAAAAAAAAAAAAAAAAAAAAAAAAAAAACTAGCTTTTGATTTCTCATAAGTTTAGATTCACTGTATTGTGAGATGCGTGTTTGGAATGGTTGTTATAACATGATTGAAGTGCTACCTAGGCTATGATTGTGACTTTTAGAGACCAAACAAATCGCCTAGTTAGAATTCAGCGAGAGGACGTAGTTGAGATTCCCGTGTCTGTCGAGGAAAGACCTGACCAACCTGAGACAATGGGTGACGAGATAGTCCAACCCCGCAGTCTCAAAGATTACATGTACCCCACGAGGACAAGCCAGCCCTCTTGTATTGTTCTACCAGAAACTGCTGGTCATTTTGAGTTAAAGGCGAGCACGATCCATATGCTCCATGTGTTTCGAGGGGTTGATGTTGAAAACCCTTACCACCACGTGAGAGATTTTGAGGAAATCTGTGGGACTCTCAGATTCAATCAGTTGACAGAAGAGTCCCTAAAATTGCGTTTGTTTCCTTTTTCTTTGAAGGAAAAAGCCAAATCTTGGCTATATGCTTTGCGGCTTCAGTCCATTAGAACTTGAAATGATCTTACGAAAGAATTTTTCAAAAAGTTCTTCCTAAATTACAAAACATCCACCATTCGTCAGAGTATCAATATTTTTGTTCAAATAGATGGTGAGACATTGTCCAAGTATCTAGAAAGGTTCAACGATTTATTACTTCAATGTCCTCACCATGGTTTTGAACAGTGGAGACTCTCAACAATTCTCTATGAAGGGTTGGATTTTGCCACTCGATCCATGGTGGAAGCAATGTGCAATGGTGAGTTCACAAATAAAAGTGCCGACGAGTCATGGACCTTTTTACATGAAGTTGCCAAGAAAACTCAGCAATGGGAGTCTGTTAGAGAACCTAGGATGTTAACCAACAGGGATAGTGTCCATAAAATAGAGTCTGCCTTTGAGGGTAATGCTAAAATCGCATCATTGGCTAGAAGAGTTGAGGCTTTAGAACTGGAGAAAAATATAAAATCTGCCGCTTCCACTTCTTGTAACCAAGTTGAGATTTCTATTTGTGCTGCGTGTAATAGTTTTGATCATCTTGTTGATAACTGTCCACAATTGCATGCATTTCAAGAGTCTAGACCTGAACAAGCCTATGTTTTGTATCAAAAGCAAGAACATAACCCTTATTCACAGACCTACAACCCAGGGTGGAGGAACCACCCTAACTTTTCATGGTCCAAGGGCCCCGTACAAGGGGGTGCATCAGGTAACGCACAAGGATATTCATATCCTAGAAACCCCTGTGTACAATCGTACACACAACATCCTCTCGAAAAGAAATTATCAAGCATTGAAGAAAGTGTCAGTCTGTTGACCCAAAATCTTTTGCAAAATCAGAAGTCCACTGACCAACGTTTTACAAGTCTAGAACTTAAGATAGGTCAGATCTTCGATGCGCTTAATGACAGGGAAAAGGGTAAGTTTCCAAGTCAGCCTGAACAAAACCCAAAAGGCACATTTCAGGCAAATACGTCTACTTGTAATGAGACTGCACATGTTGTTACCACTCTTCGTAGTGGTAAAGTCATTGATAACAATGTAAGCGTGCCTGGAAAGGGTGAGTCTGTGTCTAAGTCACAATTGCATGATACACCAGTTGTTGAAAATCAATCTGAGCATGTACCTAGATCTAAAAAATATGATGATGTGAATGTTTCTTTGCCGTCAAATGTGCCTGTAGCTCCTTTTCCTCAGAGGTTAGAGCAACAAAAGAAAGGAACACTGTATAACGAGGTATTGGAATTGTTCAGGCGAGTCAATATTAACATTCCATTTCTCGAGGCAATTAAGCAGATCCCTGCTTACGCTAAGTTCTTGAAAGATCTGTGCACACAAAAGCGAAAGCTTAATGTGCATAAGCGTGCCTTTATTGCTGAACAAGTAAGTTCTATCATTCAAAACAAGACTCCACCTAAGTTTAGAGACCCAGGTTGTCCCACAATCACATGCAAGATAGGTGACCATACGGTCAATAAAGCGTTACTATACCTAGGGGCTAGTGTGAACCTACTGCCATATTCGGTATATGTGCAGCTAGGTCTTGGAGAGTTGAAAGCAACACCTATAACTCTGCAATTGGCGGACAAGTCAGTCAAAATTCCTCGTGGTGTGGTAGAAGATGTTTTGATTAAGCTTGATAAATTCTATTTTCCTGTGGACTTCATTGTATTAGATACTCAGCCTGTGCAAAACCCAGACTGTCACATTCATGTCATTTTAGGACGTCCTTTCTTGGCGACGTCCAATGCAATTATTAATTGTCATAATGGAGTGTTGAAGTTGTCATTTGGTAACATGACTGTGGAGTTGAATGTTTTTAATGCTAGCCAGCAACATTTAGATCTTGATGATGATGATAATGTGCATGAAATCAACATGATTGAAAGTTTGGTTCAGGATTCGTTGTCTAGTAACATGTCTGTTGATCCTTTGCATGCTTGCTTGAATAATTTCAACTTGGATCTGTTTGATGATGAATACATAAGTGAAGTGAATTCTTTGGTCGAATCTGCACCCCTCATGGACACGACTAAATGGAAAGCTAGAGTGGAGCCACATCCACTCTCTGAATCCAAGTCTGTCCCGTATCTTGTTGAGCCACCAAAGCTCGAACTGAAACCATTTCCTGATACTCTTAAATATGTATTTTTGGGTTCTTCTAATACTTTGCCTGTAATCATTTCGTCTGCTTTAGATATAGAACAAGAGAGTAAGCTTTTAGAAGATTGTAGGATCATTATATCGCAACGTACAAAACTCGCGAGGATAATAAACGACAGCTCGCGCGAGGAGTCGCAAGGAATCAAAAGGAATGACGCATTGGATGACGACAGGAAGATATGAAATCTGACGAGGGTTAGGAAGTGTCGCGAGTATGAATACTTATACATTCGCGACACTTCGCGAGACATTCCCGAAAATAAAGGACAGCCTAGCTGTCATTCACTATGTATTACCCTATATAAAGGGATGAGAAGTCTGTTGTAGGAGAGATTCTTTTGGAAGGGAAAATTAAGTCATTAGGAGAGAGAAACTTGGAGAGTGTTTGTAATCCTTAAATATAATTCTATTTTCCTGTGTAAACTGGAAGAAGATAATTAATAAACATTCTTAGTTATTCGTCTTTCAATGAATTAGTTAAGTGAATTATAGTGAGGGGTGTATTGTGGGATTTCCTGCAACTACATATTGGCGCTAGAAACAGGGATCAAGAAAAGAAGATTACAATCGAAATCATTCAAATCAAGAAAATGAGAAAAGAAAATGTTAAATTAGATGAGGGAGAGGAGAAAGATATGGAGTACAGTTCGGTCACAAAGGCAATGATTAATGAGTTTCACGAAAATATCAAAGGAAGAATACACAAGCGGGATTTTGAAGGAAAGAAAATTACAGATAGAGAAGTGACATTATTTTTAGAAGAATGGGAAAAGCAAAAGATAACATTCACAGCAGCAGAAATATCTAAGGAAAATTTGAATCACACATCTCCACTGGTAATCACAATAAATATGTGCAAAGGAGAAGAATTAGCAAAGGAAAAGAAAATATGGACGGTAAAAAGGACCTTAATCGATACTGGAAGTTTGGTGAACATCATGTTTTATCATGCTTACAAGAAGATGGGATACAAAGATGAAGAGATGATTTCCACGGCATACAATATCCATGGTTTTGGTAAATCCATAACCAAAGTTAAAGGAGAGGTAAAGATGCGAATTCTGTTAGGAGAAATCGAGACACAGGTAGCATTGTGTGTAGTGGACATGGAGTCGCCATACAACGTATTGCTAGGAAGACCATGGGTACATGCGATAAAAGCAGTAGCATCAACATTTCATCAATGTATCAAATTTCCTACACCAAGTGGAATTGGCGAGATTAGAGGGGATGTTGATAAAGGAAGAATATGTTATCAAATTGAGGTGAAATATTATGAAGAGCAAGCAAAAAGAGAAAGTACCGCAGTAAATGGCAAAAGCAATTAGAAAAGAAGAAGAATTTCGAATTTACATGATAAGAGCAAAGGAAGGAAGAGGGATACCTAGCGAGATCTCGGAAGAAGAAAATGAACTCGCGAAAGAGCTGAAAGGACCGACCCCAATGGGAGAACCGAAGGCTAGTTATGTCGCGCGGAGAGCAAACGAAAGAAGTGAACGTCGGAACTAACGAAGAGCCCAAGATGCTAAAAATTGGGACCAATATGGAAGCGGATGAGGAAAAGAGGATCATTGATTTGTCATGAGACTATAAAGATATCTTCGCGTGGAATATGGATGATATGCCTGGTATAGACCCATCGATAGCTTGCCACAAATTAGAAATAGACAAAAGGGTGAAGCCATTCAAGCAGAGAATTAGAAAGATCGCAACAGCGTATCATCCCCAAATAGAGGAAGAATTGCAGAAAATGCTAGATGCAGGGATCATTAGGCCAGAAAAGTATCCTGAGTGGATAGCAAATATGGTTATAGTCCCAAAGAAGAAAAAGGGAATAAGAATTTGCATAGATTTTACTGATCTAAACAAAGCTTGTCCTAAAGATAGTTTTCCATTGCCAGATATTCCACAACTGGTCGAATCAGCGGCAGGGAATGAAAGAATATCATCCTTGGATGGATATAAAGGTTACAACCAGATTCCTCTCGCAGAGGAAGATCAAGAGCATACTGCTTTCTTCGCTCCAAGAGGGTTATATTGCTATACAAAAATGCCATTCGGTTTACGAAATGCTGGAGCCACATATCAAAGAATGGTGGAAGAAGTGTTCGCAGAGTGGATACATAAAACACTAGAAGTATATGTGGATGACATGCTCGTAAAAAGTAAGAAAGCAGAAGATCATGTACGAGATCTGAAAGAAATCTTTGAACAGATGAGGCGTTTCAACATCAAAGTAAATCCAGAAAAATGTACCTTCTGAGTCGCATCGGAAAGTTTTTGGGTTACATCGTATCAAAAGAAGGGATACAAGTCGACCTTAAAAGTGAAAGCAGCTTCATGATATGCCTACACCTGCGACAAAGAAAAGATGTTCAAAAGCTAAATGGGTTGTTAGCATCACTAGGAAGATTCATTTCGCGATCATCTGATAAGTGCAAACATTTTTTCAAATATCCTAAAAAAAGGATCAAGTTTAAATGGACAGATTTAATGTGAGAAGGCTTTACAAGGAATTAAAGAACATCTAATGGAAATATCCATTATGCAAAAAGCAGAACCAGGAGAGGAATTGTTAATATACCTTGCGACAACGTCGCACGCATTGAGCGCAGTATTGCTGCGAATGGATGCAGGAGTCGAAAAACCAATTTATTACATCAAGAAACTTTTAATGCCGCAGAAAGGAACTATTCAAAGATTGAAAACTAATCCTGGCGTTAGTCTATGCAACGTTTAAGCTTCGCATATATTTTCAAGCACATACTGTCAGGGTAGTAACAAAAATACCAATCGAGTCAGTAATGAAAAATTCAAAGAGATCAGGAAGAGTTGAAAGATGGAATGCTCAAATAAGCCATTGTAAACTCAAATATGAAATATTATCTTCAACCAAGTCACAAGTTGTCGCAGATTTTTTGGAATTTCCCTTGGAGGAAGATGAAGCAAAGGGATGAAATGATGGATGTAGAAGAAGAGCATGGAGACCCAAAAGATCTCGCTAACCGAGCCAGATAGGTGGGAAATATTAGTGGATGGATCATCAAATGGAGAAGGTAATGGAGTGGGAATTGTTGTGATTTCGCCGTAAGGCAATAAATTAGCTTTCTTTTAGGTTGGAGTTTGAATCCACCAATAACGAAACGGAGTATGAAGCTATAATACATGCTTTGCGATTCGCAATAGAAATGAAACTGAAAACGTGAGGATTACAAGTGACTCGCAATTAGCAATTCGCCGATAACAGAGAAGTACGCCACGAATGAGCCATCTTTGCAAAAGTATAGGAAGCTAGTCGAAGAATTGTCAAAGACAGATACCGAAAATGAAATGGAGGCACATATCAAGGAGAAATAACAGACTCATGACGCTTTTGCCTTTATATCAAGTATGATGACAGACCCCACTGCGAGGGATATCAAAATACAAACACTTCTGGCACCATCAATAAATAAAGAGGAAGAACAAGAAGCAGATGCAATGTTGGTAGAAGACATACCGCAATGTCGCGATAAAGACTGGAGAACAGAACTTCACGCATACTTGATGAAAGGGGAAGTACCAAGAAATAGATTAGAGGCACACAAATTGAAAAGTCGTGCAACGAATTATGAATTAAGAGATGGTGTACTTTATCGGCGATCTTTTGATGGACCTTCACTTCGATGCTTAACAAGGGAAGAGGGAGAAACCATATTGAAGATGTTGCACAGTGGAGATGCTGGAAATCATAGCGGCGGAAGATCTTTAGCATATAAAGCAAAAACGCAAGGATATTACTGGCCATATATGCATGAGGACGCGAAAGCAATATCAAGGCGCTGCGAAGATTGTCAAAGACATGGGAAGAAGATACATGCACCTGGAGCACCTTTAAATTCTTCGAAAAGTGTGTGGCCTTTTGGAAAATGGGGATTAGATATTGTGGGACCATTTTTACCGAACAGACAAAGAAGATACTTAATTGTCGCAACGGATTATTTCACAAAATGGGCAGAAGTGAAAGCGGTACAACACATCCGCGACAAAGACGTATTTACTTTCATATTTGAGAATATTATATGCAGGTTTGGGATCCCCGCACAGTTGGTATTTGATAATGGGAAACAATTTGAAGGGCAAAATATAGAACTCACTTTAATGCATTCCGATAAGGTGTGGAAAATCAACTCCATTATATCCACAAGCTAATGGTCAGGCAGAGGCAACAAACAAAACAATAGCAGATATATTGAAGAAGAAATTAGAAGGACACAATAAGGGATGGTGCGAACAAGTACCCAGTGCAGTGTGGGCATATAATACAACTAGAAGAGAGGCTACAGGAATGTCACCCTTTGCTTAACATATGGAGTTGAAGCTGTGCTCCCAACAGAGGTAGTGATCCCAACAACCAAAAAAGAGGTTTGGGAGAAAAATCTTAGTGCAGTAATATTCTAATTAAGTTGGACGAATTAGAGGAAAAAAGGGAAAAGGCATTACGACATATGGAAAATTATCAAATAAGATTGGCTAGAGAATATAACAAGCGTGTTAAAATACGTGAGTTTCAACCAGAGACTTGGTGTCATGAGAAACACCAATTTATCAGCGAGAAAACTGGAGGCAAGTCTGGCGAGAAAATGGGATGGACCTTATATTATCAAAGAAGTAGTTGGTACAGGGGCATATAGATTGATGGACCCCAAGGCAAAGATATGGGACAAAGATTGGGCAAACCATGGAACAGATTGTATCTAAAGAAATATTACCCATAAAAAAGGGGTGAGATGAGATGAATCAAGATGAAATATCTCAATGCAAGGTATTTGCGAAATTCAATAAAATGCAGAGAAAATCAGCGAATATCTCGCAAGAAGAATAGTAAGAAAAATTGAACGATCGAATGAATAAACATAATTGAAAGAATGAATGAATGGGACGAACCTTTATGGCGTACACCCTAGTTCGCGAATGATATTTCGTAAGAGGCAAATGTAAGACCTAAAGTGCGTCATATAAGGGGGTATCTCTTAACATGGCTCAGGGAAAAGGTTACACCGCCCCTGGAACCTGGGTCATGTAGACTTGGGGCCCATGAAAGCCTATCCGGAAGAGGTACCTTGGATTCCCAACTATATATATAAGGTTATACCCTGGTTGGGCGACCGAGGGTCTCTTTCAAGGAGTCGCCGTATGATCAAGGCGCCGAGGTACACGGTTGAGTCAAGAGTGCGGGGAGCATGGAACTTCCTTACCACTCTTGACAAGTCTTGGCGCATGCTGCACTCGCCCGAAGAAAACTCCACTTAGGGTGCAGCCTTGTAACCATAAACCCTATAGGTATAAGGGATAAGAGGTCACGAAAACAACTGGTTGTTGTTAAGACCGGATGGGAGGAGCTAGCCTTGTATGGCCGATGTACGCCTCCTTGAAGGGGCAACCAGGAGATGATAAGGGCGACACCCTCCATTAGGGAGAGTGTCAAAACAGACGCAAATGTCATGAGGCTCTGTTTTCGCAAGGAAACTTAGGCTTGTCATATTTGTGCAATGATCCCAAGAGGCAACAATACTAACGCGAGGGTAAGGCGAGATCAATGGGTCTCGTACATGAATGTGTACGGACGTCCTGCGATTTCGTCGCAAGACGACAATGTCATGGGGCTTTATTTTCGCAAGAAAGTTTAGGCCTATCATATTGTCGCAAGCAAAATATCCCGCAGAGGCAAAAATACTTGGAAAATGATAAGGCAAGGTCAATGGGTTTTTACATGCAAGTGTAAAGACGTCCCGCGACCTTGTCGCAATAAAGGGTGGCGAAGCAAGACCTTTAATTAGGAAGGTCACGCTTAGAAGACCACCAAATATGATAAGGCGAGGTCAATGGGCCATTGCATGAAAATGCAAAGGCGTCCTGCGATCTTGTCGCAACGAGAAGAGACAAAGTAAGGCCCTTAATTGGGAACATAAATGATCACACAAAAATGTAAGCGAACATGCTTGCAAGATTATATCCAAAATTCTTTAAATAAGGAAGAAGGAGAAAATAAGGAATTACTCAACAAAAGATTTAATCTTTTCAAGCAAAAAGAAAATTTCGACAGAAACAAAAAAGTAGTTTAATTCTCAAACATCATCGATTACGTGGTTGGTAGAGATTTTTCAATATCTTTATCAGCTCCACCTTCACCAATGTAGATTCTGTTCGTATACTCTTTCAAAGCAGATTCACCTTCGCCAGTTGGTGGATTTTCATCAGAAGTTTTATCAGCCAGATCTTTGTTGACAACTTCGATGTTAGCGGTATCTTCGCAACTTTCATAGTCATAATCACTATCAGGGGAGTTGGGGATTTCATCATCACTTACTTCCAAAGGGTCAACATGAATAGGTTCAAGAGATTTAGACAATAAAATTTCATTCACGAGGACTTCAGCTTTGAGGGGAAATTGACGAAGCAAATGTTTTTGACGATTTTTACTATCTATGTCTTTACAATCGACATGTACTCAAATCTTCTTTTTGCACGCTCGCGAGAACGCGCGAGGGAAGCAGCGAGTAACCCATTTTCTTTGCGAACTTTAGTATAATCTGACTTGAGGGTAGACATAACGGAGCGAAGCTTTCTCTCGATTCCGCATCACAAATACATATGAAAAGATTAAAGAAGACTCTTACGTAAGATCTTTGGAATGTTCAAATACATAAATGAATTAAGGTAGTCAAACATTATGACTACCTTCCTTTTGAGAAGTAAGATGCCTGAATTAAAGCCGCAAAATTATTCCCCAAACAGTCCATGGCATCATCAAATGTATCTCCAACTAAGCCTTTCAAACGAGATCGCAAGCTTTTTTCATTAGAAACAAGTATGGAATTTTCGGTCGCAAGAGAAGAGTTGGATTTTTCTAATTTGGCACATTGATCCTTGAATTGGCTTGCTTTTAAACTCAAGGTTATCCTACCCCGAATAAGTTTATCTCTCTCAAAGAAGAACTTCTTCAAGCCGATTTCTCGTGGTATGAATAGATTGTTCTTGTTCTTCACATAATTTTTGACAAGCATCATATCACATGTAATGATCGCCACCTTGTTTAACAGAGAACGCATCTCTTGAGAAAGAGTTCTATTCTCATCTGATAAAGTTTCCAACTCCAAATTAGCTTTAGTTAAAGAATAAGAGAGGCGAGATAAGTCATTACTTAATGAGTCTTGATGCTTGAGCTAAATCAAAATTTTCTTTAGACAAATTATTTATTTGATCAAAAAGATATGTATGAAGATTATCTAAAAGATTATATTGCTCCATCCAAGCATCTCTTTCAACTCGAACTTCTTCAACAATTGATTCCAACTGATATATCTCCATTATTCGTTTCTGATTTAAAGCTTGAAGGGCGAACAAGAGCTTAAGTCGTAAAAAAAAAAAAAAAAAAAAGGGGGTTGCGAGAGTCTACCTTTTAATTCCTCATTCTTCCTGCGAAGATTATCACGATCTAGCGAGATGTTGTGAAATTTTTGATTTTCAAGATGGAGATTATTGCATCTCGCAGTCATAGCTTGGAGATCACTCTTCAACACATTAATTTCTTGAACTAAGGATGCTTGCGAGATCTTATCAGGACCAAGATGTTTACTTAAAATCTCGCAGACATTGGATTTGACAGTGGTCGACGTAAGTCTTCTTGGCGTCATCTACAAGGTCCGAGAGAACTTTGAAAGCCACATCTATCCCTTCCAAATTTTCTCAAGAAGAGGAATTTGCTCGGTGGAAGAAGGTAGAGACGAATCATTCTTCGCCAAGGGAACATCATGGGAAGAGGAGATTTCAGAAAGGTAGTGATCGGAGGAATGACAGGGGCATCGATGATAGGAGAAGGAATAAGGTCATTTGTAGTAGGACTATTATGAGGAACTTGGTCTATGAGGAGTTGAGGCAAAGGAATATTGTCATTAGTGATAAAATTATCCTGCGATAGTTTCGCAACAGGAGACGAAGGCATAAAGGAGGGAAAAGGAACATCAGGAGTCATGGGTTTAGGTTGGCGAGATCTTTTGGGGGTTCTATCAGTAGTTTTATCATCCTGCGAATGACAAGTTAAGTAAGAAACAGAGGCAACAATATTGTTATTAAAAAAGGTAAATATTTCTTAAATACCTTGTCATTCGCAGGCTTTCTTTTAGAAGCGGTAGATTTTGCTTGCAAAGAGGACTTTGGTTGCAGAACGGGTTCCTGTTGAGAAGTGGGTTTCGACTGCGAATCCAAAGAAAGAAGGGGGTTCTTCACGGTGAACTTGGTGCCGGGTTTGTTCTTGCTGAAGCAAAAATGGCAGAAAGAGGTTAAAAGAGAAATCAGAATAAAATAATTTCAACAAGATCAATCAATCACAAAATCAATCAATCACAAATCGATCGAGTTTAGCAAGAATAGCAAACCCGGATGCCATGGAAGTAATAGCAGATAGGAAGTAGTAGAAAAACGGTGAAGAAGACGATGAAGAAAAAACAACAGAAAGACAATTGCAGACGATGAAAGAGATGAAGTAAAAGAAAAGAAGCATTCTTCACAAAGGATCCTCCTATAAATAGACAAGAAAACGTTATGACCGGATAACATTAAATACACCGGTAAAAAGGGTAGTTTTAAACACGTGTAAACGGTCATTACTAAATTCACTAATTATGTCAAAGAAGATTTTTAGTGGAAAACGAACAATCGCGGAGGTTCAAGAGGCATAAATTCTCATGATTCATCACTCTTTTTAACTTGCGAGATGAGCTTGCGAAATTTATCACTTTCATAACACCCGAGGCAAAAATGATACTTCATATGTACTTCTCAAAGCTTCGAACTTCGCCAAAGAATAGAGGCAAGTACGTACTTTTCAAGAAAAATATTCTTTCGCTCGTTCCTTTCATCAAACAAAGATCAAAGATTACATCAAGAACGGATTTTTCCTTAAAGAATGCTCTTCAAGCAATATTCAAGGAAAAAGAGGCAAGATGTAGGATCATTATATCGCAACGTACAAAACTCGCGAGGATAATAAACGACAAAGATCTGCGAGGGAGTCGCAAGGAATCAAAAGGAATGACGCATTGGATGACGACAGGAAGATATGAAATCTGACGAGGGTTAGGAAGTGTCGCGAGTATGAGTACTTATACATTCGCGACACTTCGCGAGACATTCCCGAAAATAAAGGATAGCCTAGCTGTCATTCACTATGTATTACCCTATATAAAGGGATGAGAAGTCTGTTGTAAGAGAGATTCTTTTAAAAAGGGAAATTAAGTCATTAGGAGAGAGAAACTTGGAGAGTGTTTGTAATCCTTAAGTATAATTCTATTTTCCTGTGTAAACTGGAAGAAGATAATTAATAAACATTCTTAGTTATTCGTCTTTCAATGAATTAGTTAAGTGAATTATAGTGAGGGGTGTATTGTGGGATTTCCTGCAACTACACACATAGCACCCGAGGACTAGGAAAAGACTACACTTATATGTCCTAACGGTACATTTGCTTATCGTCGCATGCCCTTTGGGTTGTGTAATGCACCCACCACATTTCAACGTTATATGATGAGCATTTTTTCTGACATGATAGATAATTTCCTTGAGATCTTTATGGATGATTTTTCTGTGTTTGGATCTTCTTTTGATGAATGTTTGAGACATCTCACTCTTGTGCTGATTAGATGTAAAGATAAAAATATGGTGTTGAACTGGGAAAAGTGTCATTTTATGGTAGACTCGGGCATAGTTCTAGGACATATCATCTCTGAAAAAGGCATTGAAGTCGATAAAGCTAAAGTTGACCTTATTCAGCACTTGCCACAACCTCGCTCTGTGAGGGAGGTTAGATCATTTTTAGGCCATGCTGGATTCTATCGTAGATTCATTAAAGACTTCAGTAAAATCTCTAGACCACTTTGTAATCTACTTGGTAAAGATGTTGCTTTTGTATTTGATGATGCTTGTGTGCGTGCATGGGAAGAACTCAAAATTCTTCTAATTTCAGCCCCTATAGTCCGACCAGCTGACTGGAAATTGCCATTTGAAATCATGTGTGACGCGTCTGATTTTCCTGTTGGTGCTGTTTTAGGACAGCGTGTCGATAGACTTCCATATATGATATACTATGTTAGCAAAACTCTTAATGATGCTCAACTTAACTACTCAACTACTGAGAAAGAATTGCTTGATGTTTTTTTTGCATTGGACAAGTTTAGGTCATACTTGATAGGGTCTAAGGTTATCATATACACTGATCATGCTGCTCTGAAATTTCTTCTTTCTAAGAAAGATGCTAAAGCTCGTCTCATCCGATGGATATTGTTATTGCAGGAATTTGATCTCGAAATTCGAGATAAGAAAGGTTCGGAAAATGTTGTTGCTGATCATTTGTCTAGATTAAATGTTGAGTCTTTTGATGATTCCTTGCTTATTAGAGAGTCTTTTCCCGATGAACAATTAATGCTTGTATCTGAGTTTCTTTGGTTTGCTGACATTGTGAACTATCTTGTTACGGGAAGAATGCCTTTGCATTGGTCTAGACAAGACCGTTCTAAGTTCTTGGCTGAAGTTAAATAATTCTTTTGGGATAACCCGTACCTTTTTAAGTACTGCCCGGACCAAATCATTAGGAAATGTGTCCCCAACAATGAACAAAAAGATGTGATATCTTTTTGTCATGACCAAGCATGTGGAGGCCATTTCAGTGCCAAGAAGACTGCTGCAAAAGTCTTGCAGAGTGGGTTTTATTGGCCATCATTGTTCAAAAACTGTCATGCTTATTGTATTGCCTGTGAACTTTGTCAGAAACTAGGAAGTATTTCTAAAAGAAACATGATGCCATTGCACCCTATTTTGATTGTTGAACTGTTTGATGTGTGGGGAATTGACTTCATGGGACCATTTCCTAATTCTGAAGGTAAATTGTATATCCTTGTCGCAGTTGATTATGTTTCTAAGTGGGTAGAAGCGATTGCAACCAAAACAAATGACCACAAGGTGGTACTTTCATTTTTAAAAGAAAACATATTTTCTCGTTTTGGCACCCCTAGAGCTATAATCAGTGACGGTGGTTCACATTTGTAGTTGCAGGAAATCCCACAATACACCCCTCACTATATTTTGTTAAACTAATCCATTCAAAAGATAATAGATGAACAATTATGAATGTTTATTAATAACTTTCTTGAATCTTTACACAGGAAAATGGAATTACACTTAAGAACTTACAAAAATTCTCTCTCTTTCTCTCTCCTAATGACTTGCTCTCCAATCCAAAGAATCCTCTCCCCTACGACAGATCCACTCATCCCTTTATATAGGGTAGTACATAGTGAATGACTGCTAAGCTATCCTTTATTATCGGAAATGTCTGGCGAAGTGTCGCAGATGTACAAATATTCGTATTCGCGATACTTCTTAACTTTCGCCAGGTTTCATATCCTCCTATCGTCATCCAATGCGTCATTTATATTTAATCTTCTGCGACTGACTCGCAATGTTGTTATCCGTTATCTTCGCGAATTGTTGTTGTGGCGATATTATGATCCTACATCTTGCCTCTTCTCATGTCTTCTCTGCGAAGGAGAGAATGTCATGAGAATCAATATTTTTGAACCGCCGCAACTGTTTATTTGTACTTGTTTCAGTTCCTTCTTTCCATACGGACTTTATTACAGATGTCTACTCCTCCATTCTATTCCTGACACGTTTCTTCCAATCGTTTATTCTTAACCACTCACGTCCCTTCTCACATTAAATGCTCTCGTTTCCCCCGAGGATGTTTCTCTCTATATATATTTTTCATATCTTTCTCTTCTCCTCTTTCGTCTTCTCTCTGCAATTTTTCTTTTATCTTCTTCTTCCGCAAGTTGCGCTTCTATTACTGCAAATCTTCAATCTTTTTTATCACATCTTAATCTTCGATTCTTTATCCATTCCCATATTGATAATGGCTTCACTTAGTCGTATGTACAAACCTCGCTTTATTGAGACTCAGAAAAAGTTGCAAGATCAAGGTTTCACCCTTTCTATCATTCCTAATCAAAAAGGTTCATCTATACTCACCGCTGCTTTTTCTCGATCATCAATGTGATGATCATAAGATTATTGTTTCGCTAGGTCAACTTCTCGCAGGACTTCCCATTCCTTTATATGATCCTGAGATGCCACTCTTTTATGAAATCCTTTCCCATCCGAACTTCTCGCGAGCTGTCTATCAACTATGCGGCGATTGTATCCGCCTAATGCTCGAGTTTGCCAGTCGTGGTGCTGGCAAAGGATCTCTATACCCTAACAGTGCCAGAGATCCCGAATATGTAAATTTAGAAATAATCCCTGAGAAATACACTGTGGAAAATTTCTTTGAAAATTATGAAGTAATAGGCATGAGAAATAAGAAATCTCGCTGGGGCGCTCGGTTGAAGAGAAAAGATAATATCCCTGAGGATAAATTACTTATGCAAGATATCGACTGGCATTCGGGTAAGAACACTACTCCTCGCCACTCTAAAGATGAGAGGTGGTGGGTTGTTCCTTTGCTCTTAAGTGGACCTTACATAGCAGGTCCGCATGTACTCCCCGCAAATCTCGCAGGCTATCATCCTTGGGAATTTAAGTGGCCCGAGGAGACGAAAGAGGTATGTCTCCATAGTTTGCTTTTTCAATCCCTCTTTCCTCTTGTATTCATTGAGTTTGTAAATTTTCCAGATTGCCAAACTGAGGAAAAGTTACAAGGCAAATCCACTGGCAAGCACCTTGGCAATACTTCGATCGCTACGGATGAAGTAAGAAATATCCTTTTTGTATTACTTAACAATATTGTTGCCTCTATTTCTTATCTTCATTTGTATGCGAAGGTTGACGCCGAGGAAACGATAGTCACGAAGGTTAAAGGCAAAACTAAAGCCAATGCACGCAAGGATAAGTCTTCGCTCCATCATCTAAGAAGCGAAAAAGCTCAACCTTCCTCTCATCTTAGCTCAAGTTCCGAGTCTTCCGATGAAGATGATAATGATAATGTTTTGGATTCAACTTTCCAAAATGAAGCTCAATCACCAATTCTCCTATGGATCAATTGTTCAAGATCTTCTCGGATTCTCTTCAAGGAATTGGAGATACTCACCGACTTCTATATGCGAGAGCCTCGCCACCGTATGCAATGCTACACTCTTTGGATGGCAATGACTCTTTCAAAGGAGTTTCTAGATCTGTATCCCCTAGCTTCTTAAATGCACTTAATTCGTTGGTATGTTCGACCTTATGTTTCCCTTCCAACTTCATTTTTTAATTTATATCTTAATAGCCTTTTTATCTTTCTTCGCAGGCGGGAAAAACTTCTTTTGTGGTTGCCTCGATCTTGAGAGGAGGTATAACATTCAATTGAAGAAGAATACCCAATCTTGCACAAGGATCAAAGAATTAGAAGTTGAGTCTCATGAGATATCGCGAAAAGATCCAACAATTGGAGACCGAGTTTTACGCCCGTAAAGACAAAGTTACCACTCTCCGTAATGCTAATCAAGAACTTTATGGTATAAAAAAATTTTCCCTCTTATTATTTTATTTTATCAATTTCCCGTTGCTACCCGACTTATTACTTTCGCAGATGTATATAACCTCTCCGAAGAAGCTATTCTTCTCCATTCATTTCCGAGCCTATGGATAATGATACTCTTCTCGCTCATCTCAACAACTCTTTAAGTAGTTCGTCGAAAGCGTAATTAATACTCTTTCATTAAATGAACTCCAAACCAAGTACCGCCTCTTAGAAATTGAGCACGGATCTAGTTTAAGTACAGCCAACCAGTTTAAACAAATGTACCTCGAGTCTCATGAGAAAACCAAAATTTTAAGGAAGAAAATTAGTGACCATATAGATGACAAAGATCGCATTGCTAATAATGGTGCCTGTGCATTAGCAACATTTCAAAAGTCCCTTCTCGAAGTGCAAATGGAGCGAGATGACTTGCTTCGTCGTAATTCCTTACTTACCGAGCGAGAAAACCAAATTCGTTCACTTCTTATTATAAATAATGATGATGAATTCGCTTGGGCCGCGAAAATCTTAGATAATGCCAGAATAATTTAGGTGTTGATGTTAGTCTTCATACCGAGCACACTTCCTTGGTTAAAGATATAATATCCGACAGAGAAGGTTACTTATTATACCTTCATGTTTCTTACCTCTGTAATATTGTTTGTTGAGTTGTTAACTTATCGTTGTCTACTTGCAGAGTCCGAAAAAGATTTCAAGCAAGGATTGAAGAACTTGAATCTGAGAAAGCACAAATCGCAAAGAATCTCAACCTTCGCGAGAATAAATATTCCAAGTTGAAGAATCGCCAAACTACAAGGGTGGCGAATTTTAATAATGATGCCGTTCGTTTTCGAATGAAGCCATGGAGTATGTTTGTAAAGATCATAAAATCCCTCTTTCTTCATATCCTTGGCTTTCCGAAGAAGTTCCCGAGAATTTTCCTGTCTCGGACATTTCGATAGTGAAGCCAGCGAAGAAGAAAATTCTCAAGCGCGAGAATAATAGAATCAAGGATCGATAGAGGAGAAGAATCGCCAAAGAGATAATTCTTTTTGTTTCTTTCATTGCGTGTAATATCTCAGTGCATTTCGTGTCTTTTTTTGTAAACTTCTTGGGTTTGTTGTCCGTAAATTCCATCTTCATTCCCCTTTCTTGGCAGTTTTTTTCCTTGTAATATAGTTGGCTAACATTATTAATGTATAACTCTTTCATTGGAAGATGGATAACAATATTTCATCTTTTCCATCCCCATATTTGCCTCTCTCATATGCATCTTCGATGAAAGAATGAAATTTCGAGATTCGCACTTTCTTCTTCTCGATCGGGAATGATGTTTAAATTTATAATTGCGATGAAATCGCAAGAACTTTTCATTAAAGAAGAGATTTTTTGGTCTCGCCTTATCATTTTTGGTGGACTTCTAAGCTTGACCTTCCTAAGTAAAGGTCTTACTCGCCACATTTTATTGCGACAAGATCGCAGGACGTCTTTACACTTGCATGTAAAAACCCATTGACCTTGTCTTATCATTATTCAAGTATTTTTGCCTCTCGCAGATATTTGGCTTGCGACAATATGACAGGCCTAAATTCTCTTGCGAAAGTAAAGCCCCATGACATTGTCGTCTTGCGACGAAATCGCAGGACGTCTTTACACTTGCATGTAAGGACCCATTGATCTCGTCTTACCCTCGCGTTAGTATTATTGCCTCTGCAGATCATTGCACAAATATGACAAGCCTAAGTTTCCTTGCGGAAACAAAGCCTCGTGACATTTGCGTCTTTGGCACTTATCGCCTCCCTAATGGAGGGTGCCGCCCTTATCACCTCCCCGGTTGCCCCTTCAAGGAGGCGTACATCGGCCATACAAGGCTAGCTCCTCCCATCCGGTCTTAACAACAACCAGCTTGTTTTCGCAGCCTCTTATCCCTTATACCTATAGAGTTTATGGTTACAAGGCTGCACCCTAAGTGGAGTTTTCTTCGGGCCGAGTGCGGATGCGCCAAGACTTGTCAAGAGTGGTAAGGAAGTTCCATGCTCCCCGCACTCTTGACTCAACCGTGTACCTCGGCGCCTTGATCATACGCCGACTCCTTGAAAGAGACCCTCTCTCTCTCTTCGCCCAACCAGGGTATAACCTACATATATAGTTGGGAATCCAAGGTATCTCCTCCTATTCCTTGGATAGGCTTTCATGGGCCCCAAATCTGCATGACCCAGTTCCAGGGGCGGTGTAACCTTTCCCCGAGCCATGTTAAGAGATACCTCCTTATATGACGCACTTTAGGTCTTACATTTGCCTCTTACGAAATGTAATTCGCGAACTAGGGTGTACGCCATAAAGGTTCGTCCCATTCATTTATTCATTCATTGTTGTTAAATCATTCAATCATTCATATTTAATTGTTGTCTGATATTTAATTTGCGAAGACATCGCACAATGTTGTTCATTCATTTTTGCCTCAGATTCTTGTACAATCTTCTTGTCGAAATTCTCACGTATCATTTCTTCTTAGTCTTGCCTTTGATATACCTTTGTCGATTACTTATCACAGACTATTCAGCTTACTTTTTATGCCTTTTGTTCATTGTACTCTTTGCCTCAGCGTTATCCCAATCCTTGAAGGACTCCTTCCCATCGTAACGTTTGCCTGCTTCCATGCATTCATCTGCTTCACTTCTCGATGTTTCCACGGCACTTCGCGATGAACTACAACCAATTATCGTTGCAAAGATCGTAACATTCGCCTATTCTTGCGGCACTTCGCGATGCTTCTTCATTTCTTATCTCTATAGTATCCACCATCAGCTTCTCTTTTCTCGTTCATCTTTGATATTCTGTTTCCAACCTTTCCTTTTAGCATTTCTCTCTTCACAAATCTCTCTACGTCAACCTCATAACATTTCTGACCTTCCTTCCAATCTCCCTTTATAATTCCAATACCATTTGGATGGGGAAATTTTATGCATTGATGGTATGTTGATGCTACTCCCAAGATTTCGTGCAGCCATGGTCGCCCGATTAATGCGTTATAAGGAGATTCCACGTCAACCACGCAAAATAAAATGTCACCGATAACCCTTGTAAAGGTATCCTCATGTGAACCTCTCCTTTAGGTTTGTTCGTTTGTCCGTTAAAACCGTAGATTTTGTACGTTGAAGGAATCAAATTTTCATCCTCTCCACCCATGGTCTTATAAGTATGGTAAAATAGAATATTCACCGAACTACCAGTGTCGATTAGGATTCTATTGATTGCCCAACAATTTTCTCGCTTCGTCATCTTCTCCATCAACTGGTCTTGGATTAATATCTAGTCGCACCACCAACGGGCTATCATGTGCTTCTCTTCCTTTGGGTATCTCGTCACAGAGAAAGAAATAATTTTTAGTTGCCAATCTTTCAATTACGACTTTCTCGCCAAAGTTCATCACTTCTTTGTTATGAAAATCTCTTGCATATACTCTACTAAGCACATTATCGTGAAAATCTTCAATTGTACGATATGAATGAACTATAGAGTTGCAAAATAGATTTTTGGCCTTTGTTCCCACTTCTATTACGAATGCTTCTTTTCCCTTCTTTGAAACTGTTCTTTGCACTTCGATGGTGATGTTGTTAGTACTTGCTTCCTTTCTCTTTCATTTTTTAGAAAATGAGCCAATTTCCCCGATCAATCATTCGAGGATGATTCTCTTTATGTTTCGCAATCATTTGTTAGATGTCCATGAAAGCGATGGTAAGAACAATATTCATGACTTCACACTTGGTGGTGGTTCACTCCCCGCATTCCATGGTGGTGGTACGTCCTCCATTACAAGTATAGCTTCCCAAATTTTCTCAACACTAGCATTTAGTGGTGGCATTCTCGATCTCTTCCCATACCACTCTGCGATTTCTTGGCCTTCCATGGTTATTCTCGCCTTTGTCCTCCATAAGTTTCTTGCATATGATCTAATATCGAATTTTATTATTGTTGCCGCGGTTGTAGTAGTTCCTTTCTCTATCAAACTCCTCCCGATCTCGGCTTCCCATTGCCACTATTTTCTCGCTGTCCATCGTCAACTCTGTTTTCCGGTTGCCCTTGCGAAGTGGTCGCCACCGAATTTAAAAATTTTGGTAATAAACTTGCATTCGCAGCGTTCGAACTTGTATTCGCAACCGGGTATGATTCCATTTCATTTTGTCTTTCTTCCAAAGCAATGTATTCTTCTTGGAGTTCTCATGAGCTCACCATCGTAATCGTATTTTTAATTTCCGAATATTTGAATGTATAACAAACTTGTTGCGAACGAGCATTTACAAATGATAAAATGAGATATCTTTCCTCTACCCTTCCGGCCATTTCACCGCACATTGTCCTCCATCTCATTGTCAAATGTCTTAAACTCTCGCCAACTCTTTGTTTCAATCCGAATACATCTTCAATTCCCCGGTTGCGTGGAATTGTTACTTATATACGCTCCCAAGAAAATAGTTTGTAAATGGTTGAATGACGAGATTGTGTTTCTCGGTAATCCTTCAAACCATTTCAATGCTTCTCCAATTAAGCTTGATGCGAAGTATTTGCACAATATGGCATCATGATTCTCCCACTGTAACATACATCTCATATAAGCCTTGATGTGTTGTATCGCACAGGTTGTTCCATCGAAAATGTTGGTTAATGCAGGCAGATTGCATTTAGGTGGTATTCCTCCCATTTGTACTTCTATTGTGAAAGGAGTCTTCGCAGCTTCTGCGATGGCTTCATCCAACTGTCTTCTTCCTCCTTCCTTCCTACTGTTTAACAATTTTCTCATTTCTCGCTAGTTCTTTCAAGATTTGCTCATTTTCCTCGTGGATTTGATTCTCGCTGGGTCTTTTTAGCTCGCCTCTCGCCTCCTGCGTTCATGCCTGTTTTGATCTTCTTGTCCACTATTTTCTTCTCTCCTTTCTCTCGCGACTTTCTCCTTCGTCTCTTTCATCAATTCGCACACCATTATATCTATTGTTCTCTCTTCCGGGTTCTCTATCAACTCTCCTCTGCATCCTTTCGTATTCTCCATTGGTATTTCTATTGACACGATCTTGTGCTCGCCTCCTCTCTCGGTTGTCGTGATTATTTTGCCGGATTGCTTCTTCCAATTCTTGGTTTTCCACTTCTGCTCTTACTCTCTCTCTCTCTCTCGCGGGCTAAGCGTGCTTGTTCAGCATAATGTTTCTCAATGTCGTCCACGATCTCTTTTTGCCTTCTCAATGCTTCTCTTCCATGCAGATTGCTCTTCCTTCAATGCCGGGGGGTCATTTGGCCCCCGAAATCGCCTAGTTCCCCGATTTTCTTCATTCTCGCTCATCTTGGAAATTCTCGGGATGGGGAATATAACGATCTTCTCGCGTCCTCTCTTCTTTCATGATGTTCGAGCCGAGATTTTGTGCTTCCGTTGGTTTTCTACCTCTGTAATTTCGTTGGTAAAGCTCTCCTTCTTTCTTCCCTAGTCGATCTTGAACTCGATCTCGCAGTGCTTCTCGATCTTCTATTTTGCAATCTTATATTTTCCATTCTTAATTCATGATTCTGTCTTGTCAAGTTTGCTCGTTCCTCTGCCTCTAGTCGCCTCTCTTCATGTATCGTTTGTCTCAATGTTTCCAATGCTGTGAGTTCTTCATTTCCTGGATTCATTTCTCCATTCATTCTTTGATCTTCTTCTCCTTGTCCATTGTTTACCAATTGTTGCTCTTCTTCCCTTTCATCCTCGTAATCCGTCCTCCAAGTGTGCACACTTACTCTATCGTAATCCACAGTTTCATTTGCTACCGGTGGAATTAAAGCTTGGACATGATTCTCTTCATCATTCCTCATATTCATCCTTGACGATTCTCCTCTTTCATTTCTCCTATCTCCAAAGAAGTCTTCCACTTCTTCTCACCGGTTGTTCAAGTACATTTCTTCTTCTAGCCATTTCTCTTTTGGTAAATTCTTTGAAAATTATCTCAAATTTCTTTCTTGTTAATTCTCTTCTTTTAATGTCTGTTCAAAGCCTGTTTCTAGCGCCAATATGTAGTTGCAGAAATCCCACAATACACCCCTCACTATATTTTGTTAAACTAATCCATTCAAAAGATAATAGATGAACAATTATGAATGTTTATTAATAACTTTCTTGAATCTTTACACAGGAAAATGGAATTACACTTAAGAACTTACAAAAATTCTCTCTCTTTCTCTCTCCTAATGACTTGCTCTCCAATCCAAAAAGACCTCTCCCTACGATGATCCACTCATCCCTTTATATAGGGTAGTACATAGTGAATGACAAACTAAGCTATCCTTTATTTTCGGAAATGTCTTGCGAAGTGTCGCAGACGTACAAACATTCGTACTCGCGACACTTCTTAACTTTCGCCAGGTTTCATATCCTCCTATCGTCATCCAATGCGTCATTTATATTTAATCTTCTGCGACTGACTCGCAATGTTGTTATCCGTTATCTTCGCGAATTGTTGTTGTGGCGATATTATGATCCTACAACATTTTTGCAATAGGTCTTTTGAGTCATTAGTTCGCAAGTATGGCATAACTCATAAAGTCGCAACCCCATACCATCCACAAACCAGTGGCCAAGTGGAGGTTTCCAATAGGGAGATTAAGCATATTCTTGAAAAGACGGTTAACCCGTCTAGAAAAGATTGGTCTTTGAGATTGAATGATGCTTTATGGGCTTATCGAACAACATATAAAACTCCTATTGGCATGTCTCCTTTCAGACTTGTGTACGGCAAGCATGGTCATTTACCTGTTGAATTAGAACATCATGCATATTGGGCTATAAAGAAACTTAACTTTTCTCTTGATAAGGCAGGTACTCAACGGAAACTCTAACTTAATGAATTGTAGGAGCTGAGAAATGATGCTTACGATAGTGCAAAGATGTACAAAGATAGAATGAAGGTGTTCCATGACAAGCGCATTTTGCGCAAGTCATTCACGCTTGGCCAGAAAGTTCTGTTGTACAACTCACGTTTGCATCTTTTTCCAGTTCTAGATGGACATGCCCATTCTTGGTACGAACAATATTCCCTCATGGAGCTGTAGAACTCGAAGACGTAGCAACAAAGAACGTCTTCAAGGTCAATGTGCAGAGATTGAAGACATTCCTTGAACCAATTCCACCTGAAATTGAAATAACCGACCTGGCAGATCCCATCTATGTGGACTGAACTAGTTCACCCCTTGTACATACCACGGGTTTAGAATTCCTTTGTCTCTACTTGCTTTCTTTTGGTTTCAGTTTGCCAAATTAGTGTTTGTTGTATATAATCTCTGTTTTGTTTGTGATATCTACGTCGTTGCTCGATTATCTGGTTTGGCAACACTTTTTGGATCCGGTACTCTCTAACCTTTCTTTATCTTCATGAACTTCATGGCATGTTATAAATTGTGTATCCTTAGAAACATTGAGGACACTGTTTAACATAGGTTTGGGGGTATTAAGTAGATATCACATGAACTTAATTTGTAGCAATTTGGTATGTTTGAATCTTGTGAATGGTTAACATCTTAAAAAAAAATATATATCAAAAAGTGAGCTCATTTACCTTGATTTGTGATACTTGTGCATGTATGATATCTTAGGGTTCTTAGTCTAGATGATGAGGCACCCCTGATTCTAGCACAATTCACATGTTGATAAGAAACTTGCACATGCACGATCTACCAATGCATGTATGGCCTCGGGCAGGTGTTTTATCGGTTAAGTAGGCTGTCAATCATCTAGAATACTGAATGAGACTTGACTAGCTTGTTCTTTGGTTGGCTGGGATAGAAGGTGGAGGATACATTAAGAAAAGCAACCATTGAATTTGACCGGGTGCATCGAAAAGGGCTGCCTCTTGCTAAAAGTGTCATGTAATGTATTTTTCAGCTTTTGAGTAAAGTTGTGTCATGTTATGTTTGTATCTCTTGTTATTGCAAAGTCAGATGAAAAATTCAGTTGAAAAATCAGTTATAAGAAAAGAAAAGAACAATCTGTTATTAAAAAAAAAAAAAAATCAGAAAAAAGAAAAGAAAAGAAAGAGTACTCATTGTTTGTTATTATTTCAGTACAAATGTTAAAGTGTCTCTCTTGCTTTAAATGAGAGTAGTCAATGTAAATATTGCAGTCAATGTCTTTGTTTGTTATGTGTTGTAAATAGTCGTGTAATAAAGCAATGGAGGGTGTAGCCATCGATGTACAACGCGGGTAAGCTGAAATATCACCAACTCTTAGGTGAACATTCACAATTCTCGTAAAGCCATACAGCTAGCTTGGCTTTGAATTCAGTTCTTAACCTAAAAACTATCTCTTAGCGATTGGCATTCATAACTTCTGGTCATTCTATAAACATGTGTAGCTACACTTTACACTCTTATCACATGTCTTTAGTTGTTTCAGTGCTAGAATTGTGCCTTTGAAATCTAGAGTGACATATCCATTTGTTGTGAGCTAAAACTGAATTGGACAGGTCACATTTCATGGAATCTGAGCTTATATTTTGTCCTAAGAACTTTTTGGGTATATTTCGCCATGCGCCAGTGGTGTAGATAGACTTTTCTTTTGGTTTTGTGTTTTACTCGAGGACGAGCAAAAGGCAGGTTTGGGGGTGTGATCGGTGCATAATAATGCATATTTCTAGATCATTTTGTCATCTTTTGTCACATCCTAAGTGCTTTATTGGTTTAATTTTGTATCAAATTATGCATTTTGCACTCTCGAGACTTTAATAATTATATTTGGTAAATACTAATAACTGATGTTTGTCTGGGTCTGTAGGTGAACTAGGAGAAGTGTGGTCGGTAGAAGAACTAAAAAGAGTGGAAATGTAGCAACACATTGTGCGGAATCTGTGAGCAAAAGCAGAAATATGCAGCCTTACTGTTGGATGATGCGTGTCGTAGGTGCAATCAAATTAATATCTTATTTCCACTCAATTAAAAATAATATAATGGAAGTCAAGTTCGTTCCCTCGAGGAGCAAGAGATTCTAGTTGTAAAAATTGTCACAAAAGGGGGGATGTATAAAGCAAAAGAAAATAAACAAAGCAATTAAAAGATAAAGTTGAAATCAATAAGAGAGACAAGATCAAGGAATCCTTCTTCGTTGCAAAACAATGAATCAAGTTATGTTCTTTTCTACTTGTTATTAGTCACAGATTATCACCAACCGTAGGTAAAGCAGATAGATCAGTGCTAAACCCCTAAATCCCTTGTATCACCGGATACGGAAGTTCTCGACTACCGGATTCTATTTACCAACCACCTAGTAGTAGATCACTCTAGATGTAATTTAAATAAACGCATTAAGATTTATGAACTTATTAGGTTAATATTAGTAGTTAGACTCTTAGATCAAGGTCTACTTGCTAACGTTGTTTTCACACACAATTGCTCCACGGAATCCCTCCGCAAGGTCTCGTGTTTGCTACTTATGTAAAGAGTCAAGAAACGATTACTTATCCCCTAACTTTCACTAGCTTTAGATCAAATTAACAAATCAATTTAGCGTGCACTCTAAACAATCTATCAATCAATCATGAATGAATAAACATTCCTATTAGTAAAAACAATCGATAATCATGTGAAAAACCTCAAGATATAATTGAAACAAAACTCAAATCATATATTAAGAACTAGGAATTCATCCTCAATCAATAAGAAAATTAGCTACTCATGTTTTTGAAATTCACACAAATAATTATTAAAAGGAGAATTTTCAAGTTCACACAAATAATTAAGAAGAAGAATTGAAAGCAAAAACACAAGTGTTGTGTGTGTAGAGAGGTGTGTAAAAAGATGTAGAAAACTTCTCTATTTATAGGCTTCAATATTCTCCAAATCTTCCAAGGAATAGAATCCTTTTCCTTTAGCAATTCAATTTCCAAATTCAAGTCTTTCTCATCTTCCATCTTCTCTTTCCAAGTTTGAGCCCAATTCTCCATCCAAGTCTTCACACCCATGAGAGAAGTCCACAGAAAATTCTGGAATTTTGGTCGCCGGAAAACTGGTATTATGCCCGGAATTTGACCGGAATTCGTCACCGCCGGCCACCTGAAAATTCACCGTCACTGGTATATTCGACGGAATATTCCGTCAGTCCACCGTTAGGACTAACGGTCAAAATGGTCAAACCGTGAGTCAATTGGGTCAAGGGAGCAGAGAAGTCAGACACCGAGTCAGCTTCTAACTCGGCTGATTGAGCTGACTGGATTGGGTTGAATCGGCTCATCGGCCGGTACCGAGTTAACTCAGTCGGGTATAAAATCCGACAGAGTTCCGTTTGTTTTCTGGGCATATCTCAGGCCAATTTCAGGCCGATTTTAGCTTCATTCCCTGTGTCAATTTCCTAACATACATCTATTGTTTCATCACTTCAATTGCTGCTTCAAACAGCTTCCATTCCTGCAACAGAGCTTCAATCTAAACACACATCGTTACTCAGCAGCATCACCTCCCTGCTTCACAGATCGACCATCATCGTCTCTTCTCGGTTTCAACTCGATTCATCTCTGAGTTCTTCTCAGCTACAGCCCTCAACAATAATCGAACCAGACTGACCCATTTCACTGAGCTTCAACAGCATCAGGATTACCGTCTCAATCCAAACCCAGACTCCATCTCTGAGAACACTAACAACAGCTCGTTCTTCACAAACCCATCTCCAATTTGCAGTGACCAAAACCATGACTTGCTCGATTAACATCTTCTGCCACAATTTCTCGATCTCTCTTTATAACTCTCGATCTATTCTCTCTCTCTGACCGCAACAGCCCCTTTCTTCATCTCGATTTCCTTCTCAGTTCATCTCTCGAACCAATCAACAGCGCCACTGCTTCTCTGATTTATCAAACTTATGTTCTTCAATCGACTAACAGAATCCATCACAAACATCTACAACATCATCCATCTCGTTGAATCAACCCCTGACTTGAATTTATCATCGATTTCTCATTTGGGTTTCGATCTGCTTCTTTCTCGGTTTATCAATTGCACGAACCCTAATCAATTTTCTCGATTTTTAACAGCAGCAGCCATGGCTGTTTTCTTTCTCACTTTCATGTAGAGCAGAAATAAGAGAATGATTGAGAAAGAGAATTCTCTTCTCGATTTAGGGTTGGGGTAATAAAGCTGGGTCTGGATATTCAGCATCCGGTCATTTGATAAGGGATACCCAGTTGGCAATCCCATAAGTGAATAACAGGTAGACGCCCCTTAACCTCATTGGCCTATCTTTAGTGCTCCTCCAAAAGAGAGTTGCCCCTTAACCTTGACTGGGCTCCAGATAGTGTTCGCCCATGAAATGACAATTTTGCCCTTTTGCTCAAATTGGGTGATTTCTTCTTCTTTTCCTCCGTGTGACTCCATAGTAGCTATAAAACTCAAAACAAGCGTAAAATACATAATTTACAAGAAAAAATAGCAAAGAAAGCATAAACAATAGATAGTAAATAGGATGTATTCTACACCCTATCAAATTCCCCCACACTTAGACTTTGCTAGTCCTCGAGCAAATCAAACTAAAAACTCACAACTTCAAAGCGTTCAAGCGTCCCAAGCATCCAAAGAGTTATGAGGACATAGAGTTTCTGCATGCTAGTAATAAGAAGTTAGAAATACTAAAGAACATATTCTCATTCTTAAATGTTGAGTGAGAAATAACCACACCATAATGAGAGAACGCGTGTTTGAGAAACGATCAATAAGCATTTCGCCTCGACTTCTGCCTCACCAAAAAGGATTTTATGATAATTGCACTCAAAAAGACGGCTTTTTTATGGGTCTCACATGTGTGCAGGTAGGAATGAAGAGAGAAATCCTGCGACACGTTGAATGGTGGGAAGGACAACTTCCGAAATATTTTTAAAAACCCACATCTTTTAACATTTTGAAAAACCATTTTTCTGACGATCTCTAAGAAAGGAAATCAACCACTATTATCGAGGATGAGATTACTTACTCACCTTCACATCCGATCGCCAATTATGATAACACCACTCTCACGGGATCCAATAGAAACGTCTTCCGCTCCTCGTCTTTAACTTCTTGGTCTTCGTCTTCGGTTTCAACTTTTGATGATAAACTCTCGAATTTTAGATCCTTGACAATTTATAACTCTTTTTACCTTAAATCCTTGTCGCTTGAAACTTCCTTATAAATTTTCCTTCCCCACGGCAAAACAAATATTTCTCTTTTATTTTTTATTTATTTATTTTTTTTTTTTTTTAATTTTATTAAGAACTAGAGAAATTAAATACAAAATAAACCATGGCCGTGGGAGAAGTATTTTACCGCTTGATTCTTCACAACTTGTATCGTCTTGAAATCATAAACTTCAACAATTCTCACCTTTTTAATTTTCTTTAATTTTCTTCGCTCTTGTAAATAAGTCTTCATACATGGATATATAATTACCTCATTGTATTGTAAGTCCTCAACATATATGTAAAAATCTGCCCTTTGTATGTTGCTTTACTTGAATTTGAAATTTGCTCTTTTTCTCATTCCGTTGCTTGTAAACCTTGAACTTTTCCAACTTTCCTTGTAGATTTTGATGTTGCTCCTTGTTGATGATGAGAGTGTTTCTATGGATCCGTTGTTTTCGAGAGAGAGAATGGTGCTAACTGCAAATCGAACTACAAGAAGGAGGCTTTCATCTATAGACGTCACCCTCATGATTGATAAAATTAGCACTCAAGAGATCAAAGAGTAGTGCTTTTATTGGTGGGAGGTTGGGTAGCTCACCATTCTACCCGGAATTTACGTACGGTGACACACACTCAAAAGAAAGCTCTTTAGTAGATGGAAAAATTTCTGGTCGGTGCCTCACATGATATGAATACGGGTAGTCTCCACTAATGATTGATCAACAACTCTAATAATGCATTTCTCCCTGCACCAAATTTGCATCACCGGCATGATTAAATCCATTATTTAACACTCAAACAAGCAAGAAATCCGAATGTAGTTCTCTAACATTTCCAAGTTCAATTATGTTGGTCAAAATCGCTATGTAAACATACCTAGAAGTATGCTAGGGACTCTAACATCTATAAAAGTTGAAGTTTTAGGTAAAACTTTTTTTTTTTTTTTTAAATTTTTAAATTTTTTTGTAAATTTTTTTTTTTTAAATACATGCTTAACCACTCCCCCACACTTAAACCTTACATTGTCCTCAATGTAATTGAATCCTCCTAGTAAAGTCAAGGTGGGAAATTTTAACATGATATGGAATAAGAAAAAGAAATAACAAAAAGCAAAAGGATAAGAAATACAAAACCTATGGGTTGCCTCCCATTAAGCACTTGTTTTAAAGTCGACGGCCCGACTTAGCTCTTGCGGCACATTACTCCTCCAGAGGGAGTGCATCTCCAAATGAAAGTTCATCAAAATTCACATAAGCGATGTTCTCATAGTATGGCTTCAATCTATGGCCGTTGACTTTGGAAACCGAATTGTCTCTAAGACTAGTAATTTCAACTGCACCATGAGGAAAAACATTAGTAACAACATATGGTCCAATCCAACGGGACCTTAACTTTCCAGAAATAGTTTAAGGCGAGAATGATATAAAAGGACTTTTTGTCCCACGATGAAGCTTTTACGAGAAATCATCTTGTCATGAAAAAGCTTGGTCTTTTCCTTGTAAATCCGGGCACTCTCGTAAGCATCATTACGTATCTCCTCTAACTCATTTAGTTGTAACTTCCTTTGTTTCCCGCTTCATCATACTCCATGTTGAATTTCTTTATCGCCCAATAAGCCTTATGTTCAAGTTCAACCGGAAGATGACAAGCCTTGCCATAAACCAACCGATATGGAGACATACCAATCGGTGTCTTATACGCCGTTCTATACGCCCAAAGTGCATCATTGAGCTTAAAGCTCCAATCTTTCCTTGTGGTATTCACCGTTTTCTCAAGAATTGACTTGATCTCACGATTTGAAATTTCCGCTTGTCCACTAGTTTGTGGATGGTAAGGCGTACCAATTTTGTGTGTTATGTTGTACTTCTTGAGGAGAGCGTGGAAAGCCTTCTTGAAATGTGAGCCTCCATCGCTTATCACCACTCTTGGTGTACCATGCCTATTGAATATATTTTCCCTTACAAAATCACAAACAACTTGAGAGTCATTAGTCTTGGTGGCTCTAGATTCCACCCATTTCGAAACATAATCTACGGCAAGAAGTATATAAAAGTTTCCATTCGAATTGACAAAAGGGCCCATAAAATCAATACCCCACACATCAAAAATCTCAACGGCGAGAATTGGTGTGAGTGGCATTTGATTTCGAGCACCTAGATTGCCCGTTCGTTGACATCTATCACACGATTTACAAAAGGCATATGAATCTTCAAACAAGGTGGGCCAATAAAATCCACTCTCGAGAACTTTGAGAGCGGTGCGTTTAGAACCAAAGTGGCCGCCACATGCAAAAGTATGGCAAAAGGAGAGGATGGATTTAAATTCGGAATTAGGCACGCACCTTCGCATTATTTGATCAACGCCATATTTCCATAAGTATGGTTCATCCCACACATATTGCTTAGCTACCTTCTTAAGTTTCATCTTTTGGAAATTAGACATTGTACTAGGTACTTTCCTTGTCACCAAGTAATTCACTATATCCGCATACCAAGGTGTTGATTCTTCCATGGAGAAAAGTTGTTCATCCGGGAAGCGGTCATGTAATGGAAGTTCCTCTTGAGACATAACAAGTCTACTAAGATGATCCGCAACGGTATTCTCTACACCCCTATTATCACGAATTTCTATGTCGAACTCTTGTAACAATAGGATCCACCGGATTAATCTTGGCTTAGCTTCTTTCTTCTTTATTAAGTGTCTTAGTGCGGCATGATCGGAATACACAATAACCTTTGTACCCACCAAGTATGATCGAAATTTTTCCAATGCAAAAACTATAGCCAATAACTCCTTTTCCGTGGTAGAATAATTGATTTGTGCATCATTAAGGGTCCTAGATGCATAATAGATAACATGGGACAACTTGTCCACTCTTTGACCCAAAACGGCTCCAACCGCATAATCACTAGCATCACACATTAATTCAAATGGAAGATTCCAATCCGGTGATTTGATAATTGGCGCACTTGTCAACATTTCTTTCAATTTGTCAAAAGCATCCTTGCATTCCTTGTTGAAGTCGAAAGGTACCTCCTTTTGTAATAACTTGCACATCGGCATGGAGATTTTGGAGAAATCCTTGATAAACCGCCTATAGAAACCTGCATGGCCAAGAAAAGAACGTATCTCCCTCACCGAAGTGGGATATTGTAAGTTTCTTATTAAATCTATCTTTGACTTGTCCACTTCGAGCCCTCGAGAGGACACAATGTGACCAAGTACTATGCCGTGGTTTACCATAAAGTGACATTTCTCCCAATTTAGGACAAGGTTTGTGTCTATGCATCGTTTAAGAACTAGTTCAAGGTTATTTAAACAACCATCAAAAGAATTGCCATAAACACTAAAGTCATCCATAAATACCTCGATGATGCGCTCCACATAATCCGAGAATATACTTACCATGCATCTTTGAAAGGTAGCCGGCGCATTGAAAAGGCCAAACGGCATCCGTCTATATGCAAACGTTCCAAACGGACAAGTGAAAGTGGTCTTCTCTTGGTCCTCCGGTGCAATAACAATTTGGTTGTATCCCGAATAACCATCCAAGAAGCAATAATAAGAATGCCCCGCTAACCGCTCCAACATTTGATCAATGAAAGGTAAAGGAAAGTGATCCTTCCGGGTTGCGGAATTAAGCTTTCTATAATCAATGCACACTCTCCAACCGGTTTGAACTCTTGTAGGAACAAGTTCATCGTCTTGATTTCGAACAACCGTGACACCGGACTTCTTTGGTACCACTTGAACCGGACTAACCCACTTGCTATCGGAAATTGGGTAGATTACCCCCACACTTAGCAATTTGAGTATCTCTTTTTTCACAACCTCCATCATGGGAGGATTAAGCCGACGTTGAACATCACGTACCGGCTTCACGTTCTCTTCCATTAGAATCCTATGCATGCACATGGATGGACTAATGCCTTTGATGTCCGCAATTGTCCACCCAATAGCCGTTTTGTGCTCTCTCAAGACTCTAAGCAAACGGTCTTCTTGTACCGGTGTGAGGTTCTTTGCAATAATCACCGGAAGCTCATCTCCATCTCCCAAGAAAGCATACTTCAAATGGTCCGGAAGTGGCTTCAATTCTAGCTTGGGCGCCTTCACAATAGATGGTACAAGTATTTCATCATTCACGGGTAAAGAAATATATGAAACATTACCCTTTTTAGCTTCTTGTAATGTCGCCAAGGCACCACACATCTCCACTAACTCCTTGGAGATTTCAACATCCAAGTTAGACAAGCCGTGGATGTCCAATTCAATGCTCTTTTGCAACACCACATCAAGTTCATCCTCTTGATTCAATTCCACCATTTGTTGCGCTAATGAATCAACCACATCAATGGAGTAAACGGAATGCACATCACTTGGGTAGCGCATGGCTTCAAATATATTAAAGTGTATTATCTCCTTGTCGAATTCCATAGTGAGTGTACCCATATCAACATCAATCTTTGTCTTTGCGGTCTTCATGAATGGCCTCCCAAGAAGTAAAGAAGTAGATGCTCGGTTCTCATTGTTGTCCATATCCACCACAAAGAAGTCCACCGGAAAAATAAGCTCATTTACTTGCACTAGCACGTCTTCTACAAGCCCCTTTGGATATATGTTAGACTTGTTTGCTAATTGGATAATAACTCTCGTCTCTTTCAAAGGTCCAAGATTCAAGGAGTCATATATATCGGCCGACATCACACTAATGGAAGCACCCAAGTCAAGTAAAGCATGTTCAAACCTTTGCTTACCAATAGTAATTGGCACCGTGAAACCACCGGGATCCGTGCACTTTGTAGGCACCTTCTTCAATAGCATAGCCGATGCACTCTCACCAACTTTAGTAATTTCATTATCAAGCAACCTATCCTTCTTTGTGCATAATTCCTTCATGAACTTCGCATACCGTGGCATTGTCTTGATGGCCTCGATGAATGGGATGTTGATTTCGACCTTCTTGAAAATATCCATGAGTGCCTTGTCTTGAGCTTCTTTCTTGGATTTAGCAAAACGACTAGGAAAAGGAGGTGGAGTAGTGAAAGTAGGAACCGGTTCCTTGGATTGGTCGATTGATGTTGAATTATCCTTTGGTGCGGCTTCCTCCTTGTCTTTGACTACCTCTTCAATAGCTTCTTCATGATGACTTGGACCCTCCACTTGTCTTCCACTTCTTAAAGTAACCGCATTAACATTCTCTCTTGGATTCACAAATGGTTGTGAAGGAAGTTTTGTGGATGCTTGAGATTTTAATAGGTTCACATCGGTCGCCAATTGTCCCATTTGAGTTTGTAAATCCTTGATGGCCGAATCGGTCTTTTGTTGGCTTTGTTGGAACATAGAAGTAAGACCTTGCATACCTTGCATTAACGCATTGAGCTTGTCATCATTCAAAGAATCACGCTCCTTGACTTGTTGTGGTTGGAATTGTTGTTGAGGTTGGAAACGTGATTGTTGGAAACCACCTTGTTGAGCATATGGATTAGGAGCCGCCGCTTGCTTGTTTGCATAACTAAAGTTGGGATGATCCTTCCAACCGGGATTGTAAGTATTGGAATATGGATCGTACCTTGGCCTTTGATTTGGATATAAAGCATTTACTTGTTCGGTCTCACCATCCGGAATAATTACCGCGGCCATCCTTTGCATCATTATCTCCATGTTACTCATCCTTTGATCAAGATGTGATGATGAATCACTAACTTCATGCACTCACCTAACTATTGGTTCATCCCTTGTGTAGAATTGTTGCGAGTTCGCAGCCATACTTTCAATCAACTCGGTAGCTTGGGTCACCGTCTTGTTCACTAGTGCACCACCACCCGCGGCGTCAAGAAGAGACCTATCACTTGGGTTGAGAGCTTCGTAGAAGTATTGGAGTATCATAACGTCACTAAATTGATGGTGTGGACAGCTTGCCACCAACCTCTTGTATCGCTCCCAACATTCATACAATGACTCTCCCACATGTTGTTTCAATCCACAAATCTCCTTGCGAATTTGAGTAGCTTTGGATGCGGGAAAATATCTCTCGAGGAAAAGTTTCTTCATCCCATTCCATGTTGTGATACTTCCGAAGGCAAATAATATAACCATTCCTTAGCATTGCCCGCCAAACAAAACGGAAAGCTTTCAACATTGCTCCATCCGCATTAGTCTCCGGTGGAAGCATAGCCATAACTATGGTATAGAAGTCCATAAGATGTTTGTTTGGGTCCTCATTCACCATGCCATGGAACTTTGGTAACTCTCTAATCAACCCCGGCTTGATCTCGAAGGTTGAGTTAGTTTGGATACACCATTGTTGGGTATCAAGCCTGTGAGAAGCTAGGTCCTTGAGTGTACGATCAGCCATCGTTTCTTCCTCTTTGTCCGAATCTGTGAAATCACATGATGAAGAAGGAGGAAGTGGCGTGTTCACCGCTCGAATGAAATCCTTTAGTTGAGTGCCGGATCGAAGACAGATTGGACTCGGTCTGCCCTTCTTAAGCATTCACCAAAGGTATAACACCTGAAACAAGATTCTCAAAAACTAAGTTAGATACGGTATAGAATCTAACAAAGCAAGAATATAGCAAAAAGAATAAAAACAACTAAAATCGTCCATTTCCCCCATCAGCGCCAAAATTTGATGCGTGTCGTAGGTGCAATCAAATTAATATCTTATTTCCACTCAATTAAAAATAATATAATGGAAGTCAAGTTCGTTCCCTCGAGGAGCAAGAGATTCTAGTTGTAAAAATTGTCACAAAAGGGGGGATGTATAAAGCAAAAGAAAATAAACAAAGCAATTAAAAGATAAAGTTGAAATCAATAAGAGAGACAAGATCAAGGAATCCTTCTTCGTTGCAAAACAATGAATCAAGTTATGTTCTTTTCTACTTGTTATTAGTCACAGATTATCACCAACCGTAGGTAAAGCAGCTAGATCAGTGCTAAACCCCTAAATCCCTTGTATCACCGGATACGGAAGTTCTCGACTACCGGATTCTATTTACCAAACCACCTAGTAGTAGATCACTCTAGATGTAATTTAAATAAACACATTAAGATTTATGAACTTATTAGGTTAATATTAGTAGTTAGACTCTTAGATCAAGGTCTACTTGCTAACGTTGTTTTCACACACAATTGCTCCACGGAATCCCTCCGCAAGGTCTCGTGTTTGCTACTTATGTAAAGAGTCAAGAAACGATTACTTATCCCCTAACTTTCACTAGCTTTAGATCAAATTAACAAATCAATTTAGCGTGCACTCTAAACAATCTATCAATCAATCATGAATGAATAAACATTCCTATTAGTAAAAACAATCGATAATCATGTGAAAAACCTCAAGATATAATTGAAACAAAACTCAAATCATATATTAAGAACTAGGAATTCATCCTCAATCAATAAGAAAATTAGCTACTCATGTTTTTTTGAAATTCACACAAATAATTATTAAAAGGAGAATTTTCAAGTTCACACAAATAATTAAGAAGAAGAATTGAAAGCAAAAACACAAGTGTTGTGTGTGTAGAGAGGTGTGTAAAAAGATGTAGAAAACTTCTCTATTTATAGGCTTTAATATTCTCCAAATCTTCCAAGGAATAGAATCCTTTTCCTTTAGCAATTCAATTTCCAAATTCAAGTCTTTCTCATCTTCCATCTTCTCTTTCCAAGTTTGAGCCCAATTCTCCATCCAATTCCTAGTCCAAGTCTTCACACCCATGAGAGAAGTCCACAGAAAATTCTGGAATTTTGGTCGCCGGAAAACTGGTATTATGCCCGGAATTTGACAGGAATTCGTCACCTCCGGCCACCTGAAAATTCACCGTCACTGGTATATTCGACGGAATATTCCGTCAGTCCACCGTTAGGACTAACGGTCAAAATGGTCAAACCGTGAGTCAATTGGGTCAAGGGAGCAGAGAAGTCAGACACCGAGTCAGCTTCTAACTCGGCTGATTGGGCTGACTGGATTGGGTTGAATCGGCTCATCGGCCGGTACCGAGTTAACTCAGTCGGGTATAAAATCCGACAGAGTTCCGTTTGTTTTCTGGGCATATCTCAGGCCAATTTCAGGCCGATTTTAGCTTCATTCCCTGTGTCAATTTCCTAACATACATCTATTGTTTCATCACTTCAATTGCTGCTTCAAACAGCTTCCATTCCTGCAACAGAGCTTCAATCTAAACACACATCGTTACTCAGCAGCATCACCTCCCTGCTTCACAGATCGACCATCATCGTCTCTTCTCGGTTTCAACTCGATTCATCTCTGAGTTCTTCTCAGCTACAGCCCTCAACAATAATCGAACCAGACTGACCCATTTCACTGAGCTTCAACAGCATCAGGATTACCGTCTCAATCCAAACCCAGACTCCATCTCTGAGAACACTAACAGCAGCTCGTTCTTCACAAACCCATCTCCAATTTGCAGTGACCAAAACCATGACTTGCTCGATTAACATCTTCTGCCACAATTTCTCGATCTCTCTTTATAACTCTCGATCTATTCTCTCTCTCTGACCGCAACAGCCCCTTTCTTCATCTCGATTTCTTTCTCAGTTCATCTCTCGAACCAATCAACAACGCCACTGCTTCTCTGATTTATCAAACTTATGTTCTTCAATCGACTAACAGAATCCATCACAAACATCTACAGCTTCATCCATCTCGTTGAATCAACCCCTGACTTGAATTTATCATCGATTTCTCATTTGGGTTTTGATCTGCTTCTTTCTCGGTTTATCAATTGCACGAACCCTAATCAATTTTCTCGATTTTTAACAGCAGCATCCATGGCTGTTTTCTTTCTCACTTTCAGGTGGAGCAGAAATAAGAGAATGATTGAGAAAGAGAATTCTCTTCTCGATTTAGGGTTGGGGTAATAAAGCTGGGTCTGGATATTCAGCATCCGGTCATTTGATAAGGGATACCCAGTTGGCAATCCCATAAGTGAATAACAGGTAGACGCCCCTTAACCTCATTGGCCTATCTTTAGTGCTCCTCCAAAAGAGAGTTGCCCCTTAACCTTGACTGGGCTCCAGATAGTGTTCGCCCATGAAATGACAATTTTGCCCTTTTGCTCAAATTGGGTGATTTCTTCTTCTTTTCCTCCGTGTGACTCCATAGTAGCTATAAAACTCAAAACAAGCGTAAAATACATAATTTACAAGAAAAAATAGCAAAGAAAGCATAAACAATAGATAGTAAATAGGATGTATTCTACACCCTATCATTGGACTTGTCTGAGTTAATGAAGCAAGCGAATGGCTAAGAAATGGGTCAAAGTAAAAGCCTAGCACGTGAGAAAATAGGCATGGAAGACAAATTCATTGTGCGGAGCTGTTCACATTTGGAATTAAAGAAGCAAGTGTAACTTGAACACCTAAGCTGGGTCTTTATGTTTAACATCCAAGGCAAGCCATTATCTTATTTTTCCAGAGAAAGAAAAGGCATCCGACCCCATTCACTTTCCAAATTTCTTCCTCTCCCTGTCAAACCCATACCTCCACCATCACCACCAACAACAGTTCCGTTTCTCTCTGCTGCCAGTTTCAATATTCAACACCCGACACCACCTCCTTCTCTTACCCAGAAACATCTCCATCCATCTTTTCTATCACCTAAACTAGAGCCTAACCCTAAGAGGTTGTATCTTCTCTATTTATCTCTGTCAAATCCATACCCTATTTCCATTTTTGAAATCAATCAAGCTAGACCTAGAATCAGTGAGCAACAATAGATCGACTAATTGGCTTCCAAGGCGACAGAATTGACAAGCTAAGGATTTGATTTTCTGCAAACATCTCAACATCAGCGCGCAATCGATGAAATTAGGGTGGCTGTTTATAATGAAGTTTATTCACAAATTGGGTTAGTCAAAGACAAGGTCAGGCATGAAAGCTAGGTCTGAATTTTCAGACCTCTACATCATCAACATCAGTCAAATGGATGAGGAGAGCAGTGACGGTGCTTGAATGAAAAATCTTACATAGTGGTGAGTTTCGAGAACAAAACCCCTAAATATTCTAATGTTTATGTTGAAAATAGAGATTGAAAATTAAGGATAAATCTTTGTATAAATAGGGGTTGTTATGTTGTGTAAGTGTATGCAAGGAGAGAGGAAAGGAGAACTGAATTTTCATCTCTTACTTTTGTTAACAGAACTCAGTTGAAAGGAGAAGTGCTTCTATTGTTATCAATATCAAAAACTTCATTTGTTTCTATACTAGCTATGTTCTAACTTTCTTAGCTAGAGCTTTAATGAAATCCTTAGCTTACTGCTAGTGTCTTATGTTAATGAGATTGTTCTTGTAGAGCTTAATTGAAAAGGATTTGGTTTAGTCTTTATGTTGCAACTTATAACTTTCACCTAGTATGTCTTGCATCCTAGGTTGTTAGATCAATTGTTTGTTGTTGCATCAACTCATGCTTCATTGTATGTTTTCAATTTGTGATTAGTTATGCTGTAATAAGACAAATAATATTAGGAATTGATCTTCTAGTTGTGATTGAACTATCCATCTTTGAAACCCTTTTGGAAAGGCGAAAGACTCGTATCTTCACCGCTGATCCGTTACAAGGGATAAGAACAATTTCAGTAACTAAATTATCTAGTGTAGGTTAAGTGGTGGAATTGATAGCTCTAGTGCTCTCTTATCAAGTGTTCAACCTTTCATTTAAATTACATTATGTTCTTCAGTCAATTCTCTTTGCTAACATCTAATCGTTTAGACAAACTCTTTGATTTGAATTAGTAAAGTAAGGCTTTGAATTTAACTTTGCATTCACCTTGTCCCCGTGGATCGACCTGTATTTGCACTATACACAATAAGGCACTGTGAACTTGCAGTTTAATTGTAGGTATATCTTCTAAACCTACCACATAACATCACCCATGGTCTCAACTTGGACAGGGTGTAAACAACTGGAGATGGGATTTCAGATGGGCAGTGTTGGTGAGGGCTAGCTAGACAATTGGTTTGGTCACAGAACCACTACCACAGCCTAGAGGACACACCGTTCGACATGTTGCAGAGGCCCACAACAGTATTACTCAGGCCAGAGATGATGCTCATAAAAAAATGTCAAACAGATTCAGAGATGCATGCAGACACCGCAATTTTCAGAAACTGAGATACGCATAGTGAAATGACAAATTCAGCAAGCAAAGATGTTATTCACAAATCATGGAATCATGCTCAGATAGACCTCATGTTGCAGGGGTTGGATGATACTATGCAAAGCAATTAGTTTAGCAAGCGAATATGGCAATCATTCAGGATAGAGTATTAAAAGTTCAGAGATTACGATACCGCTGGTATCAACCAGGTTTATGCACAATACACGGGTTGTTCTGCTCCTCTTTCTCCCTCTCCTTGGTTCACAGCGTAATATCACAGGCACCTGGTGATCTCAAAGGAAATTTTCAATGACCAGAAGTGCGTAGGTAAAGCAAAGACAAAAAAGTGTCAATACTGTTTATAACTGGCTGTGAGGAATCTACAGTATGACACTGATTTCAGATTTCCACTTTCTTAACTGTGAGGTTGAAAGTCACAATGGAACATAGTCACTTTAACCCAGAATGCAACTGGTAAAAGCAGGAGGATGAGAGACGAAATACAGATGTGCTGGAACGGATATATTACAGGGGGATAACTACTCTGAGATACTTTTGTTTGAGGGTGAAAATGGTTTCTGCTGATTTCAGTAATTTCAGGTGTGTGGGTGAGAAACGAATTTAAACCCTAAACAATGTACTGCAAGGGAGTACTTTATATTCGAGAGATCAATCTGTACAAATCCAGCTTAAACCAAGAAATGGTCGTTCCAGACTTGCTTCCGTCACAAAAAGGAGGAGAATGGGTTGGTTTTGGGGAGGGAAGCGAAGAAAGTGTTGAGACCAGGTTGATTCTGGAAGAGTAGTGGTTTCACGACTTGTATCAGAAAATGGGAAGCTAACAGATGGAAAGCTAGCAAATGTTTCTGAGTGTTGTATTGCTCCTGAACGAACCCCCTATCCGGTGGAAAATAGGTAAGACCTATTTATACAAGTCGAAGTGAAAACATACTCTGGTCTCATTAAGAAATGGAAAACGGGTGAGTAAATGGGAGGAGGTGGTAACCGGTAACGCCTGGAATTGATGTTCCATAAAAGAAAGCGTTTCACCATTACTCCATGTGTTTACTAACCGCTTCATCCTTATGACACTCTCTTATAACGGGCGTAGTGTATGCCGCACGCTGTAAACCGCCAAACCAATACCCAATGAGCATCCCCCCAGTTTGTGACATGCGTTGATGTCTCGAATGTTTTTGTGGAAAAAATGTAGCACGTTTGTTGTTATCTGGAAAGTTGAGCTTGGGAGACTTGCGTGGTGACCTTCTATGGTCGAGATTTTGCATCTTAAGAGGACAGGTAGCTGTTGATTATTGCATGATCAATATGGCTTTAATATGGCCTAGTTTAGGCGCAGCCAAAAGTTAGGGTTTTGGCTTTGTTTAGGCGCGACCAAACTAGGGACAAAGGTTTCCATGCGTTAGCTGGTAACCTTGGACGGCTAAGATCTGCACCTTAGATGAAAAGTGGTCGTTGATGGTTGCAGGCCTCCGTTTTGGCAGCTGTAAAGGGAAGGCCGACATGGTATGGGTTAGGCGCGGTAAGGTGGCTGGCACGGCATGCCATTGGCACATGTGGCATGGTCTGCATGCCTTGGCGCGGTTTAGGCGTGGCCAAAACTAGGATTTTGGCGTTGGGCCAAAGTTTACCATGCGTTGGTTGGCGACCTTGGACGGCTAAGATTTGCATCTTAGATTGAAAGATGGCCGTTGATTGTTGTAGGCCTTCGTTTGGTAGACTGCATCATGAAATAATGGCCGGCATGGCTTTGACATGGAGTGGAGCCACTGGCAGTGTGCGGCTTGGAAGGGAAACGCTTGCGGCTTTGTCTAAATTAGGGTTTAGTATGCTGAAAACCCTAATTAGCTCCCTTTACTAGAATCGGTGTAGAATTCTCATACGGACTCGGATTTTGATGGTCAGCCCCTTCATTCTGCACGGAAAAGAATTTCCTATATCCTTATGCGAGAATATTTAGGTTTTGAGCTCGTTCGGGAGGTGAAAACAGCCCGAAAGTAAAACTCAGGAAGAATTCAAGAGGGACGGTGGCATGTTTGGTGCGTTTTTGGGAAGCTAGCATGTTTTGGGAAGCTAGCAAGTTTTGGGAAGCTAGCGTGTTTTGGGCCAAAGGTTACCATGCGTTGTTTGGCAACCTTGGACGGCTAGGATTTGCACCTAGGATGGAAGGGTGGCCATTGATCGTCGCATTCCTTCGTTTTGGTAGCCGCATAGGGAAGGCCAGCACGGTATGGCGCAGTAAGGTGGTTGGCATGCCATTGGCACATGTGGCATGGCATGCCTTGGCGCGGTTTGGCGTGGCCAAAACTAGGGTTTTGGGCCAAAGGTTACCATGCGTTGTTCGGCAACCTTTGACGGCGAAGATTTGCATCTTAGATGGAAAGATTATCGTTGATTGTTGCAAGCCTTTGTCTTGGTAGCCGCATGGGGAAGGCCAACAAAGTATGGCGCGGCAAGGTGGCTGGCATGTCATTGGTACATGTGGGGCCACGGTTTGGCATGGTGGGGCCAAGGGTTTGGCATGTCGTTGGCGCATGGTGCGGCTAGCATGGTTAGGGTGCCTTGGCGCGGTAGATGTGGCTGGCATGGTTTGCCATTGGCACAAAGCATGGTTGGCATGCCTTGGCGCGGTATATGTGGCTGGCATGGTTTGCCATTGGCACAGTGGTGCGGCTAGCATGGTTGGCATGCCTTGGCGCGGTAGATGTGGCTGGCGTGGTTTGCCATTGGCACAGTGGTGCAGCTAGCATGGTTGGCATGCCTTGGCGCGGTAGATGTGTCTGGCATGGTTTGCCATTGGCACAGTGGTACGGCTAGCATGGTTGGCATGGTTTGCCATTGGCACAGTGGTGCGGCTAGCATGGTTGGCATGCCTTGGTGCGGTAGATGTGGATGGCATGGTTTGTCATTGGCACAGTGGCCTGTCGAAACCCTAATTAGTATTAAAAAAAAGGTACCTTGGTAATTTTCTCGCAGACATATTAAAGGGTTCAGTTAATGCACTCAGTGAGACATTATTACTCAAATTCTATGACGTCACTGTCCGACTAGGGTTTTACGATTTTAACCCTAAGCTAAAAACCACCATCAACATTAAGTCCCCTGCTTAGTTCGGAACATGGGCATTGTTGCGAGGTAAGCATAAGATGGTGACAGACAAGGACAGAATCGAAACGTAAATCATGCAAGATGGTCAGGAAAGTCCGACTAACCTTTTTCGAGAGGTAAGGAGAGTTCATGATCCCGTGTTTGGTGGCCTTGCATGATTCCATTTATGGTGTAGACCGCGAAGTGGTGAGATGAGAATCGTCGGTTTAGTCTGGCCATGCATCATCTTGGCCGGGTTAGGGGACATCATGACGCTGGCTCGGCGAGTTGTTGGTGTTGGCGCGGCAAAGCATGGCGCGGACGGTTTGACATGATGGGGCCAAGGAGTGATGCGGTTTGAAATGGAGCCGTTCGCGCAAACTCGACATGGGTGTTGGCATGGCGTTGTCGCTGGTTTGGTGTGGGACATGGACTGTTGATACCGTGAAGCTTGCCATTGTGGGCCCGGTTGCCTCTTTTCTTGTGTAGCTTGAATTAGGAAATCCTTCCCTTTCTTCAAAAACCGAGAGTGTTATGCCCATAAAAGGGGGCGTTACTCCTTCTTCTCAGGTTACGTTGCCTGTTTTGCTTCCGGTGCTGGTGGCAGAAAAGTAAAACGCGGGCAAGTGTGTCTCGAACACGTACTTCCACGTTTTCTCACCAAACCCTAATTATCTCACACAGTCAGGCATGAGACTTTCCCTTATACTTGCTGGTAGAATAAGGTTTAATTAAGACCGAATGTCACGCCTTAATTCACGGCTAGTAGAAAGCTTTCCTTTTCGGGATTGCATCGTTCTGCTGAACATAAGAGATGATCTTGAATTTTTCATTCATATAGTTCGTCCTGAAATCGTGCCCATCTTCTTTACAAGACATCTCGTGTTTTCTCCTGGCTTCCATTTTGTCTTCTTTCTTATGTATGTTGCCGGTGTAGATAGGGTGAAAACTTGCCCACTTTCTCTGGTTTTGTAGTGCATAATAGGATCTTCCAGAGGCAGCCGCACCTCTAACTCTTCGGAGAAAAACTTTGGAAACGGTGAAAACCAGTTTTCTTCTCATGAGGAGGCATTAGATAGAATCGAATCTCTGTTCCATGAAGCTGGAGGAATTATCCAGGACCTACCTTCTATCTTTCTAGGTGAAGTGCGGGTGCGCGTTCAGACCTTATTGGGTTCGGTGGACATGGAGGAGGAACATGAAGGTGATGAAGCGCCCCGGTGTGTTGAGAGGCTTCAGTGCAGCAAAACTTCTTCTCGGCCCAGTGCTAGGGCAGAAAGGACCGCTTCTAGGTTGAAACGACAGAAGAATGAGTCTGTGAAACTTTTAGGGGAAAGCCCATGTAACCTTTTCGTCCAGGATGGCGTCATAATTCTGGATTCTGATGCGGATGAATTTGGAAATCCTCCTTCGAAGGTCGCTAAGAAGACCTTCGAGGAAGACGTTGCGTTTGATGAAACTGAAACACCCTTCGGAGTAGACGCCGAAACTGCTGTCGGCGACATTGAGGAAGTCATGGTGGCATATGCTGGATCGGTTGTTGAGGCGGGTGTCGGGAAGAAGACGGGTGATGTTGCTGTTGAGGCGGCTTCGGGGTGGGATGTTGAGGTTGCTTCTGCTGACGTGGTTGTCGGATGGAACCTCTGCTGCCCGAGAGATTGCTGGGGAAAGTGCCTGAAAAGAGTTCTGACCGAAGCGACTCGCGCGTCGACTTTCGATGACTAGCTTCTCCTTTTTATTGTTTCTATTTGTTGCGTAGTCATCCCGATGCTTTGTAGACTCATCTTTACCTTTTTTGTATTCGTGGCAAAATTAGAGTTTCGCCAATTAGCATCCAGCTTGTGGTTTCTCGTTTTTTGAATAAAACTTCTTATTTGAAAGACCCGAATCTCCTTTAGAATAGGTTGTTCGACTTTCCACGTCCTTACATTATTCCCTTCGGATTTTTGAATAATTGAATAAGGTATTTCTGGCAAGGTTTCGTTTTTTATTTTTTTTTATTTTTTTGGGTTGTGATATGATGGTTAATGGCTTCTCAATGACTTGGGATTTATTTGGCATATTTTCTGAGATTTGGAAAACTTATTCGGAAAGAAATGTATTTTTTTTGAAAGAAACCCCAAAGAAGAATACAAACGGTGCATTCGTCTTTGGGAAATACAAATATCAAGCGAAAGGAGAAATTGCTGAAGGGAATACTAAAGGGAGAATGGCTGGAAGCGGGTAGTACAGCGTTTTTTTTTTTAGAGATTGAAAAGCTTGAGCCATCGCGAGTGAACTATCACACCTCCCAAATTGTCTGTGTTGATGAGCTTGTAGTAACCTCCCAGAAGGACATCTGCCACTAGATATGGCTCGTCTTCTTCTTCCTTGGGTGAATCGGTCAGAACAGCTATCTTTACCGTCATCTTCCCAACCTGAAATGAGTTCACTTTAACCACCATATCTCTGATTTGAAACAAGTTTGGGTGTTGTGTAACCGCTTGAATCTTGGTTTCGTCGGTTTCGATGGCAGCTTCCAAATTCTTTGCAAAGCGTTTAAATGACCCCCATTCACATCTCTTAACGATTAATCCGTGCGATGTCGCGCGATTCCCCATGACGAATAGGGAAGAAACGACTGGTTGTAGAGAAGATCGTTCGGCCAAACTTACTTGCGTTTGGAATCCACGGGTTAGCGCCAACAGGTCATCTCCAGGTGTCCGGGTTCCATCGGTAACTTGTCGATGCGGTAGCAAGTGGGATGGTTTGTTGGAGATTCTTTTGGGCGTTGACATCGGTTGAGGGGATGTTCCCAATTTTGCCTTGTTGTTGAGTACCCACAAGTGCCCCAATATCATGTCGTAATCCAGTTTTTTGACAATGTGGAATTTGTTATGCGTTATAACGTCTCCCATCTTGACCTCGAGGTTGATGTAGTCGTGCGCGTTCAAGGCTCCCCCTCCCTGGTTCTTAATTACGGATGGAGAATGGGTAGCCTCTTGTTTTGTAAATCCCGCAGCTTTCAGAGTCTTGAAAGTAACAATGTTAAAGTCAAAAGCCGTATCAATGAGCGTGTTGTCGAATTTAATACCTCTTAAATAGGACGTGGTCAGCAGTCCCCAGTCGTCCTTTTCGATTCTGCTTGCTGGGAGAGCTTGGGCTCTTGGCGTGGCTTCCATGGAGGGAAAAAGCCGTTTGCCCGACACGACGCGATTGAGAGCTGTGAAAATATCTTGACGTTGTGCCTTGGAAAGGTAGATAATTTCGCATACGTGTTGCATCATGGATTGCACAGTCTCATGCACGGAGTCCCCAGAGACCCCACAATTCCTCACCGGAAGTGGGTCTCGATGTACTCCCTCGTTTCCTAATTGAAGTTCCCCGACTTCTATCTTTTTTTTGAAGAAATGCTTCAGCCTGTTGCAATCACTGGTTGGGTGGTGAACAAATCTGTGGTAGTGGCAGTATTTGGGGTTTGCCATTTCGGCCTCAGTCGGTGGGCGTCTGGGAGATGGTAGTCTGATAACATCATCTTGAATCCATGCTTCTAAGAGATCGATCACCTCCTCAATGGGAAACGGGAAATCCAGGGTATTTCCTTCAGCTTCGTGATGACGCATGGGAGCTTTAGCGGCGGCCTTCGATGGCGGAGTTGCTCGTCGTGCTGGTGCTTCACGCTTAGGCTGTTGGTCTGTAGCTGGAGCCTTCCTTTTTCCTCCCTCGTTTACTACCCTCACAGAGGAGGGTCCAGTGTTGTACTGTTTGTTGATGAGACGTCAATTCCCGCGAGTTTCGCTTACGTCTTCGGCTCTGGTTGGTCTAGCTCTTTCTAATAATGCTGGTGATGTCATTGCTGATCGCCTGGCAGCTTCATGGAGCTCGGAGAATGTCTGGAAACGCAGGTTCTCGAGTAAAACGACGTAAATAGTATCCATACCGTTGATGCATGAATTCACCAGCTGTTGTTCGGTCACGTTTGGATCATGACAGTCTAGTGCTTGAACCCTGAATCTTTTAACAAAATCATTTGGATGTTCGTTGTCCCATTGGTACATCCTTCCTAGGTCCGAGAAGGTAACTTATTCAGACACAAAGAAGTACTTCTTGTAGAATACAGTAACCATGCTACCCCAGTTGGGGATACTATTTGGCGTAATGCTATTGTACCACGTGTACGCTCTTCCGGTAAGAGATTTCAAAAACTCCCTCAGACGGAGAACGTGATTGTATTCATGTTCGCCTAGGGATTCGAGGAAGCGAGAGACATGTTCACGTGCATTTACGGTGCCATCGTACAGGGTGAATTGAGGAGAGGAGTATCCTCTTGGAAGAGGAATTCTTTGTATTTCAGATGGGTAGGGAGGTTGATGTTGATGCATGTCTATTTCATCATTCTTGACTCGATTCCGAAGAAGTTCCTCCAGATCCTCTTGTGTGACAAAATTGGACGTTTGACTTCTTTCCAATGGGGCTCTGGCACGAATCCCCTTGTCCGCAGAGACGCGTTCCGCCGAGGTGCTAGCGTCGGGGGTGTTAGAGGCGTTTTTAAATGATTCTGTAGGGCGTGACTCACGCGGCAGCCGCTCTGTCAGGGTTTTGAGGAAGACGAGTACTTCTTTATGTGTCGAAACCATATCCGTCTGGGCTCTAGCGAGATCCTCCTGGCGTTCCATCAAATCAGCGATGGTAATATAGGGTCGGCTTCCTCTGGTTCCTCCAGCTTCTCGTCCTGTTGGTGGGGTAGTTGGAGTCTTAGTGGCGGTTGGAGGTGCCATGCTTGACGAAGCGTTAGGGGCGGTAGTGTCAGCTCTGGCCCTGATGACTGGTGGCATAATGCCCAAAGGAACGTTTTCAGTACTGCCGTGATTAGCAGGTTGTGCAGGGACATTAGAGGCGGCAACGGCTCTGGCCCTGGTGATTGGCGGCGTTACACCTGAAGGAGTGCTTTCGGTGTTACTGTGGTCATTAGGTGATATAATGACGTTGTTGGAAGTAACGTTAACATCAGGGATGAATTCTACGGTGGTGTTCGCGGCAGCTGATCCGGATCTGAGTTCTACCATGTTGGAGTTGTAAGTAAAAAGTGATATCGGAAATTTAGGAATCGATATTGTAACCGAGAAATTGATCTCCCACTGTGGTCGCCAATTGTTTGAGGGTGAAAATGGTTTCTGTTGATTTCAGTAATTTCGGGTGTGTGGGTGAGAAACGAATTTAAACCCTAAACAATGTACTGCAAGGGAGTACTTTAGATTCGAGAGATCAATCTGTAAAAATCCGGCCTAAACCAAGAAATGGTCGTTCCACTTGCTTCGGTCACAAAAATGAGGAGAATGGGTTGGTTTTGGGGAGGGAAGCGAAGAAAGTGTTGAGACCAGGTTGATTCTGGAAGAGTAGTGGTTTCACGACTTGTATCAGAAAATGGGAAGCTAACAGATGGAAAGCTAGCAAATGTTTCCGAGTGTTGTATTGCTCCTGACCGAACCCCCCTAACCGGTGGAAAATAGGTAATACCTATTTATACAAGTCGAAGTGAAAACATACTCTGGTCTCATTAAGAAATGGAAAACGGGTAAGTAAATGGGAGGAGGTGGTAACCGGTAACGCCTGGAATTGATGTTCCATAAAAGAAAGCGTTTCACCATTACTCCCTGTGTTTACTAACCGCTTCATCCTTATGACACTCTCTTATAACGGGCGTAGTGTACGCCGCACGCTGTAAACCGCCAAACCAATACCCAATGAGCATCCCCCAGTTTGTGACATGCGTTGATGTCTCGAATATTTTTGTGGAAAAAATGTAGCACGTTTGCTGTTATCTGGCAAGTTGATCTTGGGAGACTTGTGTGGTGACCTTCTATGGTCGAGATTTTGCATCTTAAGAGGACATGTAGCTGTTGATTATTGCATGATCAGTATGGCTTTAATATGGCCTAGTTTAGGCGCGGCCAAAAGTTAGGGTTTTGGCTTTGTTTAGGCGCGACCAAACTAGGGACAAAGGTTTCCATGCGTTAGCTGGTAACCTTGGACGGCTAAGATCTGCACCTTAGATGAAAAGTGGTCGTTGATGGTTGCAGGCCTCCGTTTTGGCAGCTGTAAAGGGAAGGCCGGCATGGTATGGGTTAGGTGCGGTAAGGTGGCTGGCACGGCATGCCATTGGCACATGTGGCATGGTCTGCATGCCTTGGCGCGGTTTAGGCGTGGCCAAAACTAGGATTTTGGCATTGGGCCAAAGGTTACCATGCGTTGGTTGGCGACCTTGGATGGCTAAGATTTTCATCTTAGATTCAAAGATGGCCGTTGATTGTTGCAGGATTGGTAAACTGCGGCATGAAAGCATGGCCGGCATGGCTTTGACATGGAGTGGAGCCACTGGCAGTGTGCGGCTTGGAAGGGAAACGCTTGCGGCTTTGTCTAAATTAGGGTTTAGTATGCTGAAAACCCTAATTAGCGCCCTTTACTAGAATCGGTGTAGAATTCTCATACGGACTCGGATTTTGATGGTCCGCCCCTTCATTCTGCACGGAAAAGAATTTCCTATCTCCTTACGCGGGAATATTTAGGTTTTGAGCTTGTTCGGGAGGTGAAAACATCCCGAAAGTAAAACTCAGGAAGAATTCAAGAGGGACGGTGACATGTTTGGTGCGTTTTTGGGAAGCTAGCATGTTTTGGGAAGCTAGCAAGTTTTGGGAAGCTAGCGTGTTTTGGGCCAAAGGTTACCATGCGTTGTTTGGCAACCTTGGACGGCTAGGATTTGCACCTAGGATGGAAGGGTGGCCGTTGATCGTCGCACGCCTTCGTTTTTGTAGCCGCATAGGGAAGGCCAGCACGGTATGGCGCGGTAAGGTGGTTGGCATGCCATTGGCACATGTGGCATGGCATGCCTTGGCGCGGTTTGGTGTGGCCAAAACTAGGGTTTTGGGCCAAAGTTTACCATGCGTTGTTTGGCAACCTTTGACGGCTAAAATTTGCATCTTAGATGGAAAGATGGCCGTTGATTGTTGCAGGCCTTTGTCTTGGTAGACGCATGGGGAAGGCCAACACAGTATGGCGCGGTAAGGTGGCTGGCATGTCATTGGTACATGTGGGGCCACGGTTTAGCATGGACGGTTTGGAATGGTGGGGCCAAGGGTTTGGCATGCCGTTGGCGCATGGTGCGGCTAGCATGGTTAGGGTGCCTTGGCGCGGTAGATGTGGCTGGCATGGTTTGCCATTGGCACAGTGGTGCGGCTAGCATGGTTGGCATGCCTTGGCGCGGTAGATGTGGCTGGCATGGTTTTCCATTGGCACAGTGGTGCGGCTAGCATGGTTGGCATGCCTTGGCGCGGTAGATGTGGCTGGCATGGTTTGCCATTGGCACAGTGGTGCGGCTTGCATGGTTGGCATGCCTTGGCGCGGTAGATGCGGCTGGCATGGTTTGTCATTGGCACAGTGGTGTGGGAATTAGGGTTTGGCTTGTCGAAACCCTAATTAGTATTAAAAAAAAAGGTACCCTGGTAATTTTCTCGCAGACATATTAAAGGGTTCAGTAAATGCACTCAGTGGAGACATTATTACTCAAATTCCGTGACGTCACTGTCCGACTAGGGTTTTACGATTTTAACCCTAAGCTAAAAACCACCATCAACAACTTTATACTGTTACAGATTTGTAATCTAAACTACAAGACTATAACACACTAGAAAAGATATGACAATAGTTACAAAAGCTTCAGAAAAAAGAAAGTTACAGATTATACAACTTGAAAGCTTTTAACTAAAACAAAAAGAAAGATATAACAGATGGATTACATTACTGAGATGATACTATCAAAGGTAAAAAGAAAGAAACTTCAAAATATTCACAGAATTCTAGATGCAGGTAATCATGACAGCAGCACTGAGAGAATTTTAACTACATGCAAGTACCTACAATAACAACTGAGCTACATAATTTTAAGTAACAAAAGATGCAAAATGAGTCTAATTGCAGATGCATTCTAATTTCAGATTAGATATGAGATGAACAAAGATGCAGTTTATGCGAATGAAATGGAAAGATAGAAACTACAATTACAGATTATGACCTAACAATAGACAAAACTAACATATTCACGATTTAGGCTTCAAGATTATGTAAACTAATAAGCTACAACACGCAATGAATTATGTTACAGAGAATGACGAACTTGAAAATGAGAAGTTACAACTAATAATGCAAAAGTAAAATGCAGATTATAACTGCAATGCAGACTAACTCTACTTACACTGACATAATACAAAGAACTAATTTTTACACTAAAACATCAGCTATGTAACACCTACTGCCATTATTCATCCAGCACAATGAAAAGTTTTCAGCAAATTTGAGATTAGTACCACAATGCAGCTGAGACAGGGACAAATCAGGCTTGCATATTATATAGCAGATGGATTACAACTAAGTTATACTAGCTATGACTGAAAACAGAAAAATCTAAACGCATATTTACAGTACCTACAAAATCTTTGAACTGACACTGAGGTGCAGATTACAAAAACTTGTGAACTATACTACTGAGATAAGACTGACAAGAGGGAAAAGAAATAAAGTTCAAAGTATTTACAGGATCCTAGATGATGGGTATCAACAGATGGTAATATGTTTAGACTACGAAAGAAAAGAATTTTAGCAAAAATACATCTATGTTACAGGACACCACTATGAAAAAGATGCAGAAACATAATGGTTGAAATAAAAATAAAAACTACAACTAACTAAATGCAGATCATATGAACAAATAGGTTACTGTTGAGATGGATTTAACAAAACAAAAAGTCCTAACTTACAACAAGCTAGAGAGCTACAAAATGTAAAGATAACAAGTTTTAAGATGATGCAAAATATATATGACAGATGATTTTAACTATGCAGGATATATGATGATGCAAGAAAAATCAAAACCACAACTATACTAACCAACATAATGCAATGATCTAACACATATATACAAGAAATAAACTAAAAATAGTAAAGTAGAACTTTTAGATCAGCTACACCGCTACCTATTCCCCGGCAGCGGCGCCAAAAACTTGGTAGGTCTAGAAAGAAGCCTACGACTATGTCTAACTGCAAGTGCACAATGTCGATATGTAACACATGGCAAGCACAGGTTGATCCACGGGACAAGGTGGGTGTAAGTTGAAGCTACGGTTTAACTACTACCGATTCAAATTGAGAGTAACCAAAAAAAGGGGGTTGTTTGCCGGTACGGCTAGATGTTGGTAGTGATTGAAATGGTAAAACAAGGTGCAAGGCAATGATAAAAGATACTAGGATTGTCAAATCCACCACTAACTCACATTATATATTCAGTTAATTATGCTACTCTTGTCCTTGTAAGAGATAAGGGAGAAGTGTCAAGTCCACCACTTACCTAAGGTGTTTCACCAATAGATAGTTCAATCGCAACTAAAGTATCAATCCGGAGCACTAACTATCTAATTAAGGACAACTAGTCAAGGGATTAACAACAGTCTCTAAGGCATGAGCTGCACCACAATCAACACAGTTTTATCCTGACTACAATGGATACATGGCATACACTGTGAAAGCAAAGCATTGAAGCACTAAGATTGAACTTATCCTAGAACAATTTAAACATTCAAGAGTAACACAAACAACATGAATAGCATAGCAGCGATTTAGGGTTTCATCTAAACCCTAGTTATTGAATTAGAACATGATAACAATACTGAAAAAAAATATAAACTACAGCTTGGTGCACCGGCTAATCCGGGCATGAATTTTACATCAAAAGATCTCCTCTATTTATACATAAATTTCTTCTCAGTTTGATAATTTAGAGAACACCCACTCACCAATAACACGTTTTCTGACAAACCCCTTCTGCAATTCAACTTTATAGCTCCTTGATTTGATATTTGCTTTAGCTGTGAAGAAACCCTAGTCTTATCTCTCTCAATCATAGCTTCTAGGGTTACTGTTTTTTATAAGGAAGAAGATAAGATGGAGAGAGATATAAACTAGGAGATTGATTGATGGCTCTTGAGAAGGTGGATGTGCTCAGAAGTGGTCGGGAGTGGAGGGGATTGATGGAGGAGAAATGGTGGTACTGGTTCTGTGAAAGAGGGAAGAGAGAAGAAGAACGAAATGGAGGAAGTGTTTGTCTTTTGTTCGAATAAGGGAGGAGACAAGATGCTAGGGTGTTAGGCAGGTTCTTCAATTGTTGATGTCTCGAGTATAGATTCCATTGGATGCACAAAAGCTAAACCAAATCTGACGGCTCATACTGGAATAGGGCTTGAGTCTTGGATCTTCTCTCTTATGGGCTCAAGTCTTCTTCAAGGCTAGTATCTCAACCCACTTCTAGTTTTTAGACGTGAAAGCAACATTCTTCACTTGCGGATGAGGTGCAAACAATATTCTTCACTGCCTTTTAGCGGGAGCTTTGTTGTCTCTCTTCCGTTGTCACCAATTCTCCGCTTCTTTTGGCTTCTCAATTCATCCAAGCTTTATTTAATACCTAAAAACACAAATTTAATTAGTACAAGTATTTATTCTTGAAAACAAAGAAAATACAAAATTTGGGATAATATATGATTTTAAAGCACAAAAGATGAGTTAAATGCCAATAAAGAGGTGTAGAAATGTGCACTATTTGACACTCATCAACATGTCTACCAGCAAAGTTGAGAGGTCCATTCTTCCAGTTAACCAGTTTGAGTTTACCAACTCCAGGTTTAAAAGAAGTAATCTTGTTTTTATTAGTGAAGATAGGAGAACTTAGGTACTTGTCATTTAGCGGAAGAACTTAAACTCCCATAGTATTGCTGATGGTGGTGATAAGGTTTGGATCAATGTTCTTACTGAAAAAGACACCCGATTTACTGAAGTTGATGAGTTGTCCTGAATTACCACTAAATATTTGAAGTATGTCCATTAGATTTTGACTCTCAATCTTGTTGGCCTTGCAGAAGACCATGCATTCATCAGCAAAGAGGAGATGGTTGATGGAGGAGGCATTCTTGCAAATTTTGATACCAGTAATAAGACCCATATCCTCAACTTGGATGAGAGTTCTAGAGAGAGCTCCCACGCAGAATAAAAAGAGATAAGGGGATAAAGGGTCACCTTGTCTTAGCCCCCTAAAAGGTTAGAATAATTTATCAGGGGAGCCATTGATGAGAACTTTAAAGGTATTAGTGGAGATGCACTGATAGATTGTTCCACACTATTGATCGTTGAAACCAATTTTCTTCATTATAGTTACTAGAAATTTTCATTCCACTATGTCAAAAGCTTTGGCCATATCTATTTTTATACCCATACTACCATTCTCACCTTTATTTCCTCTTTTGGATCTCATGGAGTGGATGATTTCATGAGCTATAACAATATTATTAGAGATTTGTCTGCCAGGTATGAAAGCAGATTGGTAGGGGGATATAATTTTGTTAAGATAAGGATTCATTCTCTGGGATATGAGTTTAGATATGATCTTATAAGTGGTGTTGCAAAGGCTTATGGGTTTGAAGTGACTTGGGGATGAGGGGTTATCAATTTTAGGGATAAGGGAGATGAAAGTGGAGTTCATTTCTTTGAGCATATGGCCAGAAGTGAAAAAATGTTGGACCATCTTGACAATATCAGCACCCAAGATATCCCAGTTTGCTTGGAAGAAGTTAGGAGGGAAACCATCAGAGCCCGGGGTTTTGTCTCCAGCCATACCGAAGAAAATAACTTTTACTCAATCATATTAGGGGGTCTGTCTAGGATGGTATCGTCATGGGGAGTAATGGTGGTGGGGATGAGGTTGATGGTGTCAGAGTTTATGTTGATGTCTTCAATTGTATCCATTGTAGAGAAGTGGTTGGTGAAACAAGCAATGGCTTCTTGATACTCAGTTATCCAATCACCTTTTTCATCTTGGATTGTGTCAATTTTATTTCTTATGGATCTGCATTTGGAGGCTCTATAAAAGTATTTGGTATTCTTGTCTCCCAATTTGATAACTTGGTCCTTGCTCTTGGTTTTCCGGAAGCATTCTTCAATGTCTAGCCGATCTTTGAGGTTCTTTCTTGCTATTTTTAGGGCATATCCTCTATCCAATCTAAAGTAGTTTTTGCGAAGGCAATCCAGATGATTCTTGCAGTCATCAGATTTAATATTGCCATAAACTTTTTTGTTCTAGACTCTCATATGAAGTTTTATATCTTTGAGTCTTCTAGTTATGAGAAATATACTAGAATCAGAGAAATTCTTACTCCAACATCCAACTATAATTTTCTTGCAGTCTTCATGTTCCAGCCAAGGTCCAAAGAATCTGAAAGGAATTCTACCACTTTTTCAGAGAGGATTGGAGTTTAGAAGGATAGGGTGGTGGTCAGATCATATAGCCAGCATATGGTGGTGTTAGTGTTGGTGCAAAACTAATTACCCCAACACTCCTCGAGATGCGTGCTAGAAGATTGAATCGTCGCCATTTGATTGGATTCTCCAAGAGTTGATGATTAAAAATGGGGGTACGTGCAAAGATACTCCGATGCTAAAGTCAGAGGATATTCAATGCAAGTAGTTGTGAAGAAAGGAGTAGAATTGTGTAACTTTTGAGTTGGATTTTGGCCTCTATTTATAGGCATAAACCCTAATTTGGTTCCATAATAACCTAGATTTGTATTCATCCAAAATAACCACATGGATTTGTACTTATCCTTTAATATTTGTGTCTATCTTGAAAGATCCTTGTTTATCTTCCAAGATTTGAATATATCCTGGAAGATCCATATCATCTTCACAAGATTTACAATTATCTTGGAAGATCCTTGTCTATCTTCCAAGATTTGTGACTATCACCAAATGTCTTCCAGTCATCTGGCCTTCCTTATTTAGCCATGTGGGTTTTATAAACCCGAGCCTGGTTTCTTTAATAAACCTCCGGACTCAGTCCGAATCCAGCTCTAATGAGCCCCGTGGGTCACCTTGATAACCCAAGGTCTGGTTTTAATAAACTTAGGACTCGGTCCGGATCCATTCGATGAGCCCCGTGGGTCACCTTGATAACCCACGATCTGGTTTTAATAAACCTCCGGACTCGGTCCGGTTCCTTCGATGAGCCCCGTGGGTCACCTTGATAACCCACGGTCTGCCGTTATTAAACGGCATGCGAGACGCACGTACTCTATTTAAATAGGGTACAAACATCGCCCCCTCTTAACTGTTCAACTTGTTGAGGAGTTAAGAAGAGTAAGGTTTCATGTGACGGCGGTAGGTACATAGCACGTACAAATGTATCCTGACACTCTATAGTGCACACCCGGCATGATTTCTCCTGCAAAAACATGCTCATATTAACTTATTATTCTTAAGTAAACTCATAACTGAAATTTATTTTCCTCATCTCGTCAGACCCATGTCCATCCTAGCTGGGCTTTACATAGAATTCAAAAGGTTTCTTGGTGCTCTAACCCCAAGTGATGAACTTACGTAGCCCGTCTATCTTAGGTGGCCCACATCTGTTGGCTAATAATTAACCTTGATATGTGTTCCCCCAAAGATGTAAAGTCGTTCCGTTCCCAGTCACCGACCGGCATCGCCGCTAGGAAGAAGACAATTAAGCATGAATTTTATCGTAATTGGAATTTCCAGAGAATTTGATTTTCCCAAAAACTCTTAAACAGCTCCACTTGCGTTTGTCCAGCCAAAATCTATGTCTAGTATGAATTGGATTTTCATTGAAGTTTCATTCGAAACAAACTCTTCAAATTGGTTTCTTGCGGATCACTGCCCTCCTCCAATATAAATATAGTAGAGAACCTGTGGTAACAGCATACCTGCAGTTGCCATTCCAACCCTGCAAGCTTCTCACGGTAAGTGCAGCTTTGCTTACCGCTGAACCTTTTTTTTTTAAACAATAGTATTGACTGGTCATCACTTGCTTTTATGTCCCTGACGCAGCATTATATCTTCTCGAGAACCCGTGTAGGCTAAGGTATGAACCAACACTCTTTCCTTGGTAAATACTTGCATCTCTCGTTATGTGTCAATGACATGTTCACTAACCCCTTATTCTCAATCTTGCAGTATGTCTTCTCCCATTAGGCTTATCAAACAAAGTAATGATGAGAAAACTACTGGTCCTCTCCGTAACGTCTTGAGAAGCCGAGGAGGAGAACGCAAACCTTACGCTCACAAACAGGCATCGGCAACAAGAGATTTTCCTCTCAACTTTCTGGAATCCATTAACATGAACGACGCTGGTTTGTCAAACAATGGTGAAAGAATGGAGATAGAGAAAAAAGCACCTCCAACAATCACTATTAGTGACGATGAAGTTAACAGTTGCAAAGCTCCTACCATCAACTCCCCTTCATCACCAGAATATACTCCTTTGACACCACCTCCAAAACCATTGTCTCAGCATTTCCTCCCAGTATTATACAAACCAACCGGCTCCATCGTTGCCACTGGAGACTCTGCCATCCAAGATCCCTCCGTCGTTCGTGGTGTTATGTACACTGGCATGCTACCCATGGACCACCACTTCTATGACAATATGACTGGAATCTCTCAAGTCCTTGATAGAGTTGCACAGTTGCACTTTGTTGTACGTGTTTAATTTTTAATTTTGAATATGTAGTTTTTCACCATCCTCCGAATTTCCAACGATATCTACTCTGTTTATTTGCAGGGTCTGTCACTTGTCCGTCGGGCTGGAGAACTCCACTTCGAGGCCTTAGACCATAGGGTGAGAGACCTTGAATTCTACCTGCAGGAATGTCAACGAGAAAGTGATCAGTTGAAGGATCAACTCAAAGATCTCCATGCCAAACATCGTGGAGCTATCAACGCCTTGGGTTTGATGCGGAAGCAGCGTGACCGTGCCTCCACTAAAGCTACGGGACCTGGAGATTGTGCTGCTGTCCCTTTCAATAATGGGAAAGCTATTATCTCAGCCGGAGATGAACCGTACGACCCAAAGGAAGAGGAGCCAATCTCTGAAGAGTAGTCGTCCGCGTCTTGGAAGCTTCTTTGCCATTCTTCTTAGGCTAATCTAGGAATCGTCTCTTTTATTTCTTCTTCAGTAGTTGTTGCTTTTGTTTATGGACTTAGCGACTGGTCGTCACTTTCGCTCTTATTTTCTTTAATTTATTGATGGAATGACAATTTTCTTAGTCAAATTCTCCACCCTTTTGAAAATCCATCTTCGCTTTTGCATAAACTCCTGAGATATATGTGCACGTCAGCTGTCTAGCTATTTGGATTTGCCCGGGCATTTTGACCATATTGAGAATATACTTTAGCTGCTTGAATAAAGGACTTTTATTAAAAAAAATGAAATCTACATTATGCGAAAACAAAAACTGAACTAATGGAAAAAAATTTTGAAGTTGAAGGAATTCCAGGGCTTGGGTTCCTCCTTCCCAGTTCTCATATTTCTTAACCAATAAGCACCGCCACTAGCGGGTCTATCAATTAAGAAGGGTCCTTCCCAGTTCTCCCCAAGCTTTCCACTACTTCCATCCAAGGATTTAGGCCTTGACCTTCGTAGCACTTTCTCTCCTGGGAGAAATTTCCGTTCGCGCACTTTCTTGTTGTATTGTCGCTTCATTGACTGCTGGTATATTGCTAACCTTCTTGAGGCTTCGTCTCTGACCTCTTCCAACAACTCCTTGTCCTTCGAAAGAATCCCAGTATTCATTCCCGACTGTTCAGCTAGAGTTTTGGTGGTTGGAACCAGTAGTTCCACGTGTAAGACTGCTTCCGTGCCATACGCAAGTGTAAACGGCGAGAATCCCGTTGAACGTCTCGGAGTGGTCCTGTACGCCCATAGAACTCCTGGTAAGAATTATGTCCACCTTCCTTTGGCTTTGTCCAAGGTCTTTTTAAGGTTCTCCAAGATAACCCTATTAGTCGCCTCGGCCTGTCCGTTGCTTTGCGCATAATATGGGGTCGAAAAATTGTGTTTAATGTGCAATCCTTCACATAATGATTTTATCGTCTCACAATCAAACTGCTTCCCATTATCAGAAATGATCATCGCCGGAACTCCAAACCTACAAATGATATTCTCCCAAATAAATTTGCGGACGTGAACCGCCTCTGTTCTTACTAGCGCCACTGCTTCTACCCACTTTGTAAAGTAATCAGTGACAACCAATAAATACTTGACGCCCCCAGGTGCCGTAGGGAATGGTCCTACGATATCCGAACCCCATTTGTTGAATGGCCACGGGCTCAAGACTGGATGTAGCTCATTCGCCGGCCTCTTTATTAAAGGTCCATGCAATTGACACGCGACGCATTTCTTAGTATATTCCTTTGCATTGTTTTGCATATAAGGCCAAAAATATCCTTGAGATAACAAACGATGCGCAAGACTTCTACCTCCCGAATGGTTTCCGCAACACCCTTCATGTGCTTATGCCAATAATTGCTTCCCAACCTCTCGGGTTACACACCTCAGGTACGGTTCCATTGACATCGGTTTTTTGTAAAGCTCTCCTTCAATAAGAGCATATTTCCAAGCTATCCTCGATATTTTACCGGCTTGACTCTTGTCCTGTGGGAGCTCTTGCATTTGTAGGTAGCGGATGTACGGTTGCCTCCAATCCCCAGACTGATCGTTGCTTTCCTCATCCACATCCATTGGATCATGCTGGATTTCGGATGAAGTGGAATTGCTCTCATTTGAGTAAACTTTACGTGTAGCCATGGAGGTATTATGAATGCTCGGAAACTCTTGGAAATCGACTATGATATACCGTGTTGTATCCGATACAACTGCAGCCGATACGTAGGCAAGGGCATCTGCATGCCTATTTTCTATCCTTGGCCTTTGCTCGATATCGAATACCTCGAATTCTTTTGCCAACTCATGTATATATTCCAAATAAGATGCTAACCTCTCATTTCTGGCTTTATACGCTCCAGTGTAATGGTTGGCTACCAGCCTCGAATTCGTTGTCAGCTTAACCTTCCGCGCCCCCAAGTGAAGAGCAGTTTTCAATCCTGAAACTACGGCCTCGTATTCAGCTTGATTATTTGAAGCTGTAAATCCTAATCGGATAGCCTTCTCAATCCGTAGTCCCTCGGGAGAAATCAATACACATCCAACGCTTGCTCCATCAGCGTTTGCAGATCCGTCTGTGTAGATTCTCCATATTCCATTACTTTCTTCGGGTGCCATTAATGGGCCCTGATTATTTGTTTGTACATCAGCAGCTTTAGAAGCTTTCTTACAAACGTTTATGCGTTCCCATGGTAGTGGAATGGGAAGTACGCTTTCTGTATCATGTAAGATTTCATCTACAAGCATGGACTCCGAGATTGCAATGTCCTTAACTGGGAAATCCGCCATTAATGATGCTATTGCATGCCCCTTTTCGGCTGTTCTTGGCTCATAATCGATGGCGTACGCCCCAAGGTAGGTAGCCCATGTATCCAACCTGCTGGAATCATCGGTTCTTCCCAATACCTTCTTTAAGGGGTACTCAGTGTATCCCACGAGTCGTCGTCTTTCGAAATATGGTTTCAAACGCCGTGCCGCATGCATAAGTGCTAATGCCATTTTCTCTATCTTTGAGTATCTAATCTCAGCATCTGTCAGAGACTTACTAACAAAGTAGACAGGCCTTTCCTCCGGTTCTCGAACAAATAACACCGCACTGACAGCATAATCACTTGTTTCCAAATAAATATAGACAACTTGTCCAGTCTTTGGGCTTGTTAGAACTGGTGGTAAGACAAAATACCTTTTTATCTCGTTCAATGCAAGCTCACACTCCTGGTTCCATCCAAACCTATCAGCCTTCTTTAGAGCTAAGAAAAAGGATTTGCATTTGTCAGAAAATCGAGAAATGAATCTGCTCAATGCCGCCAGTCTCCCAGTAAGCCGCTGCACTTCTTTTTTATTATTTGGTGACGACATTTCTAGAATTGCTCTAATTTGCACTGGATTGGCTTCGATTCCTCTCTCTGTCATCATATATCCCAGAAACTTCCCGGATGTAAGACCAAAGGAACATTTTGCGGGATTTAACTTCATCCCATATTGTCATAGTCGCTCGAAGGTTCTATTCAAATCCAAAAGGTGAGATCCCTTTTCTTTGGATTTAACCACCATGTCGTCAATATATACCTCCATGGTTTTTCCTATCATATCCTTGAACATCTCATCGACAAGACGCTGATAAGTTGCCCCTGCGTTTTTTAAACCGAAAGGCATGACGAGGTAACAAAATACCCCTATGTCTGTTATGAATGTTGTATATTCCTGGTCATCTATATGTAATGGTATCTAGTTGTAACCAGAGAAACCATCCATGAATGATAGCCTATCAAATCCTGCAGTAGCATCTACCAACTCAACGATCCTCGGCATTGGATAAGTATCACTTGGGCATGCCTTGTTTAAGTTCGTGAAATCGATACATACCCGAATTTTCCCATTTTTCTTCGGAATAGCAACAACATTTTTTCAATCTCCTCCGCTACTTTTACCTTCCGTTCAGGCGACATCTTTCGCGGTTTTTGTCTTACTGGTTTTGAACCTTCAACGATATTCAACCGATGACATGCAATGGCAGGATCTATCCCTGGCATGTCTTCAAGACTCCATGCAAATACGTCCTTATTTCTCCTTAAAAGGGAAAGCAAACTTTCGCTCTCGCCTAGTGGTAGTTGGTCCTCAATAAACGTTGTATGCTCCTTTTGATCCCCAACTTGCACTTTTACCAATTCTTCAACAGTGGGTGGTCCTTCCTTTCCTCTTCCATGATATGAGGTCGGGAAGCACTGTAATTGCTATAACTTTTTCTCAGCTTGGAGTATTTCTGATCCCTTCAGTTCGGATTTCCGATATTCCTCCATTGCGCTTTCATGGCACTTATGAGATGCCACCTGATCGCTTCTAACCTTCATCACCCCTGCTGGAGTAATAAACTTTAAACATTGGTGAATAGTATATGTCACGGCATCCATTGCATAAATCCAATCACGTCCTAGGATCGCATTGTAGGGTGCACGACAATCTAGTAATGAGAAGTACTACATAATTTCCTCCCACCCACCATTGTAGGTAGATTAATTATTCCCATTGCCATCATCGTTTCCCCACTAAATCCGATGATAGGATTATCATCAGCTTCAACTTGGCTTTCACTGAGACTCATCGACGAATATGCACCCGAAAATATGACACTAATTGAACTTCCAGTATCAACTAATACCCGGCGTACCTTGTACATTACAATGAGAGCTAAAATCACGATTGCATCATTATGGGGTTGATAAACTCCGGCGAGGTCAGCATTTGAAAAACATATCTCAGTTTTTCCCTCTACTAAAGTCTCTGTACCAATCACATTGGCGTAGTCGACTTTGTTCGAAATTCGCCAATCACTAATATGGCGTAATTTTAATCGCGTAGCATTTTCCTGAGCTTTTCTTGACGTTGTATTAAATTTTGCATGACTAACTCTGATTTCTCGCAAATCGAGCGTGTTGACCATTGAGTTAACATATGATGGATTCTTCTTGACATATTGCTGCAACTTCCCATCCTCAATCATTTTTCGGACTTCCGTTGCCAGCGCACAACAAGTTTCTGTATTGTGCCCATGATCACGGTGGTAAGCATAATATTTGTTCATGTCCCTTTTATCCCTTGTTTCGGCTGACAAAGGTTTCGGATCGGGAAGAGAATCCTTTATCTTCTTATGCAGCTACCCAAGTCCAATAGTAAGGTCAGGCAGCTTCGTGTTAAACCTTTCTCTAGACTTGTGTGACTCCTGCTCGTTCCTTGCCTTCCTTGTTTGGTCTTCCCGGTCTTTGCCTTTGGTATTACCATCAAGCTGTTGCTTTGGCTTTATGTGTCCCTCAGTTGCAGGCCTTTTTGCTGATCGAGACAACTTTGCCTTATTTTCATTTTCAGCTTTTGCATACCTGTCAGCTCTGTCATATAGCTCCCTGAGGTTTCCGACTGGTTGAACAGCTAAAGAGTTGTAGATTCCAAACTCGTCGTGATCCAAGTGCATTTTTGTATGCTTCAATTACAAAACTTTCATCGACTTTCCCAACTTCGCTGAATTCTTGTCGAAATCTTCTATTAAAATCTGAAAGACTCTCCCCTGGTTCCCGATGGAGGAGAAATAGACAACCGCTTCCTTTCTTGCTCCCAAGATTAATTCTGTATTGTTCAAAGAATGCATCCGATAACATTCCAAAACTCTTTATCGAATTAGGCTCTAAATGAGAGAACCAGGTCAGAGCCTTACCCATTAATGTTATTGGAAATGTCCTGCAAAGTAACTCATTGCTATACCCCCATAAACACATTGAGGCCTGGAAACGTTGGATATGCTCCACGGGACTTCCATTGCTGCCGTCAAAAAACTCCTTGAACTGAGGTTGATTGAAATTTGAGGGTGGTCGGAAACGCCTTATCTTTCCAACGAACGGGGAATCCATTGATTTATTCATGGACAAAACTTGCTGCTCCTCATCTTTGGATTGTTTTTGTGTTAACAATTCATCGATCATGGCGCTAAGCTTTCTCTTGCTAAGCTCTTCGTCTTTCTCTGAGTCATCCTCCGTCTCCCTGCGAATTCTTTCATTCCTGACAGGGTCAGTCCTTCTTTTGGAAGGGTTTCTCTCATGCCTTGATCTCTTTGAGTGACCGTCATTGGTTCGATCACCTCTTCGTTCATGTCTCCTTCGACTTGTCCCTGCCTGCCTATCTCTTCCGGCCGTATAATCACCACCATTTGGAGTACAACGATCATGGGTGCCATTACCATGATGACCACGACTGTGATAATGGTCTCTTTCATCATCCCAGCTTTTCCATCGATCGTTTAAAACTTCGTCTACTCTTCGTCGACTACCTTGCTCTCGGTGACGATTTGATCTTTCACTTCCAAAGCGGGAGATAGCAGCTTCTTCAATTTATTTTCTTTTTTCCAATGTGATTCTGAGACGTTTGTTCTCTCTTTCAAGCTCTTGCAGACGCTCCCTCGCTGTTAGATCAATTGGCGTCACATGTGGATTATTAATCTGCGTAACCGGTGGATTATTAACTTGTGTTGCCAGTGGGACATTGGCTTGTATCGTTGGTGGGGCATTGATTTGAGCAGCAGGTTGAACATTGGCTTGTGTAGCAAGTGGGACTTCAGTTTGCACGGTAGTTGTGGCATTAGCCTGAACAGCAGGTGGATTGCTTATTCAAGCCCGTACGCCTCTACTAGCAATATCTTGTTCACGAAGGACCTGGTTACTTGGGTGATGACTTGAGGATCCTCTTTTGAGTCTTCTGCTAGTGGTCGGAGGGGGTGATCTGTTCACCAAAACATAGTTCACCCTTGGGACTTTCCCCTCAGATCGAGAACGAGAAGCTGACGCGGATGATGATGATGACGACGCTGCTCTCCCATCTCTTGGGTCATAATCTCCTTGAACAACAACACTCCTCAATGGACGAGGGTTTGCTTGTTGATTCATCGAATTTCTGATGGGTGCATCTGTGTCCAACTCCAATTGATTCACTCCTGTAGCATCCATACAACTCCCTTTTATTTTAGCCTTCAACAACTTTGGCAGCACCTTTCGCGATTTTCTGGAAAGTTGTAGATCCTTCAGCAACTTCTTGTACAATATGACTTTAAAACACTAGCTCAAAAAATCCTTTGAGAAAGACTTTATCACTTTTAGGGGCACGAACTTTTCTTCGTAGATCCCCTTAGTCGGCGCCAAAAGATGTTGGTGCAAAACTAATTACCCCAACACTCCTCGAGATGCGTGCTAGAAGATTGAATCGCCGTCGTTTGATTGGATTCTCCAAGAGTTGATGATTAAAAATGGGGGTACCTGCAAAGATACTCCGATGCTAAAGTCAGAGGATATTCAATGCAAGTAGTTGTGAAGAAAGGAGTAGAATTGTGTACCTTTTGAGTTGGATTTTGGCATCTATTTATAGGCATAAACCCTAATCTGGTTCCATAATAACCTAGATTTGTAGTCATCCAAAATAACCACATGGATTTGTACTTATCCTTTAATATTTGTGTCTATCTTGAAAGATCCTTGTTTATCTTCCAAGATTTGAATATATCCTGGAAGATCCGTATCATCTTCACAAGATTTACAATTATCTTGGAAGATCCTTGTCTATCTTCCAAGATTTGTGACTATCACCAAATGTCTTCCAGTCATCCGGGCTTCCTTATTTAGCCATGTGGGTTTTATAAACCGGAGCCTGGTTTCTTTAATAAACCTCCGGACTCAGTCCGAATCCAGCTCTGATGAGCCCAGTGGGTCACCTTGATAGCCCAGTGGGTCACCTTGATAACCCACGGTCTGGTTTTAATAAACCTCCGGACTCAGTCCGGATCCAGCTCTGATGAGCCCCGTGGGTCACCTTGATAACCCACAGTCTGCCGTTATTAAACAACTTGTGCAGTACGCACGTACTCTATTTAAATAGGGTACAAACAGTTAGGATACAGAAGAAGCCAGCTATCAGAAGCAAGACCTCCATCTAGTCTTTGCTCAGTAAGAGTGGGATCAGATCTTTTCCACAATATTAATTGGGTGACACTATATATTTCTCGGAGTCATGGAGAATGAAGTTAAAATCCCTAATTATATTAGATTAGATGAACCCGTAAAAAATGCTTCATGATTCCATACATACAATTGAAACAGAAGAAAAATAAAATGTAGGCAGACTGGATGAGACACTCTTAATCAACATTAAACATAATCTGATCCATGAATTCGATTAGGCCTTCACCTTCAACAAAACAAATTAATGCACACACTAGGAGTTATACACTTATACCTGGATCCTCTTGGATGACAACATTTGGCAACTTAGCCGCGGCTAAATCATGTACTGTATATCTAAAGTGTATATGCTAAATATTATCGCCACTAAAAAAATACGAAGAATAAAATAAATAATTAAAAAATTAATATCTCATCCCCATTCCGTACTCTGACAACGACCACTAATGGATGCAGTGCACATGCTTCACGTCTTGTCAGTCAGAGCATCAGAAAATTATTTGAACGGTTACGATTAATTAAGTACGGATTTATTTAACGCTTCAGATTATCTCTTTCCCTAAATCCTGCAAAATAATTTTTCGTGCCACTTTTTTTTTTCCTTCTTTTTTTAATTTCATAAAAGCAAAGGTCTTCCTACAGTTAATGAAATATATATATCTATTTTCCAATTTTTTCCTAGTAGGTTTTTAAAAACGATAGCGATAGACATATAAAGGAAGCTTTTCCATTTTCCATTTGTTTCTTTTTCTCTCTCTGTAGATTTTTTATCAATCTGTGTTAGAAATTAAATTATTATCTATCTGGTTCAGGTTTTGAGATATACTTAAAGAGCTTGTAAAAAGTTATTTCATGGCGATCTCGAACCACGAGAGTTTTTCTTCATCAGAGCTTGGTTGATGGATGTTCTTTCACGCTTTTACTGTTTTGGATTTGGGTGCAAGGAAAAATAATGCTCGATTTTTGAACCCTACATATAATTTTTAACTTCCTCTGTCCTTTCTCTTTCATCTTTGATTTTTATTTTTCTTTTCCACTTTTCTGGATTTTGTTCTGTGTTAAAGAACTTGAGAAGAAGAAGAAGAAATAGTTCTAGTAGCTTTACAGTTTGTTTACAGAGAGAGAAAGTGTTTTTTCATTGTTTAGTTCATCAAAGTTGCAGAATCATTAATCATTTCGTCCAAGGTATATATAATCTTTTTCACTTGCTCTTTTAGAATTCTTAGTCACTTAGTGAGAGAATTTCTAGCTGAATTGAGAATATCTTCTTGTTTCTGGAAATCGTTTGCTTAATTGCATGAAAAGGTAAAGATTTTGTTAAATGCTGATGAAGAGTTTGGAGTTATTTATGTGATTTTTCTGGAATTGTATTTTAGGATCTTTTTGTCAAAAGATGAGCTAGAAACAACGGAGTTGAAAGAAAGCTGAACTATCGATGTCTTCATCAGTAAAGATATATCATCATTTAAGAAAGTTAGGGTTTTGAAAATGAAGCTTTCATCGTCTTCAGGGTTGGGACAACAGAGTCACGAAGGTAAACAAACCACCAATTCTTCTTTGTTCATCTTCAATTATGTTTCTTGTGATCTGTGCAGAAATTTATACTATTTTTAAAGAGGATGATGACTTCTCTTTTCAAGATGTAGACCGTTGGATGGGTCCTTAACTTCATGTGTTGTAATTTTCCGAGGACCATCCAACGGTTTGGACCTATTTAGGCTGTAGTTTTCAAGAATTAATTCAAGAGAGGATGATGACGATGACCACCACCCATGACTGTAAATATTTACTGTTTCAAAAAATTCTTCTGTGAATTTAGGGTCTGAGAAAAGATGTTTGAATTCAGAGCTTTGGCATGCCTGTGCTGGTCCTCTTGTGTCCCTACCCACTGTCGGTAGCCGCGTCGTTTACTTCCCTCAGGGCCACAGTGAGCAGGTACTTACACATGAAGAAGATCAACTTTTAATTTGCTTTTTTATTGTTTAGTTTTACAGTTTTAATTAAGGATAACAATTTTGCTTATGATAACAGGTTGCTGCTTCAACAAACAAGGAGGTTGATGGCCATATCCCTAATTACCCTAATCTTCCTCCACAACTTATCTGCCAGCTTCATAATGTTACAATGCATGTAAGTTTCTGTCTTATTTTTGATTTATTTTATTTCTTTTCTTATAAATAGATCCTGTTTTGCAAATTAATTCTGCTGATTTATGAGAAATTTCAGGCAGATGTTGAGACAGATGAAGTCTATGCACAAATGACTTTGCAGCCATTGACGCAGGTAACCTTGGTAAATTTCGTATTTGTATGAATCAAATTTTGAAGAAGGGTAATAACTTTGTTTCTCCGTCGAATTTTCAGCAAGAACAGAAAGATACTTATCTCCCCGCTGATTTGGGTATTCCAAGCAAGCAGCCGACAAACTATTTCTGCAAGACTCTAACTGCTAGTGACACTAGTACTCATGGAGGGTTCTCTGTTCCTCGCCGTGCTGCTGAAAAAGTGTTTCCACCACTGGTATGCATTTGGCAATTTCTGCGAAATCTTGCAGTGGTTAAGCCATTCCTTCTCCATATCCTGACTCACATTCAAGATATTTAATTGGCTTAAACATTGTAACCGTTTGTTTTTCAGGATTTTTCTCAACAACCACCAGCTCAGGAGCTTATTGCACGGGATCTTCATGATGTAGAGTGGAAATTTAGACACATTTTCCGAGGTAGGTTATATTAGACACCATCTAAGCTTAATAATCCTTGCAAAATGTAAAAAGCTTATATGTTATTGAGCTGCACATCGATACATAATGACAGACTTGTGACTGCTTGTTGAATTATATTCTGCTAGGTGGATAGATAGGGATGTACACAGGTTTACTGTGTATATCAATTTATAATCCTAGAACATCCTAGACCACTTTTATGTTCTATCCATCCTATGTTAAATCTCTATCCATGTTAGAGTCTTATATTTCCTATTCTGCCAGAGAAATGCTACATGTTGCATGCATTATATTAACTGACCAATGAGACCATCACTAAGTTCTCTCTGCATTCTAAATCAATGTTTATACTAGAGCCATATCTTACATACAGATTATGAAACACAACGATTTTGACCTTGTGTACTTCATCAATCACACAGGACAGCCTAAACGACACCTTCTTACCACCGGGTGGAGTGTGTTTGTTAGTGCCAAGAGACTTGTTGCTGGAGATTCAGTTCTTTTTATCTGGTATGCACAATCTCCTTGTCATTTTCTTGAAAATTTCAGGGGAGGCAGCACTCTTAGGAGGTAACTGTTCTCATTAAATTCTTCCATTATTGATCAGGAATGAAAAGAATCAGTTACTGCTGGGAATCCGCCGCGCCAGTCGACCGCAAACTGTGATGCCTTCATCTGTGCTATCCAGTGATAGTATGCATATTGGACTTCTTGCTGCTGCAGCGCATGCTGCCGCAACGAACAGTCGTTTTACAATTTTCTATAATCCAAGGTAGAAGCACTAGGAACATTCAATCTCATGAGGTTTTGGCAGCAGTATCTTTCCACTTATTCATATCTTTGTTGCAGAGCAAGTCCATCTGAGTTTGTCATACCCCTTTCGAAATATGCCAAGGCCGTGTTCCACACTCGTGTTTCTGTTGGTATGCGTTTCCGCATGCTCTTTGAGACAGAAGAATCAAGCGTCCGTAGGTATTTTAGTACTACATTCATATATACTCCAAAGAGTTTGGTTTCCTCTATGTTTGTGTTGTTTGAGGCTTCTCGCAGTAGGATTTAAGTATATTGCTAACACACTTCGTCACCACTGAGTTTTGTATGATTCCATAGCTCTTTAATTTGCCGAAGTTTATTTCCTTTTGTGATTTGTCTGCTCACTCTTGCCATCAGATACATGGGAACTATAACTGGCATAGTGGATCTGGATCCTTCTCGTTGGCCAAATTCTCACTGGCGGTCGGTCAAGGTACATAAGCACGAGTTCTTGTACTTTCTTACAGTTGGCGTCTTTGATAAAATTATATATATAGACTACCTTTGAGGCTGATAAACTATCTTTTCGATAATATGACATGTTGATCTTTGCGTACTTGATAAACCTAATAAAACTGTTGTAGGTTGGCTGGGATGAGTCAACAGCAGGGGAGAGACAGCCGAGGGTGTCGCTGTGGGAAATAGAGCCCTTGACAACTTTTCCCATGTACCCATCATTGTTCCCGCTCAGGCTGAAGCGACCTTGGCACCCTGGAGTATCTTCATTCAATGGTAAATATTATGATTTTGGCTTTCTCAATGTGAATCAGTCACTTCCTGTTTCTGTAGGATTATTTTTGTTAAATGTTTTCCCCATGTCTGTGGCAGGAAAATTGGCGCTAATCTTTAATTTTATTTAGTTTATATTTGGATGTCATTTTTCATCTTTTATGCTGGTGAATCCTTTCAATTTGATACAATATCTTTTTACGAACAATTTTTTTTCTTTTTTCAAAAAATTAAAAGCTTGTGGAAGTTTCTTCTTGCAAATGGCGTTCTTTTCTTCTAACAACACTGATGAATAATTACTGTCATGCCTTATCTGTGCTCTCCAGCAACGAACTATGTAGTGTAAACTGAACTTGACTAAGGCATGTCACTCGTGATTATGCCTTGTTGACTCCCAGCAAGGAATTGGCTGCCTTGTGAACTGATCTTCACAATTTTTATTTTCCATCTTTCTTGAATCTCAGAAGATAAGCTGTCACCCTAAGATGTTTATTTTATATTACCTTTTTACTTGAATAAACATCAGAAATTTTACTTCTAAACCAAAGCGGCTCTTGATGATATGAATAGTTGCCACCTCAGATATCATATATCGAACTTTTTGTTAAAAAACGAATAACCAGGGGCCTGTGTTGTGGCTACGCATGTTACGTTCCCTTGCTTCTTAAGGCTACATTTCTGTTGTACTCCTTTTTCATTTACGATGGAGTATCATCTCTGGCTATATTGTTATAGCTTGCTTCCTGATAGTGCACAACCCTTGCTCTTTTTCTTCGGTGGCTTCAGTGCATTTAGGTTGGCGGTAAATCTGTACTCTATGTCAACTCAATCAGCTCTTGTCGATTTTCTCCTTAGTTGTGTGTCCCCCCCCTGTTAAGAAATGGAGTTTTGCTAGAGTAGCACTAAGTTGTCTTAGTGGTTGGAAAATGAATATCCTTAAGATGCGTTAATAATAAAAACTAGATAGGAAGTAGGAATTACATTTAGGTTCAGTGCCAAAGGTTCTTTTTTCACAGAGTTTCATATGTAGAGTAATCGTATCTGTATAACTTGGTTTTGACAGGGTTATCAAGTTCTCATCCTTTTCTAACACCTGTCAGCATTTTCTCAGATAATAAAGATGATCCGACTAATGCTCTCATGTGGTTGAGAGGGGATACTGCAGACCGAAGCCTTCAGTCCCTTAACTTTCAGGGACTTGGAATGGCACCCTGGATGCAGCAGAGGCTTGACCCATCATTGCTGGGAAATGAGCATGATCAGCGGTATCAAACAATTACAGCTGCTGCTTTGCAAGATTTAAGAGGTGGAGATCCGATGAAACAACAACAATATATGCAATTTCAGCAACCTCTCCAATACCTTCAACAGTCATGCAACCCAAATCAACTCTTGCAGGAGCAGCAAATTATCCAACAATCACATCCACAACAGATTCTACATGCCCAGTCTCAAACCATGTCAGACAATCAGTCTTCTCCTGTTCTACAGCAGCCACCTAATGGCCAGCATAGTCAGAATCAACAATCACAGCAACACCAACACAATTTTCAACAAAATTTTCAGATTCCAAACAATCAATTCGAGCAGCAAGAAACGCCTATGTCCACTTTTGCTCATAAACCAGATTTTACAGATTCAAATATAACATTTTCGGCACCACTTAGTCCGTCCATACAGAATATGCTAGGTTCTATTTGTCCCGAAGGGAGTGGCAATCTTCTGAACTTCTCAAGAACTAGTCAGTCAATGCTGAATGACCAGCAAAACCAGCAATCATGGGCTCCAAAATTCTCTTATTCACAAACCAATAATTTTGGTAACTCAGGTTCTCTCCCACCTTTCCCTGGGAAAGACAGTATTGTGGAGCCGGACAACTGTAGTGGTGATATGCAGACACAACAATTTTTTGGTGTCAACATCGACTCGTCCCCGCTCTTAATTCCTGGTGCTGTACCGACACTTGGTAGCACCTCGATTGATGCTGAAGTGTCCCCAATGCCATTTGATGGGTCCGGGTATCAGAGGTCTCTTTTTGGTTGCGTGGATGATTCGTCTGAGTTTGTCCAAAGTGCAGCTCCAGTTGATCCACCAACCAGAACATTTGTGAAGGTGAGTGGTACAAGTAAAGTTTATTTTCACATATATGCTTTGAAAACCCTAAACATTTCTGCTGTATAAAACTTATGCAGGTATACAAATCAGGATCAACTGTAGGGAGGTCGTTGGACATTGGCCGGTTTAGCAGCTATGATGAGCTGAGAGAGGAACTGGGTCAGATGTTTGGAGTTGAGGGTCAGTTGGGCCCTTTGAGATCAGGCTGGCAGCTTGTGTTCGTTGACAGGGAGAATGATGTGCTTCTCCTTGGCGACGATCCGTGGGAGTAAGTATATCCTTCTTTTTCTTTGTATAGACAGAAGATTAGAAGTGTCTTTTTTGTTTGTTGCAGTGTTCACAAGTTCATTACTCAATAGTTCCTGAACAAACAGGAATAGGATCTTAGAATGAGTAAATATTGGCTTCTTCAATATCCAGTTCTTATCCTTCATATAACGTTCTTAGATACAAATTTGACAAATGGGTCCGTCACTGGTCAGTTGCTGAATAAACAAGGAGTAGGGTCTATAAATTATTATATTTTGGCTGGATGTTTCTCCAATATCCAGTTACAATTCCAGATAGTTATTATTATCTTAAAAGGACAGAAGTTGTTAATAAAACTTAATTAATCTAAACCCGGCTTCTTATTTGATTTGGTTCTAGCTGGTTTGTGAGTTAATTGTGCTTTCTGTTGGTTTTTCTTCTTGAGACAAGCTTCACCCAAATTGCAGAATGTGAGACTTGTATTCTATCAACTATTCTAGTTCCGAGAAGTATTGAACTGAAGTCATTCACAAATTTTGCACCTCACATAGTTGTTTTGAATCTATGGTGTTTTGGGATATATTTATTGGTTGAATTACTATGACTAGCACATAGCTGTAAGATATCTGCGTCTTTTGGTAGTGCTGATAAGTTGATTGATTTTGCAGGGCATTTGTTAATAATGTCTGGTATATAAAGATACTTTCTCCGGAGGATGTGCTGAAACTGGGGAAACATGGGATTGAATCGTTAAGCTCAAATGGTCAAAGGCTTAACAGTAATACATGTGATTCTAGAAACCTCGTGTCTGGTATATCCTCTGTTGGTTCCCTCGAATATTGACAAGGATAGAAAATGGTATGTACTTTTATTCTTATATGCATATTGAGAATGCTGATTACTACCCTATTTGTAGAATGTCATACCTTTGCGCAATTTTATGTGCGACATAGCTTTCATATGCACAAGTGTTTTATTCCTTTTCAAGTTTTGAGCCTGTGTGTAAACTGCATCAAGCTGATGTTAATCAGCTCCTTGATGCATTCAAGGAGCTTTAAAACCAAAGTTTGGCATTTTGGTCTTTTGATTTGACATCTTTTTGGGAACCCAGTTAAAGTCATCCAGAAAGATAACTCCCTCTCTCCCTCTTTTTTTTCTTGGTAGAACTGTTAGCATTTTGTCTGTGTTATCTATAGCTTATCAATGTAATGATATGCTGCTGAAATTGCTGCGCATTTGTATCTGAACCATGCAGGTGCTTCTTCACTGGTTTTAAGTTTCCGGGAAAGCGAGCCTAAAGTGTTTGCTTTAGTAGTGAAGTACTATTTGTTTTAAATAGTGAAGTCAAGTTATTGCAGACTATATATTAGGGACTAAATTGCTTCCTTTGTAATATAAATGCATATACAGTCATTATGGTGCATGTTAAACCATTTTAGGTTTCCCCTGGAACAGCTCTTTCACTGGACTGTTCACAAGTTGGTTACTCTCTGATTAAAACCCTCTGTAACAGCAGTCATATTTATATTTATGGACTACTGCTTAAATGCTCATTATGGTGTTATAACATGTTTTTTTATTCTACTGAACCATATGAGTAGTTGCTTTGACTTCTCAAAGTCGAAAAACCAAAATGCATCAATGTCATACAGTTTAAATGATAGCTTTTCTGCTTTTGCTCTTTTAGAAGCTACATCTCATGGAACATGGATATGATGTGCTTTGCTTCGTTTATGAATATATTTATTTTTCTGCCGAATAGAGTGCAGCGCCCGAAAAAGAAAAAGGTAAATGGTTAAAGTTTTCAAGGTACTATATAAGGCTAGTCTTTGTATGACATGCAAAATAATAATCACCGCCAATTATCATGAGATGAATACTTTAGGAAAATTTGATAGGAATACTATATTCTGGCCGAATCAATACCTTCCGTGAATCAGTCTTTGCTTTGCCGCTTGAAACCAAGTCCGCCAACTACCCAATCAATTTTCTCATATCGGTACTTCTCAATCAATCTCGGAGCAGCTTGTCATATCGGATCTCATCCCATCAATCTCGGAGCAGCTTGTCATATCGGATCTCATCCCACCATGTGAATGAGAACTTGCAGTAAACTAGGTACTTCTACTAACTAGTAACTATTGAGATGGAAGTCTTTCCACTTTATCTAATATATAAATCTATCGAGACCTCCTGTTGTAGAGGGGGTTTTTACATAGCCCAATGGGCACACTTTTTTTTTTCCTTCTTCTAATCATCATCAGCAGAAAGGAGTTTACAAGCTTTGGATGGAAGCCTGACAACATTTTTTTTTTTTTTGACTGTTACTTCTTTAGCTAAATAATCGGCTACATTATTTATGTCCATTGACACCTGAAAACGGACCCAGTTGGTAAAACTTTTAAGAGGTTCTATAATGATTGAATTAATAGCGTCTGGTGCACCATTTATTGCCCTAATCACAACAAGACAATCACCCACCAAATGTGTATGTTGAATGCCGCCGACTTTGGCCCATCTGATAGCCTCGTTAGCTGCCAGTGCATCAGCTTGCTCGTCATCCTCTGTTATTCCAGGCTTGGACAATGCTCCATTAAAAGCCCCTGTACAATCGAGAATTATCTTTATATATCTGTTTCATATTGGCTTATCTTTTTATGATTTGCGACTTTTATTTGTGGAAGATTTTCATATCTATCTTTTTGGTTGCTATATCAAAAATCATAAGAAAATGATGATGATGTAACTTATATGCGAGTCACTGGTTTGTGACTTTTACTGTGATCAGGCATTATGTGAATCTAACACTTGTGTTCTACCGGAAAAACTATGATTAATGCAGACAGTAACCATGGATTTTTCAGTTGTTAGAGGGAGGCAACAAAACCTGCTGCTGCATCATACTTACGAAATACAGCCCTCCGAAGCTTGAACTAAACAGCCCGCTTGAACTAAAACCAGGATTTATTACTACCACACCATTGTCCACTAGTCATTCTTAGCTGTACATGCTATGCTATGAACATCCTCATTATGCTATGCACATGAATCATCCTCATTAGCCTTCAATTATTGTCCGTATGAAGCCGTATATTGAACACCTTTTCTCTCCCATGAATGCAAATCTGAAGAATAAAAAGTAATTTCTTGTTTATAAATATTTGGAAGAAGATGATACAGAGATTGACACTCAAAATGGCTCAAGTTCTCCCTCATTGCTCTCATATTTGGTTTACTCGTTTGCGAACGCTGCTAGAACTGTTGGCCAGTGTTTCCTTTTGTATTTATTATACAGGTGCATTATCATCGTCTCGTACAAATGCTGCTCATCTTTATACTAGTATTAGGGCAGCCTGATACGTGACAGGATCTCAAATCAGATTTACAATATATTGTGGTTTGCGTTTAGGATCTCTTTTTATTGAAAATGAAATGTACATAAAAGCCAATGGAAAAGACAAATGAAATCAGTAACAGGCATGACGCATTAATGAGCATGGAAGTTTATTATGCAATTTTGTCTCTTTTTTTTTTTCTTACCATTGTAGTAGCTTCAAACACGTAGGTTTTATCAGCACAACTTATCTCATCAATTGAAGAATTTACTCCGCTGCACACCAGTTGGGATCACATACGGACGGCCACATGTCTCGCGCGCAGAAATCACCTTTTGTCACCCTTGGAAGAATTGTTGTACAATAACTAAACGTACACCATACACCCCCACTCAAAAGCTTGAAATATGTATAGTCATTAGCCAAAGAGCGATTAGAAGAAATTCAATCGATTCTAAACCCAAAGACACCAAGCTTAATTATAGTACTTGTGCTTTCTTCGCAAGTCAGTGGTGGTTTTCGGCTGGTAAGTTTCAATTTATGATGTTACCTTTCAGTAAATGTAAATGTGTAATGGTTTTCTTACGTTTTTTTTTTTCTTCTTCTTTTGGTTACATGGGATCCTTAAGAGATTCTGTAGATTTTATCTAAAAACAAAAGAAAACAAAACCGTGTTGGATGAGCAAGGTCAAAAGTATAATAACCTAAGGTTCATACCTATAGTAATTAAGGTATATATGTACCTAGCTAGAAGTAACGGATAGAGTGGTCGGGTTCCCAAGGGTCTCAGTTTAGAATTCAACGTGAAGAAATTCAAGGTCTACATTGCAAGGAAAAGTAATAGTAGAGTATTATCCTTTGCCGCGGAAGGGCCAAGTGCACCACCATCAATCTTCTCATACTTCCTTAAAATGTAAACCTTGAACTTTTTTTAATGTTGATCAAGCCTGTGAGCCTAGCTAAGGTACCTTACTCTTAGCCTCGCTCATCCAACAAGGTAATAAAAGTGTCTTTTTTGACATAAATCATCTTAAGAGTCCATGTTAAAAAAAAAAAAAAAAACGCAAGAAAACTATTATCCAAAGAGATAACATCATAAATAAAACATACAAACCAAAAACCCCCCACGGACTTAAAAAGGAAGCGCACTCGATTGACTAAATCAGAAAAGTAATGATCCGAGGTTGAAGGATTTTTTTGAGCTTCAACTTATCATGCACATAAGCCTAAACTAGTCAACTCATGAGGAGGGAAAAAAAATACAATTCTATAACCATGAATATACAGTTCTATACAATTCTTTCAGACGTTGTTATTACTATAACCATGAATAATAAGAATATATAGTTCTTCCAACCGCACCGTATATCTTAAACGATGCTCATTTTACTGATTGAAAGTAAATAAACTTTGCCTTACCAGATTAAACAGCAACAAGAGAGTCGTGATCGTAAATCCGACATGAGTGTGCATCTGAGCCAAGGCTAACAGAAACTGATGCAACAAGTAAACCTAAAAGAATGTTAATTAGAGAACTACTCATCGCCGATAAAACACACGAAACCCTATATATAAGTAGCCTAGGAAATGATGGAACGAATTAGGGTTTTACTTTTATATATATATATATATATATAGAGCACCAGTTGGACCAGTCGCAGCTTTTAGGGCCTGACCGCCTGAACAACGGGCATGGACAGGGCCCAGGATGCATGATGCATCCAGAAAATGCAAGCATAGGAAGGTGATGCAGAGTAATGATGCATTTGGCTGGCGAATGCATCATTGGCACAGCAAGACTACGTAGCCTTGACGGTTACGTATTAGTTATGTATGTTCCCTACTCGAGGAACTCCCGTTTCAACATAGGAAAATTGGTATGCCAGTTAGTCGGTGCGCTTCCAACACAAAGTAAAGTATGTAACTTTTTTTTTGTATAAAGTTTCAAATACATCAAATGAAAGACTACACATATTTTGTATCAGGAAAAAAAAAACAAGACAATTATGATACTATGTAAGCGTAAAATACATGATTTTCACAGAAAATACTAGTCTCGTTACTCTTCTTGCTCTTCTGTAACCTGTGAAAAAACGGGGGTACAACAACCTCACCCAATATTTCGATTAGCAATCTAATGCAGAACGGAAGCGTGAATAAAGAATTTTGATAGTAAAGTTGGAGAATAGTTGAGAAAACTCAATATTGATTGATAATAATAATGTTATTGTACATAGGACTTGTCTCATATTTAAATAACTCTAAGACTCAAACTTGGAAAATAAGAAATCCCTAAAATAAATAAAGTTCTAGAATTAAATGACTTCTAAAAATAAGTAATTCTAAAAATAAGAAATACTACTCTAAATTAATTAAACTCTAAAAATAATAAGAAAAATACTAATCCTAAATCTAACGGATGTCCTACATCAGGCCCGCCATCTTGAAAAGAATTCGTCTCGAATTGAGAAAGTACCGAAAAACATGTGCTACATCAGGCCCGCCATCTTGAAAAGAAATCGTCTTCGAGTTCAGCAGATATTGCAAGCGACCCGTCCAGCAAATAATATACTTTGAGTATTTGGATGACCGTACAATAGAGCACCATAAAATAGATCGTTGAACACTAAAAATGTTGTCGACGTTGTATGATATATCTTTCATAATAATTTTCTTACAGTGCGTTTGATCGGCAAACATCTTTGTGGTTGGTGTTTGATCTTCACCAATAGGAACAACCGGTACTTCAACTTGACTAACTTTTGAAACCTGTAAAGAAGGTGTTGATGGTGCTTCTATTATTGAAAGTGTTGGTGTCGAAACCTGTGTTGTTGGAGGAGTAACCTCATCAAGGGTATTGAGCTGTGCCAAATCTAATTGATCTAACATAATCTTTAATTTTGCGAGTCGATGATAATTTTCCTTTTGTAATTCCGCAATTTCACGGAATACATGATCAAAATTAAAATTAAACATGATAAAAATCTTAGCAAACTTATTATTGACCGTGAATGGTTACGCAGGTGGAGTATGGACGTGGTATATATAAGTGGGCTTAGGTAACTAACTGTTGAGTTTAGTGGGCTTAGGTGATGAAAACAGTGGGTAAGTTGTGAACGGAAAGGGGGTAGTGCCGTAGTGGAATTAAGAGAGAAAGATAAGCACTAAGCAGTGATCGGTGGGTAATATGCGGGAATTTTAGGTGGGCTTGGGATTGAACAGTGGAATAGATTTAAGAAAGAAGTGGTGGACAGAAAACGTAATGGAACAAAGATGGTAAAGATAAGAGGTATTCGATAGACGTTTCGAGAAGAGAAGAGAGAGTGGGTCTGCTATGTGGTGAAAAAAGAAGAAACAGTGGACGACGTTGTTTTTTTTTTTTTTTTTTTTTTATTTACGAAAATAAAAAGATAGGGTTTAGAAGAAGAGATGCGAAGATATCGATAAGTAAAGGTGACGAAAGGGTAAAGGAAGTTTAGATGAAAAGAATAAGAGGATCGAAGCCGAAGCCGAAGCTCGTGATGCCACTTAATGAAGAACGAAAGCGTGAATAAAGAATTTTGATAGTAAAGTTGGAGAATAGTTGAGAAAACTCAATATTGATTGATAATAATAATGTTTATTGTACATAGGACTTGTCTCATATTTAAATAACTCTAAGACTAAAACTTGGAAAATAAGAAATCCCTAAAATAAATAAAGTTCTAGAATTAAATGACTTCTAAAAATAAGTAATTCTAAAAATAAGAAATACTACTCTAAATTAATTAAACTCTAAAAATAATAAGAAAAATACTAATCCTAAATCTAACGGATGTCCTACATCACAATCTTTATGGACTAACTCTAATATACTTTTAAGAGAATCAACTAGACAGTCAGACTCAATCTTAATAAAAAGTATATCAAGGAGTTAATATCTCTATCTCTCGATTTGATCTTTACTCAAGCAAATGGAAATCATGAGTCTTTATCAAATACTAGAGATAAACTTGGATGGTACCAAAGACCAATATCCAAGTGTCAATCAATGTAAATCAACAACCAAAGGTTGGATATTCTAATTGATTGATCTCAACGCACAACCTGTGATATTTCAATTATATAACAAAATATAATGCGGAATATAAATAACACAGACACCAGAAGTTTTGTTAACGAGGAAACCGCAAATGCAGAAAAACCCCGGGACCTAGTCCAGATTGAACATCACACTGTATTAAGCCGCTACAGACACTAGCCTACTATAAACTAACTTCGGTGCGGGATCAGTTGGACCCTAATCAATCTCACACTGATTCAAGGTACAGTTGCGCTCCTTACGTCTCTGATCCCAGCAGGATACTACGCACTTGATTTCCTTAGCTGATCTCACCCATAACTAAGAGTTGCTACGACCCAAAGTAGAAGACTTAAATAAACAAATCTATATCACACAAAAAAGTCTATGATTATAAATAAATCTGTCTCCCACGGATAAACTTATGAGTTTTGTTCCGTCTTTTGATAAATCAAGGTGAACAAGAACTAATTGATAACCCGGAATTATATTCCCGAAGAACAACCTAGTATTATCAATCACCTCACAATAATCTAAATCGTATGGTAGCGAAACTAGATATTGTGGAATCACAAACGATGAGACGAAGATGTTTGTGATTTCTTTTTATCTTGCCCTATCGGAGATATAATCTCAAGTCAATTATTCAATTGAACTCGTACGATAGAAAATGGCAAGATCAGATCGCTCAACTACAAGAAAGTAGTTTCGTATGGCTTCACAAACCCAATGAAGTCTTTCAGTCGTTAACCTACGGGGTCTCGAGAAGAAACCTAAGGTTAAAGGAGAATCGACTCTAGCAAAACCAACTAATATCACACAGAAGGTGTGGGGATTAGTTTTTCCAGTTGCTAGATGTCTCCTTTATATAGTTTTCAAATCAGGGTTTGCAATCTAAGTTACCTTGGTAACAAAGCATTCAATAATCACCGTTAGATGAAAAACCTGATTCAACCAAGCTAATATCTTTCAACCGTTAGATCGAAACTTAGCTTGTCACACACAAATGAAATGTATTCATTTGGGTTTGAGTAACCGTACCTAAACATGTACACTTAGTTGGTTCACAAATAGTTAACCAATGGTTATCCATATGAGCACTTTCATATTAACCGTATTCATCTTTCTCATAACTAGTTCAAATGACTCATAAGAACTAGTTCAAGAGTTTTTCAATTGCTTAGGTCTTTATTCATAGACACAATTGAAACAAAATCGGTTTGATTCACTTGAATCAATTCATGAACAATATAGCCACGGTTTGCAAAGATTGCATTCCTTATAGTTTATTGTTTTAAGTTCATGAACAACCGATTTGAGAAATAACCAGCTTGGGTACGCGTATGGGTATGCGTACCTTAGCTACCGGATTTAAGTTTACAAACTCAGCAGAAATTTTCGGTTCGAAAACTTCCGTGGGTACGCGTACCTAAGGTGACTGGTTTACTAGTTTGCAAACTTACAAACTGCAGCAGAAATTTCCGGTATGAAAACTTCCGTGGGTACGCGTACTCAACCTGTCTCCTTCACAAATACCGCATGCACACATATGTACGCACTTGGTTTCCGGCACATGGATTTATACACTAATGTGCGAACACACTATATATGCTTATATCCATAGTTGGTAATCTCAACTCTACATTTCAATCATTGAAACATTCTTCTATAATGTTATAACAATCGTTATTCACGACTATCGTCATCAAAGCTATTTTCAAGATTGAAACGTCTTTATGACTTGCGTCACGGGTAAAGATGAAAATGGTTAAAGCAAAAGCTCACCAACACATATTTCGAGAAAAATATACGTGAGTAAACTCGACTCGAAATAACAATGTGTATGTATGAAAACTATCATACTTATACGACTTTGTCTCAAGAGTAGGAGATACAATAGACTTTTGATTGAAAGATAAGTTCAAGTCTCCACATACCTTTTTGTCGGATGAAGTTCCACTTATTCCTCGAGTAGCTCTTCGTCTTCGTAAGATGATCGCCATGGAGTCTGGAACTCAACTGCACTTTACTATCCTAGACCGAGACTTAGTCATAAGTAAACTAGAAATCAAGACATATAGTTTTGATCACTAATATTGACAAACATGATTGATATAGCAACGCATGCGAGTTCGACCGAGCAATGCTCTAACAATCTCCCTCTTTGTCAATTTTAGTGACAAAACTATCAATACATATGGATTACAAAATAGATAAAAACTTTGTAGCTTCACGTCCATATGCTTGATCTCCTTGGCGCTTCAACATTACTCGAAAAATTCGTCTTTTCCAAGTACTCCCATGATTCCAAAGGTTTTAAGTTCAGCATCATAGTTGTTGAAGTTCCGTAGCCATAACAATGAGAAAATAAAAGCTCTCGATCATTGTTATACAATGTCATAGTATTATTACATAGCATCAAAGTTCTCATATCACAACTTCGACAACAATACTATGGTGATATGTATCACTCCCACTTAGTCAATACTTCGTCTCAACACGAAAACCACTTCCCCTTACATAGTGATCCGAAAACCATATGTATTTGTAGTGTGTACTACATATTAATTCTCCCCCTTTTTGTCAATAAAGTTGGCAAAGGTACGAAAACGGGATCCTAATGAAAATTTTCATGGAGACACTTCAAGACCAAAGAAAAGTACATATCAACTTTGTTTAGATGCAATCATAAAGTCGAAGCTAAATGCATTCATCACGGAGTTTATAAAGATACAAGATAACTCCTCAAATATTCCACAGCCGCACTCCCCACAAAGATATGGCAATTAAGCACAATTCAAAAGAACTCTCCCCCATTTGATGTCATTCTCGAAAGAACAACAAGAGCGAACTTACTTTTACAAGAAAAGAAGGATTTCTTTGGACACCAAAAACCACAAAATGATTTTGTATCCAAAATTCTCAATTAAACTAACCACAAGAGAATCCATGATTAATTTAATCGGAATACACAACCAAAATAACCACAAACGAATCTATGATTAATCTAGTTGGAAATGCTCACACAAGAAAACTTATGGAGCCGCACAGTATATACATAAGATATGGATCGGGGAAGATCAATACTGCGGAATATACAAGGGTTCATTCTATTTTCCATCACTATTTGCACAATGACATATAATAAACATAATCCTTGTAAACAAAAGATTTTAACCTATCTTCCATCAATAAATGACATAATAGGCTTAACTTTTGTTTGTCAAAAGTTCATCGATCTTGTATTAATACATGCATATCGACATATAAACGAGATAACTTTTGACAATATATGGGACAATAATAGTTCACGGACGCAAACACACATATCCCATAACACATTGCAATATAAAACCATAAAGATTAATACTGCAAAAATCATCTTCCAAACAAACTTTAGAATTTAAACAAATAAATCTAAAAACATGAAGATGAAAACGTTGGACATAGCTATGTGTACTCACAATAATGGCTATTCCAAACCCTAGTTATCCTTCTTAAACAAAAACAAGAATAAAATTCTTTTAAGAAGTTTCCTAGACAAATAAATTCAGTTATCCAAGTTCTGCTATAAGATTTAGAACACACACGAGTTCCTCATTGGCTTCCTTCAGCTTGATCCTCACGAACTCGAGATTCTTTTTAGCGATCACGAACTGATCTTTTAGGACCTTAAAATCTTGGAGAAGATTTCCAACCAGTTGTTGTGACAATTGAATTGGTTGCTTGTCTACATGATCAATTTCATGATAGCAATTTATAAGAACATGGTTCTCATAAAACTCAGCAAACTTGTTTCTTTCGTTCTCAACTTCATTCTTGCACACTTCCATAGTTTGCACCATTATCTCTGGAGGCTATTTCCGTTACCGAGCTAATACATACCAAGAAAAACTTCATGATATATATACACATAGGAAACCCTAAGAGTTCACGAACAACAGTCGGTAATGAGCCAGATATGCAAACGATCACGGTTATGAACCAGGTTCACGAACCGTCTAGGCAAGGGGGTCTTATGAAAGACTTTGACAAGGATCTTTAGATCAAAAGAAGGAGCACTGAAAGTTTCAGTGTCTTAACAAGTCATGGTATTCTCAAGAGTTCTTATAGATCAACCAAGCTTCATTACGAAGAGAAGGCTAGAGTAGAGTTCTACTTACAAGGACTTAATTTAAAGAACCAAACGAAAACAAAATACAACAACCATTTTTGTCAAGAAGAGTTGCATCTTGACTTTTATGTGCATCCTCATAAAATTAGAATGAGAATGCACAGTAAAAACTGGTCAAGTTGTAGACAGAGCATGTAGCTCATCATCGTTTTCCTTCTCTGAATTACAGAGAGAATTAGAAGGATTAATCTCAAAAGAATTACTACAGGGAGAACAAGGCATACCTGAAGATGCTTTCTTCCTTAATTTTTTGAAATTTAGCTTGAGATTATTCACACTGGTTCTTAAATCTGAGGCATGATTATTGATGTGAATGTGATCGAAATCTGATACTTTGGTCACAACGTAATCCTTGCCAATAGAAGATATTCCTTCCTTAATTGAACCATTCTTTTTCCTTTGACGTCTTTTTCTTTTTACTGGAACATCAAATGTCTTAGTAGTCCATATGACATCCTTTCCCCTACGATCGTAGAAAGAGTTAGTGTCATACATATTTAAAAAGGACTTATCACAGTATTCCTCTGGATTTGAGACTATGATGTTCTCAGTACGGAGAGAGACAGGCTTGATTACTTCCTTTGACATCCATATGAGAATGTTATGAAGTTTTTCATTCCTTATCCGAAAACGATATTTCCGTTCAACATGACCCTTGTTTCCACAATAGTAGCAGTTGAAGGTAGTGTTTTAATGCCTCTCTTTCGTCTTGTCTTCAAAGAATGACTATCTTTGTTTATAGGCACATCAGCTGTAACAGGTGATTCTTCACAAAGCAAGTTGTCATTAGCCCTGAAAAAATTGATCTTACCAGTTTATGGAGCGTCTATTCCTTTATAGCCCAGACCACGTGTATCACGATGTTCTTTACATGCTCCTAACATGGAAGATAATTTTGTAGAGCTAGTGTTGAATCTCTTCAGATTCTCCTCTAGTGATTTTACCTTGCTGACAGCTGTAGATAGATCATCCTTCAATTCTTTTTCTTTCGCAAGAAAAAGACATTCTCTGTCATTAAAGTATTTCTGTTGAAAGTCATACATTGCCTCAGATTCAGAAAGTTTTTCTTTCAACGCACAAAAACTCTTCTGGAGTTTTTCACATTCAGTAGTCTTTGAATGGACTTCTTCATCTCTATCTTTAAGGATTGATTGTAAGAGTTTATAACCACTATCATATCCTTTAAAGAGTTTTTTTAGTTTCTTGTTTTCACGACAGAGAGGAAACAAATATTCTGCCAGGTAGGCAGTAAAACCCCTTTTCGTTATGATATCATCAAAGAGTATGATATATTGTGAGACTTATTCATCAATACCTGGTCCATCGTATGAGTCACTCTCATCTGAAAGTTCATCCAGTTGTACATCTAGGCGATTTTCCCAGTCAACAACGGTTTCTGACAGAGGAGAAGATATGAGAGAATTCTTGGAAGTCTCGGTACTCTGAATTATATCAATAGGGTTCTGAACTGGTTTTGCGAAGTCAGAGATATCACTACTGTCCATAGAGTCAGATCGCTACAAACACAGACCTGTAAGGTCTTAAACGTGTTTGCCTGCTCTGATACCAATTGAAAAAACGGGGGTACAACAACCTCACCCAATATTTCGATTAGCAATCTGTATGGACTAACTCTAATATACTTTTAAGAGAATCAACTAAACAGTCAGACTCAATCTTAATAAAAAGTATATCAAGGAGTTAATATCTCCATCTCTCGATTTGATCTTTACTCAAGCAAATGGAAATCTGCGAGTCTTTATCAAATACTAGAGAGATAAACTTGGATGGTACCAAAGACCAATATCCAAGTGTCAATCAATGTAAATCAACAATCAAAGGTTGGATATTCTAATTGATTTATCTCAACGCACAACCTGTGATATTTCAATTATATAACAAAATATAATGCGGAATAGAAATAACACAGACACCAAAAGTTTTGTTAACGAGGAAAATGCAAATGCAGAAAAACCCCGGGACCTAGTCCAGATTGAACACCATATTGTATTAAGCCGCTACAGACACTAGCCTACTAAAAACTAACTTCGGTCTGGACTGTAGTTGAACACTAATCAATCTCACACTGATTCAAGGTACAATTGCGCTCCTTACGTCTCTGATCCCAGCAGGATACTACGCACTTGATTCCCTTAGCTGATCTCACCCACAACTAAGAGTTGCTACGACCCAAAGTCGAAGACTTCAATAAACAAATCTATATCACACAGAAAAGTCTATGATGATAGATAAATCTGTCTCCCACAGATAAACCAATGAGTTTTGTTCCGTCTGTTATAAATCAAGGTGAACAGGAACTAATTGATAACCCGGACTTATATTTCTGAAGAACAGCCTAGTATTATCAATCACCTCACAATAATCTAAATCGTATGGTAGCTGATGTGTTTTTTAATGTTGTTGTAGAAAGTGGTAGTAAAGTTCGTTCAACTCGGACTTGTGTAGACTCGATTTCAGACTTAATAATAAAAAATATATACAAAAGATTTCACAAATGTCGAGAGGTACTGGGACTTAGGATTTCACCATTAATCACATTCACTTGGTTCATATATGATTCATAACAATTCTAGCTCTTTTGTTGACTCTTTTCTTTGCCAAAAGTAGATTTTGTAAAATATTAATTGTAAATCACAAGCATGGTGCATCAAAAGCTCTATGTCTAAGCATGCACCATCAAACGAAATCACAAATAATTAATAAAAATCATAAATCAATCAAAACAATGCAAAAGTCATAGATAATCGATTATAGTTACCAAACGATTGTGAAATAAGGCTTCCTCCATTGTCCCAGTGATGGGGTTTAGCTCATTGTATTGGAGACACGCTCAAAATATGGATTCATAGCTCAAAAGGTGTGTTTACAATGGTAAAAAGGAGAAAAGTTATAAAAACCGCAAACTGTAACGTTTATAAGCGTTACAAGCCAATGTTACAACTCGTTATTTTATCTTGTAACAAGAACGACAACTTATTATTGTAGCGGAATTTGAGACTGTCTTCTGCAGGCTTTTGTTCTTCAGCTCCTTCTTCACCAGCAGCAACAGGAAGCTTTCCTGCACTTCGTTTCTTCGACTCTGTGACTGCTCCCAATCCTCCGAATAGACCCCAAAATTCTCAACTCCATTGCTCGACCTCCCAGCTGCCTATATATACCCAACAAGTGCCAAGAATCCCAAGAAATCTTCTATTTTTTTCCTCCCTGCAAGTCACGTGAATATCTCATTTTTTATCTCAGTTTTACGCGTCTTTCCTATTTCCAACTTCCTTACTTTGATTTGTACGAATCCTGGGAGAATACTTCACACGAAACTGCCAAAATTAAATCCTAAAACATCCCTAATATCTTTCCTCCCGGTTTATCGAATCGCCGCCTTACCTTTCTGTCTTGTCGCAGCAACCCGATTTGCCGAGAATCAACTATCCACCAATTCTAGTCGATCCAAACTGGTGTACCAACCCTGTTTAGTTCTTACGAGTCCAATCCAAGATAAAACAGCGATTGAATCTCCGCTGAAACATCTCAAAAATCCAAATATCAACCCGAGTAATATTCAACTCCTGTTTCACCTCAACACGATTATCTAGCCCATTTCTTTCGATTCCGGAGAACATATCATTCCTGTTTAGTCCAATACAATCTTCCCAAGAAGTTTCAACGATTGAATCAGCCTAAAACACGTCCAAATCCCAACCCTAAATTCTGCCAGTGAGTGAACTTGTTTTCCCGCCAAATTGTGAATTTGAATTTGGAAGATAACCTCCCCCTATCCGTCTGTGGGGTGCCTTTAATACTTGGGGTGTAAATAGCAATTAGGGTACCCCTTATGAGTGGAGTACCCCTTAGTAATTAGGTTACCCCTTATCCAAATGAGGGGTACCTTTAGTGATTTTCTCCCACGAGCACAAAAACCACTTTTCGAGCCAATTTCGCCGCAAAATCTTATTTCTCCAAAAATACCTACAAAAACATAAAACACCATAATAAATACGAAATCTAGTGCCAACAATATATAGTATTGAGATTAAATTAGACACAAAAATGTGTCTGTCAAATACCCCCAAACTTATTATTTGCTAGTCCTCGAGCAAAACTGAAATAAATAAAATCCTAACTCACTGTCGCAGGCATCGTCGATTGCATTTAGCGTATGCAACAAGCCTTTAAACCCCTAGGTGGCCGTAGTGGCCGAGTTATAGTCTCGGGAGGGTTTACCAGAGGTGTACCCACAAAACCTTTACACTCCAGACCCTAACTATCTACACGGAACCTTGGAAGGCACTAAAGAATCTCCTTGGTTGGCATACTTATTGACTACAGGAGGAAGTACCCTGATGCGAAATTCCAGTTGTTGTACACGAGTTTGCACTCAAGCATACTAAAATTCATATATAAGTCACAGAGCTCTACTCAGATAGTTTCTGGACATCATAACCGGAGTCAACCAATCACATGGATAGATTAAGAAGATGGATGTAGAGAAAAAAAACGTAGATGGTTTTGATGTTGACTAAGGTGAATAGTGTTTCTCATATCTGTTTGAAGGCCACTGCCAAAACGAACCTATCCTAATGGACTGAGATATTGGTCTAGACTAATATCAACACACTGGCATATACAAGGGTACCAGTGGTCGATAATCCTAACTCTAGGTCAACACAACTGGCATATACAAGGGTTCCAGTGGTCGACTTTATTGAATTTATTCCGGTTGGTCTGATGGTCTGGTCTCATTTTTTTTTTTTTTTTTTTTTTTTTTTTATCTCAATCACTCTATTTCACCCTAGCAGCGGTAACAACTTGAATCGTGAGCCCCACCTAATCACTTAGAGAAACATATTTTAAAGAAAAATAAAAATAGAAGTGAAAAGGATTCAACGAGATACGGCGAAACTACCATGTTTTTTTCTTTAATTCTAACACCTGAGCTCTGTGCTTTTATGAATAGACTCTTTAGATGTTTCCATCTAATCAGATTGGTTCCTCAACTCCTACAACCAAAATGCTTCCATCCACTTAGATTGGTTAGTGCCATCCTTAATAAGCATAAATTTCTAGGCTCTGGAGTTTATCAATGCAACTAAAATGTTTCTCCCATACCCCCAAACTTAAATCTAACATTGTCCTCAATGTTCTAAAGATAAAATTAAAAGCATGAACAAGGAGAAACTGTTACCATTTGAAGTAAAAGAGTTAAGGAAAGATATTATCGTGTCGCATGAATATTGGGTTACCTCCCAAAAAGTGCTAAGTTTAAAGTCTTCAGACAGACTAAGAAAGGATTAGTCACCTTATAAAATCATAAAGTAATAGCCGGAATTTCTATGGATCATCAAAACCAAATAAAGCTACCACAAATAAAAGGAATCTGCAACATGCCAAGAAAATTAACAAATAAAGCACACCCTTGTCTGCTTTCCTGTTTAAGACAACTACATCTAGCTGTGGTTCAGGTTCTATAACTGGGTCCAAATAAAATATTTTCATGTGCTGGAATTCCTCAAAGCTAAGATCCGGTTCAGGTTGTAAATTCTGGAAAAACTCAAATAAGAACTTAGAAGCTGTTTTTGGGTGAAAACTATTCCTGCCGGATTTGGTAATTTGGGGTGTGTGGATGATGAATGAATCTAAACCCTAAACAAATGCACTGCGCGGTGAGTGCTTGTAGATTCGGAAATCAATCTGTGCAAGTCCGGCCTAAACCAAGAAATGGCCGTTCCAGACTTGTTTCGGTCACAAAGTGAAGGAGATGGGGTTGATCTTAGGGAGGGAAGCGAAGAAGGTGTTTAGATTGTGAAGGTGTTGGCTTGCTTATGACTTGTAACAGAAAGGTGAGCAGGCTTACGATTGATGCAAGCAGGCTCTGGGTGTTTGAATACGTTGTGTATTAACACTTGGTTTCTGTCTCGTCTGGACTTGTGTTGTTTCTCTCTTGTCTCCTCTTTTTCTCCTGTGTTGGAAAATAGGTAGGAGAATCTATTTATACAAGTCATTTGAGCCTTATTCACGTCTCTTGTGGGAAGTGGAGGAAGTGGAATGATGGAGTAGTGGAGGTGTGTCTTTGGTGTTACACGACCGGTCTTGCCCACTTCTCCTGTCATCTCTAACCGTCCATGACTTCCCCGACACGTTCTTGTGATGGCGCGTTGCACGTTGCACGTTGTAAACCGCCAGACCAATACCCCAAATATGTATCCCCGGTTTGTGACATGATTGATGTCTCGAGTGTGTGGATCGTGGGATCCACGAAAGGTAGCATGTAATGCTAAGTTGAATAACTGCGTTATTCGTAAAGTTGATACTTGTGAAGTATCGTGTGTATTTTATGCGAGTCTTGCATCATGGTGTGGTAAAGTGACGGGAGATGACGCCTCACTGACCAATTAACTCCTGACCAGGGTTGTATAACCAAGCTGGTGAAGTTGGACGGACGAGATGATCTTTGAGACACTCATCTGCGACCGTTGGTGGAATTAGGGTTTTAGAAGAGGTGCGCAAGCATCCCTCTTCAGCCTGGTCGAATCCCAGCTTGGGATATGACTTTGGCCAGGCCGACCGTACATGCGTGTAGACGGCATGACGGTGTAGGCGCCTATACCCATTATCTCACGAAAGTATGATCTGGGCCACTCAATTCGTCCGGTGAAGTTGAGTGGTCGAGATCAATTTGTGACAGAAAACCAGTGCCGCAAGAGCCGCGCGTCATGCCCATTTCGGGCGCACGTTCCAAGATGACCAATCTTGGTCGGTCTTGGCCGATCGGTCTGGTGTGAATGTGGTAGGCTGGTGTTCACGCCTGTACCTGAATATCCCATGAAAACGTGATCTGTGCCATCCAAATCGTCCGGCGAAGTTGAGCGGTCGAGATCGGTTGCGGTTTGGGAGGTGTGACCACGCTAGTTTGGGCGCGCGTCTTGGAATAACCAGGCATGATATGCCTTGGCCGATCGGGTGAGGGGATAGATGGGTCCACGGTGGTCATCTTTGGTATGACCGGACTGCTTAATCTAATCTTGGACCCTCCATTCGTGCCGGAGAAGATGGACGCTCGTGATGCTCAAAACCCTAATTTTGGGTTTCAAGGCCGTGCGACCATGCTTTATTCGGCGTACGAATTGGGATAACCAACCATGGTTGGTCCTGACCGATTGGTCAGGTATGTAGGCGGGCCCACGGTGATTGTGTTGACATGCTCTGGGCCCTTTGAATCTACATCTACACCCTCCATCTATACCTGCAAAGATGGATGGTTGAGACTGTTTTGCGACACATGTAATATGCCGCAAACCTTAATTTAGGGTTTTCCATCCATACTGCTCTGGTTTGGACGTCTTGGCAAGCTCGGCCAATCTTTTGGGGAGGCCGACCATCCGGGGTCCGCGTTGGTTCGGCAGTGGATATTCCATACCTGCTTGGGGGTGATGGAATTTATCCGGGTCATCCAATCATGCTTGTGGAGTTGGATGACTGTGATCATATCCGGACTGATACGGTCAGTCCGGATGCTCAATCAGGCTAGTATAACACACCGAGAATGGCTCAATCGGGCTAGTATAACACACCGAGAGTCAGCCTGTACGGGTATTTCGTACATGGTTTCATTATAATGCTTGGAGGTTCGTGTTGCTCTGCTAAGAGTAACACTCGGTCGTCATGCCGCACCGATAATGAGTACAGAAATACAAGGCCGATTGCGCATTAATTAATAATGCTAGAAATTCACAGGGTATATGGGATTGTTGCTACATGCTCCAACCTGGATGAATTTCATGTATTCACAGAATGGGATTGTTGCCACATGCTCCATTCTAGGTGAATTAGTAAAGTGAAGGAGCATCCAACACTTATTAATGGCTTTATGTTTTACAAGATGTCAGCGCATGATTTTCTGGTTTTTTTACAATTTTAACCTTAAATGAAAATCCACCATCAACATTAAGTCCCCTGCCTAGCACGTAATGGTTACACCATTGTGGGGTAGGCATGAGATGGTGACAATTAAAGACAAAGCTTATGAGACAAAGTTAGATGTTACCAGGAGAGACGGGTCATCCTGTCCTTGGAGCATGTCACGTTCAAGAGGCGTCCAGGCGAGTGTTCCCCTAGAATGATGTCGGTCTTGCCTGCTTCGATGGACTGTTACTCCTGTTTCGTTCGTGGGTGATCGCTGTCGTATGCATCAAAAATAATTTCACTTTCCTAAAGTATATGATAAGAAAGAGTTCGTATCCACAGGGAGGCGATTGTAGTTATTTCGTAATCAATTTCTTAAAGTAACCAATTGGGGGATTTCTTTTATGTAAGCAATAAAAGCAAATTAAAACAAAGTAAATTGTAGAAAGTAATCAATGGAGAGAGATATTGGTCAAGGAATTCATCTTCAATCTTAGACATGTGCTTGCATATATGATTAGAATTACGATTTAATCTCTTGTGTTATCAAAAGCCTAGAGAATCAAGAAAGCAAGATAATCTATTAATTTCCTAAGTTCATCAACACACACATTAGGGCTGCGTATGTGAATTCTACCTAAAGAATAACCTAACGCCTTGCGCTAATCAAGTTCAATTCCTAGGAGCATTAAGTTTCAGAAATAAGCTAATCAATGCAATTGTCATGCGTTGCACATAACAATTCGGACAATGGTCAAACTCTACATATGATTACGAGAGTGTATCACTACAAACCGTAAACATATCATGCTACTTGTATTCAAGGTTATCGCTTGATGAAAAACCCTAAAATAGCTATGGACTAAGATGCAAGTTCAATTAATTGGCCACTTAACTAATCAAACATCATAACCCTATCACAATACTTCAATCATGTGATCATAAAAACAGTAGAGAATTGAACGATAATCAAGAGAGAAAACTAATACATAAAGCAAACACAAGTTTTAGAAATCGGACTACATCCTTAACCAATAATAGAGAATTTAGCTACACATAACTATGGAGTTCATCATAATCATAATCATAATCAAATAAAGGAGATGAATATTAAATACGAAAGCAAACCCTAGTTGTAGTTCTCTTCTCTGCTCCAAAGATAGAATAATACGTGATGTCCCAAGAGAAGTAGAAGACTTTCTTTTATATTCCTTTGCTTTCCAAAAAATAGGTCTAGTCTTCAAAGTCCATCATCAAAGAGTCCACCAAGCCCATCAAACCCATGTGTGAAAATAACCCAGGTAAAATTCTTCCCAAAAACATGTCGCCGGAAAACTGGTGCTTGCCGTCCGGAAGTTGAGCGGAATCCGGTGCCGGCAAATATCTCCGGTTACCGGTCAAAAGTAATCAGCACAGAAAGCCACTGAGTCGTGGAGTCAGTCAGGTGAGTCAGTTCTGGTGACTCACTTTGGCCTAGGCCATTTGCACTAGCCAGATTCTGTGTTGCACAATGTTGACGCTTCATAGCTCCACCCAGCCATGATGGCTGGCCTGAACTGCGACTGCCACCACCACTGCAATCCTGCAGCAGCAAATATCCTACCAAAACTGCACCCAATTCTCTGTCATCTGTAATTCAGATAAGCCATCACTCTCAACAACATTACCAAACTTCGACTCCGGCCTCGATTCACAACTGCAATATGATTTTCTTGCACCTAACACCTTCATTCCCTGTAAACTTAGATGACCACCAATACACAGCACCAACTAAACCACCACACTATCATTCTCTAACTTCAGTTTGAATATCACAGCATCAGGTCCTCATACTGACAAGAATTATTGACAGACCACACTGTTTTCTCCTTTCTTCGCCGCTAACTGCCTCACTGTCACCTGCCAATCTTCACTGCAAACCTCAGCTGCACCAGCTACATCTCCATGTCACCACCTGTGGCTCCAACTGCAACAAACCAACAACACCAGCTTCTCTTCCCGACCAGCTCACATTAGTAATTGCCAACACAGGACTCAACCTTGCCACAGCCAATTTAGCCTTGGCTGCAACTCAGCTCACATTTCCACAGAACTCCACTTACAACCACTATCTTCTTAGTTGCTCAATAACTCCCAGAATTAACAACAACTCGAACCCATTTGCAGCTCACTAACAAGCTGTAGCTTGTTGCAACATATATCCATGGCAAAAGAATCGTATTAGCCCCCAGTATGCTCAATCGCAATGTTAGCTTACACAAACCACCGTCTCAAGCCACAACTTCCCTTTTTCCTTGCTCCAACTGCAGTTCTCAAGCCACTGCAACTCCTAATCATACATCTAACTCACTCCAACCACAAATCTGAGTATAACCCGTCTCCTTTCTCGGCTTCAATCTCATTTCCTGAACTTCTGAACCCTTGTAGACAATCACCACCCCTTTAATATTCTTCTGCAATTCAGTCACAGTAATACCCTCGGTATAGAAACTTCTTCTCCATTCCATTCCTCTCGATCTCGGTTGAAAGAACACTCCAGCTCAAAAACTTGGTGGTTCAGGCATTTTTGCAAACACCCTTTGTGCATTCTGTTGGTAATCCATGGACAACAATTTTGCCATTGGATGAGCTCTCTTTAACCTGCAAATTTCACATTCATTCGTGACCCATAGTCATTCAACACAAACACAGGTTAGCACCTAATCATTCACCCTTCATTATCAACAGCAAAAAACATTATCAAAGCCCCAAATAACAGCTTCAGTGGTTTGTTGTTCTATCGCTTGAAAATTATACCAAAACCTCAATCAATTCAAACCCACTTCAGCTTGCAGTCTCCAGCTCCAAATCGAATCTATCAGCCTGCAATCTGAGCTTTAACCTTCTTTGTTCAAGTACTTTTCCATGCTCCAATGTTCACCCACACTTTACATTCGAACCATCTCTTGTTGGTTTCACCCATAGCCACCACCGAGGCTCTTGATTCTGGCGTACCCATCTCGATCCCCTGTCTCATTTAAGCTCTCATAGCAGCGCCTCCATTCTTGTTTTCAGGGAGCATGAGTTAATGAGTAAAGGGAAAATTGAAGTTGTCTGAGAAGCAACTCGACCTAAATCAGGTCTGTCCGTACAGATTGGGATATCTACACCCACTATTTTTATATAGGCCACAAACAGATTATTTGGCTTGTTAGTTTCCAGGTAACTGACAGCCCAATTCTCTATTCGACCTCATTCTTCATCTCCTCCTTGCGCAACCGTAGCTAGTTTCACTCGCCTGTGAAATGGTCTTTCTGCTCCAAATGGACACTGTGTCCTCCTTTCGAATTCCACCAGCGACCGCGCCTCTTACTTCTCAAATCTACTTCTTCTCTTCAATGAGAATCATCACTAAAGTTGTCGTGCTTTTCGGACGAAGTTGCATCACTAAAGCCGACAAACTTTTCGGACAAAATGATGAAGAAATAAAAGCAAATAATGAGAAATAATCTGCCTCCAACGCTTTTTCCATGTTTCCTCTCCTTTTGATCCAAATGACTCCAAAGTACCTAAATACTCAAAAACAAAACATAAGATACACAATTTACAAGAAAACTAGCAGAGAAAGCATAAACAATAGATAAATAATACGGTGTTTTAGACACCTATCAAATTCCCCCACACTTAGACTTTGCTAGTCCTCGAGCAAATCAAACTAAATAATTATAAAACATACATACAACTCCGTCTCGTCGAGGCTACGGTCACTTTTAGCATAAATAACAAGCCTTTAAACCCCTAGGTGTCCCTAGTGGACGAGTTATAGTCTCGTGAAGGTTTACAAGAGGTCTGCCTACAAAACCTATAATTCAAACTCCATCTATTTGTGACAAATCAATGAATGAATCCAAAATGACTACAGGAGGAGGTACCTTGCAAATTCAATTCATATATTAGTAAATAAACTCTAATTAGATAGTCGAACAAGCCACAATACTCGGAAACTAACAAACCACAATCACAATGAAAGATTAAGAAGATGGATAAAGATGTAGATGTTGGCGAATGTTCACAAGTGATCGATGTATCCCATATCTGTCTGAAGGTCACCGCCAAGATGAACCTATTCCTATTGGATTGAGCTACTTGGTTTGAATGCTACATCAACTCACTGGCATATACAAGGAAACCAGAAGTGACTTTATTCAACCAAAATAATAATACTTTCTTTTCTTTCTTTTTTTTTTCATTTTTTTTAGACAACATGATTGGATCAAACTGGATCCAAGCGCATGATTCTTGTCAGCAAGTACATGATAGTTGCCTTGGATCCTGCATTCCACGCTTGTTTAGGCGACGGAGACAGGGACTACGTTTCACACATACTGCTATCCAAGTGTCATTCTTATTCCGTTTTGGTCTAATTGGTCGGTCTCTTTCTTTTTTTTTTTTTTTTTTTTTTTTTTTTTTTTTTTTTGTTTTTTTTTTTTTTTCTAGTAACTCAATCACTCTATTTCATCCTAGCAGTAATAACAACTCGATTTTTAGTGACCCACCAAAGCACTTAAAGAACAATAGATAAATATGGAAAAATAAAAATAGAATGCGATATGGTGATATTCCGAGATATGGTAACAACTATCATGGTATTTATGATTTCTGAGCTATGTTCGTCCCCTTTTAGTTAATTGGTTCCTCAACTCCTGCATTCAAAATGGTTCCATCCACTAATGGTGTCATCCTAAAGGCACAAGTTTCTAGATTTCGGAGTTCAAAAAGCACAAATTTTTTTCTTGTTTTTTCTATTTTTCTGATTTTTTTGTTGTTTTCTTTCTAAATGCATAAAACAAACTATACAAAACATATAAATGCTCCCCCACACTTAAACTTTACATTGTCCTCAATGTAAAATTGAATCTTCCACAGAAAGTTCAAGGTGGGAAATTCCGCAAATGATATGCAAAAACAAAGAAAGTAAAAATAAAAACAAATGCATAAAAAATAAAAGCAAATGCATAAAAATAAAAAGATAAAGATACAAAACCGGTGGGTTGCCTCCCACTTAGCGCTTGGTTTAAAGTCGTCAGCCTGACGTACTCCTTGTTTGCTAAGACTCCTCCAGAGGGAGCACTTCCACAAGGTTAACTCCTTCCACGATTTCCGAAGAGAAGTTCTCATAATACGGTTTCAACCGGTGCCCATTCACTTTAAGTTCATTTCCTGTAGCCAAACTACGAATTTTAACTGCACCATGAGAAAACACATTAGTCACAACAAAAGGTCCAATCCAACGTGACCTTAGTTTACCCGGAAATAATTGCAAACGAGAATTAAACAAAAGCACTTTCTGCCCTATGCAAAATTGTTTCTTTGTAATCATATTATCATGAAATGCCTTAGTCTTTTCCTTGTAAATCCGTGAGCTTTCAAATGCATCATTGCGAATCTCCTCTAACTCTTGAAGTTGTAACTTCCTTTGCTTTCCAAAGACCATCCAACTCCATGTTGCATTGCTTAATAGCCCAAAACGCCTTATGCTCAATTTCCACGGGTAAGTGACAAGGTTTACCATAAACAAGCCTAAAAGGAGACATCCCAATAGGTGTTTTATATGCGGTTCTATATGCCCACAAAGCATCGTTGAGTCGCATGCTCCAATCCTTCCTTGTTGGATTCACCGTCTTTTCTAGAATGGATTTCACCTCTCGGTTTGAAACTTCGGCTTGTCCATTTGTTTGCGGATGGTAGGGAGTTGCAATCCTATGCGACACATTGTACTTCCTTAACAAGCTTTGCAAGAACCTGTTTTTGAAGTGTGAACCTCCATCGCTAATTATAGCCCTTGGAATTCCAAACCTTGCAAATATATTAGCTTGCACAAAATCTGAAACAACTTTAGAATCATTAGTTGGGGTGGCCTTAGCTTCCACCCATTTCGAGACATAATCCACAGCAAGCAAAATATAATAATTCCCATTAGAATTGACAAAAGGCCCCATAAAATCAATTCCCCATACATCAAAAACCTCCACAAATTGAATAATAGTTTGCGGCATTTGATTTCGAGCACCTAGATTGCCGGTTCTTTGGCACCTATCACATGTGATACAAAATGCATGTGCATCCTTAAACAAAGTTGGCCAAAAGAAACCACATTCTAATACCTTGAGAGCGGTTCTCTTACTCCCAAAGTGTCCTCCACAAGCATATGAGTGGCAAAAAGACAAGATAGAATTAAATTCAATTTCGGGAACACACCTACGTATTACTTGGTCACTACAATGCTTCCATAAGTATGGATCATCCCATATGTATTGGTTTCCTAACTTCTTAAGTTTGTCCCTCTCAGTACGAGACAAGTTCTTTGGGATTTGTTTAGACACTAAGTAATTAACAATATCAGCGTACCATGGTTCTCCAAAGGCAATTGAGAATAGTTGCTCATCCAGGAAACTCTCACGCAACGGGATAGTCTCCTTGTCCACATCAAGTCGGCTCAAATGATCCGCAACGGTGTTCTCAATTCCTTTCTTGTCTTTGATTTCAATATCAAACTCTTGCAAGAGTAATATCCATCGTATGAGCCTCGGTTTCGCCTCTTTCTTTGTAAGCAAGTATCTAAGTGCTGCATGATCAGAAAAGACAACAACTTTTGTACCAATTAGATAAGAGCGAAACTTTTCTAAAGCAAAAACAATGGCTAATAACTCTTTTTCAGTGGTTGTGTAGTTTTGTTGGGCCTCATTTAACGTTCTAGAAGCATAATAAATAGCATGAGGAAGCTTCCCCACACGTTGCCCAAGCACCGCACCAACCGCATAGTCACTTGCATCACACATGAGCTCAAAAGGCTTACTCCAATCCGGTGGTTTAATGATAGGGGCTGAAATCAAAAGTTCTTTCAAACGATTGAATGCCGCCACACACTTCTCATCAAAGTTAAAAACCACATCTTTTTGCAATAGGTTACAAAGTGGTGATGCTATCTTGGAAAAGTCCTTGATGAATCTACGATAAAAACCTGCATGACCAAGAAAAGAGCGTATCTCCCTCACCGTAGTGGGAGGGGTTAGAGCACGAATAAGGTCTATCTTAGATTTATCAACTTCCAAGCCTTTAGAAGATATTATATGGCCTAAAACTATGCCATGAGTTACCATGAAATGGCACTTATCCCAATTTAGCACAAGATTTGTTTCAACACATCGTTCAAGGATTAGAGACAAATTGTTCAAGCAAAGGTCAAATGAATCACCAAAGACACTAAAGTCATCCATGAACACTTCGATTATGTTTTCAACATATTCCGAAAAGATACTTACCATACACCTTTGAAAGGTAGCTGGAGCATTGCATAAGCCAAAAGGCATCCTTCTATAAGCAAAAGTACCGAAAGGACAAGTGAAAGTGGTTTTCTCTTGGTCCTCCTAAGTGCTATCACAATCTGATTATAACCTGAATAGCCATCAAGAAAGCAATAGTAAGAGTGTCCAGCTAAACGTTCAAGCATTTGATCAATAAAAGGCAATGGAAAGTGATCTTTTCTAGTGGTGGCATTCAATTTTCTATAATCAATACAAACCCTCCAACCGGTTTGCACACGAGTTGGGACAAGTTCATTCTTATCATTCTCCACCACTGTCACACCCGATTTCTTTGGTACTACTTGTACCGGGCTTACCCACTTGCTATCGGATATGGGGTAGATAACACCCACGTCCAAAAGCTTGAGTATCTCCTTTTTCACCACTTCCATCATGGGAGGATTCAAACGACGTTGCGCTTCCCTTGTAGGCTTTAAATCATCCTCCACACGGATCTTATGCATACAAACGGCAGGGCTTATACCCTTGATGTCGGCAATTGTCCATCCTATGGCCGTCTTGTACGTCCTTAGCACCCTTAGAAGTTTTTGCTCCTGTAATTCATTAAGCTCGTTAGAAACAATCACGGGTAAATCTTCGTTGTCACCCAAGTACAAGTACTTTAAGTGACTTGGAAGAGGTTTCAATTCTAAACTTGGAGATTTAACAATAGATGGCACAAGTTTCTCATTATTGCAAGGTAAAGAAGCATATGAAATATTCTTAATTGCTGATTTTTCCGGTAATGAGTCAAGAGAACCAATGGTTTCTTTCATCTCATCACTATACGCATAACCATTGTCGATAGGTGTAGTGAGCACGGTTTCCAAAGTATCAACACCATTCAACTCAAACATTTGTTGTGCCAATGTGTCCATCACATCAATGGAGAAACAAGAGTGGACATCACTAGGATATCTCATCATCTCGAAAATGTTGAAACGTATTATTTCTCCATCAAACTCCATAGTTAGCGTTCCCTTGTCAACATCAATAATGGTTTTCGCCGTTTTCATGAAGGGACGCCCAAGTAGCAATGGAAGAGACGAGTCCGGTGAACCTTCATCCATCTCTAACACGCAAAAGTCCGCTGGAAATACAAGTTGATTAACCTGCACAAGAACATCCTCAACAATACCCATTGGGTAGACATTAGAACGATCGGCTAATTGCAACACAATTCCAGACTTTTTAAGAGGACCAAGATCAAGTGAATTGTACATAGACGCGGGCATGACATTAACGGAAGCACCTAAGTCCAACATAGCTTTATTAAATGTGGTGTTACCAATTGTGACGGGAATGTCAAAGCTTCCAGGGTCCTTGCACTTAAGTGGGAGTTTATGTTGTAAGATTGCCGAAGCATTCTCCCCCACACTAAGCACTTCATTACCTTTGAGCCTTTGCTTATTGGTACACAAGTCCTTCAACACTTTTGCATACTTTGGAACTTGCTTGATTGCATCTATGAGTGGTATGTTCACATGGATCTTCTTGAGAATGTCTAAAATCTCCTTTTCTAGTTCCGCCTTCTTGGAATTTGCAAATCTGCGAGGGAAAGGTAAAGGAGGAACATAAGTAGAAACCGGAGTTTTAGAGTTAGAAATAGGTACCTCAGAAGTTTGGGGAGAATCCTCGGTTTTCTCCTCCAAAACAGGTTCCTTAGGTGTTTCCACCGTGCCCGAATCAGTGACTTCGGGTTGCACAAGTTGTGTACCACTTCTCAATGTAATTGCATTGACACCCTCTTTTGGGTTGATAGGTTGAGAAGGGAGTTTCCCACCATTTTGTGCCTTCAATTGATTCAACTCCATAGCCATAGAACCAACTTGAGTTTGCAACTCCTTAACCGAACTCTCCGTTCGTTGCATAAAAGATTTCAGCAACTCCTCCATATTGGACCCCATATTTTGAGGTTGTTGTTGTTGTTGAAATTGTTGCCTAGGTTGGAATTGTTGTTGTTGAGGTTGAAATCCACTCGGGTTGTTGAAACTAGATTGTTGAGTCGCTCCTTGCTTATTGGCATAGCTAAAGTTGGGGTGATCTCTCCATCCCGGATTGTAAGTGTTGGAGTAGGGATCATACCGTCTTTGTTGATTTGGAAAGATCGCATTAGCTTGCTCATCTTCATAAGATTGAGAGGTACTTGGTATCACCGCGGCTGCAACTTGTTGAAGCATTGCGTTCATGTTACCCATTTGTTGACGAAGTTCCTCAACCTCGCTCACCTCACTCACCCTTCTTAGAATCACATCCGAACCACGACTCAAGAATTGTTGTGAGTTCGCTGCCATGTTTTCAATCAACTCTCTAGCTTGTGCCACCGTCTTGTTAACTAGTGCACCACCACCCGCAGCGTCTAGGAGATTCCTATCACTTGATTGGAGTCCTTCATAGAAATATTGGATAATCATAGCGTCACTGAATTGGTGGTGAGGACAGCTTCCAACCAATCTCTTGTATCGTTCCCAACATTCATATAAGGATTCTCCCACGTTTTGCTTCATCCCACAAATCTCCTTGCGAATTTGAGTAGCCTTGGATGCAGGAAAATATCTCTCTAAAAAGAGTTTCTTCAACCCATTCCATGTTGTGACACTTCCGGGAGGTAAATAGTACAACCAATCCTTAGCACTATCCATTAAAGAGAAACGGAAAACCTTCAACATTGCACCATCCGCCTCAACATTTGCTGGAAGCATAGCCGTGACAATGGTGTGGAAGTCCAAAAGATGTTTGTTTGGATCTTCATTCACCATGCCATGGAATTTTGGTAATTCTCTAAGCAACCCCGGCTTTATCTCAAAAGTAGAGTTCGTTTGAATACACCCCTGTTGTGTATCAAGCCTATGAGACGCCAACTCCTTGAGTGAACGATTTGCATCACCCATTGCTTCTTCTTCTTCCACGTGTGGTTCCTCTACGATTGGAACCTCTTTTCCTTCTTCTTGTTGTCGGAAAATCTCTTCTCCTACTTCCAACTCGTGCTCGTCCGTTGTGTCTTGACTTGGTTGGAGTATTGTGCCGCGTCGAGTAGCTATCCCGCACCTTGGATAATTCCAATCCTTAGAAGCCGAGATTAGGTACTGCAAACAATTCTCGCAAACAAGTGAGAAACAAGACAAGAAACAAAAAGCAAAGATGAAAGCAGAAATTGTAAAAAGAAACTAAAAACTTAATAACTAGCCGTATGCCTCCCCGGCAGCGGCGCCAAAATTTGATCGCTGTCGTATGCGTCAAAAATAATTTCACTTTCCTAAAGTATATGATAAGAAAGAGTTCGTATCCACAGGGAGGCGATTGTAGTTATTTCGTAATCAATTTCTTAAAGTAACCAATTGGGGGGATTTCTGAATTTTATGTAAGCAATAAAAGCAAATTAAAACAAAGTAAATTGTAGAAAGTAATCAATGGAGAGAGATATTGGTCAAGGAATTCATCTTCAATCTTAGACATGTGCTTGCATATATGATTAGAATTACGATTTAATCTCTTGTGTTATCAAAAGCCTAGAGAATCAAGAAAGCAAGATAATCTATTAATTTCCTAAGTTCATCAACACACACATTAGGGCTGCGTATGTGAATTCTACCTAAAGAATAACCTAACGCCTTGCGCTAATCAAGTTCAATTCCTAGGAGCATTAAGTTTCAGAAATAAGCTAATCAATGCAATTGTCATGCGTTGCACATAACAATTCGGACAATGGTCAAACTCTACATATGATTACGAGAGTGTATCACTACAAACCGTAAACATATCATGCTACTTGTATTCAAGGTTATCGCTTGATGAAAAACCCTAAAATAGCTATGGACTAAGATGCAAGTTCAATTAATTGGCCACTTAACTAATCAAACATCATAACCCTATCACAATACTTCAATCATGTGATCATAAAAACAGTAGAGAATTGAACGATAATCAAGAGAGAAAACTAATACATAAAGCAAACACAAGTTTTAGAAATCGGACTACATCCTTAACCAATAATAGAGAATTTAGCTACACATAACTATGGAGTTCATCATAATCATAATCATAATCAAATAAAGGAGATGAATATTAAATACGAAAGCAAACCCTAGTTGTAGTTCTCTTCTCTCTTGCTCCAAAGATAGAATAATACGTGATGTCCCAAGAGAAGTAGAAGACTTTCTTTTATATTCCTTTGCTTTCCAAAAATAGGTCTAGTCTTCAAAGTCCATCATCAAAGAGTCCACCAAGCCCATCAAACCCATGTGTGAAAATAACCCAGGTAAAATTCTTCCCAAAAACATGTCGCCGGGAAAACTGGTGCTTGCCGGCCTAAGTTGACCGAATCCGGTGCGGCAAAATATCTCCTAATTCTGGGGTCAAAAGTAATCAGCACGGAAAGCCACTGAGTCGTGGAGTCAGTCAGGTGAGTCAGTTCTGGTGACTCACTTTGGCCTAGGCCATTTGCACTAGCCAGATTCTGTGTTGCACAATGTTGACGCTTCATAGCTCCACCCAGCCATGATGGTCGGCCCGAATCAAGATCGCCACCACCACTGCAATCCTGCAGCAGCAAATATCCTACCAAAACTGCACCCAATTCTCTGTCATCTGTAATTCAGATAAGCCATCACTCTCAACAACATTACCAGCTTCGACTCCAGCCTCAGTCACAGCTGCAATATGATTTTCTTGCCTGTAACACCTTCATTCCCTGTAAACTTAGATGACCACCAATACACAACACCAACTAAACCACCACACTGTCATTCTCTAACTTCAGTTTGAATATCACAGCATCAGGTCCTCATACTGACAAGAATTATTGACAGACCACACTGTTTTCTCCTTTCTTCGCCGCTAACTGCCTCACTGTCACCTGCCAATCTTCACTGCAAACCTCAGCTGCACCAGCTACATCTCCATGTCACCACCTGTGGCTCCAACTGCAACAAACCAACAGCACCAGCTTCTCTTCCCGACCAGCTCACATTAGTAATTGCCAACACAGACTCAACCTTGCCACAACAATTTAGCCTTGGCTGCAACTCACTCACATTTCCACAGAACTCCACTTACAACCACTATCTTCTTAGTTGCTCAATAACTCCCAGAATTAACAAAAACTCGAACCCATTTGCACCTCACTAACAAGCTGTAGCTTGTTGCAACATATATCCATGGCAAAGAATCGTATTAGCCCCGAGTATGCTCAATCGCAATGTGCCAGCTTTTACACAAACCACCAGTCTCAAGCCACAACTTCCCTTTTTCCTTGCTCCAACTGCAGTTCTCAAGCCACTGCAACTCCTAATCATACATCTAACTCACTCCAACCACAAATCAGTATAACCCGTCTCCTTTCTCGGCTTCAATCTCATTTCCTGAACTTCTGAACCCTTGTAGACAATCACCACCCCTTTAATATTCTTCTGCAATTCAGTCACAGTAATACCCTCGGTATAGAAACTTCTTCTCCATTCCATTCCTCTGATCTGGTTGAAAGAACACTCCATCTCAAAAACTTGGTGGTTCAGGCATTTTTGCAAACACCCTTTGTGCATTCTGTTGGTAATCCATGGACAACAATTTTGCCATTGGATGAGCTCTCTTTAACCTGTAAATTTCACATTCATTCGTGACCCATAGTCATTCAACACAAACACATGTTAGCACCTAATCATTCACCCTTCATTATCAACAACAAAAACCATTATCAAAGCCCCAAATAACAGCTTCAGTGGTTTGCTGTTCTATCGCTTGAAAATTATACCAAAACCTCAATCAATTCAAACCCACTTCAGCTTGCAGTCTCCAGCTCCAAATCGAATCTATCGGCCGCAATCTGAGCTTTAACCTTCTTTGTTCAAGTACTTTTCCATGCTCCAATGTTCACCCACACTTTACATTCGAACCATCTCTTGTTGGTTTCAGTCCATAGCCACCACTGAGGCTCTTGATTCCTGGCGTACCCATCTCGATCCCTGTCTCATTTAAGCTCTCATAGCAGCGCCTCCATTCTTGTTTTCAGGGAGCATGAGTTAATGAGTAAAGGGAAAATTGAAGTTGTCTGAGAAGCAACTCGACCTAAATCAGGTCTGTCCGTACAGATTGGGATATCTACACCCACTGTTTTTATATAGGCCACAAACGTTATTTGGCTTGTTAGTTTCCAGTAACTGACAAACCCAATTCTCTATTCGACCTCATTCTTCATCTCCTCCTTGCGCAACCGTAGCTAGTTTCACTCGCCTGTGAAATGGTCTTTCTGCTCCAAATGGACACTGTGTCCTCCTTTCGAATTCCACCAGTGACTTCCGCCTCTTACTTCTCAAATCTACTTCTTCTCTTCAATGAGAATCATCACTAAAGTTGTCGTGCTTTTCGAACGTAAGTTGCATCACTAAAGCCGACAAACTTTTCAGACAGCGATGAAGAAATAAAAGCAAATAATGAGAAATAATCTGCCTCCAACGCTTTTTCCATGTTTCCTCTCCTTTTGATCCAAATGACTCCAAAGTACCTAAATACTCAAAAACAAAACATAAGACACACAATTTACAAGAAAACTAGCAGAGGAGTATAACTAGTCTTCACAGGATTCAAAAAAAGGGGGGAGAGTTTGGGGATAGGTTTAGAGCGACAGAAATCGCTGCAGAGGAGAAGTGCAGCAGCAGGTGAAAAAGAAGGAGAAGAGTTGCAGACGACACCACAAAAGTGTCGTTCTCAAGAACCCTAATATGAAGAACATTAAGCTGCAAAGAACATCGCAATCGGGGTCTTATAATCAACGATTCAGAATGGTCCAATAGCCACGCATATCTTCGATTAGCAACACTTCTTGTAACATGAATTACAGAGCGCCATTACAGCGTTGCAGATTCGCTGAGTTATATAATTTCTTCAATAAAAATACCTTTTGAGCCATGATTTATTATTTTGAACCTGTTTTTGATATGAGGAGCTAAACCCATCCTCCGGGGCGATGGAGGAAGCCATTCTTCCAAAAGTTATGTGGTAAAATTTATTTAAATTTATTTAAATTTATTTATGCAATTCTTTTATGATTATTTGCACCGAATAAAAATTAAGTAAATGATTTTTATTAATTAGTTGTGTTTTCTCTTGATGAAGTATGCTTAGTTTAGGGCTTTTGATACTTCATGCTTGCGATTAACAATTGATGTTTTGAAAATCTAATTTAGGCAATGATTAGAATCACAAATCTTTTGATTGGAGTTATATTGTCTAGAATTGCATGATAAACATTAACATTAAATCACATGAATTTTGGTGAATGGTGAAATCCTGAACCCCGGTCTCTCTAATATAGTCATCTTTAAATTGCTTTATTTTCTTTAGTCTTAACATTTAAATCTAAAAGCACAGTCTCCACAAGTCTTAACGAACCTATTACTACTACAACATCATTGAATATAACCATCAATTTTTGGCGCCGCCGACGCTGACTTGTCTTTTGGCTAGTGTTTTTAGATTTTTTTTTTTCTTTTTTAGGTTTTTATTTGTTTTTGTTCTTCTTTACGTTTTTGGGTTTTTGTCTTTTCCTTACAGAATTTGGAATTTTGGAGCGAAAGAAAATTTTGCCAAAGCTTTTGGTGAATACTTAAAGACTTGGAGTAAAAGGCAAAGCGAAAGGAGCGAAAGAAGAAGATTTTTTTTTATTTAAAAAAAAAAAGAGAGTAAAAAAAGAGAGAGAGACATTTTTTTTTTAGATATATATATATATATATATATATATATATATATATTAGACTTTCCTTTTCTTTTGCACTTTATTTTTGGACTTTGGACTTTAAACTTTGGGACATTATTTTTAAACCCTACGGAAGGGTAGTTTAAATATAAACTGTGTGCAGAGAAGGAAGGCGATTACGATATCGCCTCGGCCCCTTGGGTTCGTACACGACATTGGATTCGTGGTCCGAGTCGACTACAATGGTTCATCCCCCGTCTGGAACGGGAGGTAAGTTTGTCGAAACACTCGCGAATCCACAGTCGACGGGTTCTTGTATTCCTTCGTTTGCATATATGTCGAGGAACTGAATACGGTTGCTTTAATTTCCTAGTAAAGGGCAAGGCCTGGCCATACAAGATAAGGGTTCGGATTTCATCACCGTTCTCTTCTTGCCCGCCTTAGGAAAACGATACTGAACGCGAACCTAAGCTTTAAAATTTGGAATAAAACGAGACCGATAGGGTAACGAGCTTAATAGGAAAGTCGTTCGAAAAATATTGGTTACTCTTTTAAGCATACTTCGAAGTTCATGATGATTTCTGTGAGTTGAATGCTTGACTGCGCCGCCTTGTAATGCGGTGAGGCCTTGGGTATCAAAGCTCCACGCAGCTTCCCTCGCCTCTATTCAACTTACTTCAACTCGGATTGATTCCAGAGAGGTTTGCTCAGATTGTAACGAGTTCCTTTTCGAAAGATTAGAAGCTGGTCTAGAAACAATCTAAGTGGAGTCATCATGCTTTTTGTTTGCTAGAAATCAGTAGGTTTACTGTGGTGGAGTCAGCCTTGTTTGTGTTTGCATAGAACTTCCTTTCCTTTTAGTATTTTTCTTTTTTTTTTTTTTGTTTTTTTTTAGTGTATGCCCGAGGTTATTAGAGAGCGGGCTTGGAAAAGATACAATCTAGGTCGATTGATTAGTGAAAAACCTAATATTTCTTCTCGTGGAAGCGGGGAGCTCGAAGACTCTTCTTTTGAGAGCCCCGTTTTTGGAAACTTCAGTTTTGAGAATCTGTCTCTTCGTGAGGAAAGTACCCCTAGTACTTCAGCTGTGCCAGCAATGTCAACTTTGAAAGATTACATGTTCCCAACTAGGACCAACCGAGCTTCGTGCATTAAATTGCCAGCCAATACGGCTAATTTCGTGATAAAACCTAGTCTTCTTCAGATGATCCCTATATTCTTAGGAAAAGATGATGAGAACCCTTATTTTCATATTAGGGACTTTGGGGAAATTTGTGGGACAGTTAGAATAAAAGACCTTACTAATGAAGTTTTGAAACTTAAGATGTTCCCCTTTTCCTTGAAAGATAAAGCCAAGACCTGGCTAAACAACCTACCATCTGAATCCATTGAAACATGGCAGGAACTTATTGCTGCTTTCTATATGAAATTCTACCATAAGCATAAAACTGCAGCTGTTAGACATAAAATTAGTTCCAGTGTGCAACAAGAGGGAGAATCTCTTTATAGGTTTTTAGAGAGATTCAATGATCTCCTATCCCAGTGTCCTCACCATGGATTTGATAATATGAAACTCGTAGAGATTATTTATGATGGTTTAGACTATTCGACCAAAGCCATGGTCGAGTCTATGTGCGATGGCGAGTTCACTAGTAAAAGTGCTGAGGATGCCTTTACCTTCTTAGGAGTTGTTGCTGAGAAATCCCGAACCCCCTAAAAGACTCTTGGTTAATAGAAGTAGCACCAATATGATAGATACGAGTTTTGCGTCAGATGCTAAGTTTGCTTCTTTGTCTAGAAGGTTAGAAGCTTTGGAAATGGGTCAGTCTAAAAATAGGTCCCTTGTTGAACCTAATAAAACCTCTCAAGTCTCTAGTTGTGGAATAGAGCCCGATAACTCATTTTGGGAAGGTCAGGTTAGTGAAGAGCAAGCTCATGCTGTCTATAACAATGCTAGGTTTGAGAACCATCAGAAGTTTGACCCATACTCGGAGACCTACAATCCTGGTTGGAGAAACCATCCTAATTTTTCTTGGTCTATGGGCCAGAATCAAGGTCAGTCTAATAATTTTCAGCCTCCCCCGGGTTTTGGTTATGCTAAGAACTCTTCATGTCAACCCCAGTTTCAGAACCCTTCGGATAAAAAGATCACAAGTTTAGAAGAGACTCTTGCCTCGTTTATTAAAAGCTCTGAAAAGATCAACCAAATGGTTGTGCAAGGGATAGAAGAAAGTAAGAGTATAGGTTATGCTAACTCTCAGGCTATTTCTGAGTTGAAAACCCAGGTTAGTCAGATAAATGAGTCTCTGAGGAAAAAAGGTAAGTTTCCTAGTCAAACTCAGCCCAATCCCAGAGAAGTTCATCAAGTGGGTGAAAGACCATCCCATCATGTGAACTCAATAACAACCCTTAGAAGTGGTAAAACGGTAGACAATAAGGTAGCCATGCCTAGTGGAGATACTGTAGTTCCACCTTCTACTTCCCAAGAGGAACCCGTAGCTGAGGAAATTGAAACAACCTCTAAGGACTCCCAAGAAATTCTTGTTGAGCCCGGCTTTGTTCCCAGAGCCCCATTCCCACAGTTATTAGCCCCAACAAAGAAGGAGTCGACTTTCAACGAGATAATGGAAACATTTAAGCAGGTGAACATCAACATTCCTTTGTTAGAAGCAATTAGGTAGATGCCTGCTTATGCCAAGATCCTTAAAGATCTTTGTACACGAAAGCATAAGCTTAATGTCCAAAAGAAAGCCTTTTTAGCTGGTCAAGTAAGTTCCATTCTTCTGAACCAAACACCCCATAAGTATAAGGACCATGTATGCCCCACCATATCTTGTGCGATTGGTAATCACATGGTCGATAAAGCTTTACTTGACTTAGGAGCTAGTGTTAACTTACTCCCATACCATGTGTATACCCAGCTAGGACTTGGTAAGTTGAAATCGACTAAAATGACACTACAATTAGCTGATAGGTCTGTCAAAGTCCCTCGTGGTGTTATGGAGGATGTTCTGATTGAGGTTGATAAGTTTATTTATCCAGTGGATTTTGTTGTTCTAGACACCCAACCCGTTCAGGACCCAAGTGCTCAAATCCCGGTGATTCTAGGTCGCCCATTTTTAGCCATAGCTAACGCTTTGTCATCAATCTGTAGGATCTGGGCTTATGAACATATCCTTTGGTAATATGACCACCGAACTAAATGTCTTTAATGTTACTAGACAACCTTCTGAGAATTATGATTTAGAAGAAGTGAATATGATTAGCACTTTAGTTCAGGATGTAGTTCAGGATTTAGTTCAGGATAATTGGCATGACACTTTACTGGGAGATTCTTTAGATGAATTTGAGGAAACCATTCTCTTAGACCAGATGTGTGATCAATCTTTAGAATAATCCCTTGAGTATTTTAAAGACTCTACGGACCCAGAAATCCAGGCAATAGTGTTAGGTCTTTCTGAGAATAATGATGACCCTAAGTTTGGGGGTAGAGAACTAGAAGAATCTCTTGAGTATTTTAAGGACTCTAAAGATCCAGAAATTCAAGCAATAGTTAGAGGTTTGTCTGTGAGTAATGAAAACCCTAAGTTTGGGGGTAGTGATGGTTCTTATGATTGTCATGTATCCCTAATTAGAGTCCCTAACTTGGGACTCGAGCCATGTGCGTCTGAGATATTACTCGAGTCTATTCAGACTCAGTAACCCGATCCTCATGATACTGTCCAGGAGGTAACCCAGGTATTAGAGACCCATTTTTCGAATGAACCTATTTATCGAGACACACATATGAAGTTCAATAACGCGCCCCAAATAAACCCAGTTGTCTTGACAGAAACCTTAGATGAGAATGTGCACCTTCTGTTCATTTTTCCAACCAGTGCGGTTATCGATATTGGTGTTAGCTCTATTTGGTCTTATGGACCCACAACTATTTCGGCTATTGGTGTATGACTTTGGAAAGTGAAGATCCTTTTTGAGGTATTTGATGTCCGGTGAAGACTTTAAACTTAGCACTCCTTGGGAGGTATCCCTTGCTCATGCAACACGGTAATATTTTTCCTCATTTCCTTCTAGTGGTAACGGTTTCTCCTTGTTCATGTTTTTAATTTCATCTTTAGAACATTGAGGACAATGTTAGATTTAAGTTTGGGGGTATGGGAGAAACTTTTTAGTTGCAATAAATAAAACTCCAGAGCCTAGAAATTTATGTTTATTAAGGATGGCACTAACCAATCTAAGTGGATGGAAGCATCTTGGTTATAGGAGTTGAGGAACCAATCTGATTAGATGGAAACATCTAAAGAGTCTATTCATAAAAGCACAGAGCTCAGGTGTTAGAATTAAAAAAAACATGGTAGTTTCGCCATATCTCGTTGAATCCTTTTCACCTTCTGTTTTTATTTTCTTATAAGTGATTGGGTGAAATAGAGTGATTGAGATACCAAAAACAAAAAAAAAAAAAAAAATTGAGACCAGACCATCGGACCAACCTAATAAATTCAATAAAGTCGACCACTTGGAGCCCTTGTATATGCCAAATGTGTTGACCTAGAGTTAGGATTATCACCCTCTGGTTCCCTTGTATATGCCAGTGTGTTGATATTAGTCGACCAGGTATCTCACCATTAGGATAGGTTCACCTTAGTCAACATCAAAACCATCCACATTTTCTCTACATCCATCTTCTTAATCTTTCCATGTGATTGGTTGACTCCGGTTATGATGTACAGATACTATCTGAGTAGAGCTCTATCACTTATATATGAATTTTAGTATGCTTGAGTGCAAACTCGTGTATAACAATTGGAATTTCGCATCAGGGTACTTCCTCCTGTAGTCAATAAGTATGCCAACCAAGGAGATTCTTTAGTGCCTTCCAGGGTTCTGGGTAGATAGCTAGGGTCTGGAGTAAAGGTTTTGTGGGTACACCTCTGCTAAACCCTCCGAAGATATCACTCCGCCGCTAGGGCCACCTAGCGGTTTAACGGCTTGCTGCACGTGCTAAGTGTATTCATTTTATTTTCTAGAATAAATTTGCTCAAGGACTAGCAAATAATAAGTTTGGGGGTATTTGATAGACACATTTTTGTGTCTAATTTGATCTCAATACTATATATTGTTGACACTCGATTTTGTACTTATTATGGTATTTTATGTCTTTGTAGGTATTTTTGGCAAATAAACATTTTTTGGAAAATTCGGCTCGAAAAGTTGTTAAAGGCATCCCGGAGGACGCATGCTATTCGGACTCTCTCTTTGGTTAAGGGGCACCTCAATGATAACGGGCACACACCTGATATTTTCACCGCAACCCTCTTCTTCACGGGTTTAAAAGACAGTTTTGGCGGGAAAATATTCCAGTCGCCTGTGCGATTTTTGGAGAAGATTTTGTCGAGATATTCTTAGAGTTTTGTCTAGATTTGGTTTCCTATTATCCTGTTGCACTAAAACAGGACTGGTAAGTGACCTGGAATTCAAAATATTGTGTCCACAAGATAAAACAGGGTGTGAGATATTCACGTATTTACTGGCGTGTGACTGCTCGTGTTTGACTCGTTATGTGACTTGTTGGAGTTTGTTTGCTGCGAGAATAATGCATCTACAATAGATTTTACAGCGGCAGAAGCCGTGTAGAAGTAAAGAGGGAAAGAAAATCTCAAGTTTTCCCGAGAGAAATAATGAGAAGATATTTGCTTTTAATCGGAGGATTCAAAGGGGTTAGGAGTATAACTAGTCTTCACAGGATTCATAGAAAGGGGGGGAGAGTTTGGGGATAGGTTTAGAGCGACAGAAATCGCTGCAGAGGAGAAGTAGCAGCAGCAGGTGAAGAAGAGGGAGAAGAGTTACAGACGACCCCACAAAAGTGTCGTTCTCAAGAACCCTAATATGAAGAACATTAAGCTGCAAAGAATAGTCGCAATCAGGGTCTTATAATCAACAGTTCTGTAACAGTCCAATAGCCACGCATATCTTCAATTAGCAACACTTCTTGTAACAGTGAATTCTGTAGCGCCATTACAGCGTTGCAGATTCGCTGAGTTATATAATTTCTTCAATAAAAACACCTTTTGAGCCATGATTTATTATTTTGAACCTGTTTTTGATATGATGAGCTAAACCCATCCTCCGGGGCGATGGAGGAAGCCATTCTTCCAAAAGTTATGTGGTAAAATTTATTTAAATTTATTTATGCAATTCTTTTATGATTATTTGCACCGAATAAAAATTGAGTAAATGATTTTTATTAATTAGTTGTGTTTTCTATTGATGAAGTATGTTTAGTTTAGGGCTTTTGATACTTCATGCTTGCGATTAACAATTGATGTTTTGAAAATCTAATTTAGTCAATGATTAGAATCACAATTCTTTTGATTGGAGTTATATTGTCTAGAATTGCATGATAAACATTAACATTTTGGTGAATGGTGAAATCCTGAACCCCGGTCTCTCTAATATAGTCAGCTTTAAATTGCTTTATTTTCTTTAGTCTTAAAATTTAAATCTAAAAGCACAGTCTTCACAAGTCTTAACGAACCTATTACTACTACAACATCATTGAAAATAACCATCATCACACACAAATAAAATGTATTCATTTAGGTTTGAGTAACCATACCTAAACGTGTACACTTAGTTGGTTCATAAATAGTTAACTAATGGTTAGCCATATGAGCACTTTCATATTAATCGTATCCATCTTTCTCATAACTAGTTCAAATGACTCATAAGAACTAGTTCAAGAGTTGTTCAATTGCTTAGGTCTTTATTCATAGACACAATTGAAACAAAATCGGTTTGATTCACTTGAATCAATTCATGAACAATATAGCCACGGTTTGCAAAGATTGAATTCCTTATAATTTATTGTTTTAAGTTCATGAACAACCGATTTGAGAAATAACCAGCTTGGGTACGCGTACGGGTATGCGTACCTTAGCTACCGGATTTGAGTTTACAAACTCTGCAGAAATTTTCGGTTCGAAAACTTCCGTTGGTACGCGTACCTAAGGTTATTGGTTTACTAGTTTGCAAACTTACAAACTCCGGCAGAAATTTTCGGTATGAAAATTTCTGTGGGTACGCGTACTCAACCTGTCTCCTTCACCAATACAGCATGCACACATATGCACGGATTCATGATTAGAGAAGATCCAGGATATGATATGGTTCTTGGACGAGCATGGATTCATGATGGAAAGGTCACCGCAACATCCCCTTCGATGGCACATTTCTCTGTCGAGGAAAGCTTCGAATTGGAGGAAAGCTCCAGTTCAGAAGAGATAAAAGACTCTCCACCGTTTGGACATTTGGGAATATTCGAAGCCTTGATGGAACTCACACAAAAACTTGAAGAAAGCGCACATGAATTTGTCAAAAGGTTCCGCACTCAGGAAAGTCTTATTCCCCATGATGCATACGTATTACCAACTTTCAAATATGCTACCCTAGTCCGGGGACTTAGTTCTGCTCAAAATCTAGCTATCACCAATCGCTATGAGTGGTTAGTCTCACCTCAGCAGTACTTCACCAAATGGTTAGACGCAGAACCTCTCCAAATTCAGCATCTCACCAACACGGTCATTGACAGAATAATGACCGAGTTCCACAATCAGTATCATAAATGTCTTCCCTTGCACGAGTGTCCATATGTGCCACAGAATTGGAAAACCCCACCGACAGAGCATCCCGTTGTGCGAAGAATCTTGAACAAACAGAAGAAATTCGGGGCACGACCAACTAAGCCTAACAAGTTCCGTGAAGGAGATTTGGTTCTTAAGGAAACTGGGCACAATTCGCATTCTGCAAAGAGTTCTAACTGGGAGGGGCCTTTCATGATTGCTAAGTCGGCCGCTGGAGGATATTACAAATTGGCTGACATGAAAGGCAAGACGAGTGTACCAGTGATCCATGAGAATTGGCTCAAGATTTCGACGCATGAAGCCTTCAACGTTGAGTACTTTATGCCCAAGACAAACGCTCAAGACATTTGACGTTTGTATTTTAGGATTTTCTTTACATATATTTCAATACCTCCAAAACGTTTGCAATACTTGCATTCCGTATTTGAATTCAGCAATTTATCAAAGTTCTTCTATTTAAGAAAGATCCCTATCAAATCCAAAAATCCAAAAGAAAATCCTCAACCACACAAAAACTCAAAACTTATCAAAATTCAAAACCAAAAATAAAATCTCACATCTCTCAGAAGTTCAATGTTCAAGAGATCATGAAAGAAAATTAAAGGAAGCCAGCAAAGTAAGAATTCTGCTTCTCTTCATTCTCTAAGACTTGCAAAGCCGCTTTTTCCAACTCTAGCTTTTGAGTCAACTCATCAATCTTAGCCATTTTCTCCACCACAGCATCACTGGTAAAAGGTATATTCTTCACTACTGCATCCTTGATGGTGTTGATCTTTTGACGAAGCCACTTCAGGTTAAAACCGAGTCTCTCAGAATTCTCCAAGTTGTACTCCCAATCAAAGAGTATATCTCGAGTGACAGTACTTCTGGGCCTGGTACGAATATCATCTATGACACGCAATATGTTTCCTAATTGCATTGTCAAGAAGTAGCTATGTTCAGGATCTCTTGTAACGACGATATGGCCATACATCTTCCACAACTTCTCGTACATGTTGGCATACCCAGTGGGAACGCTGAATCCACCAACAAATACATGATATGGGAGTGAAGCACCAAATGAAGGCTCACAAACTATCCCTTCAGTAGAGTATTCATGCACTATTATACGGTTCTCAATCTCTGGAGCAACCTCAACAATCATAGGCGCAGCTTCTTCTGGGACAGTATTGTCTACTCTCGGCACGACTTCTTCTATTTCTGAAGCAATCACCGTTGGTGTTTCAATCACCTCAACAATAGAAGCAACAATCATATCATGTCCTTTAAGTGCAGAGATGGTTTTCTCATTATCAACAGCGCCGGGATTGCTCGAATCATCATTATTGGTCTCGTTATTCCCAACTTCGGCAGTTGACACCTAATAAAAATATTATGCAGGATTAGAGGAATTCAAGCATGGGAACTCAATACAATCGTAAAATCCAGCATTTAAGTGAACTAACATTGTCTAAGTTCTCTACTATACGTCCAAGACATGAGCAAATAGCATAAAAGTTATAAGACACGCTTTGCAATAAGTCCGTCAGGAAAATTTTATACTACTCTGTATAAGACGACGAACTGGGAGAAATTGGTAAAGAATCTAAAGTTGGGTCATATACCATTCTCTTTGTATGGATGTCATCTACAACATATTAAAAATTCAAAGCAATTGAATAAACGAGCAAGGATATGTGGCCGAAACATTGAGCAACATGCAATCTGAAAAAGTTCTGAAAGTCTCCTGGAAGTTTACTGTTTCGCCTTTTTTAGGCCCTAAACATGCTCAAAACTCAAAAAGCTTCTTCACAAAAGCTTGGAAATTTTCTGGGCTTGAAGATACATATGCAGATCGCGAAAATCCTACTTCGAACGAAGATTCTACAGTATTTTCACTAAAAAACTGGGGTCTAGATTTTTCTGATGACGTATTTCGGCAAAATTTCTTGTATATTCATTGGGATTCTCGTTCATCCATTCAAAAATCAGCAATCCTACAATTCTATGAAGATGACACAAAGTGGATACTTACTTGAGGAGTCTCCAATCCATTCGAAGGGTTAATAGGGTCGGCATCTACATGGGGAGCACCATTATTTCCATTCAGTCGCGATTCTGGAGGATTCTCTTTCCCACTACTATTCGAAGACAAATGGATAGCATGACCATGTTGGCTTTCCACAACAACTTCCTATTGGAATTATCAATAATAATCATCATTATTTCATTCAAGGAAATGCCGAAATCGCTCACACGAAAGGATACTCACATCAACCTCTCCATCAACGCTGGATTCCTGAGTTGTTCGTATAGAGGAAAGATGAAGACCGTAAATAACCGATGGAGCAAAATTCTGAAACAAATTAGTAATAATTTTCTAAGATCCTGATTATATGGACAAGAAAGCCGCAATAATAAGAGGAATGCTAACAACTCACCAAAGAAGCGGCATGGGACTGCACTTTATTCGGTATCATTCTATGAGCTGTTTTACTCCTTCCTTATCCACCCTGGGGACTTTCTTGAAGGTCTAAGAAGTTTACACAGATTCGAGGCCTCACAGCACGACCATCCTACACAAAATCAATGAATGATTAAAAATACATCTATCTTACTCTCACCAATCGTGAAGAAAAGAGGCCTACTTGTGCACATTCCGAAGATATTTTCCTCTTGTCACCACGAGAAAGGTACTTTAGTCTTGGTCGAGCATTAATGGAGTCAAGGGAAGGAAAATCTTGCACTGGGGACTTAACATCCATCACGAAAGCATACAAACGCTCAAGTTGCTGACGCCAGAAGTCTATGTAACTCGGAGTCACGAAACTAGCACGATCAGAGCATGGGGATAAATACTCATTCCCCTCCACGTGAGTGAAGTCCAGATTAGCCTTCAAATACTCAACCGATGGTTTGTTCATTCGGTGACCTGGGATACATTGGTCGACGCCCATTTGCCGAGCCACCCTGTCAATATTATATTCCTCTACTCTGAATTCTCCATGCATTACTGATACTAGGTGGCCAGGAGTGCAACTTAATATAAAGGATCTCTCTCCATCATTCAAATCAGCATCAGTCTTCAATGTGATATTTTCTTCAGCAGTGTTGAAGGTGATCAATTGTGAGAAGAGATCAGGGACCGACACCCAAGGGCGAAAATTGAACTCGGATTCAATATCCAGAATATCAGTGATGCATATCTTGTATTGCGGCTGCTTTGTAGACCACCTCGTGATCCTGGCATTGTCTTTCTCGAGAAAAGCATGGTGAGTGTCGACATAAGGCCCTTGCAAAATACTACGGGGAATCAGAGCATACTTATCAAGATGCTCCCACATCAGAGCTTGGAGGAACATGGTATTAGCATATGTCTCAATTTTCATGAAACTGTTAGAGACACTGGAGTCAATAACCAAAGAGTCAAGGTTGGCAAACAGTGAACCTAAAAACAAGCTACCAATTGGAAGTTTCTCACCTTTGGCCACCCTAATGGCAAAGGGTATCACCAACGGCTTCAACAAATGTCCGCTATCCTCAAGAACATCTCTGGAAAGCCACAAGCACAAGAAAGCAACAATGGACAGAGTACTATCAACGGGTTCTTCGGGAATTCCGTCTCTCGGACACCAGTATCGGAGACTCGTTGAATTCATGCATTTTAGCTTCCAAATACGAGATATCAGTTTCTCCTCTGTTGAGAGTTCTCCAGGGAAATTTCCGACGACTGGAAGATGCAACAAAGCGACTACATCTTCTAAAGTAACCGTGAACTCTCCCCATCTGCATATGAAGGTGTGAGTAGGAATACACCAACGAGCAAGCAAAGCCACGATACCTGGTATATCATGATTAATGTTCAAATCTCCAGCAACTTGAATGGCTCGCGTCACCTGCGCACTATCCAGCAAGGTCCTCGCATGGCTGTAGCCTAACATATGCCTTGCCCATCCAGAAAAATGCGTCAACAGCTTCCGAGAAAGTTTGAGTTCCACATGAGAAGCTGAATAATGTTTCCCTTCCGAACAGAACCGAATTATTGCTGGTGGAGACACCAACTTATTCTGAGCAGTAGTCCTGGGATTATGAGCAACCGAAACGAAGAACCTAAAGGACGTTTTTCAGGCCTATACAAATATTCAAAGAATCTGTCTTCGATGTGTTAGGAATGTTCTTGGGTTTGGGGATTTCCTCATTCCCCTGAGAAGTTCCAGAATCGTCATCCATGGAGCAGTCACCATCTCTAGAAGTGTCTTCTCTGGAAACGTCGCTTTCAGCATCATTACGGAATCGAGTCATCTCTGCCAAATAACTGCAACATTCCACACAAATTTCATCAGTACAATGGAATTAAAGCAATCAAACAATTACGATGCTCACAATCAGCGTCTGCAAAAATGGTAATTCTTAACTCTTACCTATTTACGATTTCACGAACTTAGTGATAACAGCGTAAAACCTCAAAACTTGTTCGTTCTTTCAAACCTGCAGAGCCGAGAAAAAACCTATTATTATTTAAAGTCAACATTGGCTTTTCATGAAACTATGAATAATTCACACAACCTTCCATGTGAATATTCGCTGATTTTTACGTGTACATACGTTATAAAATCGTCAAACTTGCACATACACTACCAATTCATCAACTCATAAATTGTTGGCTTTCAACAATTTTTCATAAATCAAAACTTGATTTCTATTTAATAAAACGTGAATAAGTCACGTAATTAAAAAAAAAAAAAATCCGAGAGCTAATAACTCACGTATTGTTTCATAAAAAATATATATTTTTGCTCAGTCGAGCATTCGTCTACGAAACCAGGGCCTTTCCTATTTTTGTAAAAGTCCACTTGTTCCAAACAAAATTTTGAAAGTTTACAAATAAACTTTATCATGAACTCCAGGTCTTTTCAAAATTTCCTTTAACCCTAAGGATTATTATTTATTACTTTTACTATGAACGAATTTACGTTTCTAAAAGTATTTGCAAAGTTCATGCTTCAAAAACAAACTTGGGTTTTCATGAAACCTAATAAACAAAACTTTTACTACTGCAACTATACCATATCCATACAAAATTTTATGTATCTCTTCCATATTGAGGATTTTTTATTCGTTTCCTAAACTAACGAAAAACGGGCATTCATACGTTTCTAAAAAACAAATTCTTCATAAATCCTACGCATGCTTGCAACTATGGGATTTTTGTTTTGCGAACAACTCATAAATCATAAAACACACAGCAAAAAAAAAAAAAAAGTGTTCGAACTTACATGTTGCCGGACGGAAACTGGCCGGCCGGTGATCGGCGGCGACGGCGCTGATTTTCCGGTGTGAAATTTTTTCCTCCCTGCTGAACACGTGAAGGTGCTCAATCGATCAAAACAATAAAAATATTAGGGTTATTTACCTTTTATATTAATTTTATTTCCAGAACCTAATAAAACACGGGTTTCCTTTATGGGTTCGGGCCCGTAAATCCTAAATCAACCAGAACTGGATTTTTGACCGACCAAATCAGCAGCACTTCGCCTCTCCACGTCCACAAAATAACACTCTATCACACTGTGAGGGTCCTCACCCGAACATTTGCTCGTACATGACGCCATTGGAGCAAATCGAGGATTCTGAAACTTCCTTTGTAGACTGAGTTCAACCACGATCTAATGCTTACTGCGGAACATGACTGTCCCTCACTAAGCAGGGAACTTAATGTTGATGGTGGATTTTCAACAAAGGTCAAATCCATAAAATCATGATAATGCATGTTTCTGATACGGCTTCTGGCATGTGACGATTCATATTTTACGAAGCCATGATGAACATGTCTTTCGAAAAGCCTCCACTAGCTGAGCGTTCGATCCCTGACATTTCATTGTGCACACTATGTAGAATAATAGAATTGGGCGGTCCTCCTACATAATTGTTTGTTGAGAGGGCTTAACGCCTTCAGGACGTCGGTGATACTCACTGTTCCCTGACTACATGAGAGCAACTCCCCTTTACATGAAGAACGATTGGGCGGTTCTCCGTAAGATTGAGAGCAACAACGCCTTCAGGACAGTGACACTCACTGATCCTAACTATGTAGAGCTACCATGTATAGACTCGGGTGTTCTCCGTAGTGTCGGAGAGCACCCTCAGGATTATCCGTCTCCTGACTATGCACATAGATTAATTCTGCCGTGACATTCACCACTGAATTCCCAGAATAATCTATTATTGCTCCTATTCCATGGTCGAATCCATGGCTTGATCCCATGGAATGGCAACAACAATTGTTCCGATTCCATTATCGAATCTACGACTTGATCTCATGGAATGGAAATAACAATTTATATTATCTCATTACTCCGATTTTATGATCGAATTCACTGCTAATCTCATGGAATGGTAAAAGATAATTCTATTACTCCGATTTTATGGTCGAATCCATGATCCCATGGAATGGTAATGCCTATTTTATTATTCCGAATTCATGGTCGAATTCACAGCTGATCCTATGAATTGATAATAAATAACTACTCATTTTCATTGTTCAATTTCATGAATTATTCTACACTGAATTTCATGGATTAGCAATAAATACTCAACAACCGGGCATCTGGATCATCACTGAGTAAGCCCCACAAAAAATGGTGTAAGTGTACTCGACAATGATGCACGACTGAGCACCCGGATGCACGAACGAGCATCCAAAAATATGGACAGATGAGGAATCCTACTGTTTATGGGTGAAAACTACTCCTGTAGAATTTGGTAATTTGGGGTGTGGATGAGGAATGAATTTAAACCTTAAACAAATGCACCGCACGGTGAGTGCTTGTAGATTCGAGAGATCAATCTGTGCAAGTCCGGCCTAAACCAAGAAATGGCCGTTCCAGACTTGTTTCGGTCACAAAGTGAAGGAGATGGGGTTGATCTTAGGGAGGGAAGCGAAGAAGGTGTTGAGAATGTGAAGGTGTTGGCTATGAATGACTTGTATCAGAAAGCTGTTTGATGCAACAGAAAGGTGAGCAGGCTTGCGGTTGATGCAAGCAAGCTCTGGGTGTTTGAATACATTTTTTGTATTAACACTTGGTTTTTCTGTCTCGTCTGAACTTGTGTTATTGTTTGAAATAGGGCGGAGAACCTATTTATACAAGTCATTGATCCTCATTCACGTCTCTCGTGGGAAGTGGAGGAAGTGGAGTGATGGAGTAGTGGAGTTGTGCGTCGACCAGTCTTGCCCACTTCTCCTGTTCATCTCTAACCGTCCATGACTTCCGACACGTTCTCTTCGATGGCGCGTTGCACGCCGCACGTTGTAAACCGCCAGACCAATACCCCGTATGTATCCCCCGGTTTGTGACATGATTGATGTCCGGAATGTGTGGATCGTGGATCCACGAAAGATAGCATGTAATCTTGAATTGAATAACCGTGTTATTCGAAAGTCGATACTTGTGAAGTATCATGTGTATTTTATGCAGTGCTTGCATTATGGTGTGGTAAAGTGATGGGTAATGACGCCTCACTAACCAAATAACTTCTGACCAGGGTTGTATAACCAAGCTGGTGAAGTAGGACGGATGAGATGATCTTTGAGACACTCATCTGCGACCGTTAATGAATATTAGGGTTTTTGAAGAGGAGCGCAAGCATGACTCTTCAGCTTGGTCGAAACCAAGTAATGGAAGAATTTTGGAGAGGACCGACTGGACGTGTATGTAGATGGCATGCTGGTGTACACGTCCATGTCTTACCGTCCCATGAAGGTGCGATCTAGGCCACTCAATTTGACCGGCAAAGAGGAATGGTTGAGATCGGTTTGCGGCAGAAATCCTTGCCGCAAAGGAGTTGGAGATCGCATGACATTCCTGCACGCGTTTCAAGACGACCCATCTTGGTCGGTCTTGGTCGATCATACCAGTGTGTAGGTGGTAGGCTGGTGTTGATAGGTGTCTAAAACACCTTAATATTTATCTATTGTTTATGCTTTCTTTGCTAAGTTTTCTTGTAAAATATGTATCTTATGTTTGCTTTTGAGTATTTAGGTACTTTGGAGTCATTTGGAATAAAAGAAGAAGAAACAGCGCAAAAGTCTCATCTCATGCGCAACTTCTCTTGGAGACGGATTATTTCTCATTATTTGCTTTTATTTCTTCATCTCTATCTGAAAAGTATGTCGGCTTTAGTGATGCAAATTTCTGTCTGAAAAGCACGACTGCTTTAGTGATGAAGAAACATTGAAGAAAAGAAGTGGATATGAGAAGTAAGAGACGGCTGCGGTTGGTGAGAGATTTCGAAGAAGAGCGAAAGCGTCAGTTCATGATAGCACTATTGGGAGCTCGGCGATTAGGCGGCAACCTGCTGAGTTGTGTTTATTGGCTATCACCGTTGGTGGCTTGAATCTGATTGTTGGGTGCCTACACTCTGGGGTTCTCAGAGTTGGGGTGGATGCATCCATTCTTTCTCCTACACAAAACCTACATTTCAGAGATAACAAATCATTGGTTTTATTTTTCTACCTGAAACTGAGAGAAACACTAAAGAAAGGCGGCCATGGAATTCAAAGATCGAGAGATCGACAGAGATGAAGTGATTCACAGAGGAATTGAGGCTGAATTGAGATGAAGAAGTAATAGCTGAATTTTGAGTTAGGGTTTAATCACTAGAAGAAGGAAGATGAGGTTGCTGTATAAAATTGAGAGAAGAAATCGAGATGGGGTTTGTTCATCAAAGAAATTTTATGGTTTGGTGGTTGAAATGGGTTCAGTTTGGAGCTGATGTTGCTTCGAAATATTTGATTATAAACTGGATTTGTTGATGGAGAAGCTACAGCAAGTAGAGTGGCTCGAGCTGAAGAGGAGTTCCGGATAGGATTGCTGTTACTTATGGTCAGAAGAGATCTTTTGCCACGAATTGATCATGGTCTTTCTGTAGACAAATCAGTGACAAAGAGGAGGAAAGATTGAAGTTCTTATGAGCTTGTGATGATTTAGAAGATGGGTTCAAAATAAAATTGTGATCTGTTGCTGTTTGAGACAAGGGATATCGGTGGCTCTGTGTGAATTTTGTACTGATGATTCGAATTGATGTTGAGTGATGCTGTCAATTGAAGATGATGGGTTGGTTCAGATTTAGGGATTTCTGGTGGTTTCTGTCATTTGAGCAAGGACAAGAAGGTCAGATGGGTTAGGCAATGAAGTTTGACAAGGAAGTATGGGTCTGTGTCATTGATATGATGTTTATGGTTTGGCTGAGATTAGAATTCATAGAGGCGACAAGGAAGTCACTGTTGCATTACCGCTCGCTACATTATCTCAATTGAGGGCGAGCTATGAGTCTAAGGATGAGTGTAAAGGATTCAAGGATGTTGTGGGTTTAGAATCGACAAGTGAAGTGAGGAATTGAATCGATGTTGTTGCGGTTGAGATGGGATCAAGCCGAGTTTATTTCAACGAGTTAGCTGACGGCCTGGTAATTGAATGTGAAAGGATCTTAGCAGTGACAAGATATGGGTTTCTGCTATTGTTCATGAAGAATGAATGAGAAGAAAGAGAATCTGTGGTTTTGAGTTGACATATTGCAGGCGGTGGTTGGTGCTTAAAGCTTGAGTTGACGTAGCTGTTGCTGAGAAGATGTTAGAGATGTTTCAGTTTTCGTGGGCTCGCAATGGACTGACAAAGGTGGATTGAGCATAAATCAAGATTGAATGCCAATAGAAGGAGCTGGCATTGGTGTTGTGTATGAGAGTCAGTTACAGTTCTGGTGGCGGTTGAGTTGCAGTGGGAGCTGGTACTTTAGCTATTGGCTGTGCAGGATAGTGTGAGCTGTGGCTGGCAACAGAAGATAGCAGGGTATGAAGCTAAAAGGATTGAGTGATACAACAAGCTCTTCGGAGCCGAGAAGAATCGATATTGTGTAAGTTGGAGATGAACAGGGTGAAGATCATAAGTCATTGGTGGTCATAGGCAAGAGAGATGATGCTGCGAGTTATCGGTTGGTTGTGTGTAATTACGGACAGATTCGGGTAATGATGGAGCCGGGAGGCGGTTGGTGTGCTACGAGGAAATGGAGTGGTCAGTGATATGAAACTGCAGGAGTGTATCAAGTTGCAGGTGCAGTGCAGAGAAACTGGAGTGCTGTGATGGTCTTGGTATGGCCAGAGGTTGCTGCTGGTGGAATGAAAGCTGCAGTTGCAGGCAGCTGTGATAAAGATATGTGCAGGCGATGGCTGGAGATTCGAGGCACGGAAATATTGAAGTGATGCGACAATGCTATTGAGCTGAACTACTGGGTCTGGTGCAGTCGGAACCGTTCGACGGAGCGATTGCGAGTGGCGGAGGAGTCGTTAACCGAACTAGAAGCTACGATTGGTGCAAAACAGAACATGCCCTCTTGGCCGTAAGTCTGCAGAATCATACACGACCATCTTGGCCGTGGATCGAATTACCTGAGACTACATCCATCTTGGTCGTCTTGCTTATGGCCGCTGCAATTGGCTTGGCCTGGACTAATTCATCTCAACTAAGTCAGTTGACTCCGAGCTGACTCGCTGGGTTTGACCGAGTTGACCAGAGTCAACTCAGTTTGACCGATTCAACCGGTGACCGGGTGGACTTTGCTGGTCACCTGAGATACCTTTCCGGCACAATCCCGGCCAACTTCCGGCACTTATCCCAGTTTTCCGGCGACACGTTTTGGGGCGTATTTACTACATGGGTTTCTCTTGTGTGGGCTTGGTGGATATATTGGGCTTGGACTTTTGGGGATTTGACCTAGTTTTGGAATGAGAAAAGGACTACAAAAAGGGAAACTTCTACAACTTTAATATCACGTATTCTTCTTGGAGTTTTGCAGAGAGCCGGAGCTAGGGTTTGCCTTCATTTAATATTTTCATCTTCTTTACTTTATTTCCATTATTATTTGATGATGAACTTATTTAAAACCATTATTATTTGATGATGAACTCCAATATTGTCTATATTATTTGAGTAAGGTGTAGAATACTAAAACTAGTATTTATGCTCTTTTCTTGATTATCTTATGTTTGATTTTGAGTCTTATAGGTGTTTTGGGAGTCATTGGAGCAAAAAGGAAGTGGAACTTCTTAGATTCCTTCTCATCATGTCGAAGAAATATAAATCTATATTTGATATGAAATAACTTGTTCTCTTGCATTCATTTCTAGTTTCTTTGTTATTGATTGATTTCTACCATGCTAGGATATTGGGTTGGCAACCCTATGGATTATTTGTTTTAAGGGTTTAAGTGCGGATGGCCTATTTGTGAAATGAGGTAGCAATGAGCGGTGATGATGCGGTTGTGTGAAGAAGAATCGGATGAGTTCTCAGCCAATTGTAGCTTTTATGCATCTGAAAGGTTAGGATAAATGGGTTTCTCCGAATATGAAATTTCGATAGAAATTCGGTGAAGAAAGAATCGAAACAGAGGAAGTTAACGAGTTGATGCTGTAAGTGCTTGTGTAAAGGCCTGAACGAGTGAGGCTATGGAAGATTAACAGGGAGCTGCAGCAATGGTGATGGTCTATAGACATTGCAGGATGGCTGAGCTGAGCTAGGTAGATGGATTGAGGTGATGGTGATGGCAGATAATGAGTCTGGAGCATTGCAGGGATGTAGTCGAAGTTGATTGGCAATGTGAGATGCAACAAAGAGCCAAGTTGCCATGTGAAGTGGAAAAGATGAGCTCGGATGTGGTTTTGTGGATTGTTTGCGGCTACTATCCATGGCGAGTTCGAAGCTTTTGCCCGGGGGATTACACCGTTTGACCGAATTGGTGAGCTGAAATGCTGTGTGTGTAGCCGCAGTGGAGATGTAGAAAGTGTTGATGTGCGGTGGTCTTTGATGATCTTTGGCTTACAATAGAAAGTGGCTTTGGCCCGAAGGAGGTGCATAATATGGTTGCAAGGCTTGGAGTTGGTTTGTTTGTGAGTGCTTTTGCGAACGGAAGCCGCTTTCATGGCGTGCTTTGTGCGATTATTCGGGGGTGAGTTAATGTGAGATCGATCTTGAGTAATGACACAGAAGCAACTCGGGCTTGCAATGGCAACTCCGCATGTGGAAGTCGGGAGCAGTCTTAGATTGGTGGAATTGACAGTCCTTGGTGAAATGGCCTGAGGTACGTTTGCGAAAATGGAGTTAAATTGGCAAGCATAGTTCCGGTTGTCGGATTTCGGAGCTTAGAGTGTCGTAATATTTCCATGAAAGGGGTATGAGTCGGATGCAAGAATCGACGGCTTAGGACATATGAGCTACGCATCACGCTTTTGGGCGCGTTTTTCGCAAGAGATAAAGAATTGGTTTGGATGATTTTTGTGAATGTTTGGAATGCGGCGAGGGAGATGAGTTCTTTGGGAGTGTGCACTCAGCAGTTTCCATGACAAAAGCAGCCGGAGATGATTTTCCGGTGGCGGATTCAGTGTAAACAATCGTTCCGATGACGTCAGCAATCCGGCGACCAGTTTTTAACCCAAAAATTTCCAGAGACCTATTTTCACTCATGGGCTTGGTGGACCAACTTGGAGACGGGTTTTGAGAGGAATCAACCTAATTTTGGGAAAGTATCCTTATGGGGAGAAAAGCATATAAATAGAACTTTTTCTCTAAACCTAGATATATCTCCATTAGGGAGAACTCATACTTTTGGTTCTAGGGTTTAGAAACATGATAGGTTTTCTCTTTCTTCTTGTGATGAACTCCTTGAATATGAGTACCTAAGTTTATTATTGGTTATGGAATAGTTGGATTTCACATAATATGATTCTTTGATTCAATATATTAGTTTTGTCTCATAATTATCGTTTGCAATTCTCTGGAAATATTGTTTTATGATTGATTGATTGTTTTGTCAAGTTGCAAATTGGTAGAACTTCTAATCACATCTATTGCTAGTTTAGGGTTATTATACGCAAAAGTGATATTCCTTGGATACAAGTAGCATAATATGATTATAGTTTGTAGTGATATATTCTTATGATCATATGTGAATCGTAACCTTTGTTAAATCGGATTAGTGCGCTTTCCACGTTCGATTGCTTTGATTGGCCTGATTTCATAGAACTTAACGCATCTAGGGAATTAAACTTGATTAGTGCTTTTACACGTTAGGTTGTTCCTTTAGGTAGAATTCATATTCGCATCTTTTAATGTGTTTGTTGATGACATGAGGAGGTTTGCGGGATATTCTTGCGATCAAGGTATTCTAGGGTCTTTGATAAAAGTTGAGATTAAAATATCAATTCTAGTTATTGTGAAAAGCATGTTAGTGAATGAAAACGAAATCCTTAACCAATATCTCTTCTATCTTATTTGTTTCTTTGCTTTTATTTGTTTTATTTAGTTTATTATAATCAGAAAATCCACCCGGTGTTTTATATAGGAAACCATAACAATTTGACAACCTAGACCTCTCTGTGGGATCGATCCTTTCTTGCCCTTGCTATATTTATATTTTGAGTAGTAAGAAAGTGTAAATTATTTTTGACGCTTACGACGATCAAATTTTACGCCGCCGCTTGGGAGGCAACGGTTGTTAATTGTTTTTGGTTTCTTATTTTTGTATTTATTTTTGTTTTTAGTCTTTTTCTTATTCTTTGGTTCTTAACCGAGTTTTGAGAATCTCGTTTCAGGTGCCTATTATGGACGGAGCATATTGGAGCAATCAATACGGCTTTCAACCTCAACAACATAACAATTATCACCCTTATGGGGAGTATAATCAAAACCAATCCTTTGGTTATGGTCAATATTCCACGTACCCTATGAGTTATTCTCATACATATCAACCTTCTTATGGTGGTTATGTAAGTGAGCAACCACAAGGAGGGGAGAATAGTTGTTTTCCTTATAATTTTCCTCTAGTTTGGTAGATGAAATGCAGCAATTTATGGACAGCATGGAGTCAATTTGTGGACAACCAAGCGTGGAACCAATTTCATCGACCCGAATGTGCTCATAGTATGTATGGCCCAATTTACGATCGTAGTTATGATCATACACCCATTCAAAGGGAATATAATTGGCCTAACAATACGAAGTAAGTAATTCTACTTTTTCTTTGTCGAATGAGCTTTACAAACAAATGGAACACTATATTCGAAATTTGGATGGAACACTCCAAGAGCTTCAAAAAGGTGTTTCCACTTTAAGACAAGGCATTGATGAGTACAAGGAGGAAATGAATAATTATGTTGAAAAAGGCGAACCTTCGGGGACATTATTATTTGATGATGAACTCCAATATTATGAGTAACTAAAACTCTCTTTGATTAAGGTTGGATCAATTGATTTCGTAATGCCCGAAATATAAATCTATATTTGATATGAAATAACTTGTTCTCTTGCATTCATTAGTGTTATTGATTGATTTCTACCATGCTAATATTGTCTATGGATTATTTGTTAAGGGTTTAAGTTCAAATTGAATCATTAATTCTTAATCTATTTGCTAGTTTAGATTTTCTTATTCTTGTAATTGTCTTTGAGAGAAGATAAAAAAGCAGTAGCAATATATAGGTATTGATGATGGGACTTTGTTAAGTACCTATATGTAGAAATCGACACTAGTAGGTGATTCATGCTTTGAGTTCATCACTAGGAGCAACCTTATCTCACATTCTTAACTTAGAGCACTTGTTTAAGTCAAACCTAGTAAGCGTACCTCTAGGAAACTTGGCAAGTAGGGAACAACCTTATCTCACGGAGAACTTAGTTGTTTAAGCAGCGCTAGTAAGCGTATCCGGTGAGCTAGGAGATAATAACGAGAATAGTTGAGCGTACTAATTATTCTAGGGTTGTTAGTAACATGATAATGTGAAGAACATAGCTATCTATCAATTTGGTTTGTATTCCGTGGTCTAGAATGAACCTTTAATCAATTACATCTCATATTTGAATACATTTTACAATTTTCAGCATTTCTACAACAAAATCATCTTTGCTAAGAGTATTTGCATAACAACTTGAACTTCATACCTCCCTTGGGACGATCCTACTTACATTATACTACTTGCTAGTTAAAGAGAAGTAGAGAAATTTATTTTTGCGAGTTTGACACCTCGTCAAAATTGGCGCCTGCCTTGGGAGGCAGTGGCAAGTTTAGTTGTTATTTTTATTCTTAGTTGTTATTTTTGCTTTTGGTTACGATTTCAGTTTACTTATTCAATCTCTTAGAATCGATTTTCGTGTACTATTTCTTTGGTGAATGCGTGGAGAGGGCGGACCAAGTCCAATTGGTATACGTCTTCGTTCGGGCACTTTACTTAAGGATTTCATTCGAGCAATCAACACTCCACTTCCTCAAAGTTCTACACCAAGTGAATTCTCGGACTCGGACGAAGAGGAAGACAACACAATGGGAGGTCGACCACCTGCTCCAAGAACACTCAAGGAGCTCACTTCTCCAAAACTAGATCAGTAGCCTCTATGTATTCAGCTGAATGGAACCATTGAGTTGAAACCACAATTGATTAACTTGCTGCCCAAATTCAGAGGTTTAGCGGGAGAAGATCCTAATCGTCACTTGCAACAATTCCATCATGTTGTGACTAGTATGAAGCAAGCAACTGAGATGCGGATATGGCTATGATGACACTTTTCCTTTCTCTCTTTTAGATACTGCAGGAGAGTGGTTCTTTTGCTTACCCATTGGAAGCATAACCACATGGAATGGGATGAAGAAATTGTTCCTTGAGAAGTATTTTCCAAAGATCAAAAGCATCTGTGATTCTCAAGGAGATTTGTGGTATTAGGCAAGTATCGGGAGAGACTCTCCATGAGTATTGGGAGCGCTACAAGAAGCTTTTAGCTAGTTGTCCACACCACCAAATCAGTGATCAACTTGTGATTCAATATTTCTACGAGGGGTTGCTTTCTAATGATAGAAATTTGATCGATGCCGCAAGTGGTGGTGCACTTACCAACAAGACCATTGCGGAAGCTACAAGTTTGTTGGAGAATATGGCTGCGAACACTCAACAATTCTACACTCGAGATGAATCAAAGAAGAGGGAAGGTGAATGAAGTTGGCAATTCTTCACACATGGAACAAAGGATGGGCAACATGGAGAGAATGATGACTCAAATAGCTGCAGCTGTCATACCATCATCATATACCGAAGATGTTGAGCAAGCAAGTGCTATGTACCAAAATCAGCAAAGGCCGAGATATGATCCGTACTCCAACACATACAACCCGTGGTTGGCGTGATCATCCGAATTTCAGCTATGCCAACAAGCAAGCTGCCGCAAATCCTACTTTCAATCAACAAGGAGGATATCAATTCATGCAAAGACCACCACAAGAAACTCAAGGCACGAGTATAGATGACAAGTTGAATCTCATTCTCAACACAATGGTGCAAGATAAGCAAAAGACAATGGGATATGAAGGACATCCGAACACAAATGGGTCAATTAGCTAATGCCGTGAGCAAATTGGAAGCACAAGCGAGAGGAAAACTTCCTTCGCAACCAATAAATCACAAGGAGAATGCCAATGCTATTGAGTTACGAAGTGGGAAGCAAGTAGAGAAACCGGAAACATCACCGGTGTCCCATGAACCCGATTTGGAGAAAGAAGAGGGTGAAACAGTCCCCTAAAAAGGCTGACCGGTAACAAATTCTAACTCTAAAACTCATGTTTCTACTTATGTTACTTCTCCGCCTTTTCCTAGCAGGTTTGCAAAGTCGAACAAGGAGACATTGTACCAAGAGCTTTTGGAAATCTTTAAGAAGATTGAAGTGAACATTCCACTCATTGAGGCGATAAGGCAAGTTCCGCGTTGGGCAAAGTTCTTGAAGGAATTGTGCACTAACAAGCACAAATTGACCGGTAACGAGGTAATGAGTGTGGGGGAGAATGCTTCGGCATATCTTCAAAAGAAACTCCCACCTAAGTTGAAAGACCCCTTAGTTTCACCATACCATGTACTATTGGTAAAATCGAGTTTGAACGTGCTATGTTAGATTTAGGAGCATCCATTAACGTTATGCCTGCCTCCGTTTATGAATCATTGAATCTTGGACCTCTTAAGAATACCGGTATTGTTATACAACTTGGGTGATAGGTCTAATTCTTACCCGAAAGGGGTTATTGAAGATGTTTTGGTGCGGGTTAATCAACTCATATTTCCAGCTGATTTCTATGTTCTTGACATGATGGATGAAGATTCACCATCGTCTACCCCCTTGCTGTTGGGTAGACCATTCATGAGAACCGCTAGAACAAAGATAGATGTTTTTAAAGGCTCCTTAACTATGGAATTTGATGATGAGATCATAAGTTTCAATATCTTTGAAGCTATGAGATATCCTAGTGATGTGCATTCCTGTTTTTCAATTGATATTATTGATTCTCTAGCTCAACAGATTTTTGAATTGAATGGTGAAGATGCTTTAGAAAACACCATAGTGGAAGGTTTAGGTTATGGAAAATACAAAGACATTGAAAGTGAATTGTCTATTTGTGATGAGCTTAAAGAGGCTGTTTTATCTCTTAACTCATTACAAGAAGTTCCACCAAAATATAATGTGTCTTATGTTTCTTTGCCGCTTACTAATGAGAAACTTTTACCGTCGATCGTGCAGGCACCTATTCTTGAGTTGAAACCTCTTCCGGATCACCTCAAATATGTATATTTGGGTGATAAGGAAGAGTTGCCGGTGATCATTGCCAAAGGCCTTACCAAGGTGCAAGAGGAGAAGCTTGTTCGAGTGCTAAGAGAGTACAAGTCTGCCATTGGGTGGACTATTGCCGATATCAAAGGAATCAGTCCTTCCACATGTATGCACCGAATACTTCTTGAGGAGGGGGCAAAACCAACAAGAGAAGCTCAACGTCGCTTGAACCCTCCAATGATGGAAGTAGTCAAGAAGGAAATCCTGAAGTTGTTGGAAGTAGGGGTGATCTATCCCATATCCGATAGCAATTGGGTGAGCCCGATTCAAGTCGTTCCAAAGAAGTCCGGAATCACGGTGGTGAAAAACGAAGATAATGACTTGGTTCCAACTAGAATCCAGACCGGTTGGAGAGTGTGCATTGATTACGAAAGCTCAACTCCACCACCCGAAAGGACCATTTTCCCTTACCATTCATTGATCAAATGCTTGAAAGGTTGGCTAGACATGCTTTTTACTGCTTCCTTGATGGTTTTTCAGGTTATAACCAGATTGTAATAGCTCCGGAAGATCAAGAAAAGACGACGTTTACTTGTCCTTTTGGCACTTTTGCGTATAGACGTATGCCATTTGGCTTGTGCAATGCACCAGCCACTTTTCAACGTTGTATGGTAAGTATATTCTCGGATTATGTGGAAAGCATCATAGAAGTGTTTATGGATGATTTCAGCGTGTATGGTGATTCTTTTGACAAATGCTTAGATAACCTTGCACTTATTCTTAAACGATGCGTAGAAACTAATCTTGTGCTTAATTGGGAAAAATGTCACTTTATGGTCAATCATGGGATTGTGCTAGGTCATGTTGTATCCTCTAAGGGGTTAGAAGTTGACAAGGCTAAGATAGATTTGATTCGGAACTTACAATACCCCACAAATGTGAGGGAGGTTCGCTCTTTTCTTAGTCATGCAGGTTTTTATAGGAGATTCATCAAGGATTTCTCCAAGATTGCAATGCCCCTGTGTAGACTCTTGCAAAAAGATGTGGCCTTTGATTGTGACAAGGAATGCAAGGAAGCTTTCGACACCTTGAAAGAGTTGTTGACTACCGCACCAATCATCAAACCACCTGACTGGAGCAAGCCATTTGAGTTGATGTGCGATGCAAGTGATTATGCCGTTGGAGCCGTGTTGGGACAGCGAGATGGCAAAGTTCCATATGCCATTTATTATGCTTCTAGAACTCTCAACGGAGCACAAATCAACTACTGCACTACTAAAAAGGAGCTTTTGGCCATAGTGTTTGCACTCGAGAAGTTTAGATCTTATTTAGTGGGTACAAAGGTGGTTGTTTTCTCTGACCATGCTGCACTTCGATACTTGCTAACAAAGAAGGATGCTAAGCCAAGGCTCATAAGGTGGATACTTCTTCTGCAAGAGTTCAACATGCAAATCAAGGACAAGAAGGGTAGTGAGAATACTGTAGCGGATCATCTAAGCAGATTGGTTGTGTCCGAAGAAGAGATTCCTTTGCATGATAGCTTCCCGGATGAGCAACTCTTTGCGGTTGGTGGCACAACTCCATGGTACGCTGATATTGTTAACTTCTTGGTGACGGGACAAGTACCTAGTTCCATGTCTACATTTCAAAAACACAAGCTTAAGAAGATTGCTAAGCAATATATATGGGATGAACCTTATTTGTGGAAGCATTGCTCCGATCAAATGATCCGCAGTGCGTACTTGAATCCGAGTTCCAATCAATTCTGAATTTTTGTCACTCATATGCTTGTGGTGGCCATTTCGGAGCCAAGAGGACAGCCCTCAAGGTTCTCGAAAGTGGTTTTTATTGGCCTACATTATTTAAGGATGCATATCTATGTTGTAAGGCTTGTGATAGGTGTCAAAGGACAGGCAACCTTGGTGCTAGAAACCAAATGCCGCAAACACCAATTCTCGCCGTTGAGATTTTTGATGTTTGGGGTATCGATTTTATGGGGCCTTTTGTGAATTCCAATGGGAAATTTTTTTATACTTCTTGTTGTAGATTATGTTTCTAAGTGGGTGGAAGCTAAAGCCACCCCTACCAATGATTCTCATATTGTTTGTGAGTTTGTGAAGGAACATATCTTTTCTAGGTTTGGAACACCTCGAGTGGTGATTAGTGATGGAGGTTCGCACTTCAAGAGATCCTTTCACGCTCTTCTAAAGAAGTATAACAATTCTCATAAAGTTGGCACACCGTATCATCCACAAACGAGCTGGTCAAGCTGAAATTTCCAACCGGAGATTAAGTCCATCTTAGAGAAGACGGTGAATGTTACAAGGAAAGATTGGAGTTATAGACTCAATGACGCTTTGTGGGCGTATAGGACAGCTTATAAGACACCCATCGGTATGTCTCCTTTTAGGCTTGTCTATGGTAAACCTTGCCATCTTCCCGTCGAACTTGAACACAAAGCTTATTGGGCTATCAAGGTATGTAATATGGAATTAGATGCAGCTGTTGAACATAGGAAACTTCAGCTCAATGAGTTAGAAGAGATACGAAATGATGCATATGAAAGTTCACGCATTTATAAAGAAAAGACCAAGGCTTTCCATGATAAAATGATTTCCCGAAAGAGTTTTGAAATAGGGCAGAAAGTACTTTTATTCCATTCTCGTCTTAAATTGTTTCCGGGTAAACTTAGGTCCGTGATGGGTTGGACCATTTGTTGTTACTAATGTGTTTGCGCATGGTGCGGTTGAAATTACTAGTCCCAAAACAGGGGCTGGTTTCTAAGGTCAACGGCCATCGTTTGAAACCTTACTATGAGCGTTTGTGACGGAGAATCAGGATATGATCACATTGAGTGACCCACTCCCTCTGGAGGAGTAATTGGAGCCGAACGTCGGGCTGACGACGTTAAACCAAGCGCTAAGTGGGAGGCAACCCACCGGTTTTGTATCTTTACCTTTATCTTTTTATTTTTTATTTTTTTCAGCATTTTATCTTTTATTTTTCTTTGTTTTTGCATTTCGTTTGCATTTTGTTTGAACTTTCTTTGGACGATTCAATTTTACATTGAGGACAATGTAAAGTTTAAGTGTGGGGGAGAGTTTATATGTTTGTAAAGTCTGTTTTAGCTTGTTTTATGCCTTTAAAAAAAAAAAAAAAAAAAAAAAAAAAAAATAGAAAAACAAAGAAAAAAATGTGTGCTTTTTGAACTCCGAAATCTAGAAACTTGTGCCTTTAGGATGACACCATTAGTGGATGGAACCATGTTGATTGCAGGAGTTGAGGAACCAATTAACTAAAAAGAACGAACATAGCTCGGGAATCACAAATAACATGATAGTCGTTACCATATCTCGGAATATCACCATATCGCATTCTATTTTTATTTTATTTTCCATATTTATCTATTGTTCTCTAAGTGCTTTGGTGGGTCACTAAACATGACGTGTTATTACCGCTAGGATGAAATAGAGTGATTGAGTTGCTAGAAAAAGAAAAAGAGAAAAAAAAAAAAAAAAAAGAGACCGACCAATTAGACCAAACGGAATAAAAATGACACTTGGGAATAACGGATGTGTGAAACGTAGTCCCTGTCTCCGTCGCCTAAACAAGCGTGGAATGCAGGATCCAAGGCAACTATCACGTACTTGCGACAAGAAGCATGCGCTTGGATCCAAAAGATCGAATCATGCTGTCACATAAAAAAAAAAGGTGAAAAAGAAGAAAAAAAGAAAAAGAAAAGAAAGTATTATATTTGGTGAATAAAGTCACTCCTGGTTCCCTTGTATATGCCAGTGAGTTGATGTAGAAATAAGTTTGTTGACCACTGGTTCCCTTGTATATGCCAGTGTGTTAACACTAGAATTGACCAGTAGCTCAATCCAATAGGATAGGTTCATCTTGGCGGTGACCTTGAGACAGATATATGGGAAACATCGATCACTTGTGAACATTCGCCAACATCTACATCTATATCCATCTTCTTAATCTTTTCATTGTGATTGTGGTTTGTTAGTTTCCGAGTATTGTGGTTTGTTCGACTATCTAATTAGAGCTTTATTTACTTATATATGAACTGAATTTGTGAAAGGTACCTCCTCCTATAGTCATTTTGGATTCGTTCATTGATTTGTCACAAATAGACGGAGTTGGAAATATAGGTTTTGTAGGCAGACCTCTTGTAAACCTTCACGAGACTAAAACTCGTCCACTAGGGACACCTAGGGGTTCAAAGGCCTGTTGTTCATGCTTAGAGTAACCGTAGCCTCAACGAGACGGAGTTGTATGTATGTTTTAGAATTATTTTGTATGATTTGCTCGAGGACTAGCAAAGTCTAAGTGTGGGGGAATTTGATAGGTGTCTAAAACACCTTAATATTTATCTATTGTTTATGCTTTCTTTGCTAAGTTTTCTTGTAAAATATGTATCTTATGTTTGCTTTTGAGTATTTAGGTACTTTGGAGTCATTTGGAATAAAAGAAGAAGAAACAGCGCAAAAGTCTCATCTCATGTGCAACTTCTCTTGGAGGCGGATTATTTCTCATTATTTGCTTTTATTTCTTCATCTCTGTCTGAAAAGTATGTCGGCTTTAGTGATGCAAATTTCTGTCTGAAAAGCACGACTGCTTTAGTGATGAAGAAACATTGAAGAAAAGAAGTGGATATGAGAAGTAAGAGACTAGCTGCGGTTGGTGAGAGATTTCGAAGAAGAGCGAAAGCGTCAGTTCATGATAGCACTATTGGGAGCTCGGCGATTAGGCGGCAACCTGCTGAGTTGTGTTTATTGGCTATCACCGTTGGTGGCTTGAATCTGATTGCTGGGTGCCTACACTCTGGGGTTCTCGTAGTTGGGGTGGATACATCCATTCTTTCTCCTACACAAAACCTACATTTCAGAGATAACAAATCATTGGTTTTATTTTTCTACCTGAAACTGAGAGAAACACTAAAGAAAGGCGGCCATGGAATTCAAAGATCGAGAGATCGACAGAGATGAAGTGATTCACAGAGGAATTGAGGCTGAATTGAGATGAAGAAGTAATAGCTGAATTTTGAGTTAGGGTTTAATCACTAGAAGAAGGAAGATGAGGTTGCTGTATAAAATTGAGAGAAGAAATCGAGATGGGGTTTGTTCATCAGCAAATTTTATGGTTTGGTGGTTGAAATGGGTTCAGTTTGGAGCTGATGTTGCTTCGAAATATTTGATTATAAACTGGATTTGTTGATGGAGAAGCTACAGCAAGTAGAGTGGCTCGAGCTGAAGAGGAGTTCCTGACAGATTGCATGTTACTTATGGTCAGAAGAGATCTTTTGCCACGAATTGAACATGGTCTTTCTGTAGACAAATCAGTGACAAAGAGGAGGAAAGATTGAAGTTCTTATGAGCTTGTGATGATTTAGAAGATGGGTTCAAAATAAAATTGTGATCTCATTGTCGTTTGAGACAAGGGATATCGGTGGCTCTGTGTGAATTTTGTACTGATGATTCGAATTGATGTTGAGTGATGCTGTCAATTGAAGATGATGGGTTGGTTCAGATTTAGGGATTTCTGGTGGTTGCTGTCATTTGAGCAAGGACAAGAAGGTCAGATGGGTTAGGCAATGAAGTTTGACAAGGAAGTATGGGTCTGTGTCATTGATATGATGTTTATGGTTTGTCTGAGATTAGAATTCATAGAGGCGACAAGGAAGCTGCTGTTGCAGCTGCTCTGCTACATTATCTCAATTGAGGGCGAGCTATGAGTCTAAGGATGAGTGTAAAGGATTCAAGGATGTTGTGGGTTTAGAATCGACAGTGAAGTGAGGAATTGAATCTGATGTTGTTGCAGTTGAGATGGGATCAAGCTTCGAGTTTATTTCAGCGAGTTAGCTGAGGGCCTGGTAATTGAATGTGAAAGGATCTTAGCAGTGACAAGATATGGGTTTCTGCTGTTGTTCATGAAGAATGAATGAGAAGAAAGAGAATCTGTGGTTTTGAGTTGACATATTGCAAAAGTGGTTGGTGCTTAAAGCTTGAGTTGACGTAGCTGTTGCTGAGAAGATGTTAGAGATGTTTCAGTTTTCGTGGCTGCAATGGACTGACAAAGGTGGATTGAGCATAAACTGAAGATTGAATGCCAATAGAAGGAGCTGGCATTGGTGTTGTGTATGAGAGTCAGTTACAGTTCTGGTGGCGGTTGAGTTGCAGTGGGAGCTGGTACTTTAGCTATTGGTCAGGCAGATAGTGTGAGCTGTGGTCGGGCAAAATGAGAAGATAGCGGGTATGAAGCTAAAAGGATTGAGTGATACAAAGCTACTGAGCCGAGAAGAACCGAGATATTGTGTAAGCCGGAGATGAACAGGGTGAAGATCATAAGCTCACAGTGGTCATAGGCAAGAGAGATGATGCTTTGCGGTTATCGCTTGGTTGTGTGTAATTCTGGACAGTTCAGGTAATGATGGAGCTGGGAGGCAGTTGGTGTGCTACTGAGGAAATGGAGTGGCTGTGTGATATGAAACTGCAGGAGTGTATCAAGTTGCAGTGCGGTGCAGAAACCGGAGTCTTTGTGATGGTCTTGGTATGGCCGAGAGGTTGCTTCCGGTGGAATGAAAGCTGCAGCTTGCGGTGCAAATGTGATAAAGATATGTGCAAAGCGATGGCCGGAGATTCGAGGCACGGAAATATTGAAGTGATGCGACAATGCTATTGAGCCGAACTCGGGTCTGTGCGCCCCGGAACCGTTCGACGGAGGCGATTGCAGAGTGGCAGGAGGAGCTGTTAACTGAACTAGAAGCTACAGTTGCTGCAGAATCATACACAGCCATCTTGGCCGTAAGCTGCAGAATCATACACAGCCATCTTGGCCGTGACTGAGTTGCACAAACTACAGCCATCTTGGCTGTGCTGCTTATGGCCAGTGCAAATGGCTTGGCCTGGACTAATTCATCTCAACTAAGTCGGTTGACTCCGAGCCGACTCGGCTGGGTTTGACCGAGTTGACCAGTCAACTCGGTTTGACCGATTCAACCGGTGACCGGGTGGACTTTGCTGGTCACCTGAGATACCTTTCCGGCACAATCCCGGCCAACTTCCGGCACTTATCCCAGTTTTCCGGCGACACGTTTTGGGGCGTATTTACTACATGGGTTTCTCTTGTGTGGGCTTGGTGGATATATTGGGCTTGGACTTTTGGGGATTTGACCTAGTTTTGGAATGAGAAAAGGACTACAAAAAGGGAAACTTCTACAACTTTAATATCACGTATTCTTCTTGGAGTTTTGCAGAGAGCCGGAGCTAGGGTTTGCCTTCATTTAATATTTTCATCTTCTTTACTTTATTTCCATTATTATTTGATGATGAACTCCAATATTATGAGTAACTAAAACTCTCTTTGATTAAGGGCGATTTCGAAGCCCGAAATATAAATCTATATTTGATATGAAATAACTTGTTCTCTTGCATTCATTAGTGTTATTGATTGATTTCTACCATGCTAATATTGTATATGGATTATTTGTTAAGGGTTTAAGTTCGAAATTGAATCATTAATTCTTAATCTATTTGCTAGTTTAGATTTTCTTCGACCCGTAATTGTCTAGAGAAGATAAACGCGAGTAGCAATATATAGGTATTGATGATGGGACTTTGTTAAGTACCTATATGTAGAAATCGACACTAGTAGGTGATTCATGCTTTTGAGTTCATCACTAGGAGCAACCTTATCTCACGAACTTAGAGCACTTGTTTAAGTCAAACCTAGTAAGCGTACCTCTAGGAAACTTGGCAAGTAGGAACCTAGTCGAGCGCTTCCGTATCCGGTGAGCTAGGAGATAATAACGAATAGTTGAGCGTACTAATTATTCTAGGGTTGTTAGTAACATGATAATGTGAAGAACATAGCTATCTATCAATTTGGTTTGTATTCCGTGGTCTAGAATGAACCTTTAATCAATTACATCTCATATTTGAATACATTTTACAATTTTCAGCATTTCTACAACAAAATCATCTTTGCTAAGAGTATTTGCATAACAACTTGAACTTCATACCTCCCTTGGGACGATCCTACTTACATTATACTACTTGCTAGTTAAAGAGAAGTAGAAAATTTATTTTTGCGAGTTTGACACCTCGTCAAAATTGGCGCCATTGCCCCGGGAGGCAAGTGGCAAGTTTAGTTGTTATTTTTATTCTTAGTTGTTATTTTTGCTTTTGGTTACGATTTCAGTTTACTTATTCAATCTCTTAGAATCTGATTTTCAGGTACTATTTCTTTGGTGAATGCGTGGAGAGGGCGGACCAAGTCCAATTGGTATACGTCTTCGTTCGGGCACTTTACTTAAGGATTTCATTCGAGCAGTCAACACTCCACTTCCTCAAAGTTCTACACCAAGTGAATTCTCGGACTCGGACGAAGAGGAAGACAACACAATGGGAGGTCGACCACCTGCTCCAAGAACACTCAAGGAGCTCACTTCTCCAAAACTAGATCAGTAGCCTCTATGTATTCAAATTTGAATGGAACCATTGAGTTGAAACCACAATTGATTAACTTGCTGCCCAAATTCGAGAGGTTTAGCGGGAGAAGATCCTAATCGTCACTTGCAACAATTCCATCATGTTGTGACTAGTATGAAGCAAGCAACTGCAGATGCGGATATGGCTATGATGACAGCTTTTCCTTTCTCTCTTTTAGATATTTGCAGAGAGTGGTTCTTTTGCTTACCTACTGGAAGCATAACCACATGGAATGGGATGAAGAAATTGTTCCTTGAGAAGTATTTTCAAGCATCAAAAGCAGCTGTGATTCTCAAGGAGATTTGTGGTATTAGGCAAGTATCGGGGAGACTCTCCATGAGTATTGGGAGCGCTACAAGAAGCTTTTAGCTAGTTGTCCACACCACCAAATCAGTGATCAACTTGTGATTCAATATTTCTACGAGGGGTTGCTTTCTAATGATAGAAATTTGATCGATGCCGCAAGTGGTGGTGCACTTACCAACAAGACCATTGCGGAAGCTACAAGTTTGTTGGAGAATATGGCTGCGAACACTCAACAATTCTACACTCGAGATGAATCAAAGAAGAAGGAAGGTGAATGAAGTTGGCAATTCTTCACACATGGAACAAAGGATGGGCAACATGGAGAGAATGATGACTCAAATAGCTGCAGCTGTCATACCATCATCATATACCGAAGATGTTGAGCAAGCAAGTGCTATGTACCAAAATCAGCAAAGGCCGAGATATGATCCGTACTCCAACACATACAACCCAGGTTGGCGTGATCATCCGAATTTCAGCTATGCCAACAAGCAAGCTGCTGCAAATCCTACTTTCAATCAACAAGGAGGATATCAATTCATGCAAAGACCACCACAAGAAACTCAAGGCACGAGTATAGATGACAAGTTGAATCTCATTCTCAACACAATGGTGCAAGATAAGCAAAAGACAAAGAATGGATATGAAGGACATCCGAACACAAATGGGTCAATTAGCTAATGCCGTGAGCAAATTGGAAGCACAAGCGAGAGGAAAACTTCCTTCGCAACCAATAAATCACAAGGAGAATGCCAATGCTATTGAGTTACGAAGTGGGAAGCAAGTAGAGAAACCGGAAACATCACCGGTGTCCCATGAACCTGATTTGGAGAAAGAAGAGGGTGAAACAGTCCCTAAAAAGGCTGACCCGGTAACAAATTCTAACTCTAAAACTCATGTTTCTACTTATGTTACTTCTCCGCCTTTTCCTAGCAGGTTTGCAAAGTCGAACAAGGAGACATTGTACCAAGAGCTTTTGGAAATCTTTAAGAAGATTGAAGTGAACATTCCACTCATTGAGGCGATAAGGCAAGTTCCACGTTGGGCAAAGTTCTTGAAGGAATTGTGCACTAACAAGCACAAATTGACCGGTAACGAGGTAATGAGTGTGGGGGAGAATGCTTCGGCATATCTTCAAAAGAAACTCCCACCTAAGTTGAAAGACCCCGGTAGTTTCACCATACCATGTACTATTGGTAAAATCAGGTTTGAACGTGCTATGTTAGATTTAGGAGCATCCATTAACGTTATGCCTGCCTCCGTTTATGAATCATTGAATCTTGGACCTCTTAAGAATACCGGTATTGTTATACAACTTGCTGATAGGTCTAATTCTTACCCGAAAGGGGTTATTGAAGATGTTTTGGTGCAGGTTAATCAACTCATATTTCCAGCTGATTTCTATGTTCTTGACATGATGGATGAAGATTCACCATCGTCTACCCCCTTGCTGTTGGGTAGACCATTCATGAGAACCGCTAGAACAAAGATAGATGTTTTTAAAGGCTCCTTAACTATGGAATTTGATGATGAGATCATAAGTTTCAATATCTTTGAAGCTATGAGATATCCTAGTGATGTGCATTCATGTTTTTCAATTGATATTATTGATTCTCTAGCTCAACAGATTTTTGAATTGAATGGTGAAGATGCTTTAGAAAACACCATAGTGGAAGGTTTAGGTTATGGAAAATACAAAGACATTGAAAGTGAATTGTCTATTTGTGATGAGCTTAAAGAGGTGTTTTATCTCTTAACTCATTACAAGAAGTTCCACCAAAATATAATGTGTCTTATGTTTCTTTGCCGCTTACTAATGAGAAACTTTTACCGTCGATCGTGCAGGCACCTATTCTTGAGTTGAAACCTCTTCCAGATCACCTCAAATATGTATATTTGGGTGATAAGGAAGAGTTGCTTATGATCATTGCCAAAGGCCTTACCAAGGTGCAAGAGGAGAAGCTTGTTCGAGTGCTAAGAGAGTACAAGTCTGCCATTGGGTGGACTATTGCCGATATCAAAGGAATCGGTCCTTCCACATGTATGCACCGAATACTTCTTGAGGAGGGGGCAAACCAACAAGAGAAGCTCAACGTCGCTTGAACCCTCCAATGATGGAAGTAGTCAAGAAGGAAATCCTGAAGTTGTTGGAAGTAGGGGTGATCTATCCCATATCCGATAGCAATTGGGTGAGCCCGATTCAAGTCGTTCCAAAGAAGTCCGGAATCACGGTGGTGAAAAACGAAGATAATGACTTGGTTCCAACTAGAATCCAGACCGGTTGGAGAGTGTGCATTGATTACCGAAAGCTCAACTCCACCACCCGAAAGGACCATTTTCCCTTACCATTCATTGATCAAATGCTTGAAAGGTTGGCTAGACATGCTTTTTACTGCTTCCTTGATGGTTTTTCAGGTTATAACCAGATTGTAATAGCTCCGGAAGATCAAGAAAAGACGACGTTTACTTGTCCTTTTGGCACTTTTGCGTATAGACGTATGCCATTTGGCTTGTGCAATGCACCAGCCACTTTTCAACGTTGTATGGTAAGTATATTCTCAGATTATGTGGAAAGCATCATAGAAGTGTTTATGGATGATTTCAGCGTGTATGGTGATTCTTTTGACAAATGCTTAGATAACCTTGCACTTATTCTTAAACGATGCGTAGAAACTAATCTTGTGCTTAATTGGGAAAAATGTCACTTTATGGTCAATCATGGGATTGTGCTAGGTCATGTTGTATCCTCTAAGGGGTTAGAAGTTGACAAGGCTAAGATAGATTTGATTCGGAACTTACAATACCCCACAAATGTGAGGGAGGTTCGCTCTTTTCTTAGTCATGCATGGTTTTTATAGGAGATTCATCAAGGATTTCTCCAAGATTGCAATGCCCCTGTGTAGACTCTTGCAAAAAGATGTGGCCTTTGATTGTGACAAGGAATGCAAGGAAGCTTTCGACACCTTGAAAGAGTTGTTGACTACCGCACCAATCATCAAACCACCGGACTGGAGCAAGCCATTTGAGTTGATGTGCGATGCAAGTGATTATGCCGTTGGAGCCGTGTTGGGACAGCGAGATGGCAAAGTTCCATATGCCATTTATTATGCTTCTAGAACTCTCAACGGAGCACAAATCAACTACTCCACTACTGAAAAGGAGCTTTTGGCCATAGTGTTTGCACTCGAGAAGTTTAGATCTTATTTAGTGGGTACAAAGGTGGTTGTTTTCTCTGACCATGCTGCACTTCGATACTTGCTAACAAAGAAGGATGCTAAGCCAAGGCTCATAAGGTGGATACTTCTTCTTCAAGAGTTCAACATGCAAATCAAGGACAAGAAGGGTAGTGAGAATACTGTAGCGGATCATCTAAGCAGATTGGTTGTGTCCGAAGAAGCGATTCCTTTGCATGATAGCTTCCCGATGAGCAACTCTTTGCGGTTGGTGGCACAACTCCATGGTACGCTGATATTGTTAACTTCTTGGTGACGGGACAAGTACCTAGTTCCATGTCTACATTTCAAAAACACAAGCTTAAGAAGATTGCTAAGCAATATATATGGGATGAACCTTATTTGTGGAAGCATTGCTCCGATCAAATGATCCGCAGGTGCGTACTTGAATCCGAGTTCCAATCAATTCTGAATTTTTGTCACTCATATGCTTGTGGTGGCCATTTCGGAGCCAAGAGGACAGCCCTCAAGGTTCTCGAAAGTGGTTTTTATTGGCCTACATTGTTTAAGGATGCATATCTATGTTGTAAGGCTTGTGATAGGTGTCAAAGGACAGGCAACCTTGGTGCTAGAAACCAAATGCCGCAAACACCAATTCTCGCTGTTGAGATTTTTGATGTTTGGGGTATCGATTTTATGGGGCCTTTTGTGAATTCCAATGGGAAATTTTTTATACTTCTTGCTGTAGATTATGTTTCTAAGTGGGTGGAAGCTAAAGCCACCCCTACCAATGATTCTCATATTGTTTGTGAGTTTGTGAAGGAACATATCTTTTCTAGGTTTGGAACACCTCGAGTGGTGATTAGTGATGGAGGTTCGCACTTCAAGAGATCCTTTCACGCTCTTCTAAAGAAGTATAACATTTCTCATAAAGTTGGCACACCGTATCATCCACAAACGAGCGGTCAAGCTGAAATTTCCAACCGGGAGATTAAGTCCATCTTAGAGAAGACGGTGAATGTTACAAGGAAAGATTGGAGTTATAGACTCAATGACGCTTTGTGGGCGTATAGGACAGCTTATAAGACACCCATCGGTATGTCTCCTTTTAGGCTTGTCTATGGTAAACCTTGCCATCTTCCCGTCGAACTTGAACACAAAGCTTATTGGGCTATCAAGGTATGTAATATGGAATTAGATGCAGCTGTTGAACATAGGAAACTTCAGCTCAATGAGTTAGAAGAGATACGAAATGATGCATATGAAAGTTCACGCATTTATAAAGAAAAGACCAAGGCTTTCCATGATAAAATGATTTCCGAAAGAGTTTTGAAATAGGGCAGAAAGTACTTTTATTCCATTCTCGTCTTAAATTGTTTCCGGGTAAACTTAGGTCCAGATGGGTTGGACCATTTGTTGTTACTAATGTGTTTGCGCATGGTGCAGTTGAAATTACTAGTCCCAAAACAGGGCTGGTTTCTAAGGTCAACGGCCATCGTTTGAAACCTTACTATGAGCAGTTTGTGACGGAGAATCAGGATATGATCACATTGAGTGACCCACTCCCTCTGGAGGAGTAATTGGAGCTGAACGTCGGGCTGACGACGTTAAACCAAGCGCTAAGTGGGAGGCAACCCACCGGTTTTGTATCTTTACCTTTATCTTTTTATTTTTTATTTTTTTCAGCATTTTATCTTTTATTTTTCTTTGTTTTTGCATTTCGTTTGCATTTTGTTTGAACTTTCTTTGGACGATTCAATTTTACATTGAGGACAATGTAAAGTTTAAGTGTGGGGGAGAGTTTATATGTTTGTAAAGTCTGTTTTAGCTTGTTTTATGCCTTTAAAAAAAAAAAAAAAAAAAAAAATCAGAAAAATAGAAAAACAAAGAAAAAAATGTGTGCTTTTTGAACTCCGAAATCTAGAAACTTGTGCCTTTAGGATGACACCATTAGTGGATGGAACCATGTTGATTGCAGGAGTTGAGGAACCAATTAACTAAAAAGAACGAACATAGCTCAGGAATCACAAATAACATGATAGTCGTTACCATATCTCGGAATATCACCATATCGCATTCTATTTTTATTTTATTTTCCATATTTATCTATTGTTCTCTAAGTGCTTTGGTGGGTCACTAAACATGACGTGTTATTACTGCTAGGATGAAATAGAGTGATTGAGTTGCTAGAAAAAGAAAAAAGAGAAAAAGAAAAAAAAAAAAAAAGAGACCGACCAATTAGACCAAACGGAATAAGAATGACACTTGGGAATAGCGAAGATGTGTGAAACGTAGTCCCTGTCTCCGTCGCCTAAACAAGCGTGGAATGCAGGATCCAAGGCAACTATCACGTACTTGCTGACAAGAAGCATGCGCTTGGATCCAAAAGATCGAATCATGCTGTCACATAAAAAAAAAGGTGAAAAAGAAGAAAAAAAGAAAAAGAAAAGAAAGTATTATATTTGGTGAATAAAGTCACTCCTGGTTCCCTTGTATATGCCAGTGAGTTGATGTAGAAATAAGTTTGTTGACCACTGGTTCCCTTGTATATGCCAAGTGTGTTAACACTAGAATTGACCAAAGAGCTCAATCCAATAGGATAGGTTCATCTTGGCGGTGACCTTGGACAGAGATATGGGAAACATCGATCACTTGTGAACATTCGCCAACATCTACATCTATATCCATCTTCTTAATCTTTTCATTGTGATTGTGGTTTGTTAGTTTCCGAGTATTGTGGTTTGTTCGACTATCTAATTAGAGCTTTATTTACTTATATATGAACTGAATTTGTGAAAGGTACCTCCTCCTGTAGTCATTTTGGATTCGTTCATTGATTTGTCACAAATAGACGGAGTTGGAAATATAGGTTTTGTAGGCAGACCTCTTGTAAACCTTCACGAGACTAAAACTCGTCCACTAGGGACACCTAGGGGTTCAAAGGCCTGTTGTTCATGCTTAGAGTAACCGTAGCCTCAACGAGACGGAGTTGTATGTATGTTTTAGAATTATTTTGTATGATTTGCTCGAGGACTAGCAAAGTCTAAGTGTGGGGGAATTTGATAGGTGTCTAAAACACCTTAATATTTATCTATTGTTTATGCTTTCTTTGCTAAGTTTTCTTGTAAAATATGTATCTTATGTTTGCTTTTGAGTATTTAGGTACTTTGGAGTCATTTGGAATAAAAGAAGAAGAAACAGCGCAAAAGTCTCATCTCATGTGCAACTTCTCTTGGAGACGGATTATTTCTCATTATTTGCTTTTATTTCTTCATCTCTATCTGAAAAGTATGTCGGCTTTAGTGATGCAAATTTCTGTCTGAAAAGCACGACTGCTTTAGTGATGAAGAAACATTGAAGAAAAGAAGTGGATATGAGAAGTAAGAGACGGCTGCGGTTGGTGAGAGATTTCGAAGAAGAGCGAAAGCGTCAGTTCATGATAGCACTATTGGGAGCTCGGCGATTAGGCGGCAACCTGCTGAGTTGTGTTTATTGGCTATCACCGTTGGTGGCTTGAATCTCGATTGCTTTGGTGCCTACACTGGGGTTCTCAGAGTTGGGGTGGATGCATCCATTCTTTCTCCTACACAAAACCTACATTTCAGAGATAACAAATCATTGGTTTTATTTTTCTACCTGAAACTGAGAGAAACACTAAAGAAAGGCGGCCATGGAATTCAAAGATCGAGAGATCGACAGAGATGAAGTGATTCACAGAGGAATTGAGGCTGAATTGAGATGAAGAAGTAATAGCTGAATTTTGAGTTAGGGTTTAATCACTAGAAGAAGGAAGATGAGGTTGCTGTATAAAATTGAGAGAAGAAATCGAGATGGGGTTTGTTCATCAGCAAATTTTATGGTTTGGTGGTTGAAATGGGTTCAGTTTGGAGCTGATGTTGCTTCGAAATATTTGATTATAAACTGGATTTGTTGATGGAGAAGCTACAGCAAGTAGAGTGGCTCGAGCTGAAGAGGAGTTCCGGATAGGATTGCTGTTACTTATGGCTGTAGAAGAGATCTTTTGCCACGAATTGAACATGGTCTTTCTGTAGACAAATCAGTGACAAAGAGGAGGAAAGATTGAAGTTCTTATGAGCTTGTGATGATTTAGAAGATGGGTTCAAAATAAAATTGTGATCTGTTGCTGTTTGAGACAAGGGATATCGGTGGCTCTGTGTGAATTTTGTACTGATGATTCGAATTGATGTTGAGTGATGCTGTCAATTGAAGATGATGGGTTGGTTCAGATTTAGGGATTTCTGGTGGTTGCTGTCATTTGAGCAAGGACAAGAAGGTCAGATGGGTTAGGCAATGAAGTTTGACAAGGAAGTATGGGTCTGTGTCATTGATATGATGTTTATGGTTTGTCTGAGATTAGAATTCATAGAGGCGACAAGGAAGCTGCTGTTGCAGCTGCTCTGCTACATTATCTCAATTGAGGGCGAGCTATGAGTCTAAGGATGAGTGTAAAGGATTCAAGGATGTTGTGGGTTTAGAATCGACAGTGAAGTGAGGAATTGAATCTGATGTTGTTGCAGTTGAGATGGGATCAAGCTGAGTTTATTTCAACGAGTTAGCTGAGGGCCTGGTAATTGAATGTGAAAGGATCTTAGCAGTGACAAGATATGGGTTTCTGCTGTTGTTCATGAAGAATGAATGAGAAGAAGGAGAATCTGTGGTTTTGAGTTGACATATTGCAGGCGGTGGTTGGTGCTTAAAGCTTGAGTTGACGTAGCTGTTGCTGAGAAGATGTTAGAGATGTTTCAGTTTTCGTGGCTGCAATGGACTGACAAAGGTGGATTGAGCATAAACTGAAGATTGAATGCCAATAGAAGGAGCTGGCATTGGTGTTGTGTATGAGAGTCAGTTACAGTTCTGGTGGCGGTTGAGTTGCAGTGGGAGCTGGTACTTTAGCTATTGGATGTGCAGGATAGTGTGAGCTGTGGCTGGCAACAGAAGATAGCAGGGTATGAAGCTAAAAGGATTGAGTGATACAGCTGCTACTGGAGCTGAGAAGAACTGAGATATTGTGTAAGCTGGAGATGAACAGGGTGAAGATCATAAGCTGTTGGTGGTCATAGGCTAAAGAGATGATGCTGCAGTTATCAATTGGTTGTGTGTAATTCTGGACAGTTCAGGTAATGATGGAGCTGGGAGGCAGTTGGTGTGCTACTGAGGAAATGGAGTGGCTGTGTGATATGAAACTGCAGGAGTGTATCAAGTTGCAGGTGCAGTGCAGAGAAACTGGAGTGCTGTGATGGTCTTGGTATGGCCAGAGGTTGCTGCTGGTGGAATGAAAGCTGCAGTTGCAGGCAGCTGTGATAAAGATATGTGCAGGCGATGGCTGGAGATTCGAGGCACGGAAATATTGAAGTGATGCGACAATGCTATTGAGCTGAACTACTGGGTCTGGTGCAGTCGGAACCGTTCGACGGAGGCGATTGCAGAGTGGCAGGAGGAGCTGTTAACTGAACTAGAAGCTACAGTTGGTGCAAAACAGACATCCCTCTTGGCCGTAAGCTGCAGAATCATACACAGCCATCTTGGCCGTGACTGAATTGCACAGACTACATCCATCTTGGCTGTGCTGCTTATGGCCAGTGCAATTGGCTTGGCCTGGACTAATTCATCTCAACTAAGTCAGTTGACTCCGAGCTGACTCGCTGGGTTTGACCGAGCTGATCAGAGTCAACTCAGTTTGACCGATTCAACCGGTGACCGGGTGGACTTTGCCGGTCACCTGAGATACCTTTCCGGCACAATTCCGGCCAACTTCCGGCACTTATCCCAGTTTTCCGGCGACACGTTTTGGGGCGTATTTACTACATGGGTTTCTCTTGTGTGGGCTTGGTGGATATATTGGGCTTGGACTTTTGGGGATTTGACCTAGTTTTGGAAGGAGAAAAGGACTACAAAAAGGGAAACTTCTACAACTTTAATATCACGTATTCTTCTTGGAGTTTTGCAGAGAGCCGGAGCTAGGGTTTGCCTTCATTTAATATTTTCATCTTCTTTACTTTATTTCCATTATTATTTGATGATGAACTCCAATATTATGAGTAACTAAAACTCTCTTTGATTAAGGGCGATTTCGAAGCCCGAAATATAAATCTATATTTGATATGAAATAACTTGTTCTCTTGCATTCATTAGTGTTATTGATTGATTTCTACCATGCTAATATTGTCTATGGATTATTTGTTAAGGGTTTAAGTTCGAAATTGAATCATTAATTCTTAATCTATTTGCTAGTTTAGATTTTCTTCGACCCGTAATTGTCTAGAGAAGATAAACGCGAGTAGCAATATATAGGTATTGATGATGGGACTTTGTTAAGTACCTATATGTAGAAATCGACACTAGTAGGTGATTCATGCTTTTGAGTTCATCACTAGGAGCAACCTTATCTCACAGAACTTAGAGCACTTGTTTAAGTCAAACCTAGTAAGCGTACCTCTAGGAAACTTGGCAAGTAGGAACCGGTAGTCGAGCGCTTCCGTATCCGGTGAGCTAGGAGATAATAACAGAATAGTTGAGCGTACTAATTATTCTAGGGTTGTTAGTAACATGATAATGTGAAGAACATAGCTATCTATCAATTTGGTTTGTATTCCGTGGTCTAGAATGAACCTTTAATCAAATACATCTCATATTTGAATACATTTTACAATTTTCAAAGATTTCTACAACAAAATCATCTTTGCTAAGAGTATTTGCATAACAACTTGAACTTCATACCTCCCTTGGGACGATCCTACTTACATTATACTACTTGCTAGTTAAAGAGAAGTAGAGAAATTTATTTTTGCGAGTTTGACACCTCGTCAGGTGTTCACACCTATACCTGACTATTCCATGAAAACGTGATCTAAGCCATTCAAATCATCCGGTGAAGTTGAGTGGTCGAGATCAGTTTGCAATTTGGGAAGTGTAACTACGCATGTTTGGGCGGGCGTTTTGGATTAGCCGGGCATGGGATGCCTTGGCCGATCGCATGAGGAGGTAGATAAGCTCACGGTGGTCATGCTGGTATGACCGGCCCTTGCTTAATATAATCTGTGACCCTCCATTCGTGCCGGAGAAGATGGACGCACGTGATGATTTGAAACCCTAATTTTGGCTTTCAAAAGCCGTGCGCCACTCCTTGTTTGGGTGATGATTTTGTCACGGCCAAACATTGTTGGTCTTGACCGATTGGTCAAGTGTGTAGGCGGGCCCACGGTGAACGGGTTGACATGCTCTGGCCCCTTTGAGTCTACATCTACACCCTCCATCTATACCTGCGAATATGGATGGTTGAGATTGTTTTGCGACACATGTAATATGCCGCAAACCCTTATTTAGGGTTTTCCGTCCATAATGCTTGGTATGAACGTCTTTTGGCAAGCAAAGGCCAATGGCCGACCATGCGGGGTCGGCCGTGGGTATTCCATACCTGCTTGGGGATGATGGAATTGATCTGGGGTCATCCAATCATGCTTATGGAGTTGGATGACTGCGATCAGATCATATCCGGACTGATTCGGTCAGTCCGGATGCTCAATCGGGCTAGTATAACACACCGAGAGGGGCTCAATCGGGCTAGTATAACACACCGAGAGGGCTCGGGCTAGTATAACACACCGAGAATCAGCCTGTACGGGTATTTCGTACATGGTTTCATTATAGTGCTTGGAGGTTCGTGTTATTCTATTAAGAGTAACACTCGGTCGTCATGCCACACCGATAATGAGTACGGAAATACAAGGCCGATATGAAATTCACAGAAGGGATTGTTGCTACATGCTCCAACCTCGGAGGAATTTCATGTATTCACATAATGGGATTGTTGCTACATGCTCCATTCTCGGTGAATTAAGTGAGGGAGTATCCAACACTTATAAATGGCTTTATCTTTTACAAGATGTCAGCGCATGATTTTTTCGGTTTTTTACAAATTTAACCTTAAACGAAAATCCACCATCAACATTAAGTCCCCTGCCTAGCACATAATGGTTACACTATTATGTGGTAGGCATGAGATGGTGACATACATATATACTGAAATGACCAAGCTGAAGTAAGTACGTATTTACCGGATAGTCAGGCGTTGCCCTGAAACTGGTTGGTTCTGATTAAGGATGCGAAGGAAACAGGACTTGGTCTGGTGAGTCGCTCTGGTTCCTCTTGTGCATATTTGAGCTCGGCCACTTCTTCAGTGTACTTCCTTCACCATACACGGCTCTCCTCGGGTATATCTCGATAAGCCTCGTCGATTGTTATCCCGAATTAGCACCTTCATAGGTGGTAAGTAAAGACTCCTTTTCCTACTGGGATTCTCATTACTTGTGAGATTATAAAGAATCGTCTCACGTGGTCGTTTATTCTATATCTCAGGTACTGCTCTGATTTTCTGATTAACTGATCGATGGATTTGATGATCTCCTTTTTTTTTTTTTTTTTTTTTTTTTGTGTGCTCATAACTCCCTCTCCTTTGCAGTTTATCATGGAAGCAGTGGACGCTCATCTGTTGCTTCCCCAGAAAGAAGTTTTGAAGTCGACAAGCCCAAAAACCATGCGCACGAAGAAGTAATGGCTAGGATTGATCTTCCACTTCGCGAAGTCGGCCGTGCTATACAGTGGATGTCTATCTCCCACCTTCGTATTGTCAGAGGACGTATCTGTGCACTTTCAGCTGCAATTGACATGGAGGAGCGGCGGAGGCGCGAGGAAACGCTGCAGACACTAGTAAGCGCAAGGGCAGAGAGGTTTGCAGCGCGGTTGAAGAGGCGGAGAGTTGAGCATGAACGACCTCCGAATGAAGGCAAGTGTGATTACCCGGTTCAGGACGGCGTGATAATTCTTGACTCCGACACAGAGGAACTTGAAGACCTGAAAGCAATTGGTACGGCTCCTAATGTTGATGCGCTTTTTAATGCTCCCGCTGGTGATATTGGGATGGAGTGTGCTGCTGCTGCGGAGACGTCTGATGCAGAAACTGAGGGAGATCCAGAGAGGGGAGCATCAACAGGTGATGGAGCTGACGGTGATGTAGGCGAGACCGGCCCTCTTGACGACTGAAATCTCTTTTGTTTTTTCTTCTTTCCAAGTATATTCTGTGCTCGAACATCTTCCTTGTACTCAGTGGCAGCTGAGTTCAAGGTCTTTCTTCCATTTGATTGTTTGAATAAAGTTTTCTTTTATAATCTTTTGTCAAGACTGCAACCAATCCTTCTCAGGTGCAAGGGTGCGCCTTCGCATATAGTTCTTAATGATAAAAGAAACAATATTATAATGGAATATCCACGGACCTGTGCTTCTGATGTAAGATCTTCTTGGCTTTGCTGGGGCAGATGTCTCAAATCATTTTCCTTTTGTGCACACGTTCTATTTCCTTCTTCCTGTGAGACATTTGCTTAGGGTTCCCTTTCTTGCTCCAGTGGTTGGTTTAGGGCCGACTCAGAACTTGTGTTTTTTAGGAGTAAAGAGGCTCTCGATGAAAATAATGCTTCAATTGAAAATTGAAAATTGAAACCCTAACTATGAATGCAAGTATTGCAATCATTTTCTGGAGGAATTACAAATATGATATGGAATTGTAAAAGGAAATACGCTGGAAAAAATAGCACAGCGTTTTAAAGGGTGGAGAACGCTGGAAGGTGATAGCACAACATCTTAAGTTCGGTAGGGTTCGAGCCATCGTGAGTGAATTGTTATGCCCTCTAGTTTATCAGCGTTGATGAGCTTGCGAAAGCCGCCAGGATAACATCTCGCTACTGTGTATGGTTCATCTTCTCTCTCGGTGGGTGAGTCGGGTGGAGTGGTCATCTTCACCGTCATGCTCCCAACATTGAACGCAGTCATCTTTGTCACCAGGTCTCCAATTCCAAACGGGTTTGGACGTGCAGATACTTGGACATTCTTCTCATCGCCTTTGACCAAGACAACCTCTACACTCTTGATAAAACGTTTGAAAGGGCCGGCTTCCCATTCACATCTCTTAGTCGAGGTTGGTCCGTTGGTTGGATTCAGTCCCCAGGACTTGTCAGAATGAAGGGCGGTAGGTTGTAAGGAAGGTTGCGTGACGAGACTTACTTGAGATCGGAACTTTTCAATGTATGCTGACATGCTCTCTCCGGGAAGTTGTGTCACATTGGTAAGTTGCTTGGTGTGCGGCAATAGACATTATCATCGGGAGGTCCGGAGAAGGCATGTTGGAGATTCTTTCAGGTATCGAAACCGGTAGAGGACAGACTCCTAGTATTGCTTTGTTGTCATGCATCCAAGGGCGTCCCAGGATCATGTTGTAGTTGGGATGATCTTTGACTATGTAGAACTTTGCTCGTGTCGAGGCATCACCCAATTTGACTTCCGATCAATATATCCGTATGCATCTCTCGGGCTCTCCCCACTGAATCTTTAACCACAGTCGGGTGACAAGTAGCTTCCTGCTTCGAAATCTTTGACGCTCTCAGGGTCTTGACAGTAATGATGTTAAATTCGGAAGCCGTATCAATCAACACGCTATCGAATTCAACGTTTCTCAAACGAGTGACGATTAGGAGTCCCCAGTTTCCATTGCTCATGTCTTTCGGGAAAGACTCGGGGTTCCTGGACTCTTTTGGATGCAAGCGCCTTCCTGACACAACGTGGTTGAGGGCCGTAAATATGTCTTGACGCTGTCCTTTGGAGAAGTACAAGATTTCACATATGTGCTCCATCATAGATTATACGGTCTTGCGAACAGAATCCCCAGAAATCATGCAGTTCCTGATAGGTAAAGGGTCTCCATGAATACCCTCGTTTCCAAGATGAAGTTCCCCTGTCTCTACCTTTTCCCTGAATATTTGTTTCAACCTGTTGCAATCTTTGGTTGGATGATGGACGAACCTGTGGTAGCAACAATATCTGGGATCCGCCATTTCTTCCTCGGTTGGAGGACGTCTGATAGGGGGCAGCTTTACGGCATCGTCTTGGATCCACGCTTCCAAGAGTTCTATCACTTCATTCATGAGAAAAGGAAAACATGTGTCTTTAGTGTTTTGTACAGGAGTTTTGTCTGTTCCTTTTCGAGACGAAGTCTTGTGTGCTGGGGATGCTCGCTTGGTTTGTTATTCCGAAGCTTTCTTCTTTTCTCCTCCGCTTACCACACTCACAGAAGTACCAGTGTTGTATTGTTTGTTTGTGAGACGCCTGCTTCCTCGACTTTCACGCAAATCTTCACTTCGAACAACTCTGGTTCTTTCTAGTAGTGCTTGCAGCGATTGTTGCCGAACGTTTTGCAGCTTCGTGGAGTTCAGAGAATGTTTGAAAGCCCAGATTCTCCAATAGAGCGCGATATATGGGTATCATCCCATTGATGCATGATTCCACCAATTGCCGTTCGGTGACATTCGGATCGTGACAATCCAGCGCTTGGGTTCTGAATCTTTTAACGAAGTCGTTGGGATGTTCGTTGTTCATTGGAGAATTCTTCCCAGTGTCTAAAAAACGTGATTTGTTCGGACACGAAGAAATACTTCCTATAGAAAGCACTGACCATCTCGCTCCAATTGGATATGCTTTGTTAGGCGCAATGTTGTTGTACCAGGTGTATGCCCTCCCGTGAGTGATTTTGAGAATTCTTTTAGGCGTAAAACATGATTGTATTCATGTTCCCCCAAGGCTTCCAAGAATCGAGAAATGTGTTCACGAGCATTACCAGTACCGTCGTCGAGGGAGAACTGGGGAGAGGTGTAACCTCTTGGTAGAGGAATCCGTTGCACATCTTGAGGGTACGGCGGCTGATGTTGGTGTACGTCCGTTCGGTCCCCTTTTCCTCGATTTTGGAGAAGTCGCTCTAGATCCTCACGCGTAATGAAGTTGGAAGGCTGGTCTCTCTCCCTTTGGCGCTCAAGAGCAACACGAGTTTCTTCATTCATGTGGGTATGTGTGGAAACGCCTGCTCCGGGTGTATTGAATGCATCTCTCGCCGACTCCAAGGGTTGCCGTGAATCTTGCGGCAATCGTTCAGTCAAAGTTTTAAGGAAAGTGAGTACCTCTTTCTGAGTTGCGGCCATATCTCGTTTGAGTTTTAGCAAGAATTTCCTGCTTCTCCATCAAGTCTGCAATGGTACTAGACGGTGGTCCCCCTCTTGTGCCTCCGGCTCCTCGTCCTGATGAAGGAGTGAGAGTTGTTGCTCTGGTAACCACTGGAGGCGTTACGCTCGAAGAGATGCCAGGATTTGCGGCTGCTCTGGCTCTGGTGATGGGAGGCGTCACACCTACTGGGATGTCTCCGGCTCCGCTAGTGTTGGTGACAGAGGTAACGGCTCCTTGAGATGTGTTGGCTACAGTAGCTCCACTGACAGGTACGTCAACACCGGGAGTGTTATCCATGCTAGCTCCGTCCGAATTGATTGCTGATCCAGACCTTAGTTCCACCATCTTGAAAATGAATTGCTGATTGAATTGGTTCTAAGATCTACCTTTCTGAAATTGTTGAAATTGAATCGATCTTTGAAGAAATTGACTTTACAACCGAGAGATTAATCTCCCACTGTGGTCGCCAATTGTTTATGGGTGAAAACTACTCCTGTAGAATTTGGTAATTTGGGGTGTGGATGAGGAATGAATTTAAACCTTAAACAAATGCACTGCGCGGTGAGTGCTTGTAGATTCGAGAGATCAATGCATGCAAGTCCGGCCTAAACCAAGAAATGGCCGTTCCAGACTTGTTTCGGTCACAAAGTGAAGGAGATGGGGTTGATCTTAGGGAGGGAAGCGAAGAAGGTGTTGAGATTGTGAAGGTGTTGGCTTGCTTATGACTTGTAACAGAAGGTGAGCATGCTTGCGGTTGATGCAAGCAAGCTCTGGGTGTTTGAATACGTTTTTGTATTAACACTTGGTTTTTCTGTCTCGTCTGAACTTGTGTTGTTGTTTGAAATAGGGCGGAGAACCTATTTATACAAGTCATTGAGCCTCATTCACGTCTCTCATGGGAAGTGGAGGAAGTGGAGTGATGGAGTAGTGGAGTTGTGCGTCGACCGATCTTGCCCACTTCTCATGTTCATCTCTAACCGTCCATGACTTCCCGACACGTTCTTGTGATGGCGCGTTGCACGCCGCATGCTTGTAAACCGCCAGACCAATACCCCAAAGATGTATCCCCCAGTTTGTGACATGATTGATGTCCGGAATGTGTGGATCGTGGATCCACGAAAGATAGCATGTAATCTGAATTGAATAACCGTGTTATTCGTAAAGTCGATACTTGTGAAGTATCATGTGTATTTTATGCAGTACTCGCATTATGGTGTGGTAAAGTGATGGGTAATGACGCCTCACTAACCAAATAACTTCGACTAGGGTTGTATAACCAAGTCGGGTGAAGTTGGACGGATGAGATGATCTTTGAGACACTCATCTCGACCGTTAATGAATATTAGGGTTTTTGAAGAGGAGCGCAAGCATGACTCTTCACTTGGTCGAAACCAAGTAATGGAAGAATTTTGGAGAGGACCGACCGGGACGTGTATGTAGATGGCATGCTGGTGTACACGTCCATGTCTTACCGTCCCATGAAGGTGCGATCTAGGCCACTCAATTTGACCGGCAAAGAGGAATGGTTGAGATCGGTTTGTGGCAGAAATCCTTGCCGCAAAGGAGTTTGAGATCGCATGACATTCCTGCACGCGTTTCAAGATGACCCATCTTGGTCGGTCTTGGTCGATCATACCAGTGTGTAGGTGGTAGGCTGGTGTTCACACATATACCTGACTATTCCATGAAAACGTGATCTAAGCCATTCAAATCATCCGGTGAAGTTGAGTGGTCGAGATCAGTTTGCAATTTGTGAAGTGTAACTACGCATGTTTGGGCGGGCGTTTTGGATTAGACGGGCATGGGATGCCTTGGCCGATCGCATGAGGAGGTAGATAAGCTCACGGTGGTCATGCTGGTATGACCGGCCCTTGCTTAATCTAATCTGTGACCCTCCATTCGTGCCGGAGAAGATGGACGCACGTGATGATTTGAAACCCTAATTTTGGCTTTCAAAAGCCGTGCGCCACTCCTTGTTTGGGTGATGATTTTGTCACGGCCAAACATTGTTGGTCTTGACCGATTGGTCAAGTGTGTAGGCGGGCCCACGGTGAACGTGTTGACATGCTCTGGCCCCTTTGAGTCTACATCTACACCCTCCATCTATACCTGCGAAGATGGATGGTTGAGATTGTTTTGCGACACATGTAATATGCCGCAAACCCTTATTTAGGGTTTTCCGTCCATAATGCTTGGTATGAACGTCTTTTGGCAAGCAAAGGCCAACGGCCGACCATGCGGGGTCGGCCGTGGGTATTCCATACCTGCTTGGGGATGATGGAATTGATCCTGGGGTCATCCAATCATGCTTATGGAGTTGGATGATCGCGATCGAGATCATATCCCACAGATACGGTCAGTCCGGATGCTCAATCGGGCTAGTATAACACACCGAGAGGGGCTCAATCGGGCTAGTATAACACACCGAGAGGGCTCGGGCTAGTATAACACACCGAGAATCAGCCTGTACGGGTATTTCGTACATGGTTTCATTATAGTGCTTGGAGGTTCGTGTTATTCGTAAGAGTAACACTCGGTCGTCATGCCACACCGATAATGAGTACCGGAAATACAAGGCCGATATGAAATTCACAGAAGGGATTGTTGCTACATGCTCCAACCTCGAGGAATTTCATGTATTCACAGAATGGGATTGTTGCTACATGCTCCATTCTCGGTGAATTAAGTGAGGGAGTATCCAACACTTATAAATGGCTTTATCTTTTACAAGATGTCAGCGCATGATTTTTTCGGTTTTTTACAAATTTGACCTTAAACGAAAATCCACCATCAACACCTACGCAAAACAGGAGAAAACAACAAATATTAATAAAATAATAAGGAGCGCCTAGGGGCCGGGCCCACCGGCGGCCGGCCATGCCCTAGTCGTGGCCGGTCCCCATGCTTCTCTCATTATTTTGCCCTATTTTGTTATTTCATGAACTCATGAAAAAACTCCTTGATTTTAGCAACTTTCCTTGTTTTTACAAAATTCATGAATTCTCCATAACTCCACGGATTCATAAAAAATAATAATATTATAAAATAAGAAAAGGTGTGCGGGGCCGGGCAACATGGCCGGCCGGCCATGCCTTAGCCGTGGTCGGTCCCACACCTTACAGTCCTTAGCCTATTATAATAATCATTCCCCAATACTTGCTCAGTTGCTCAAATATTGATCCAGCTATCAATATTTAGTAATTTATCAGTAATTTGTCGAATTGAGCAATACTTGCTCAATTGCACGTCAAATTCTTAATTTATCAGTAATTTGTCGAATTGAGCAATACTTGCTCAATTGCACGTCAAATTCTTAATATTCAGTAATTCGTCGAATTGAGCAATACTTGCTCAGTTGCTCGAATATTGATCCCAACTATCAATATTCAGTAACTTATCAGTATTTTGTCGAATCGAGCAATACTTGCTCAGTTGCTCGAATAATCCACATATATTCAGTAACTCATCAATATTCAACAACTTGTTGAATTTACAATATTTGCTCAGACAAACAACATTAACATTCATGAATCGCTGAGCATTTGCCAAACATGCTCGATTCAACAAAACCTAGGCTCATTGTCTAATCAGTCAACAACTGACAAACTAAATAGTCTGTCATGCAGACTCCACGATTCGTGAGACATCAATCACGTCAAATTGATGGATAACAACTAGGGTTTTGGTCTGGTGGCCTACAGCACGTGGATTCATCCACGACGAGAAATGTGCGTAAGTTGTGTCAACGGTTGAAGGAGTTAGCAAAGTAGTGGGCGCACGATCCGTTAAGTCTCCACACGACGTGGAACTGACTTTACTACGATCTTCCATTTTTCCCACTCTCCCACTCATGAAACCGTCACACTTACAGGGATCGAGGTGTTCACAACTCTGACAATATAAATAAGTTTCTGAATCCATGATTAAAGACAACGTTTTTTGGTCTACACAGAATTTCTCGAGTAACTACTCTCAAGAATTCATCAATCCATCAGAACTTATTCGAACTCAACAGTTCACCAATTATTGCATAAACATTTAGCACACCCACAATCCTTGATCATCACTGATCCCACACAATTCTCAGCTTCCCTCCTACAGATCAACCCATCTCCCTCTTTGCGACCGAATTGACTCTGGAACGGCAATTGACTTGGTTTAGGCCGGAGTCCTACAGATTGATCTCTCGAATCTAAGCACTCCCTTTGCAGTGCATATGTGTGAGGTTGAGCAGTTTGCCCGGTTCGAGGAGTCTCGACAACACGCTCGACTCTTCACTTTCCTAAAAAACCAGCGAACCGTTTTCCCCATTCACACTCTGACAAGAAAATAGTGTTAAAAATCCCAGAGTTACGGTTGGTCTCGAGTCTTCCAAAGCTGGCTGTAACTCCTCTTGTACACTTTTTTGTCTTTCGCCATTTCAGAGGTAACTTCTTCATCCAATGTCCGATTGACCTCATTATTTTTGGTTTGCATTCGTATCATCTTCCTATACAAGACGAAAGTGACCAAATATTCATATCTCTTCATATCCATTTACGATTTTCTGGGAATTCTCCGTAACTCCTCATAAACTTTTAGTGGAAATCAAATTGTTTCTGCTTTGGGGTACTTCTTACAAACCGTAAATCTTCCTAGAACTTATGTCCAAGAGTTGCATTTGAACCTTCCAACTTCTTCTTTTCATGTGGAAATTGTTAATACCCAAAAATTAATCCTAGGTAAAACAATATACTGTCGAAGTACTTTCTTTAGGTTCGAAAATCAAAATCGTACAAAATGAGCCTAAACCAAGAAGTTGGCCGCTCACGATTTGCTTCGGTTACAAAGAGAGAAGACGGGTTGATCTTAGGGGAGGGAAAGAAAAAAAAGTGTAGGAAATCAGTGGTTATTGAATTATTGCATGTGAGGTTGTTGAACAATGAAAGAAGCAGAGCTTGGGAATGATAAGCGTGTTCTGTCTTCTGAATAGACAAAGTAGTCTATTTATAGTTGTAAGGAACACTCACTGCTTCCTCGTAAGTAGTTAAGATTGTGGATAGATGGAAATAGTGGAGATAATGGTACAATTACACCCATTATGTTAAGGAAGTTTTAAGAAACCCGTAAGTCATCACTCCATTACTTTATCACTTCCTTTAACTGTTACCACTACTTGTTACTTCCTTATCATGGAATGTTTCCACGCATCATGTTGCTGTAAACCACCAGACCAATACCCATAAATAATTCCCCCGCGTAACATGTTTTTAATTTCTCATAGGAATAAAGTCATGGATTGTCTATTGTCTTGTCCAGGTTGGCACAATGTACTTGAATGAGGAATAGCTTAAGCTACCCATACTTTGTCGAAGTAACATAACTTGAAGAGACTACTCAACTCCAAGGTTATGCGTGACTAGTAAGAAGTTTTTCGTAAGGTGACATTGTTTGCAAGCTTATGATAATGACATATTTATGGCACGTGTAGTTGCAGGAAATCCTACACTACACCCCTCACAAGAATCCACACAACTAAGCCATTGAAGATGAACAACTATGATTTTTATTGATTAATTCCTTGAATGTTTACAAGATAAAATGGAAAAGAGCTAAAGAAATTACAATTACTACAAATTTTCTCTCTCTTAATGACTTGCCTAACACTCGAAAAAAGATCTCCCTCAACAGACTTGCTCGACTCTTTATATAGGGTAGTACATAGTGGATGACAGCTAAGCTGTCCTTTATTTTCGGGAATAACTTGCAAAATATCGCAAGTGTACAAATACATAATCTCGCAGTTCTCCTAAATATTGCTAGATCTTCACACCTTTCTCGTGTTCTGGCTATCGTCGTCCATTGCGTCATTTATATTACTCGTCTGCGACGCCTTCGCAACGCTGTCGTTTATTGATCTCGCGAGGTATTGATGTCGCGATCCTACATCTTGCCTCTTCTCATGTCTTCTCTGCGAATAAGAGAATGTCATGAGAACCAGTATTTTGAAATGCCGCAATCGTTTGTTTTTCATCAATTTTTGCCGACAAGATTCCGTGGATTTAGGGATGACTGTTTACACGTATTCAAAATTTTCCCTTTTTACCGGCACATTTAATGTTATCCGGTTACTCTTTCTTGTCTATTTAAAGGGGGATTCCTTATGAAATTATTTCTTTTCTTTTACTTCGTCTTCTTCATCGTCTGCAACTTTTTACTGTTGTTTTTCTTCATCGCCTTCTTCATCATTTTTCTGCTATTATTCTTCTGCTACTGTTCTCATCTTTCTTTTTCTGCTACTGTTTCTATGGAGCCATCAAGGTTTGTTAGCTTTGCTGAACTTGATCACTTTGTGATTGATCTCTCTTATTGAAGTTGTTTTGTTTTGATACTGTTCTTTTTTTTTTTTAATGATTCCCCTGCTGTTTTTGTTTTAGCAAGAACAAATCTAACACCAAGTTCACCATTGTGAACCCTACTATCTCCATGGGCTCGCAACCGAAAACCACTGTCACTAAAAGAAAGTCTACGAATAACAAGGTATTTAAGAAACTTTTACTCTTTTAATAACAATATTGTTGCCTCTGTTTCTTATTTAACTTGTAATTCGCAGGATGACAAAAATGTTGATAGGTCCCCTAAGAAACCTCGCCGTTCTAAACCTGTTGCACCTGCTGTTTCCTTTCCTACATTCAAACTTACAACTCCTCCTGCGAAATCTTCGCAAGATAAACCTACTGTTTCTACCTGCGAAAATATTGTTGATGATCTTTCTCCTATGCCTGAATTTTTCATAGATCAAATCCCTCATAACAGTCCCGCTGCGAATGAGCCCATTTCTTCTCCTATTGTCAATGCCTCTACTGTTTCCCCAGTCATTGATCTTCATGAGACTTCCTCTTCTCATGATATTCCTTTAACAAAAAATGACTCATCTCTTCCTTCTTCTATCGTCGTTACTTCCTTATCTGAGCAAATCCCTCTTACTAAGGAAAATTTTGAAGGAATAGACGTGGCCTTCAAAGTTCTATCAGATATTGTGAACGATGCCAAGAAGACTTCTGTCGATCCTATCAAATCTAATGTCTGCGAGGTTTTGAGCAAATACCTTGGCTCCGATAGAATTTCGCAAACATCTTTGGAGCAAGAAGTTAATATTTTGAAGAATGATCTCCAAGCTATGACTGCAAAGTGTAATATTCTCCAACTTGAGAATCAAAAACTTCAAAATGTTTTGCTGGATCGTGATAATCTTCGCAAGAAGAACGAAGAATTGAAAGGTACAATCTTTCCTCTATATTCTCCATTTTTTTTTTTTTTGAACCTCAAGCCCTTGTTCGCCCTTCAAGCTTTAAACCAGAAGCGAAAAATGGAGATATATCAGCTGGAATCTACTGTTGAAGAAGCTCGAATGGATAGAGATGCTTGGATGGAGCAATATAACCAATTAGATAATCTTCATACATATTCTGTTGATCAAATAGATAATCTTTCTAAAGAAAATGTTGACTTAGTTCAAGAACAAGGCTCATTAAGTAATGAATTATCTCGCCTCTTTTACTCTTTGACTAAAGCTAATTTGGAGTTGGAAACTTTATCAGATGAGAATGGAATTCTTTCTCAAGAGAAGCTAACTCTGTTAAACAAGGTGGCGATTTACTCGCAACAGTCTGATGTTTGTCAAAAAAATATGTAAAGAACAAGAACGATCTCTTTGTTCGCTGAGAAATCAACTCGAAGAAGTTACTGCCGAGAAGGATAAACTTATCCAGGGTAGAATAATCTTAAGTGTAAAGGTAAACCAATTCAAGGATCAATGTTCCAAGCTAGAAGAGTCCAATTCTTCCCTTGCGAAAGAAAATGCCTTACTTGTTTCTAATGAAAAAAGCTTGCGATCTCGACTGAAAGGCTTAATTGGAGATAATTTTGACAATGCCATGGATCACTTGGAGAATAGTTGTTCGGCTTTAATCCAATATCTTACCTCGCAAAAGGAAGGTAGTCATATTATTTGACTACCTTAATCCATTTATTTATTATTTTGTGATATTTTCCTTGCGAATTCCAAAAATCTGAATGATTTTCTATGTTCTTTTCTTTTGCAGATTCTGAGAAAAATCTTCATTCCTCTATTGCCACTCTAAAAATCGACTATTCAAAAATTCGCAAAGAAAATGGAATACTCGTTTGCTTTCCTTGCTCGCTCTCGCGATCGTGCGAAAGAAGATTCGATTATATGTCCTGATCAGTAAAGATATAGAGAGTAGAAATTATCAGAAAGCACTCCTTCGTCAATTTCATCTTAAAGCCGAAGTTCTTGTGAATGATGTTTTACTATCTAAATCTCTTGATCATGTATCTGTCGAACCTCTGGAAGTAAGCGATGATGAAGTTCCTAACCCTCCTGACAGCGATTATGACTACAATAGTGGTGAAGAGTTCGCAAATGAAGAGACAATCCCTCCTAGTAAAGCTATCAACAATGATCTGGGTGAAGGAGAATCTGGTGAAAATATAATAACTGGCGAAAATATGGATAAAGTTGCTGAAGAAAATCCAGTATCTCCTTCTGGAGAAAAACCTGATATTTGAGAATTGTCTTTCTCTTGTAATTTTTCTTCTTGTACTGTTATTTCTTTACGTACTTCAAACATCTTTTAGATGTGTTCATCTGCTTATTATTACTCTTTCTTGCAACGAGTATAATTCTTGATATTTAATAATTACTATTTTATTTTCCATTATCTTCATTTATGTCGAAATTCATCATTGCGACAAGATCGCAGGACGTCTTTACATTTTCATGTAATGACCCATTGATCTTGCCTTATCATTGCTCTTGTGTGGTCTTATTTTGCCTTCCTAGTTAAAGGTCTTATTTTGCCACCCCTCATTGCGACAAAATCGCAGGAGGTCTTTACACTTTCATGTAACGACCCATTGATCTTGTCTTATCATTTCTTTAGTATTTTTGCCTCTGCAGGATATTTTTCTTGCGACAATATGACAGGCCTAAATGTTCTTGCGAACGTAAAGCCCCATGACATTGTCGTCTTTGCGACGAAAATCGCAGGACGTCTTTACATTTTCATGTAAAGACCCATTGATCTCGTCTTACCCTCGCGTTATTATTATTGCCTCTTCAGGATCATCGCACAAATATGACAAGCCTAAATTTTCTTGAGAAAATAGAGCCTCATGACATTTGCGTCTTAAGACACTTATCAGCTCCCTAATGGAGGGTGCCGCCCTTATCATCTCCCCTGTTGCCCCTTCAAGGAGGCGTACATCGGCCATACAAGACTAGATCCTCCCATCCGGTCTTAACAACAACCGCTTGTTTTCGCAGCCTCTTATCCCTTATACCTATAGGGCTTATGGTTACGAGACTGCACCCTAAGTGGAGTTTTCTTCGGGCTGAGTGCAGCATGTGCCAAGACTTGCCAAGAATGGCCGAGACACTTCAAATGCCCCAGGCACTCTTGGCTCAACCGTGTACCTCGGCGCCTTGGTCATACAATGACTCCTTGGAAGAGACCCTCGGTCGTCCAACCAGGGTATAACCTTATATAGTTGGAAATCCATGGTATCTCTCCCGGATGGGCTTTATTGACCCCAAATTTTCATGACTCAGGTTCCAGGGGCGGTGTAACCTTTTCCCTGAGCCATGTCAAGAGATACCCCCTTATATGACGCACTTTAGGTCTTACATTTGCCTCTTGCGAAATATCATTCGCGAACTAGGGTGTACGCCATAAAGGTTCGTCCCATTCACTCATTCTTTCATTTCTGTCAATTCTTTCAATCATTCATTGATTTTTGATTATTTCTTCTCATTATTTTTGCGAAATTATTGCATAATCTTGCTTCATTTGCTGTGATTTCGCTGTAATTATTTAACCAAACTTTCGTTATATTCATGTCTCGCGAGATTTTCGCGTACTCCTTCTTCGATCGTCATATTCTTTGTACTTTTGACATGTCTTTGTCACTCCAAACATTTTTTTTTTTTAAAAAGACTCTAAAATCAATTATTTATTTCTTACACTTCTTACTCCTGTTGCTCTCTGTTTCTTCATTCAAATTTCCTGATATTTCCTTCCCTTTTGCGAGACCATCGCAATTTCCAATTGTTTTCAAGCATTGGTTTCGCAATATATCTTCATCTCTCACTTCTATTGTGTCCACCATCAGTCTTTCTCTTCTTTGTTCTTCTTTGATATTCCGCTTCCAATTCTTCTTTTGAGCAGCCCTTTCCTCGCAAGACTCCACATCAACTTCATAGCACTTTTGTCCCTCATCCCAATCTCCTTTTATAACTCCAACACCACTGGGATGAGGAAATTTGATGCACTGGTGGTAAGTTGATGCTACACCCAAGATCTCATGTAACCAAGGTCGCCCAATTAATGCATTATAGGGGGATTCCATATCGACTATGCAAAACAAGATTTCAGTTGATAATCCTTTCAGTGGTATTCGCATACGAGTTTCTCCTTTAGGTTTATTGGCATTACCATTAAAACCATAAATCTTATAGGTTGAAGGTATCAAATCTTCGTATTTCCCTCCCATAGTCTTGTAAGTGTGGTAAAAAAGGATGTTTACAGAGCTTCCAGTATCAATTAAGATTCTATTTATAGCCCATGAATTTTCTGCCCCATCATCTTCATCATCAACAGGTTTTGGGTTAATTTCCAATCTTACCACTAATGGGCTGTCATGCATCTCGCCACCCTCAGGTACCTCTTCTACGGTAAAAGAAATAATCTGCGTTTGCCATTCTTTTAGTGGTGATATCTTCGCGATGTTCATTACTTCTCTATTGTCAGCATCTCTTGCGAAAACCCTACTGAGAACACTATCATGATAATCTTCGATTGTCCTGTACGAATGTACGATAGAATTGCAGAACAAGTTTTTGGCCTTCGCTCCAACTTCTACTACAAACGTTTCTTTCCCTTTTGTTGTATTTACTCTGTGAATTTCTGGAGGTGTTGGTAATGGTTGGGTCTTCTCTTCACATTTTAAGAAATGGTTTAGCTTCCCTTGGTCTATCATTCTGAGGATGATTCTTTTTATATTCCTACAATCATTCGTTAGGTGTCCATGAAAATGGTGATAGGAACAGAATTCATGACTTCACACCGGAGGCGGTTCATTCCCCATGTTCCATGGTGCAGGTATGTTTTCCATCAAGATTATAGCTTCCCATATTTTCTCTACACTAGCGTTCAGTGGGGGCATCTTGATTTCTTCCCATACTACCCTATGACCTCGCTGCCCTCTATGATAATTATGCCTCTGACCTCCATAAGTTTCTTGCGGTTGATCAAGCCTTTGAATTTTATTATTTCCGCCACGGTTGTAGAAATTTCTTTCTCTTTCAAATTCTTCCTGATCACGACTTCCCATGGCTACCAACTTTTGCTGACCATCATCGGGTATCCTCATTCCTTGTTGACCTTGCGAGGTACTCCCCACCGTGTTTATCAATTTGGGTAACAAACTTGCATTCGCAGCTCCTGAACTTGTATTCGCGACAGGGTATGATTCCATCTCATTTTGCTTTTCCTCTAGAGCAATATACTCCTCCTGAAGCTCTCTCCTCCACACGCAACTTTCACAGTCATTGTGATTGTATTCTTGACTCTTTCTTTGCTAAAAATTTGAATATATAACTAGCATTAATAAATGATAAGATGAGATATCTCTCCTCCACACGACCAGCCATTTCACTACACATTGTCTTCCATCTCACATTGAAGATTTGATGGGAGTTGAAGAATAGTGTGCAGATGCTTCAAACTTTCACCAACCCTTTGTTTTAACCCAAATACATCTTCAATACCATGTCGCCAGGAATTATTACTTATATATGGGAGAAGAATCGACCTTGCGAAAAAAACAGACCAGAAACTAGAGGCGATGTCGACCGTCCGAACGATCCAGATTGAAAGATTAAGTCGGTAGAGTTAGCAAACGGTCGATCGACGACTCATCCGAGTAAGTAAGCCCGATTAGGCGGGTGAAGCTAACTCGGTACTCACTCCCTTTCCTTGACCTTTGACCGATCCAGACGGTTGACTAGTTTGACTGCTAGTCCTAACGGTGAAACGTTTCTCGGCCATAATCCCGCATAATTTTTTCGCGAGCAAAATTCCCGAACTTTATGGACTTCTCTCATGGGTATGAAGACTTGGGCTAGGAATTGGATGGAGAATTGGACTCAAATTTGGAAAGAAAGGTGGAAGAGTTGAGAAAAGCTTGGATTTGGAAATTGAATTGCAAAAGAATAAGGATTCTATTCCTTGGAAGAATTGGAGAATATTGAAGCATAAATAGAGAAGTTTTCTACAACTTCTATACACCTTTTCTCATATAATTCTTTTCTTTTCTTATTCTTTGCTGAACTCTTTTAACATGAGTAGTTAATTTTATTGATTGAGGATGAATTCTAGTTCTTAACATGATTTGAGTTTTTGTTTTAAATTCTATCTTGAAGTTTTTCACATGATTATCGATTGTTTTTACTAATAGGAGTGATCTTAAAGACACTCATGATTGATTGATAGATTGTTTGGAGTGCACGCTAAATTAATTTGTTAATTGATCTATATCTAGTATAAGTTAGGGAATACGTAATCGTTCTCGACACTTTACACAAGTAGAAAACACTTGGACCTTGGAGGGATTCCGTGGAGCAATTGTGTGTAGAAACAACGCTAGAAAGTGAAACCAAACGAACAGAGTTTAACTACTAGTACTAAACCTAAATTCATAAATCTTAATGCATTCTGGAATTACATCTTGTAAGCGGACCTCAAGGTGGTTCTTTTGAATAGAATCGATAACTAAGCGGACTGTTACTCGGTGAAATTAGGGATTTTGGGGCTAGCTAAGCGGACTGCTATCCTACGGTTGGTGATAACTGTGACTAATAACAAGTGGAAAAGAACATAACTTGATTCATTATTTCGAAAGAAGGATTCCTTGATCTTGTCTCTCTTATTGCTTTCAACTTTATCTTTTAATTGTTTTGTTTATTTTTATTTTGCTTTTACACCCCCTTCGTGACAACTTTTACAACTAGAATCTCGTGCTCCTCGTGGATCGACCTTGGCCTCGCCTATTACTTGTTAATTAGGTAGTAAAGTATTAATTAATTTGTTGTGGTTACGACACGCATCAAATTTTGGCGCCGTTGCCGGGAGCACGGATGATTTTAGTTGTTTTTATTTTTCTTTTTGCTTTATTCTTGCTTTGTTGGATTCTATTCCATATCTAACTTGGTTTTTGAATCTTATTTCGGTATCGGTTTTCCATGTACGGTGGACAAGAGCAAGCATATTACAACAATCAATACGGTTTTCAACCTCAACATTATGTCAACTTCCAACCATCCTTAGGATATAGACTTTATGGATATTCTCATACATATCAACAACCTTATGACGGGTATGTAAGTGAACAATCATCGGAAGGGAGGATAGTTATGCTTCTAAATCTATGTATGAACTCCTTGGTGCGAAGCAACCTAGTTTGAGGGAACTTGAGAGAAGGTTCTATCAATTGATCGATGAGGGCATAGCATCGGATGAAGACATTTTTGAAGCTAAAAGATCTTTAAGAATAGAGCGTGAAAAACGTTATTATATGGGTTACGATGATGATTTTGAACCTTATGAAAATTATTGTAACATGGATAAAGTTATTCCAACTCCGGATCATAATAACGATCCTTCACCTATTCAAAAGGAGGAGATTGGATGTGACTTGTCTATTGTTATAAACGGTGTAACACCCGCACAAGAAGATTTTACAATCTATTCCGATGAAAATCATTTTAGTGAATGGCCCGATTCCGATGATGAGAATGTTGAAGAGATGATTATAGAGATGAAACCACATTCATTGATTTTGTGGAAGACCCAATTGAACTTGCGAATGATTTTAATGATGCGAGACTATGGTTAAGGTAGAAAACGACGAAGAATGGTTGCAAGGTTTAATAGAGGACCACGATATACATGAGGTAAGTAATTCACATGAATTCTCTAAGGATGAAGAGGATTCTATAATACAAGAGTTTGTGAAAGGTTTGTCTAACCCTTTGCATATTGATTCTTCTCCTTTACCTCTTATTGGTTTGAATGTATGTGCTTCGAAAGTATTTTTGGATGATTTTGTTTCTAAATATCCACCATTGGAAACACTTGATGCTAACACTATGCAAAGTTTGCCAAGAGGAATACATGGAAGTTCCCGATTTCTGTGTTCTTTATACACTTAGAGTGTGGACGAGAATAAGTGTGGGAAATTTCTATCGGGCGATAACATCATTATTGTTTTCTTGTGCTAATATTTGTATGGAGTTATTGTTTGCAAAAGCAGGTATTGCAGGTGGATCCTCAAATTTTCCGATTGTTAGTATATGGGAATGAATCATGCAAGAGCCGAGTCGGGCCGTCGACTTTAAAACAAGCGCTTCATGGGAGGCAACCCATCGGTTTTGTATTTCTTATCTTTTTGCTTTTGTTATTTCTTTTTCTTGTTTCTTATCATGTTAAAATTTCCCACCTTGACTTTACTAGGAGGATTCAATTACATTGAGGACAATGTAAGGTTTAAGTGTGGGGGAGTGGTTAAGCATGTTTTTAAAACAAAAATTACAAAAAAATGAAAAAATTTGAAAAAAAAAAAAAAAAGTTTTATATAAAGATTCCAACTTTTAAAGATTTTAGAGTCCCTAGCATATTTCTAGGTATGTTTACATAGAGATTTTGACCGACATAATTGAACTTGGAAATGTTAGAGAACTACGTTCGGATTTCTTGTTTGTTTGAGTGTTAAATAATGGATTTAATCATGCCGGTGATGCGAATTTGGTGCAGGGAGAAATGCGTTATTAGAGTTGCTGATCAATCATTAGTGGAGACTACCCGTACTCATATCATGAGAGGCACCGACCAGAAATTTTCCATCTACTAAAGAGCTTCTTTTGAGTGTGTGTCACCGTAAGTTAATTCCGGGTAGAATGGTGAGCTACCCAACCTCCCACCACTAAAAGCACTACTCTTTGATCCCTAAAAATATAGCCCCTCCGTGGCGACTCGAGACCGATCCGAACGATCCAGAAGACCGATCCGACGATCCGATGGCGACCATTAGGTGGTCAATAGGATTAAAGTCGACCGAGTTAGCAAAATGATTCGATGAGAATCGACTCAAAGTGATTGAAAGATGTTATTGTATTCTTTGGTAGTCCTTCAAACCATTTCAAAGCTTCTCTGTCAAACTTGATGCAAAATATTTGCACAATATAGCATCATGATTCTCCCATTGTAACATACATCTCATTTTAATTGTTTTGTTTATTTTTATTTTGCTTTTTATAAGCTTTGATATGTTATATCGCACAAGTTGTTCCATCGAAAATGCTGGTTAATGTTGGTAAGTTGCACTTCGGTGGTATTCCTCCTAATTGTATCTCTTGTGTGAACGGAGTTTTCGCAGCTTCTTCTATGGCTTCATCCAACTGTCTCTTTCCTCCTCCCCTTTTGCTGTTCATCATTCCTCTCATTTCTGCCAATTCTCTCAAAATTTGTTCATTTACATCAGAATTTGAATCTATTGGTCTTTTTAGTTCCGCTTCTCTTCTCCTGCCTTCATGTCTGCTTTGACTTTCTTGTTCATCATTCTCTTCTCGTCTTTCTCTGCGATCTTCACCTTCACTTCTTTCACGAATTCGCACACCGTTATATCTATCAATTTCTCTTCTTTGTTGCCTATCAGCTCTCCTTTGTACTCTTTCATATTCTTCATTAATATTATCATTGTTGCGATTTTGTTCTCGCCTTCTTTCTCGATTATCATGATTATTCTGGCGAATTGCCTCTTCTAACTCCTGTTCTTCCATTTCTGCTCTCAATCTTTCTCTCTCGCAAGCTAGACGTTCTTGTTCAACATAATGTCTTTCAATTTCATCTTCAATCTCTTTTTGCTTCCTCCGTGCTTCTCTCCCATGCAATATTCTTCTTCCTTCTTCTTGATTTTCTTCATCAACTGGATTATTCTGCCTCTGACGCTGCCTATTTCCTTGATTTCCATCATTTTGCCCATTTTGAAGAGTCTCGGGACGTGGAATATAACGATCTTCCATCATTTCTCTTCTCTCGCAATGTTCTATGCCTGGATTTTGCGCTTCTTCTTGGTTTTCTTCATCAGCATTTTCTGTAGGTAAAATTCTCCTTCTTTCCTCTCTAACTGATCTTGAGCTTGACCTTGTAGTGCTTCTCGACCTTCTGTTTTTGTAATCTCATGTTTTCCATCCTCAACTCATGATTCTGTCTTGTCAAATTTGCACGTTCCTCTGCCTCTAATCGTCTTTCTTCATGTATTGTTTGTCTCAACGCCTCTAATGCTGCGATCTCTTCATTTTCATGAATTATTTCTCCAATCCCTTCTTGGTCTCTCTCCTCTTGTCCATTGTTTACCAATTGTTGCTCTTCTCCCCTTTCGTCCACAGAGTCTGATCTCCAAGTATGCACGCTTACTCTATCATAATCCACAGTTCTATCCGCTACTGGTCGAATTGGTGATTGAATTTGATTTTCTTTATTATTTCTTATGTTCCTTCTTGAGGATTCTCCCATTTCATTTCTCCCTTCTCCAGCAAGTCTCCTACTCCTTCTAACAGTTGTTGGTTGCTCGGATGCATTTCTTCTTCTAGCCATTTCTTAATTTTGGTAAACTGTTGAAAATTATATGAAATTCCTTCCCTACTACTCCAAATTCTTTCAAATCACGATGTCAATCCTTACTCTCTCCCTGTTTCTAGTGCCAATATGTAGTTGCAGGAAATCCTACACTACACCCCTCACAAGAATCCACACAACTAAGCCATTGAAGATGAACAACTATGATTTTTATTGATTAATTCCTTGAATATTTACAAGATAAAATGGAAAAGAGCTAAAGAAATTACAATTACTACAAATTTTCTCTCTCTTAATGACTTGCCTAACACTCGAAAAAAGATCTCCCTCAACAGACTTGCTCGACTCTTTATACGCGTTAGTGGTATATTTGATTACACGCGTTGTAGCAATAGCCATGGCCTGCATGTCTAAGTTGGACAAGGTGGCTTGGTAAGTTTGGTGGCACGGGGCACCAAATTGATAGCTAGCAAAGTCATGGCGCAGGGCACAACCGAGTTAGTATCTAGCTAAGTCGTGGTGCGGGACACGACCAGGTTGGCATAGCCATGAAATGCTGGTTATGACGAACTTTAGTGAAACAGACAAATTGGTGGCCACGACCATGCACGAATTTTGGTGGGACCGACAAGTTGGTGGCCATGTCCATGAAGTTTGGTTCGACGGGAGAAGATGGTGGCCATGGCCACAAACCATCCTTACTATGAGACGCGTTCATGTTAGCCTGGATATGGGACGCGGCCATGTCCATGAAGTTTGGTTCGACGGGAGAAGCTGGTGGCCATGGCCACAAACCATCCTTACTATGAGACGCGTTCATGTTAGCCTGGATATGGGACGCGGCCATGTTAGCCTGGATATGGTAAGTCAGCCATGTTGGTTTGGCAACTCTTGGCTATTTTGTCCTGGCAACTTGGCCATGGCCATGGCCAAGTGTAGTTGGCGTTGGCACTTTGTTTGTATCATATAGAACATATTAAAGGAATTCAGCCGTGGAAGTTTCGCGACTCGAAATGATGTTCAATGCGATTTCGTACTAAATAGTATATTTCTAATAGTACCTTTATTCAAAATGACATAGTAGCTCATTCTGAATATTTATAGTTTGAACCATCAGTGCATACTGATCGATAATATGACAATTCATGTGGCCGTGCATAAAATAACGATAGTTGAGGCGAGTGAAGCTCTAAAATTTGCAGGCCTACTCAACCTAGTGTGGCCATTAACTGGGTATGCATTCTCAGTTCTCTTGCGGAATATGATGTAGAAGTACGAATCTATAATACTGACGCCGGGTCAGAAATTCACGCACATTTATTTCATATTTCTGCAGCCGAGCAGAATCAATAGTATAATTTTTTCCCTTGTCAAAAATCTACCATCAATATTAAGTCCCCTGCTTAGCGCGGAACAATACTGTTTCGTGGTATGCACTAGATAGTGATATTGACATTATAGAGATCTCAATGAGTTTTTTGAAAGAAAAGGCCAATTTTCTTTTTACCTTAATATCATGATGGATATGTCTTCATAGGCCACTTAGGAAATTTTGCTTTGACTGGTATCAACAAACGAGTCACACCCATAAATCTTAGCATCATCTACGACCATCATGACTTGGAGCTATCAAGACCATTTGTGCAGGCGAAGATTGGCTGAAGTTGGTATGGTCTTCCGCGGGAGCAAAGGTGGCCACAGCCACCGGCCTTGGTGTGACGTAGTGAATAGTTGCTACGGCCACAAACCTTGGACAATCATGAGTGGTGGTGGCCATGGATACAAGCCTTGAACGGGATGAGCATAGGTGGAAACGACCACGAGCCTTGGACGTAACGAGCATAGGTGGCCTCGGCCACGAAGAGTTTCTTTCTTTTATATAACTTATGTACGTGAGTTTTTTCTTCTTCTTCTTCTTCTTCTCCTTCTTTTCATTTTTTTTCTTCCGATAAAGTGGTTCTTCCCTGATTCCCTATCGCGGAATCTCACCTATTATTGCCTACATGATCATAAGTGCGGACTTGGTGTATTGATTTGATAAAAACTTTATCCCATACTGACAACACCTTGTTTTTGCAGGTAAACCCAAGTTTTATAATTGTTGCTTCTGGTTTGTGAACTTCTCTTGCTTGCTTCATAACATTACCATTGAGTTTAACCAGGTATGCTAAAGTTTATAGCAATCGCCCATGATGCCACCTTGATCGATGATTTTGTTTCATATCTATATACATAAGCATGCACATGTGTCTAACGCCGTATATATATACTTGCTCGTCATATCCTTGCTAATATTCAAAAACTCAAACACTCACAACATGAAATATTCCATCATTTTCTAAAACCAGTTTTGTTAGAGCACTGCTCGGTCGAACTTGCATGCGTTGCTATCTCAAACATGTTTGTCAATGTTAGTGATCAAAACTATAAGTCTTGATTTCTAGCCTATTTATAGATGTCTCAGACAAGGACATAGATTGTGTAGTTGAGCTTAGTTTTCACGGCATTCATCATTTGAAGTCGACGAACTACTAAAGGGAGCTTGTGGAACTTCATCGACGAAAGGTATGTGGAGACTTAAACTCATATATCACTTGGAAATTCTATTTCTACTCTATCTCCTATATTGAGACATAAGTCGTATTACGATATAGTTTTCCATATACACATTTGAGATTTCGAGCTGAGTTTATCTTGCTTACATATTTCTCGAAATATGTATTGGCAAGCTTTCGCTTGGACCAATTCATCTTATATCATGTGAAAATTGCCGAGTAACATCTTAAATGGTTTGTGTGATACAATCATTTGGTGTAATCTTGGAATGTTTCGTAATGATTATTTCAATAACATGAAAATTTCTTTGATGCTAATAGTGTGTGAAAACGACTATTGTCATCCTCTAAGAAAGTTTCAATAATTGAAATAAGAGTTTAGAAAACTTAACCACTATTGGATATGTCATGTTATGCACTCTTGCACATTTGTAATCCAAGTCCGGGAACCATAGTATGCGCACCCGTTTGCGTACCTGTTGGTTTGAGAAATCCGGGAACCTAAGTATGCGTTCCCGTTTGCGTACTGGCGTACAGGTTCATGTCCGAGAATTTCTGCTGGGATTTAAAGTTCGCGTACCCATTTGCGTACTGGAGGAACCCAATCTTAGTCCGGGTATTTCAAGTATGCGTACCCATTTGCATACTTGAAGGTTAAAGTTCTAAAATCGGTTTTAAACATGAACATATACATTTATATAATAATGAATGCAATCTTTGAAAACCGTGGCTATAATGTTCATGATTGATTCGAGTGAATCAAACCGATTTTGCTTCAATTGTGTTCTTGTATAATTCCATGAGAATATAACAATTGAACAACTCTTTAACTAGTTTCATTTGAGTCATTTGAACTAGTTATGGTTAAGATGAATAAGGTTGATATGAGAGTAATCATAAGGCTAACCTCGGTTAACTATTTGTGAACCAACATGGTGTACACGTTTGGGTACGGTTACATAAACCTAAATGAGGGTACATTTCATTTGTGTGTAACAAGATAAGTTCGATCTAACGGTTGAAAGATATTAGCTTGGTTGAATCAGGTTTTTCATCTAACGGTGAATATTGAATGATTTGTTACCAAGGTAAATTGGATTGCAAACCCTGATTTGAAAACTATATAAAGGAGAACTCTAGCAACTGGGAAAACTAATCCCCACACCTCTTGTGTGTTACTAGTTGCATAACTAGAGTCGATTCTCCTTTAACCTTAGGTTTCTTCGAGACCTTGTAGGTTAACGACTTCAAAGACTTCATTGGGATTGTGAAGCCAGACCCAACTATTTTTTTGTAGTTGCGTGGTTTGATCATGCCCGATTCTATCGTATTGAGTACAATTGAAATAATTGACTCGAGATTAATTTCTCCGATAGGTAAGATAAAAGTAATCACAAACATCTTTGTCTCATCGTTTGTGATTCCACTGTCAATAAAGATTATTGTGAGGTGATTGATAATACTAGGCTGTTATTCGGGAATATAAGTCCGGTTTATCAATTGGTTCTTGTTCACCTTGATTTATCAAAATACGGAACAAAAACTCTTGGGTATTTCTGTGGAAGGTGTCGTAATATCACTGCTGAGTGATCGAATTGAACGCTCCCATCCTCTATATTCACGTATTCCTTGATTGATCTCTCCTTCCTCAAGCATTTCTTCGCTTGGTTGACAGGTCGATGCGGATTGGACAGTCTTCCGGGCTTCAACAAGAGTCTTGAGAGATAAATCTTCTAGTAGGTCTCCGTAGGCTGTAGGCTCCCTTTCTTTATCTGGAAGACGTTGTAGTACTCCGGACAAGTCTTTTCCTCTGTGGAGCCTCGAGTCTTCATTGCTGGATGGACCATGTTGTTCATCTTTCCTGAGTCTCCTGCGATTACGCGCTCTTTTTGCTTCTCCACCGGTAAAGGTGTGACCCCTGGTTAAGGATCCAGCGTTTCTCACAATGTCTGAGTAGATGTCTGTCGACCCTCCTTGTAATTGTGTTATTATATCATTCAAAAGGCGGAATGTTTCACTCTGTCTTCTAGCGATACCAGCTTGATTTACCAGGACATCTTCCAGCATTCTAGCTATACTTCCCATGGTATCTGAACCACCTGTGGTTTCCTGGTGAGGATACATCGCGAGATGAAAACCGAAAAATTGAGAATTCAATTTTTTGCAACCGAGAGATTAACCTCCCACTGTGGTCGCCAATTGTTTATGGGTGAAAACTATTTCTGCCGGTTTTGGTAATTTGAGGTGTGTGGATGAGAAATGAGTCTAAACCTTAAACAAATGCACTGCGCGGTGAGTGCTTGTAGATTCGAGAGATCAATCTGTGCAAGTCCGGCCTAAACCAAGAAATGGCCGTTCCAGAATTGTTTCGGTCACAAAGTGAAGGAGATGGGGTTGATCTTAGGGAGGGAAGCGAAGAAGGTGTTGAGAATGTGAAGGTGTTGGCTATGAATGACTTGTATCAGAAAGCTGAACTGGCTTGCAGGGTGTAAGCTATCAGTTCCGGTGTTTGAATACGATTGTATCAACACTTGCCTCTGTTGTCTGGACTTGTCTTGTTTCTCCTTGTCCTTGGAAAATAGGGAGGAGAACCTATTTATACAAGTCTTTTAGCCTAACCTTCTTATCTCGTGGGAAGTGGAGAAAGTGGAGTGATGGAGTAGTGGAGTCGTATGTTAGTGTCACACGACCAGTCTTGCCCACTTCTCCCATCATCACTAACCATCCATGACTTCCTGACACGTTCTTGTGATGGCACATTGCGCGCTGCACGCTGTAAACCGCCAGACCAATACCCCAGTATGTATCCCCCAGTTTGTGACATGAATGATGTCTCGAGTGTGTGTATCGTGGAACCCACGGAAAGTAGCATGTAATGCTAAATTGATAACTGTCGTTATTCAGGAGGTTGATACTTGTGAAGTATCATGTGTATTTTATGCAGGTACTGCATCATGGTGTGGTAAAGTGACGGGTGGTGATCACCAAGATGCCTTACTGACCAATTAACTCCTGACCAGGGTTGTATAACCAAGCCAGTGAAGTTGGACGGATGAGATGATCTTTGAGACACTCATCTGCGACCGTTGATGAAATTAGGGTTTTAGAGGAGGTGCGCAAGCATCCCTCTTCGGCCTGGTCGAATCCAAGCTTGGGATACGATTTTGGCCAGGCCGATCGTACATGCGTGTAGACGGCATGACGGTGTAGGCGCCTATACCCCATTACCTCACGAAAGTATGATCTGGGCCACTCAATTCGTCCGGTGAAGTTGAGTGGTCGAGATCAATTTGTGACAGAAAACTAGTGCCGCAAGAGCCGCACATCATGCCATCTTCAGGCGCGCGTTCCAAGACAACCAATTCTTCGTCGGTCTTGGCCGATCGGTCTGGAGTGTAGATGGTAGGCTGGTGTTCACGCCTATACCTGACTGTCCCATGAAATCGTGATCTAAGCCACTCAACTCGTCCGGTGAAGTTGAGTGGTCGAGATCAATTTGCAGTTTGGGAAGTGTGACCACGCTAGTTTGGACACGCGTTTTGGGATAGCTAGGCATGATATGCCTTGGACGATCAGGTGAGGGGAGAGACGGGCCCACGGTGGTCATCTTTGGTATGACCGGGACCTGCTTAATCTAATGCTGGGACCCTCCATTCGTGCCGGAGAAGATGGACGCTCGTGATGCTCGAAACCCTAATTTTGGCTTTCACGGCCGTGCGTCATGCTCTGTTCGGGCGCACGAATTGGGATGACCAACCATGGTTGGTCCTGACCGATTGGTCGGGTATGTGGCGGCCCTCGGTGATTGTGTTGACATGCTCTGGGCCCTTTGAATCTACATCTACACCCTCCATCTATACCTCGCGAAGATGGATGGTTGAGACTGTTTTGCGACACATGTAATATGCCGCAAACCCTAATTTAGGGTTTTCCGTCCATACCGCTCTGGTTTGGACGTTTTGGCAAGCTATGCCAATCTTTGGGGAGGCCGACCATGCGGGGTCCGCGTTGGTTCGGTAGTGAATATTCCATACCGCTTGGGGTTATGGAATTGATCTCGGGCCATCCAATCATGCTTGGTGAGGTTGGATGATCGAGATCATATCCAGACTGATACGGACAGTCCGGATGCTCAATCGGGCTAGTATAACACACCAAGAGTTCTCAATCGGGCTAGTATAACATACCGAGAGTTGCAGTATGTACGGGTATTTCGTACATGCTTTCATTATAATGCTTGGAGGTTCGTGTTGCTCTGCTGAGAGAAACACTCAGTCGTCATGCCGCACTAATAATGAGTACAGGAAATACAAGGCTGCTCACGCATTAATTAATAATGCTATAAATTCACGGGGTATATGGGATTGTTGCTACATGCTCCAACCTGGATGAATTTCGTGTATTTAATTCACGAGAATGGGATTGTTGCCACATGCTCCATTCTAGGTGAATTAGTAAAGTGAAGAAGTATTCAACACTTATTAATGGCTTTATCTTTTACAAGATGTTAGCGCATAATTTTCTGGTTTTTTACAATTTTAACCTTAAATGAAAATCCACCATCAACATTAAGTCCCCCGCCTAGCACATAATGGTTACACTACGTGGGGTAGGCATGAGATGGTGACAAATTTGTGTCTTGAAATGACCAAGCTAAAGTGAATACATATTTACTGGATAGGTCGACATCGTCGGCGTTGCCCTAGAATCTGGTTAGTCCCGATTAAGGCTGTGAAGGAAGCGAGGACTTGATCTGGGTGAGTCGCCTTGGTTCCCTTTGTACATATCTGGATAGAGCTCGGCCCCTTCCTTGGGTCAGGTGTACTCCCTTTCGCCTAGCAGCTTTCCTCAAATGTATCTGATAAGCATCGTTGATTGCTATCCCGAATTAGTAGCCTTTATCGGTGGCAAGTGAAGACTTCTTTTCTCCTGGGATTCTGTCGACTTGCGAGATTATAAAGAATCATCTCACGTAGTCGTTTATTCTATATCTCAGGTACTGTTCCACACTTATCTGATCTTCTGATTGACTGATCGATTGATTATTTTTTTTGTGTGTGTGTGTGCTCGTAACTTCTTCTCCTTTGCAGTTTATCATGGAAGCGGTGGACGATCATTCTGTCACTTCTCCAGAAAGAAGCTTCGAAGTTGACAAGCCTGAAACCCATGCGCACGAAGAAGTAATGGCTAAGATCGATCTTCCACTTCGCGAAGTCGGTCGCGCTATACAGGGGATGTCTATTTTGCACCTGCTTATTTCCAGGGACGCATCTGTGCACTTTCAGCTGCGATTGACATGGAGGAGCGGTGGAGGCGCGAGGAAACGTTGCAAGCACTAGTAAGCGCAAGGGCAGAGAGATATGCAGCACGGTTGAAGAGGCGGAGGGTTGAGCATAAATGACCTCTGAATGAAGATAAGTGCGATTACCCAATCCAGGACGGCGTGATAATTCTTGATTCTGACACAGACGAACCTGATCATTTGAAAGCAATCGACACGACTCCTAATGTTGTTGTGTCCTTTGATGCTCCCGCTGATGATGTTGGGATGGAGTGCGTTGCTGTGTTGCGTACCGATGTCGAGACTATGAAATTTAGAGAACTTATTTATCTGCACAGCTGCATTCTGGTATATATCCTGTCTTTATTCAACGAAGCTCTTACTGTGACTCCGTACAACATTGACAGGGCTGCTCGTCAAATGGGATTTGACCAGGGTGTTCCCTTTATTCGTCCTTCGGAGGTTTCGAAAGAACTTCTCCCGGTTATCTTTGATGCTGACATATTCTTGGCATCGCAGAGTCTTCCCTTCTGGCCTATTGGGAGAAACTCAGTGGTAACCGACAAGTATAAGGAATTTTGGAGGAAGCAACTGTTGGCTTTCCAAGAATTCTCGGAGGATGTTGTGACAGATTCCCGTGGTGAGCCATCTTCTGACGTCCTGAAGAAGCATTTCCGGTTGAAGCCACTTCCAGCCAAACGAACCAGAGCTGAGGATTGCAGTCCCCAAGCAGGAGAGAGATCTAAGAGGCAAGCATGTGGTTCGATGATCCTCAATTCCTCCAATATGCAGGTATTTAAATCTCTTTCTGTTGATTCCTTCATTTCTCCATAGTAAATTCTTCTAAGAGTGATCCTTGATTGAAATCAGGGAATTCCGAAAGAGAATGTATTCAAAAGGTTGGCGCGTATTCAGAATGAGAAGGCTGGTAATGTTGGCCTCCATGTTGAGAAGTCTGGCGGTACTGATCTTCATGCTGAGAAGTCTGGCGGTATTGATCTTCATCTTTGAGAAGTCCAAGGAAACCGCTCCTTTTTCAGACCATGACAGAGATGATGCAAGCTCGGTTGGACAAGGTGCCTCCCTAAGTGATCTTGTTGATGGGGCCGTGATGGAAATTAGCACCCAGAGCGAAGTAGATATCGGGAGGAATGTAAGAGAGGCAGCGTCCGCTATTGTTGAGGTGGCTCCCCTTGAAGAATGTTCTGAGCATGTTCCAATCAATAAAGCTGTCGTGGTGACTTCTTCCGAAAGATCTCCTGCAACTGACAAGGCTCTTGTGACCGGTGAAGTATTGGTAGCGCAACCTGGAGCTTTGTTCGATCCTCCTTTCATTGTCCCTTATCCAGGTCATGTGTTGGTTGGAGGATTCAGTGTGCCGGCACGGTTCAAAGAGTTGTACACGGCAATATGAGAGAAACACGGCCATATTGCTACCACTACGAAGCTCAAAAGTCGTCTTGCATTGGTCAACCGCGTTCAGGAGGCTTTATTTTCTATCCATGGGATGAGCGCCACAACTGGTCGAACAGTTTCTGAGGAGATGATTGAAGACTGGAAGTGCCATCGAGATGTGTTTGTGCATTACGACTTCAATGCTCCTTGGTTCTTCAAAGGGTTCTCCAAGATTCAGGACCTCCAGAAATTACAAGATGAGGCCCCTTTTGCAGAATGTGTCACTCGCCAGGAAGAAGAGGTCGAAAAGTTGTCTGAGGAGTTGAAGCTGAAGCAGTCTGTACTTCAAAGGATGAAAGTCGCTCTTGCCCAGAAGGACGAGTTGCCGTTGAAGGACTTTCCTTGAAGGATTCGTGCCATATACTTTGTCTCTTCTTTTAGATGTTTTTCTTTTTGAGTGATAGTGAGGATTTCCTTTCATAATTTGACTTCCGGTTTTGAATTAATAGGTAATTGAATTGGTTTATTTTGAGATAGTTTTGTGAATAACTTTTCTGAAAGAGGTTATTTTAAATGGAATTTTCATCTTGGTCATGAATGATTGCACATGTCATATGAAATTGCAAATGTCGCATAAAAAGGAAGTATGAATGGAAACAAACATGGCATTTGATCATTGAGCCTCTTTCTCTATGTGCGGGATGCCAAGTCCCCAGTGAATTCTAAAACTATCTTTCTTGCAAAATTGTTGAGTAGAACTTACTTGCTTTTGAAGCCTTACTTGTATCAAACCGAAGTAGCCTCTCTAAGGAAATCGTCCGCATTAATCTCCCAGATAGGGAAAGTTATTCCTCTGAATTAAGCTTCTTCTGAACAATGTGTTTCAAAGCGTTGCATTCACTGGTAGGGTGGTGAAGGAACCGGTGGAAATGACAATACCTCGGGTCTATTACTTCTTGATCAGTTGGTGGACGCCATATAGGAGGTAGCTCCACCTCTCTGTTTCGTACCCACGCCTCCAGCAACTCCAAATTCTTTTCCATTGGGAACGAAAAGTGCAGGTACTTCGGGTCTAGCTCTACCTGCATTCGTGGGCGTTGTGGCGTCTCTACATGGTTTCGATGTGGAGTACGTTTCGGAGATGAAGTTGGAAGATTTGTGAGTGCCATCATATCTGCGGATCGCTTGCCTGGTGTTTAGGGATGTGGAAGGTGTCGTAATATCACTGGTGAGTGATAGAATTGAACGCTCCCATCCTCTATATTCACGTATTCCTTGATTGATCTCTCCTTCCTCAAGCATTTCTTCGCTTGGTTGACAGGTCGATGCGGATTGGACAGTCTTCCGGGCTTCAACAAGAGTCTTGAGATATAAATCTTCTAGTAGGGCTCTGTAGGCTGTAGGCTCCCTTTCTTTATCTGGCAGACGTTGTAGTACTCCGGACAAGTCTTTTCCTCTGTGGAGCCTCGAGTCTTCATTGCTGGCTGGACCATGTTGTTCATCTTTCCTGAGTCTCCTGCGATTACGCGCTCTTTTTGCTTCTCCACCGGTAAAGGTGTGACCCCTGGTTAAGGATCCAGCGTTTCTCACAATGTCTGAGTAGATGTCTGTCGACCCTCCTTGTAATTGTGTTGTTATATCATTCAAAAGGTGGAATGTTTCACTCTGTCTTCTAGAGATACCAGCTTGATTTGCCAGGACATCTTCCAGCATTCTAGCTATACTTCCCATGGTATCTGAACCACCTGTGGTTTCCTGGTGAGGATACATCGCGATATGAAAACCGAAAAATTGATAATTCAATTTTTTACAACCGAGAGATTAACCTCCCACTGTGGTCGCCAATTGTTTATGGGTGAAAACTATTTCTGCCGGTTTTGGTAATTTGAGGTGTGTGGATGAGAAATGAGTCTAAACCTTAAACAAATGCACTGCGCGGTGAGTGCTTGTAGATTCGAGAGATCAATGCGTGCAAGTCCGGCCTAAACCAAGAAATGGCCGTTCCGGACTTGTTTCGGTCACAAAGTGAAGGAGATGGGGTTGATCTTAGGGAGGGAAGCGAAGAAGGTGTTGAGAATGTGAAGGTGTTGGCTATGAATGACTTGTATCAGAAAGCTGAACTGGCTTGCAGGGTGTAAGCTATCAGTTCCGGTGTTTGATTACGATTGTATCAACACTTGCCTCTGTTGTCTGGACTTGTCTTGTTTCTCCTTGTCCTTGGAAAATAGGAAGGAGAACCTATTTATACAAGTCTTTTAGCCTAACCTTCGTATCTCGTGGGAAGTGGAGAAAGTGGAGTGATGGAGTAGTGGAGTCGTGTGTTAGTGTCACACGACCAGTCTTGCCCACTTCTCCCATCATCACTAACCGTCCATGACTTCCTGACACGTTCTTGTGATGGCACATTGCGCGCCGCACGCTGTAAAACCGCTGGACCAATACCCCAATATGTATCCCCCGGTTTGTGACATGATTGATGTCTCGAGTGTGTGGATCGTGGAACCCACGAAAGTAGCATGTAATGCTAAATTGAATAACCTGTCGTTATTCGGGAGGTCGATACTTGTGAAGTATCATGTGTATTTTATGCAGTACTTGCATCATGGTGTGGTAAAGTGACGGGTGGTGATCACCAAGACGCCTTATCGACCAATTAACTCGACCAGGGTTGTATAACCAAGACGGTGAAGTTGGACGGACGAGATGATCTTTGAGACACTCATCTGCGACCGTTGATGAAATTAGGGTTTTAGAGGAGGTGTGCAAGCATCCCTCTTCGGCCTGGTCGAATCCAAGCTTGGGATACGATTTTGGCAAGGCCGATCGTACATGCGTGTAGACGGCATGACGATGTAGGCGCCTATACCCCATTACCTCACGAAAGTATGATCTGGGCCACTCAATTCGTCCGGTGAAGTTGAGTGGTCGAGATCAATTTGTGATATAAAACTAGTGCCGCAAGAGCCGCACATCATGCCATCTTCAGGCGCGCGTTCTAAGACAACCAATTCTTCTTCGGTCTTGGCCGATCGGTCTGGAGTGTAGGTGGTAGGCTGGTGTTCACGCCTATACCTGACTGTCCCATGAAATCGTGATCTAAGCCACTCAAATCGTCCGGTGAAGTTGAGTGGTCGAGATCAGTTTGCAGTTTGGGAAGTGTGACCACGCTAGTTTGGACGCGCATTTTGGGATAGCCAGGCATGATATGCCTTGGCCGATCTGGAAAGGGGAGATACGGGCCCACGGTGGTCATGCTGGTATGACCGGACCTGCTTAATCTAATCGGGGACCCTCCATTCGTGCCGGAGAAGATGGACGCTCGTGATGCTCGAAACCCTAATTTTGGCTTTCACGGCCGTGCGTCATGCTATGTTCGGGCGCACGAATTGGGATGACCAACCATGGTTGGTCCTGACCGATTGGTCAGGTATGTAGGCGGGCCCTCGGTGATTGTGTTGACATGCTCTGGGCCCTTTGAATCTACATCTACACCCTCCATCTATACCTGCGAAGATGGATGGTTGAGACTGTTTTGCGACACATGTAATATGCCGCAAACCCTAATTTAGGGTTTTCCGTCCATACCGCTCTGGTTTGGACGTTTTGGCAAGCTATGCCAATCTTTTGGGGAGGCCGACCATGCGGGGTCCGCGTTGGTTCTTGAGAGTGAATATTCCATACCCGCTTGGGGGTTATGGAATTGATCCGGGCCATCCAATCATGCTTTGGTGAGGTTGGATGATCGAGATCATATCCAGACTGATACGGACATCCGGATGCTCAATCGGGCTAGTATAACACACCGAGAGTTCTCAATCGGTCTAGTATAACACACCGAGAGTTGCAGTCTGTACGGGTATTTCGTACATGCTTTCATTATAATGCTTGGAGGTTCGTGTTGCTCTGGCGAGAGCAACACTCGGTCGTCATGTCGCACCGATAATGAGTACGGAAATACAAGGCTGCTCACGCATTAATTAATAATGCTATAAATTCACGGGGGTATATGGGATTGTTGCTACATGCTCCAACCTGGATGAATTTCGTGTATTTAATTCACAGAATGGGATTGTTGCCACATGCTCCATTCTAGGTGAATTAGTAAAGTGAAGAAGTATTCAACACTTATTAATGGCTTTATCTTTTACAAGATGTTAGCGCATAATTTTCTGGTATTTTACAATTTTAACCTTAAATGAAAATCCACCATCAACAGGAAATAGTGGAGATAATGGTATGGTTACCCCCATTATGCTACGGAAGTTTCCAGAAACCCGTAATCCGTCACCACATTACTTTACCACTTTCTTTAAATGCTTTTGAATGTTACCACCACTTGTTACTTCCTTATCATGGGATGTTTCCACGCTGCATGTTGCGGTAAACCACCGGACCAATACCCATAAGTAATTTCCCCACGTAACATGTTTTTGATTTCTCGTAGGAATAAAGTCATGAACTGTCTCTTGTCTTGTCCAGGTTGCCACAATGTAGTTGACTGATCAATAGTGAAAAAAACAGGGATCTAACAACCACATCCAATATTTCGTTAGGAAATCAGTATGGACTAACTCCAATATAATTCCGAGAGAATCAACTAGACAGTCAAACTCAATCAAGGAAATATACCCAAGAGTTATATCTCTGTTTTTCAATGTAATCATCAAATCAAACAGATAGAATCCGTGAGCCTGATTATTATGAGAAACAACTTGAACTGTACCAAAGACCAATGTTCAAGTGTCAATCAATTTCAATCAACAACCAAAATTTGGATTTACCAATTGATTGAACTACGCACAACCTGTGATATTTCAGTTATATAAAAAAATATAATGCGGAAAAGAAATAACACAAACACCAGAAGTTTTGTTAACGAGGAAACCGCAAATGCAGAAAAACCCCGGGACCTAGTCCAGATTTGAACACCACACTGTATTAAGCCGCTACAGACTCTAGCCTACTACAAGTTAACTTCGGACTGGAATGTAGTTGATCCCTAGCCAATCTTACGCTGATTAAGGTACAGTCGCGTTCCTTACGCCTCTGAATCCCAATATGACTCTACGCACTTGATTCCCTTAGTTGATCTCACCCACAACTAAGATTTTCTACGACCCAAATTCGAAGACTTGATAAACAAATCTGTCTCCCATAGAAAAGTCTATTCTGATAGATAAATCTGTATCCCACAGACATACCTACAAAGTTTTTGTTTCGTCTTTTGATCAATCAAGGTGGATTGGAACCAACTGATAATCCAGTCTTATATTCCAGAAGAACAACCTAGAAATATCAATCACCTCACAATGACTTAATTATATGGTAGTAGAACAAGTTATTGTGGAATCACAAAGAATGAGACAAAGAGCTTTGTGATTACTTTTTATATCTTACCTATAGGAGATAAATCTCGAGAAAATCTTAGAGAAGATAGTACTCAATACGATAAAACAATTAAGATCAGAACACGCAACTACATAGAAAATAGTTGGGTCTAGCTTCAGAATCCTGATAAGTGCTTAAATTACATGTTTAGAATGTCAATTCCATACTTGTTTTAGCTATAATTCTTGCATATTACTTGTTATTATGATTCTTTTCTAGTTTATGTGTCAAATCAGGTGAATCATCCTAAGAAGAGTGAAAAGGGCTACAAAAGAGCTATAAAGTGAAGTTCTCAAAGATCCAAGTGTCTAAAGCCGAAAGAAGTGGAAGAAGTTCGACGAAAAGGAGCAAAGAAGGTCGAAAACATAAGAAGCACTAGAATACCAAGTTCAAATCATCCAAATTCAGGTTTTCTTATCACCATCTTGAAGAGAATTCAATTACGAAGTGAACGGCGAAAGAATGAGTTCATTCCGAGTTTGAACGAAGAAGTTACGGCCGAAACGATATGCTGAAAAATACAAGGAAGAAGACAGTGACGACCCAAATTTATACCATGACGACTCTTGGAGATTTTCGGGCAGAGAAGGGTCACTTTCAGCACTTAGAGTCGTTGGGGTTTATGTAAATTACCATGATGACCCTTGAGCATTTCCATACAGAGAATATTACTTATTTGGGGTGTTTAGAGTCGTTGGGATCGTGGTTAAGGACCGTGACGATTGTAGCAAGCCAAGAGAGACTTCTTGGACGCGTTTTGGACATCTAAAAGGAGTAAACTTGATCCCAATGGGTTTCCTAACCCTAGAAGATAGGAGACTTAAAGTCTAAGCATTGAAGACTACAAAAGAAGACATCCAAGGCCGAATCATAGATACCACACCTTGGGAGACACATTATCACATCTCATATTATAATTTTGTTCTTCATAAAATATTCTAGGGTTTACCCCTTTAGAGGGAAACCGGGTAATAATTGTGTAATCATGAGAAGGTAAACCTTTGTTGATTAAGGATGAATTCAACGTGCTAGCGTGAAGCTTTATTAGTTATATAAATCTATTTGAAGTTTTAATCATCATCGATTGTCTTTTCTATATTTAGGGTTTATGAATTATTCTTAGATTGATTTGGGATGCATACTAGATTACTCTATTGATTGTTCTATTGCTAGTAGAGATTTGGAGCGATCCGTAATTGTCGTGCATCTCCTACATTGCAGAGGGATTCTGTGAAGCAATCATGTGTGAAGACAACACCAGTAAGTGAACCGAGCGTACTGAGTTTAACTGCTGGGATCAAACCTAAATTCACAAAGCCTAAAGCGTTCGATTGAGTTACACCTTGTAATAGTACCTCAAGGCGGCTCAGTTGGATAGAATCCGGTGGCTAAGCGTACCTGTTATCCGGTGATACGAGGAGTTAATTTCCCACTAATTAACTGGTAATATAGCGGTAGTAAGGATCGTTCCCACAGAGAGCTGTGTAATTGATAAGTTATTTGAATCAGAAAATATATAATAAAAGGGGATTGGTATAATTAAAATAAAAAGAATAAAAAGAGAAATAAGATGAAAGGGATGATCAAGGAGTCCTTCGTCGTTACCAAACGTTGACTCTCATAGCATACTTATCTATCTTTCGTCAGGACCATTCATCACCAACCGTAGGATTGCAGGTACGCTTAGCTATCTCCAAAACTCCTCGTATCACCGCATAACAGGTACGCTTAGCCACCGGATTCTATACAACTGAGCCGCCTTGAGGTACGCTTACAAGGTGTAACTTAATCGAACGCTTTAGGCTTTGTGAATTTAGGTTTGATCCCAACAGTTAAATTCAGTACGCTCGGTTCACTTACTGGTGTTGTCTTCACACACGATTGCTTCACAGAATCCCTCTGCAAGGTCTCACGTTCTCTACTTGTGTAGGAGATGCACGACAATTACGGATCGCTCCAAATCTCTACTAGCAATAGAATAATCAATAGACTAATCTAGTATGCATCCCAAATCAATCTAAGAATCATCTATAAACCCTAAATATAGAAAATACAATTAATGATGATTAAAACATCAAATAGATTTATATAACTAATAAAGCTTCACGCTAGCACATTGAATTCATCCTTAATCAACAAAGGTTTACCTTCTCATGATTACACAATTACCCGGTTTCCCCCTAAAGGGGTAAACCCTATAATATTTTATGAAGAACAAAAGTATAATATGAGATGTGATAATGTGTCTCCCAAGGTGTGGTATCTATGATTTGGCCTTGGATGTCTTCTTTTATAGTCTTCAATGCTTAGCCTTCAAGTCTCTTATCTTCTAGGGTTAGGAAACCCATTGGGATCAAGTTTACTCCTTTTAGATGTCCAAAACGCGTCCAAGAAGTCTCTCTTGGCTTGCTACAATCGTCACGGTCCTTAACCACGACCCCAACGACTCTAAACACCCCAAATAAGTAATATTCTCTGTATGGAAACGCTCAAGGGTCGTCATGGTAATTTCACTATACCCCAACGACTTTAAGTGCTGAAAGTGACCCTTCTCTACCCGAAAATCTCCAAGAGTCTTCATGGTATAAATTTGGGTCGTCACTGTCTTCTTCCTTTTATTTTTCAGCATATCGTTTCGGCCGTAACTTCTTCGTTCAAACTCGGAATGACCTCATTCTTTCGCCGTTCACTTCGTAATTGAATTCTCTTCAAGATGGTGATAAGAAATCCTGAATTTGAATGAGTTGAACTTGGTATTCTAGTGCTTCTTATGTTTTCGACCTTCTTTGCTCCTTTTCATCGAACTTCTTCCACTTCTTTCGGCTTTAGACACTTGGATCTTTGAGAACTTCACTTTTCACTCTTCTTAGGATAATTCACCTGATTTGACACATAAACTAGAAAATGATCATAATAACAAGTAATATGCAAGAATTATAGCTAAAACAAGTATGGAATTGACATTCTAAACATGTAATTTAAGCACTTATCAAATCCCAATGAAGTCTTTAAGTCGTTAACCTATAATGGTTTTAGGAAAAAACTAGGTTAAAGGAGAATCGACTTTAGTCGCAACTAATATCACATAGAAGATGTGGGGATTAGGTTTCCCAGTTGCTAGTGTTCTCCCTTTTATAGTTTTCAAATCAGGGTTTGATAAAACAAAGCAATCAATATTCACCGTTGGATGAAAACCTGATTTAAGATTCAAGCTAAGTTTGCTTAAAACCAAAGCAATATCTCTTCACCGTTAGATGGTCTTAGATTGTTACACACAAATGAAATATACCTTCATTTAGATATGGGTAACCGTACCTAAACGTGTATATTGAGTTGCTCAATAACAGTTAACCGAAGTTAGCCATATGAACACTTTTGTATTGACCATGTTCATCTTAACACTTCCAGATCAAATGATAATCATATAAATCTAAGTGTGTTACTCATAAAGTTGTTCAATTATTTATATTGTCATAGAAGTATACAAGACACAATTGAAGCAAAATCAGATTGATTCAAAAGAATCAGTTCATGAACATTCTAGCCACGGTTTGCAAAGATTGCATTCCTTAATTTATAAATGTATTTGTTCATGAGTATGAAATCATACTTAACCGATTTTAGAACTTAACCACATAAGTTTGCAAACGGGTATGCAAACTTAAGTTCTGGACTTGATCCTTTCCGACGCTTAAAACCATTCACATACGGGTATGTTCACAAACGTGATTATGCATCCCATTTAAATCATTGAAATATTCTTAGAAGACAACAATCATTCTTATAAGCAATTTTTAAGGATTGAATGATCTTTAAATCTTTTCCAATCAAATTAATTCAAAATTTCCACTCAATTAAAAATAATATAATGGAAGTCAAGTTCGTTCCCACGAGGAGCAAGTGATCTTAGTTGTAAAAGTTGTCAAACGGGTAAAGATGAAAGCAATAAGAGAGAGAAGATCATCCTTCTTCGTTGCGAAATAATGAATCAAGTTATGTTCTTTTCCATTCCAAATATCACGAATTCGGGTGAAATTCTAATCACCAAGCCACCTAGAATTTGAAAACATTAGGTTTTGTGAATTTCTTAGGTTGATATTAGTAGTTAGACTCTTAGCAAACTTAGTTCACGCTCACTTCCAGAGGTCTCGTGTTTGCTACTTATGTAAAGAGTTAAAACCATTCACATACGGGTATGCATCACTCCTATTAGTAAAAACAAACGTAATCATGTGAAAAACTTCAAGGACAAAAACTCAAATCATATTAAGAACTAGAATCATTCTTACAACAATTTGCATACTATGCTATATCCAAGCTTTTCTCAACTCTTCCACCTTCTCTTTCCAAATTTGACAATGATTAATAGTTCTAAACTCCCATTTAAATCATTGAAATATTCTTAGAAGACAACAATAGCCTCTCATCAGTTATATATCAACAATTCCATCTTCCAATTTCTTTTTCATTCTCACACAAAATCTATTAGCTTATAAGCAATTTTTAAGTGATTGAATGATCAATACTTTCGGGTGAAAGAAAGTAAATGAGGAGAAGAAAATATCTTCGATTTGAGTGGGTTAAATGGATCATTTGGGTCAATGGGTTTGGGTGTGGGCGGTGTAGATGGATGGGCTTAGGTTAGGGTATGGGTCGAGTCTTTGACCTCCCCTTATCTATTATTGTCCTTCCTTCAGTACATCAAATTTTACCCTTTTGGCTCAAATAGGGTGATTTCTTCTTCTTTTCCTCCGTGCGACTCCAAAGTAGCTATAAAACTCAAAACAAGCGTAAAATACATAATTTACACAAAATCATGTAAGATGTTACAAGGAGATTTTCAAATGATCATCTATTGACTTTCGTCAAGTATAATGATGAACTTAGTTAAAGCAAAAGGCTTTCTAACACATATTTCGAGAAAGATATAAGTGATTTAAACTCAGTTCGAAATATCAAATGTGTATAATGTAAAAGTCTATATAGCTATACGACTTAGTCTCAATAGGAGATAGAATAGAATAGACTTCTGAGTGATAGATGAGTTCAAGTCTCCACATACCTTTTGTTGATGAAGTTCCTCCAAGCTCCCCTTAGTAGATCTTCGTCTTCAATCGATGAACGCCGTGAAATCTAAAGCTCAACTAGATATTCTATCCTAATCTGAGACATAGCTATAAGTAGACTAGAAATCAATACTTATCGTTTTGACACCTAAACTTGACAAACAAGCTTGAGATAACAACGCTTGCGAGTTCGACCGAGCAGTGCTCTAACAAATAGCCTAAGCTAGCCAGACTTTGTTGAAGTGACATAGCTTGAAGAGACAATTCAGCTCCAAGGTTATGTGTGACTAGTAAGAAGTTTACGGTAAGATGGCATTTTTTGCAAGCTTATGATAATAGCATTGTTGATGGTGGTTTTTAGTATAGGGCGAAAACTGTAAAAGTATGTCTACCTGACCTGGCATCAGAAGTAGTAGACCTTGATATGTCTATATTCCGTAAGGAATTTGAAGAATATATCAAAATCTGATGAGTGCCTATGTATCTCTTCATATTATATTGAAACTCAATATCCTAGATAAATTGTTTACTAGTATAGAGCCTAATGAGTATTTAAGCTCATAGCTTCATTACTCACTAATGCCGGAGCCTGCTGAGTATCTATTATATGCCATGTTCCCCAGCCGAACTCTTGATCTTGACATGACATGACAATTAATGTTCGCTCGTAGCATGAATTTCCCGACATGTCAGGATTGAGATATGCATAAAAGTACTCAATTAGAGGCACGCAAAGTTATGCTTACCTCTGAAACATAATTAGTGATTTTGTATGAACTCACAAAATTCACCGGAAATTGATTGATTTTGTGTTAGCCCATAAAATTCAATCTTTCTAACCTAATTTTATTAATTTACAAGAATTAGGTCTTTTGCGGCTTGCGCAATATCTCGAACCCCATTGGTAGAAACTAAACCTAGGCAAGCTAGGAAATTGATCCTCCATAGACTAGTAGGAGCAAAATCCTACCAAAAATAGAAAACAAGAAGTAAAGAGAAATTGCGGTAAATAAAAGCAGCAGCAAAAGGAGGTGCGGCCACGCCACTTGGCCGGCCAGTTTGCCCTAGCAGGCACTGCCCATGGTTGGCCGGCCACGCCCCATATTATTGCTTGTTGGCCCTGTTTCTCATCAACCAATCAGATCGCTTTAAATGTGCAATACACACTTTTGAGTAAAAGTGGAAGTTGGCTAGGCACACACTTAATTCCTTAAGGAATTGAACATAGGCTGCCCATGTCAGTCTCAAAACGATCATAGCCACACGAATTCTCCGGATGATTAATTACACTTAGCCACCTCCTGGCGTGGCCAAACGAGCTTCACAACATCCACCAGTGGGCCCACTTCCTTCCAAGCCAATCAGAACTCATCTAGCCCGCAGGTGGCATCCCCGATCGCTAGCCATAAGAAGGCTAGTCGCGCCATTGAGAAAAGGATTTAACAAGCTGAGACCGGCCGTGACAATCTCAAATACATCACAGCCGTTCTACTTAGCCAGCCTAGTTGGATGACTTAGATTTTGTTTCGGGCGACCAGCGAGGTGCCAGCATGCTCGTCGGCAGCCTGCCTGCAGCCCTGGACAATCGACTTGCTCAAGCCAGTAACCAACATCACAAATCGATTAGCCCAAAGTAGGTTGGCCACGCGGCTTTAAAAACCCTAAATTGAATCAACGGCGGTACGCAACTGCCGCAAATCATCTCGGCCGTCCAACTTCGCTAGCCGAATCAACCGACCTAGATCTTATTTTAGGCGACCAATAAGATATCGCCGTGACCATCGGACATCCCCTTCCATGAGGAATGATTGGCCAAGCCGCGGATTTCCTGCACGACTCCCAAACGGTTGCCCAAAGGTGGCTAGTCACGCTGCTTACATGAATTTTAATAGATTCAACGGCTTCCATTAACTGCCGCAAATCATCTCAGCCACTCAACTTGGCTAGCCAATTTGACCTGCCTAGATCTAACTTGGGCCGACCGATAGGATGTTAGAATCGTTAACAACCCTCACCCTCCTATAGGGACTGACCGGCCTACCTTTGGCATGCGTGCATAACTCCTAGCATCTCCCTGAAAACAGCTAGTCATGCTGTTTTTAAGACATTAAGCTCCGCGACGAACTTACACGAGCTTTACACAACGATGCTCCATGAACATCGTTTATTTTAAGATGTTTGCTTAAAAGCGATGCTTTATATGCATCGATTACAAACGATGTTTTATAAATGTCAACTCCACAAATAATTTTATTATTTGACCTAAAAGCATTACGTACTATTTTAGCGGCAAATCTCACAACTTGACCCACTCAGCAGTTTGCTATGTATATTTTTATACAAAATACTCGATACATCAAACATGTCACAAACTGGGGGATGCTTATCGGAGTATTGGTCTGGCGGTTTACAACGTGCGGCGTGCAACACGCCTATTACGAGAAAGTGACAAGAAAGGCGGACGGTTGATAGCAGTAAAGGAGTAGTGGGTGTAAGGCTGACCGGTCTTCCCTCATGATAGAGACGTGATTGTCACCACTTTTACACGATCCCCACTTGTCCACTACTTAATTGCCTCCATTTCCTATGAGATCAGAGTGCGCTCAATCATGACTTGTATAAATAGGATTTCAACCTATTTCGACAAAAAACAAGTGTCATCAATGCAAGTATTCGATAACACCAAGAACTTATAGCTTACATCCCGCAAGCAAGTTCCACATTCTGATACAAGTCAAAAAACAACTACACCTTCAGAGTTAACCATTCTGATCTCAACACCTTCTTCGCTTCCCTCCCTAAGATCAACCCTTCTCCTTCATTTTGTGACCGAAGCAAGGCTGGAACGACCATTCTTGGTTTTGGCCAGAATTGTACAAATTGATCTCTCGAATCTAAAGTACTCCCGTTCAGTGCTTTTGTTTAGTGTTTAGATTCGTTTCTCGGCGGCACACCCAAATTTAGCATTTCCAGCAGAATCAATTTTTACCTCAAAAAAACTGGCGACCACAGTGGGAGATTAATCGCTCGGTTGCAAGATCAATTTTCAATTTCATTTCAATCCTCTCAATTTCAAGATGGTGGATCTTAGGTCTGGGTCAGTTACCAATCCTGATGCTGCTGGCGCTGATAATAATCCTGGCGCCAATATCCCTGTTGCTGACACCAATGTACCGCCCACCAGCACAATCAACTCATCTCGTGGTGTTACATCCTCTACCACCAACACCAGTGGCGCAGGAAACATTCCCTCCAGCGTGACAACTCCTATCACCAGAGCCAGAGTCGTTGCCACCTTTCCCAATTGTTACCAGAGCTACTGCCGCTCCTCCATCAGGACGAGAGGCTGGAGGAGCCAGAGGAAGCCAACCCCCTATTACCATTGTTGATTTGATGAAAAGACAAGAAGTTCTCGCTAAGGCTCAGACAGACATGGTTTCAACTCAGAAAGAGGTACTTACTTTCCTCAAGACACTAACGGAGCGGCTACCGCAAGAGTCACGTCAACCCCAGATGGAGCTGATAAGGAATACTTTTAACACCCCCGGTGGAAGCACTTCAGCGGGACGCACCTTTATAGATGAAGAGGCTCGTGTTGCTCCTGAACGCCCATTGGAAAGGAATCATTAATCTAATTTCATCACACGTAAGGATCTGGAACGACTTATCCAAAATCGAGGCAAATAAAACCCGGAGGACATGCACCAGCATCAACCTCCTTATTCTCCTGATGTGCAAAGAGTTCCTCTTCCGAGGGGATACTCTTCTCCTCAATTTTCCCTGTATGACGGTACCGGTAATGCTCGTGAACACATCTATCGTTTTATGGAATCCTTAGGAGAGCATGAATACAACCATGTCCTCCGCCTGAAAGAGTTTTCAAAGTCGCTTACCGGGAGGGCATATATCTGGTACAACAACATTGCACCAAACAACATATCCAACTGGTGTGAAATGGTTACCGCTTTCTACAAGAAATATTTTTTCATGTTTGAGCAAATCACCTTTTTCAGACTTGGGAAGAATGTTTCAACAAAACAATGAGCATCCAAATGATTATGTCAAGAGATTCAGGATTCAGGCACTGGATTGTCATGATCCAAATGTGACTGAACAACAGTTGGTGGAGTGTTGCATTAACGGTATGGTTCCCATCTATCACGCTTTACAGGAAAACCTGCGCTTCCAGACATTCTCTGAACTCCATGAGGCTGCTAAGCGGTCGGCTACAACAGCATCAGCGTTGCTGGAAATAACTAGACCCGCCAGGAATGAAGATACACGCGAGACTCGAGGGAATATGCATCTCATCAACAAACAATATAATACCGGGCCCTCTGTAAACATAGTGGGTGAAGGAGGAAAGAGGAAAGCTCCGGCTGCAGAAAAATAACCCAAACATGCTGCACCAGCGCAGCAGACGACTCAAACTCCGAAAGCTGAGACTAAGACGCATGCACAACAACAAGAAACTGAAGGGGCCGCTCTAAACTTCCCGTTTCTGATTGAAGAGGTAATCGAACTCCTACAAGCATGGATTCAAGATGATGACATCAAGCTACCTCCTCTCAGACGTCCACCAACTGAAAAGGAAATAGCGGATCCAAAATATTGCCATTACCATAGGTTCGTCAATCACCCAACCAATGACTGCAACAAATTGAAGTACATTTTCAAAGAGAAAGTGGACGCAGGAGAACTTCAATTAGGCACTGAAGGAGTTCACAGAGATCCCCTTCTTGTCAGGAGCTGCATGATTTCTGGGGCCTCCGTCCACAAAACCGTATAGTATACAATGGAGCATTTATGTGAGATCTTGTATTTCTCCAAGGCGCAGCGTCAAGACATATTTGCAGCTCTCAACCGTGTTGTGTCAGGCAAGCGTCTATTTCCATCCAGGTAAGCCGCTCCCAAACCCCAACCTCTACGACAGATGTATGCAACTGGTGAATCTTAACCAACGCTCACCTCAAAGGTGTCGAGTTCGACATTGCACTGATTGATGCAGCCTCTGACTTTAACATCGTCACTATAAAGACTCTAAAGACTGCGGGAATTGTGAAACAAGAAGCTGCCCATTTCCCAACTGTAATAAAAAAACTCAGAAGGGGAGCCCCAAGATGCTTACGGATACGTTACTCTTGAGATCAAGATAGGAGATGCCTTGACACACGCCAAGTTCCATATTTGTAAAGAATACACAAATTAAGATATGATCCTGGGGCGCTCATGGATACACGACAACAAAGCGAAGTCGGGAGTATGTCCTTTGCCAGTGTATATACCTGAAAGGATCTCAAACAAGTTATCCAACCCTGAAGATTAGTTATTGCCGTATCAACAACTCGCGAATGTGACACAACTGCATGGAGATAGTGCATCAACATTTTTTCGCAGATTCCGGGCACAAGTAAGTCTTATTGAACAACCCTTTTTTCAACCAATCATTCCTCCTTCCGTCAAAGCTTGGGGACTCGATCCGATTATCAACCCAACTGTCACTAGGAGATGTGAATGGGACGCTGGTCCTTTCAAGTATTTTATCAAGAGTTTAGAAGCTGTCTCAGTCAAATATAATGAATCTAAGAATCGAGTAGTTGTGCAACGCCCAAATCCCTTTCAAGTTGGAGACATGGTAGTGACGATTACTACTCAACCTGACTTCCCAGAAGGAAAAGATAAGCCGTACCTCGGGAAGCTACTACAATCTCATCAATGCTGACAAACTAGAAGGCGTAATAATACATACCAGTTGGCTCAAACCTTTCAATACCTAAGATATCATGTCGCCTTTTCCTCTAGTATTTCCATTAGTATTTCATCTAGCATTTCCCTTTTTCATGCAATATTCGTAATTCCTCCAAAATGATTGCACTGCTTTCACTCATGATTAGGATTGCAATGTATCGGTTAATCCAAGCATCATTTCTTTCTTAAAATTACTCATGAATCATTTCAAAAACAAAAAAAAAAACGAAATCTTAGATAAACTCAAAATCCTCACAAAACCAATACCCACTAGTTCAAACCATGAAAGAAACACATCTTTCAAAAAATACCTAAGAGGAAAATATGTAAAGGAAAATGGAAGAACAAAATATTCAAAGGAAATCACCCGGCAGCAGCGCATCCTTCTTAAAGAAAGCATCTTTCATGTCCTGAAGAGCAACATGTTTTTACTTCAATTCCTGGGATAATCTCTCAACCTCCTTCTCATTCTGATTAATGAGATCCACATAAATAGTTTCATCTGTTGCAGTCTACCACTTCTGTATATTGGAAAACCCTTCACAGGGCCAGGGAACATTGAATCCAAAGTCAGCACGCATGTCCCGATGATACTCCCAGTTTTCAACTGCCTCTTCAGAGACAGTGCATCCAATCATATCTGCCGCATCACCTACTCGGAACTCAGCACCGCCTACCCAAGGTCTGCACGAAGATGCGCATCAATAACTACATCAGCTGGTAAAGTCGGATTTGGTGTTTCTAGATTTCCAATTTTCTATGAAAGGGGTGTATGGGCTATCAGATGTTTCGATACAATACACGTCTATCAAGTGCGACTCCGACCAATTGATCAACAAATGACGGATCCAAAAGATTGCCGCTTTCGTCAATTCGTCAACCGCTTTACCACCAAATGCAATGGAAGTACATCTTTCAGGAGAAAATAGGCTCAAGATAATTACACCTGGGGACTGCCAGCACAGGATGCCTTCACTTCCCTCAACCAGGTTATTTCTGATATCGGCATCATCACTGTCAAAGCTTTACGAGCCGCAGAAATTTCTCAACATGAAGACGTACACGTGCATCAAAGACTCTAAAAGTACGCCGCGAAGATATTTTCACATATCCGGCCACGCAATCGAATCTGAAGTGTAATTGGGGATTGCTCATCACATCCCATTCCATGCAACCATCAAAGATTCAGAAGACGGTCCAAAGGATGTCGCTTGGAACGAAGTCCTTGAAGGCTTGATAGTAGCACGTCGGTAATGGAACGCCTCTCAACTCGTCTACTATACTCAACGGCTTCGGGAGATTTTTCCCATACAAGCATTCCAAGCATATCATCATCGCAATCAAAGGGGCAAGAATAGGCCTATGAGCTAAAGACTCAGAATAAATACAATTTTTTTCCAGCCAATGACCAGGAGTTTAAAGAACGTTTTAATTACGACTCAGCAGTCCAGACACCAAACAACTTAAATTCAAGGCCTCTTACAATTGAGCGCAATGGAGTTTGGCAAATTTTGAAATCCACTGGAGAGGCTAGATACTCATTTTTCTGGAGACATGACCTTATTACACATTCCGGAGAGGATCGATGGTACAACTTCTACACCCTCTGGTCCAGGAAGAAGAATCATCACGCGATTAGGCAGCGGAAATATCTCCAGGAGTTCACTCAGGATTTGATGAGATTTCAAAGTCGTGGAAGTTATACGTACAACTAAAGTTCATACTTGCAAAGAGAAAAAGAAAGAATAAGATGTACTTACCTTGTCGTTGACGATTGGCACGCTCGTGATGGAGCTGCTGACAGTGACGAATAGGAGCCAGCTGCTGCAGACTAAAGCACGGAGCCACACGAGCAACAAAAAACAGAAGAAAGTCGATACCCCTTTTTATCCGAATGGAGTATCCATAGTTCAAACAGAAGAAAGATTCTTTCTTGCTCCATAAACGGGAATAGATGACTGGGCCCACTGCACTCACACCCCATAGCCGAGTGATAGGTGTTGTAAACACCTTGTTATTTATCTATTGTTTATACTTTCTTTGCGAGTTTTCTTGTGAATTATGTATCTTATGATTGCTTTTGAGTTTATCAGGTGCAATGGAGTCTTTATGAGCAAAAGAAGGAGAAAACACCCATTTGAAACGTAAAGTGCAAAAAGGTCAATCCACAGGCGAGTGATACTTGGAACCAGCGAAGGTCATATAGCAAAAGAGGTGAAGAACGAACTGTTAGTTCTGCGCAATTGACAGTTGAGCTGTAAAATAGTATAGGCAGTCAGTTCCCCGAAACTGACAGGCCAAATATCACTTTGGTATCCCTTATCCTTTTAATAGGTACCTATATCAATATTCATTCCTACATTTACCCTAAATCGTGCCTCCTCTCAATCATTATCTCACCTGAACCAGAAATTGAGAGAGAGAGAGAAAGAATAGAAAAATGGTTGTGGCTGCTGAAATTGAGAGAATAAGTAGGATGAGTTGATGACAGAGATCGATTGAGAGAAGAAATGAGACGAATCCGTTGCTACTGGTAAATTAGGGCAAGAATGGAGAAGACCATGACAGAGAAGGATCAGATCGAATCAGATATTATGAAGAATCTAAAGTGGTTATGAAGGGATCTGAAATGGGTTTGTGTTGGAATCAAGGTTGGATCGATTTATAGAGAAGAATTGTTGCTCGAGTTCAAGAAGGGAATTGTGGTTGCAGTTAACGGAGGTGAAATCAAAATGGTCGTTATCGCCATAGATTGAAGAGATGATTCAGGATGAGAAGAGGTGAAGAAGAAGTTAGGGATTTGTTGTTAATCCGAGAAATGAGATGAAGTTGCCATGGTTGCTGCTGTTGTGGAATGGCTCGAGGCAAAGATCTGTGCCGTTGCATTTTAGGGTTCAGATTTGAGGTCAAGGTTTATATGGGTCTGTAGCAATCGATGAGATTGTTGAGCTAAGGAAGGTGGAAGCAAAGATGAACTGTGGTGGATGTAGCTCAGGTTGCAGGAAAAGATGCAGATTTGAAGATTGGTTGAGCTCCTGGGACTGAAGATGAGATTGCAGGTGATTGAGAGATGAGCAGAGCTGAAGTGTAAGACGCTGAGAAGGGATGGAGATTGCTGATTCAAGTTTGTATGAGGAGGCAATGCAAATACAGTTTTGGATGTTGCTGCAATGAAGAATTAGAAGCTGGAAGAAATGATGTTGTGAATGGGGTTTCACCTGGAACTGAATTCCAGCGAGTTAGCACGAGTTTGTCTAAGGCAATACAGGAAAGAATAAGTTGCAGCTACAATGGTACTTTGTTGGAGGAGCTTTGAAGCTGTTGCCGAGAACTGAGATGAAGCCAAGATATGTATAAGACTAGTTAAGAGAATATGTGATTGTTGACAAGTTGGAACTGGTGTTTGTATGGGTTCAATGGAGATGGGTTGAGGCTTTGAGTTGTTGCAGGTGCAGTGGAGGTTTTGGTGGTGCACGAGAAGATTGAGTCGATGCTGTTAGTGTTTCGGCAGAGATGAATCCGAGAGTTGCAATGGGAGTTGGTGCTGGTCATGACAGTGTGGAGGTTTTGCTGGTGGAATTGTGCACTTGCAGGCAAGGCTGAATGGAACAGTTGGCATTGCACAGGTGAAGCATTGGTGGTAGTAAACTGAAATGTGCTGGTGGAGCTCACTGCAAGGAATATATGGAGGAGTTAGTATTGTCGTGGCCTGGAGGTGTCGGTGTGAACTGCAGTGGGAGAAGGAATTAGTGTTGTTGTTGGATTTGAGTGAGCTACAGATGATAAGAAGAAGGAACTGGTGGTGATGTTCTGGAGAGGGGTTGTGTATGAATGAATCGTAGGAACTAAATTGATGAATGAGATTGCAGTTGGTGGCAATGGGATGTAGAACTCAAGTTGGACAGAACTTGATCCTTGAGCAGGTGTTGTTGGTGTCGTAAATAAGAATTGCAGGCGGTTTGATGTTTGTAGTTGTAGGTTAAATGCAATGCAGAGGTGGTATGAGGAAGAAAATGAGGTTGCAGGGATTGAGCTGTTATGAAGAACATTGCAAGAATGGATCTAATGATGGTTTTGTGAGTGGTGCAGTATGAGCAGCTATCATGGCTGGGATTGAAAGGAATAATGCATCAAGATGGCGCAACACAGCTCTGGCCTGTGCAATGGCCTGACGAGTCAGCCCAGTTAGCTCACCGGAACAACTGACTCGGTTCTGACTCATGATCCTGACTCATCTTATGACATCACTGAGTTGAGTCATATGACTCGGTGCTTGACCCGGTTTGACTCAGTGACTTGACTGAGTTGACCTGGCCGATTTGAATCATTGACCGGTGACCGGGTGGACTTTGCCGGTCACCTGAGCCGTTTTCCGGTCACTTCTCCGGCCGATTTCCGACCATAATACCAGTTTTTCGGTGACAGTTTTTGGGGCATATTTTCTACATGGGTTTTTCTCACATATGGGCTTGGTGGACTTCTATCTATTGGACCTTTGAGACTTGACCTAATTTTGGAAAGCAAAGGGATATAAAAGAAAGACTTTTACAACTTGGAAATCACGTTTTATTCTTGGAAGCTAAGGAGAGAGCCGCTTTTGTTTACGCTACTATGGTTTGCTTTTGTTCATATTCTTCTTTATTCAATTCATATTTTTGTGATGAACTCCATAGCTATGAGTAGCTAAATTCTACATTATTGGTTAAGGATGTAGTCCTATTTCTAAAACTTGTGCTTGAGTTATGTATTAGTTTTCTCTCTTGATTATCGTTTAAATCTCTACTGTTTTTAATAATCACATGATTGATGTATTGTGATAGGACTAAGATGTTTGGTTAGTTAAGTGGCCAATTAATTGAACTTGCATCCTTGTCCATAGATATTTTAGGGTTTTTCATCGAGCGATAACCCTGAATACAAGTAGCATAATATGTTTACGGTTTGTAGTGATACACTCTCGTAATCATATGTAGAATTTGACCATTGTCTGAATTGTTATGCGCAATGTATGACAATTGCATTGATTAGCCTATTTCTGAAACTTAATGCTCCTAGGAATTGAACTTAATTAGCGCAAGGCGTTAGGTTATTCTTTAGGTAGAATTCACATACGCAGCTCTAATGTGTGTGTTGATGAACTTGGGAAATTAATAGATTATCTCGCTCTCTCGATTCTCTAGGCTTTTGATAATAAAAGAGATTAAATTATAATTCTAATCATATATGCAAGCACATGTTTAAGATTGAATATGAATTCCTTGACCAATATCTTTCTCTCATTGATTACTTTCTACAATTTACTTTGTTTTAATTTACTTTTATTGCTTACTTAAAAATCAGAAATCCCCCCAATTGGTTACTTTAAGAAATTGAATACGTAATAACTACAATTGCCTATCTGTGGAAACGAACTCTTTCTTATCATATACTTTAGGAAAGTGAAATTATTTTTGACGCATACGACAGCGATCACCGAGCTAGCAACACGCTACTACGAAGGCAGTTCCGCTGCTGAAGGCCGATTAGAATTTTCCTGGTAACATCTATCTACTTCATCTTATTAGTTTTGTATTTCGTCTGTCACCATCTAGTGCTTACCCCGCAACAATATCATTGTTACGTGCTAAGCAGAGGACTTAATGTTGATGGTGGTTTTTAGTATAGGGCGAAAACTGTAAAAGTCTATCTACCTGACCCGGCATCAGAAGTAGTAGACCTTGATATGTTTATATTGCGTAAGGAATTTGAAGAATATATCAAATCTGATGACTACCTATGTCTCTCTTCATATTATATTGAAACTCAAGCTCCTAGATGAATTGCTCACCAGTATAGAGTCTAATGAGTATTTAAGCTCCTAATTGCATTACTCACTAATGTCGGAGCCTGATGAGTATCTATTATATGCCATGTTCCCCAGCCGAACTCTTGATGTTGACATGACATGACAATTAATGTTCGCTCGCAGCAGAGTAGCATGAATTTTCCGAAATGTCAGGATTGATATACGCGTAGAATTACTCAATTAGAGGCATGTAAAGTTATGCTGCCCTCTGAAACATAATTAGTGATTTTGTATGAACGCATAAAATTCACCGGAAATTGATTGATTTTGTGTCAGCACACAAAATTCAATCATTCTAACCTAATTTTATTAATTTACAAGAATTAGGTCTTTTGCGGCCTGCGTAATATCTCGAACCCCATTGGTAGAAACTAAACCTAGGCAAGCTAGGAAATTGATCCTCCATGGACTAATAGGAGCAAAATCCTACCAAAAATAGAAAACAAGAAGTAAAGAGAAATTGCGGTAAATAAAAGCAGCTGCAAAAGGAGGTGCGGCCACGCCACTTGGCCGGCCAGTTTGCCCTAGCAGGCACTGCCCATGGCTGGCCGGCCACGCCCCATATTATTGCTTGCTGGTCCTCTTTCTCATCAACCAATCAGATCGCTTTAAATGCGCAACACACACTTTTGAGGAAAAGTGGAAGTTGGCTAGGCACACACTTAATTCCTTAAGGAAATGAACATAGGTTTCCCATGTCAGTCTCAAAACGATCATAGCCACACGATTTCTCCGGCTGATTAATTACACTTAGCCACCTCCTGACGTTTCCAAACGAGCTTCATAACGTCCACCGGTGGGCCCACTTCCTTCCCAACCAATCAGAACTCATCTAGCCCGCAGGTGGCATCCCCGATCGCTAGCCAGAAAAAGGATAGTCGCGCCATTGAGAAAAGGGTATAACAAGCTGAGACCGGCCGTGACAGTCTCAAATTCATCATGGCCGTCCAACTTAGCCAGCCCAGTTGAATGGCTTAGATTTTGTTTCGGGCAACCAGTGAGGTGCCGTCATGTTCGCAGGTGGCCTGCCTGCAGCCCTGGACAATTGACTTGCTCAATCCAGCAACCGACATCTCAAATCGATTAGCCCAAAGTAGGTTGGCCACGAGGCTTTAAAAACCCTAAATTGAATCAACGGCAGTACGCAACTGCCGCAAATCATCTTGGCCGTCCAACTTCGCTAGCCGAATCGACCGGCCTAGATCTTATTTTAGGCGACCAATAAGATATTGTGGTGGCCACCAGCCATCCCCTTCCATGAGGAATGATCGGCCAAACCGCGGCTTTCCTACACGACTCCCAAACGGTTGCCCAAAGGTGGCTAGTCACGCTACTTACAGGAATTTTAATAGATTCAACGGCAGCCATTAAGTTCCGCAAATCATCTCAGCCACTCAACTTGGCTAGCCAATTTGACCGGCCTAGATCTAACTTGGGCCGACCGATAGGATGTTAGAATGGCTACCAGCCCTCACCCTCCTATAGGGACCGACCGGCCTACCTTTGGCGTGCGTGCATAGCTCCTAGCAGCTCCCTGAAAACGGCTGGTCATGCTCTTTTTAAGACATTAAGCTCCGCGGCTAACTTAAACGAGCTTTACACAACGATGCTCCATGAACATCGATTATTTTAAGCTGCTTTGCTTAAAAGCGATGCTTTATATGCATCGATTACAAACGATGTTTTATAAATATCGATTCCACAAATAATTTTATTATTTGACCAAAAAGCATTACGTACTGTTTTAGCGGCAAGTCTCACAACTTGTCCCACTCAGCAGCTTGCTTGTATATTTTTCTACAAAATACTCGAGACATCAAACATGTCACAAACTGGGGGATGCTTATCGGGGTATTGGTCTGGCAGTTTACATTGTGCGGCTTGCAACACGCCCATTACGAGAAAGTGACAGGAAAGGGGGACGGTTGATAGCAGTAAAGGAGTAGTGGGTGTAAGGTTGACTGGTCTTCCCTCATGATAGAGACGTGATTGTCACCACTTTTACACGATCCCCACTTCTTCACTACTTAACTGCCTCCATTTCCTACGAGATCAGGGTGCGCTCAATCATGACTTGTATAAATAGGATTTCTACCTATTTCGACAAAAAACAATTGTCATCAACGCAAGTATTCAGAAAACACCAAGAACTTATAGCTTACATCCCGCAATCAAGTTCCACATTATGATACAAGTCATAAAACAACTACACCTTCAGAGTTAACCATTCTGATCTCAACACCTTCTTCGCTTCCCTCCCTAAGATCAACCCTTTTCCTTCATTTTGTGACCGAAGCAAGGCTGGAACGGCCATTTCTTGGTTTAGGCCAGAATTGTACAGATTGATCTCTCGATCTAAAGTATTCCCGTGCAGTGTATTTGTTTAGGGTTTAGATTCGTTTCTCGGCGGCACACCCAAATTTACCATTTCCAGCAGAATTAGTTTTTACCCCAAAACAAGCATATTTATAGCACATTAGTGGAATATTTGATTATACGCACTATAGAAATAGCCATGGCCTGCACATCCAAATTGGCCAAGGTGACCTTGGAATTTTGCCAAGGTGGCTTGGGAAGTTTGGTGGCGTGGGGCACAAAATTGATAGCTAGCCAAGTCATGGCACTGGGCACGACAGAGTTAATAGCTATCCAAGTCGTAGCGTGGGTGATACGTATTGATCTCTATACCTTGGTAACTATTACTATAAAGGCAAAATTCAGAATAATAATAGACGAGAAACTTAGAAAACAGAATACAAGTAGTAATTCGAAGAAAATATCTTCTCTTAGATTATGAACAAGAAAACGATTACAATTCTCTCTTTGTTACGCTCACAATCTTCTCTAAACAGTGGATTAACCTTAAATTGTTTGCTAAGCTTGCACAAGTATTGTCGTAAGCTTTCTCTAGGTTTTCTATGCCTAGTATCTGTCCTTAGCTATTAGCCAAAGCCCTCTATTTATAGCCTTCATCGTACTCAGCCGACCAAGGACTTCTATTAGGAATCTATTTCCTAAACTAAGAGTATTGCCTAAAACAAAACTCTTCCCTAACTAGGAATTCTGCCTAAACAAGGATTCATGCCTAGAATAGGTTTCTTCCCTCAACTTAGCTTGAGGTTAACTAATTTCCCTAAAGGAGTACGGATACACCTGTATCATGGGTCCCCCTTTTAAGAACTTGAACTCCTGTGAGAGTTAAAAATGAAGGTTAGGGAACTCGAGAGTCCCTTTTTCCTTGTTAAACCACTTAGCCTTGCTAGGAACTTGACCTTTACATCCAATTAGAAAAGATTCTTTCTCTCCTTGTCGTGTTTTAGTCACTCTTTGCTCCAATATGCAGTCTTCCTTGAGTGGTTCCTCTCTATCAAACCATAAGTCTTCTACTCGTGGTAAGATCACAATGTCGTCTCCGTCATCATCAAGTAATGGTGGTTGAAACAACTTCAAGTATTTGGCATTTTTTTTCGAGTACATTCCTAGATAAGGTGGCAGATCTAGACGAAAGGCATTGTTACCAATCTGATCGAGAATACGAAATGGTCCATACCTCAATGGTTTCAACTTCTTACCTTCCCCCTTCAGTCGTTCCTTACCTAATTTTAACCATACCAAGTCACCAACACCAAAATTACAAGGTACAAGATGCTTGTCATGCTTTGATTTGTATTTGGCTTGTGACTTCTTTAGTTGTGCTTCAACAGTCGCATGAATCTAAGATATCTTCTCCAAGAACTTTTGTGCCTTTTGCCGTTCACTTCCTTCCTTTCCCCCCATTGAGGTGTCACTAGAAAATACTAGATCGAAAGGACTAGGTGGTAAGTAACCATAGCACGTCTCGAAAGGAGATTCCCCCGAATTTTGTGAACTGCTCTATTGAAAGCAAACTGTAGATACGGTAAACTCTCATCCCAAGTTTTAGGATGCTTAGAATTATATCCCCTTAACATGTGAACCATAGTCCTATTGACCACTTCTGTTTGTTCGTCTATTTGTGGATGAAAAGATGTACTCTTCTTCAACCTAGTGTCCATCATCTTCCATAAAGAATCCCAAAAGTGACTAAGGAATCGACTATCCCTATCAGAAATAATCGAAGTAGGTAAACCAAAATGCTTCCACACGTGCTCAAAGAAGAGCTTTGCTTTGCCGGCTCTCGTTACCGCCTCTTTGTACATGGAATTAATGCAATCATCTTGCTGAATTGGTCGACCACAACGAACAAGTAATCATGACCACACTTGGTCTTCGGTAACCCACCAAGAAAATCCATAGAAATACTCTCCCAAGGCCTTGATGGTACTGGTAATGGTAGATATAACCTACGTTTTCTGTTGGATGGTTTGGATGTCTTTGCACAACTTACACCCTCTAACTAACTTAGCCACATCATCTTGCATCTTTGGCCAAAAGACATAACGCCGGAGGTTAAGTAGAGTTTTATTCATCCCAAAGTGTCCAGCAACTCGGGAAGTGTGTGCCTCTCTCAACCACTGTAAACGATCGTCATCTTCTGGTATGCAAAGTAACTGACCTTTATATAATAATCCATCTCAGAGTTCATACTCGCTTTTCAAACCACTATTTACACATTCTAACACCTTCTTAAAGTCTTTGCTGGATGCGTATGATTCCGCATACTCTTGAGGGACAATTGGATGAGTTCTCATGGCCACCATTAATGCTCGAACTGGAGGTCGAGATAACATATCTGCCAACTTGTTTTTTACTCCCTTCTTGTACCTAATGAGAATATTGAAAGTCATCAAGTAAGACATCCACTTCATGTGTCGGGCTTGTTGTAGTTTCGTTTGAGCGTGTAGATACTCCAATGGTTTGTGATCTGAATGTACCACTACTTCTTTACCTAAGAGATACACTCGCCAAGCATACATTGATATAAAGCATAAAATTCTTTGTCATAAGGTGCGTAGTTCTTAATAGCACCTGAGAACAATTCTGAATGGTAATCCACTAGTTTACCATCCTGTAACAACACTCCTCCCAATGCATAGTTAGAAGCGTCGGTCTCAACATCAAAAGTACGTTGTAGGTTAGGCAATACCAACACTGGTGCTTCTGAAATCTTTCTTTTTAGTAACTGAAAAGCGTCTTCATGGGTTTGCTGCCACTCAAATTTTGCCTTAGCTCCCGTCAAACCATGTAATGGTCCTGCAATATTCGAAAAATGCCGGATTAACTTACGCAAGTAGGTGCAAGCCCCTAAGAAACTCCCGATTTCAGTTATAGTACTAGGTCTAGGCCACTTAGTGATCACCTCTACCTTCCTTGGATCAATCTTCCGTTGTCCACCACCAATAATGAATCCAAGATACACCAACTCCTCCTTCCCAAACTCGCACTTCTTTACGTTCAACTTCAGTTGGCCTTCATGTAACACTTTAAACACCTTCTCAACGTGAACGAGATGCTCTTCCCAAGTTCTGATGTATATTAGGATATCATCTAAGTAAACAATCACAAAATCTTCTATAAAAGGTCATAACAAATCATTCATCAAACGCATAAACGTCGCTGGAGCATTACACAAACCAGAAGGCATCACCAACCATTCGAACAAGCCTTGTTTGGTTTTGAAAGCAGTTTTCCATGTATCATCTTCTCGAACTCTCATCTGGTGATATCCGAATTTGAAATCTAACTTTGTAAAGACTCTAGCTTTTTCCAACTGATCCATCATTTCGTCTATCCTAGGTAAAGGGTAACGATTCTTGATTGTGATCTTGTTCAATGCTCTATAATCAATACACATGCGCCAGCCTCCATCTTTCTTTGGAACCAACAACACTGCTGATCTACAAGGTGAAGCACTTGGCACTATCATTCCTAATTCTAAAAGTTCTTTGACTTGTTTCTTGATCTCATTAGATTCCTCTACGGTCGTGCGATAAAGACCTACATTAGGAAGAGAACTCTCCTCGGTCAACATGATCTCATGCTCCGCACTCCTCTTTGGCGGTAATCCCGTGACATCTGAAAATAAATCCTTGTACTTCAACTTCAACCTTTCTAGGTTATCTTCTTGTTGTGCAGTCAAGGCTGCCAAACAATCTCTACTCGGCTTCTCCTCAAGAGAACGGATCACAAGGAGAATGAACTTTGTGCTAGCATTCACCAATCGCTTAGCCTGAGTGGCTGTGATCAAACTTGCTCCCTCAAAAGGAGAATCAATAGCCCGAATCACAAAACTTTCTCCATCTTTTGTAAAGGTGTACTTTTGTTCCCTCCTGTGTAGAGTTGCATCTCTATCCCATAGGTAAGGACTACCTAGTACCACCTGACAAACATCCAAAGGAAATACGTCGCATGTAACTTCGTCAATATATGACTCATCTAGAGCAAATTTGAACGTGCACTCCTGTGAAACTTGTAAGCCCCCTTCCTTTTGAAGCCATCCTAAAGGGTATGGTTTTGGATGTTTGAAAGTCTTCAAACCTAACTTCTGCACCAAAGAATTTGAAAGCAAATTCTTCTGACTTCCCGGGTCAATAACAGCATCAACTAGTGAAGTTTTGACTTGCATCTTCACTGTGAATAGTTGTTCCCTAAGATCATCTTTTGAAGGTCTTTATTTTGCCCCTGTCATAAGAGAAAGCTTTGAATTGGGTTCCGTTAGTCCGTGGACTTCTTTTGGAGTTTGAGCGACTAGTGCTGCCTTCTTGGCTTCTTTCCTCTGCAACCCTTTAGGCTTTAGATGAGGGTTCTTAACCCAACACTTATCGACAACGTGACCTGTTTGCTTGCAATGGGTGCAAGACAAACCTTCCTTGTCACTAGACTTCCCTTCTTCTTTGATCCTTTCACCTCCTTTCACAGTGGTACCTCAAGATTTCACCTTAGTATTTCCCTTCGAATCATATTTCTTGAGCCTGCCTTCAATGGCATTAGCTTTTATACTTGCTTCGGAGATAGTATCCACCGAAAAAATCTTCAACTCCTTCTGTATATACTCATGGAACCCGGAAATACATTTCATGTAGATAACATAATCTCCCAAGTCTAAGTCCAAAATCATAGCTTTATTCTGAAATTCCGAAGTATATTCTTGTACGGTTTGGTTGTAAGTCTGTTTCAAGTTGTACCACTTGAACCATCTCTCCTCAAGGTAGCCAACCAGATAAAACTGTTTCCTTACAAATGCCTTGAATCTTTTCCACGACAATACTCTTTTACCTATGTTTTGTCTTTGATAAGCTTTCCACCAGGTTAGAGCATGCTTTTGTAGCTTGAATGCCGCGAAAGCTATCTGATAGGTGTCTAAAACACCTAATTTTATATCTAGTATTTATGCTTTCTTTGCTATTATCGTGTAAATTATGTATCTTATGTTTGCTTTTGAGTCGATTAGGTAGTTTGGAGTCATTCGGAGCGAAAGAAGGAAAAACCATCTATCTGGAGCGTAAAAGGGCACAAAGATCGATTCACAAGCGGGTGATACCTGGAATCGGCTAAGAATATGTGCAGCAAGGAAGTGAATAGGCGTAGGTTCCGCGGCCCGACAAGCCAAGTGTCACTGCGGTGGCCCATATCGTAAGTGGGGTGCCTGCAGCACTTCGTCTTTGTTGGAATCAATTAAGCCGAGCGGTTTCTCAGACAAGTATTTCTCTCCTCTTTCATTCAATACGTCTCACCTGAAAATAATTGGAAATGGAAGCAGCAGCTGCTGCTGAATCGAGATCGAGAAAGTGTTAGAGAAAGGACGAGATTCAGAGAGGAATGGAGTTTGCTGTTGAAAGATCCAAAAGATGATGTTGCTGTTGAATTGGGGTTAATGATTAAAGCAGGAATTCAAACTAGGGTTTGGTGAAGTTGAGAAGAAAGAGTTCAAATCTGATATTGAATTACTGAGATTTGGGTTTGGTCGAGAATGGTGGATGATTTAGGGTTGTGAGATGAATTAGTAACATGGGTATGTCTCAGATCTAAGGTTAAACGAGTTATGGTAGTTTTGAGCTCAAATTGGGGCTAAGAATGAGTTGTTCAGGAGATATGGGTTCGATTTGGAGCTGGTTTTTAGGGGTTTCTACTTTGCCATCTAGTCACGGGGAATGTTCTTTGCTACTATGAAACAGATGGATTGTTTTACAAGGGTTTGAAGCTTAAATCTAAGAGAATGAATTGGTTGCCTGTGTTGGTGTTGGATTCAGACCAAGGAAGATGAGATGAAGTTGAAGGTGGGTTGAATGGTTTAATCAACAAGAGATTGGTGTAGCTTTGACTGAGGCAAGTGATCCTGAGCTGAAATGGAAGGCTCTGGCAGGCTAGGGGATTGCAGGTCTCAGGTGCAAGACCTTGCTCTTTGTTGGATCTACAATGGAGTTGAGGGACCGTGTCTTGTGAACTAAACTCGGTTATAGGGGAATTGGCAGAGTGGAATTGATGGCTTGGTGATTATAATTTGAGGTTACTGAGGATGGCCATGGGTCCTGGTGATGTTTAGTTGGGTCTGAATCTGATAAACTAGATGTATACCTAGGGTTGCAGGGTATGAAATTGAGATTCCAAGGGTGTTGGCTGTGAAAATGTGATTGAAATGGTGAATGTCTGTTACAGAGCTGTGTTGAGCTGCAGTGATAAAGCTTTGTAGCAGGGCATTGCAAGTAAAACTGTTGATTGTTGCTGCTAGTGAGATGGCTTGAGCTGTGGAAATAGATGAGTTGTAATTGCAGATGCTGGTGAAGCTCAAGTACTGGGTTGAGCTCGAACTACAGCAAGTAACTGGAGGGAATGGAAGCTAATAGAGCTGGTTATCTTTGTTGCTCAAGAATGGCTCAAAATGAGCTGGAACTGAGGCGTTAACTGCTGGAGAAGATGGAGCTCGACTATATTGCTGCTGTGATGGAATTGCAGAAGTTGGTTGTGAAGCTAATGGGTTTGAATGTGACAATGCCGTGCTCTAGTATTGGTGGTGGTCTGTGATGGCAGTGCGCAGCGTTGGATGGATTTCAGTGATGGAGTCTGGTGGCATTGCAGACTGTGGAAGTGCAGGGTTGAGTTAGGGTACAGAGAAATGGCTCGTTCATGTTGCAAGTTGTTGCTGGTACTTGGCTTGGCAAAGAAGAGGATGAGTTGATTGATCTGAAATGCAGGGCTGAAGTGGCTGTTGTGTAGTATTCTAGAGATGGAACTAAAGATGGGAAGAGCACCATGGAGTTGCTGGTATTTGCATTTTGAGCCTGGTGGGTGTTGTTTCTAAGGCATTGAGACAGAATGGGTCTCTGATGAATTGCAGTTAATTGTGATGCTGGTTCTTTGGAGTTGCGACTGCAGTGCCAGATGTTTTTGGCTGGTATTGCAGGTCTGAGAATGCAGGTGTTGTTATTGCAGTGATGGCCTGATAAGAATGGAAAAATGGGTCTGTGGAGGAACCGAGCTTGGATGAATAGATGAATTGTGCAGATTTGAAGTGATGGTTGTTGCAGCTGCAATCTGAGACTGCTGTTGCTGTCTAGATGGTGTCTGAGCTGAGAAATTGCACTTGTGAAGCTACAGAAGAATGAACATATTTTGCATGTGCAGTTAGCTGTTGAGTCAAGGAGGAAATAAGTTGTGGGTGTTTGCACCTGAGATTGCAGGGGTGTGATGCAGTGGTTGAAGTGGTTGAAGTGGGAATTAAAGCAACAAGAGATTTGGTTAAGAAGCTACAGGAATCCACAAAGGGAGTTACAGCTGATGGCAGGATGGAGATGTGATGTGCCAAAATGGTGCATCACATAGGTTATGGCTCATGCAAGATATCTTAGGCCTGTGCAACAGTGAGTTGGCCTGGCAAGATGGCTTTGGCCTGATCTGACTCAGCCCACTCAGCTGGTTAACAGCTGACTCTAATTCTGACCCGGGTGATTCTCTGAATCGGTTTGACTCGGTCTGACCGAGTTGACCCGATGTGACTCGTTTGACCGGTGACCGGGTGGACTTTGCCGGTCACCTGAGCTATTTTCCGGCGACCTTTCCGGCCAAATTTCGACCACAATACCAGTTTTCCGGCGACCATTTTCTGGCAGAGTTTTTACATGGGCTTGGTGGACTTCTATCTTTTGGACCTTTGAAGATTAGACCTAATTTTGGAAACAAGAGAGCTATTTAAAGGAAAGACTTCTACAACTTTGGAGGATCATATATTTTTCTTGGAACTTTGGAGAGCCGGTTTTGTTTACGCTTCTAGGGTTTGCTTTTGTTCATCTTCTTCTTTTCAATTAATATTATTATGATGAACTCCATAGCTATGAGTAGCTAAACAAATATTATTGGTTATGGGATAAAGTTGATTTCTCAATATGTTATATGATTCAATGAATTAGTTTTGTCTCAATATTTTATTGTTTGTGATTCACAATTAATAGAGTTATATGATTTGATAGTTTGTTTGGTTGAGTCCGGAATCAATCCGATTTACATTCATCTCTAGAGCTATATTAGGGTTTTCAATACGAAAAAGTTGTGTATCCCTGATTCTAAGTAGCATAATTGTGGGTAGTACTTGTAGTGATATATCCTACTAGTCACAAGTGAATCATAACTTTTGTTAAAACGTTTAGTGCTTTTACACATTCGTTTGCATTGATTAGTCTTATTCCATAGAACTTATTGCTTTTAGGGAGTTAAATATAATTGTGCTTTTACACTTTAGGTTGCTTTCTAGGAAGAATTCACATATGCATCTTTTAATGTGGTTGTGATGAAAACAGGGAATTAGCGGGATATACTTGCGATCAAGGTATCCTAGGACTATTAGTAGATGAGAGATTAAATTATCAATTCTAATCATTGATGAAAATACATGTTTGTGAATGATACTGTCCCGTGACCAATATCTTCTACTTATTGATTATTCCAACTATTTGCTTTGCTCTATTTTATTTTTACTTTAGTATTTCGCTTAAACAACAAATATCCCCCTGGTTACCTTAGAAATTGAAAATCGCATAACAACAATTGCCTCTCTGTGGATACGAACTCTTCCTTACCTTGTACTTCATTTAAATTTAGTGAGTAAGAAAGTGAAATTATTTTTGATGCTTACGACAGCGATCAAATTTTGGCGCCGTTGCCGGGGAGGCATACGGCTTGTTATTAAGTTTTTAGTTTCTCTTTACAATTTCTGCTTTTATCTTTGCTTTTCGGTTCTTGTCTTGTTTCTCACTTGTTTTGGAGAATTGTTTTCAGGTACCTAATCCCTGGCTTCTAAAGATTTGAACTACCCAAGGTGCGGGATAGCTACTCGAAATGGCACAATACTCCAACCAAGTCAAGACACAACAGAAAATCCAGAGTTAGAGGTGGAAGGAGAAGTATAAATAGAAGGAGAACAAGAGGTTCCAATCGTAGACGAACCACAAGTTGAAGAAGAAGAAGCAATGGGTGATGCAAATCGTTCACTCAAGGACTTGGCTTCTCATAGGCTTGATACACAACAGGGGTGTATTCAAACGAACTCTACTTTTGAGATAAAGTCGGGATTGCTTAGAGAATTACCAAAATTCCATGGCATGGTGAATGAAGATCCAAACAAACATCTTATGGACTTCCACACCATTGTCACGGCTATGCTTCCAGCGGATGTTGAGGCGGATGGTGCAATGTTGAAAGTTTTCCGTTTCTCTTTAATGGATAGTGCTAAGGATTGGTTGTACTATTTACCTCCCGGAAGTGTCACGACATGGAATGGGTTGAAGAAACTCTTTTTAGAGAGATATTTTCCTGCATCAAAGGCTACTCAAATTCGGAAGGAGATTTGTGGGATGAAGCAAAACGTGGGAGAATCCTTATATGAATGTTGGGAACGATACAAGAGATTGGTTGGAAGCTGCCCTCACCACCAATTCAGTGACGCTATGATCATCCAATACTTCTATGAAGGACTCCAATCAAGTGATAGGAATCTTATTGACGCTGCGGGTGGTGGTGCACTAGTGAACAAGACGGTGGCACAAGCTAGAGAGTTGATTGAAAACATGGCAGCGAACTCCCAACAATTCTTGAGTCGTGGTTCGGATGTAATTCTAAGAAGAGTGAATGAAGTGAGCGAGGTTGAGGAACTCCGTAAACAAATGGGTAACATGTCGGCAATGATGCAACAAGTTGCAGCCGCGGTGATACCTAGTTCATCTCAAACTTATGAGGACGAGCAAGCTAATGCGGTCTTTCCAAATCAACAAAGATGGTATGATCCCTACTCCAACACTTACAATCTGGGATGGAGAGATCACCCCAATTTTAGCTATGCCAACAAGCAAGGTGCAATTCAACAACCTACCTTCAACTCTTCGAGTGGATTTCAACCTCAACAACAACAATTCCAACCGAGACAACAATTTCAGCAACCACAAGCACAACAATCAATGCAAAATCAAGGTTCCGATATTGACTCAAAGCTTCAAACAATGTTGCAAGGCATTTCTACCATGTTCAAAGAAAGTCAACATGAAACTAAGAGTGCTATCAAGGAGTTGCAAACATAAATGGGATCCATGGCTATTGAGTTGAACCAATTGAAGGCACAAAATAGTGGGAAACTCCCTTCTCAACCTATTAACCCAAAAGAGGGTGTCAATGCTATTACGTTGAGGAGTGGTACACAACTTGTGCAACCCGAAGTTTCTGATTCGGGCAAGGTGGAAACACCAAAGGAACCTGTTTTGGAGGAGAATAATGAGGATTCTCCCCAAACTTCTGAGGTACCTATTCCTAACTCTAAAACTCCGGTTTCTACTTATGTTCCTCCTTTACCTTTTCCTCAGATTTGCAAGTTCTAAGAAGGCGGAACTAGAAAAGGAGATTTTAGACGTTCTAAAGAAGATCCATGTGAACATACCACTCATTGATGCTATTAAGCAAGTTCCAAAGTATGCAAAGGTGTTGAAGGACTTGTGTACCAACAAACAAAGGCTCAAAGGTAATGAAGTGCTTAGTGTGGGGAGAATGCTTCGGCAATCTTACAACACAAACTCCCATTTAAGTGCAAGGATCCCGGTAGTTTTGACATTCCCGTCACAATTGGTAACACAACATTTAATAAAGCTATGTTGGATTTAGGTGCATCCGTTAATGTTATGCCTGCGTCGATGTATAATTCACTTGATCTTGGTCCTCTTAAAAAGGCTGAAATTGTATTGCAATTAGCCGATCGCTCTAATGTCTACCCAATGGGTATTGTTGAGGATGTTCTTGTGCGGGTTAATCAACTTGTATTTCCAGCTGACTTTTGTGTGTTAGAGATGAATGAAGGTTCACCGGACTCGTCTCTTCCATTGCTACTTGGGCGTCCCTTCATGAAAACGGCGACAACCATAATTGATGTGGATAAGGGAACGTTGACCATGGAGTTTGATGGAGAAACAATACGTTTCAACATTTTCGAGACGATGAGATATCCTAGTGATGTCCACTCTTGTTTCTCCATTGATGTTATGGATACATTGGCACAACAAATGTTTGAATTAAACGGTGATGATGCTTTGGAAACCGTGTTAACTACATCCATGGATAATGGTGTAGAGTGTGGTAATGAAGTCAAGGAAGCCCTTGGTGATCTTAATTCACTACAAGGATGCCCGGAAACTCATAATATCTCTTTTATTTCTTTACCATGCAGTGATGAAAAGCTTGTACCTTCAATTGTTAAATCTCCAAAGTTAGAATTGAAACCTCTTCCCGATCACCTAAAGTACTTGTACTTGGGTGATAATGAAGAGTTACCTATGATTGTTTCTAATGAGCTTAATGATTTACAGGAGCAAAAACTTCTAAGGGTGCTAAGGAAGTACAAGACGGCCATAGGATGGACAATTGCCGATATCAAGGGTATAAGCCCTGCCGTTTGTATGCACAAAATTCGTTTGGAGGACGATGCAAAGCCTACAAGGGAAGCACAACGTCGTTTGAATCCTCCCATGATGGAAGTTGTGAAAAAGGACATACTCAAGCTTTTGGAAGTGGGTGTTATCTACCCCATATCCGATAGTAAGTGGGTAAGCCCGGTACAAGTAGTACCAAAGAAATCAGGTGTGACAGTGGTGGAGAATGATAAGAATGAGCTTGTCCCAACTCGTGTGCAAACCGGTTGGAGGGTTTGTATTGATTATAGAAAATTGAATGCCAATACTAGAAAAGATCACTTTCCTTTACCTTTTATTGATCAAATGCTTGAACGTTTAGCTGGACACTCTTATTATTGCTTTCTTGATGGCTATTCAGGTTATAATCAGATTGTGATAGCGCCGGAGGATCAAGAGAAAACCACTTTCACTTGTCCTTTCGGTACTTTTGCTTATAGAATGATGCCTTTTGGCTTATGCAATGCTCCAGCTACCTTTCAAAGGTGTATGGTAAGTATCTTTTCGGAATATGTTGAAAACATAATTGAAGTGTTCATGGATGACTTTAGTGTCTTTGGTGATTCATTTGACCTTTGCTTGAACAATTTGTCTCTAATCCTTGAATGATGTGTTGAAACAAATCTTGTGCTGAATTGGGAGAAGTGCCATTTCATGGTAACTCATGGCATAGTTTTAGGCCATATAATATCTTCTAAAGGCTTGGAAGTCGATAAATCTAAGATAGACCTTATTCGTGCTCTAACCCCTCCCACTACGGTGAGGGAGATACGCTCTTTTCTTGGTCATGCAGGTTTCTATCGTAGATTCATCAAGGACTTTTCCAAGATAGCATCACCACTTTGTAATTTATTGCAAAAGATGTGGTTTTTAACTTTGATGAAAAATGTATGGTGGCATTCAATCGTTTGAAAGAACTTTTGATTTCAGCCCCTATCATTAAACCACCGGATTGGAGCAAGCCTTTTGAGCTCATGTGTGATGCAAGTGACTATGCGGTTGGTGCGGTGCTTGGGCAACGTGTGGGGAAGCTTCCTCATGCTATTTATTATGCTTCTAGAATGTTAAATGAGGCCCAACAAAACTACACAACCACTGAAAAAGAGTTATTAGCCATTGTTTTTGCTTTAGAAAAGTTTCGCTCTTATCTAATTGGTACAAAAGTTGTTGTCTTTTCTGATCATGCAGCGCTTAAGTACTTGCTTACAAACAAAGAGGCGAAACCGAGGCTCATACGGTGGATTTTACTCTTGCAAGAGTTTGATATTGAAATCAAGGACAATAAAGGAATTGAGAACACCGTTGCGGATCACTTGAGCCGACTTGCTGTGGACAAGGAGACTATCCCATTGCGTGAAAGTTTCCCGGATGAGCAACTCTTCTCAATTGCCTTTGGAGAACCATGGTATGCCGATATTGTGAATTACTTAGTTTCTAAAAAAATCCCAAAGAACTTGTCTCGTGCTGAGAGGGACAAACTTAAGAAGTTAGGGAACCAATACATATGGGATGATCCATACTTATGGAAACATGGTAGTGACCAAGTAATACGAAGGTGCGTTCCCGAATCTGAATTTAATTATATCTTGTCTTTTTGTCACTCTTATGCTTGCGGAGGACATTTTGGGAGTAAGAGAACCGCTCACAAGGTACTTGAAAGTGGTTTTTATTGGCCAACTTTGTTTAAGGATGCACATATATTTTGTACAACTTGTGATAGGTGTCAAAGAACCGGCAATCTAGGTGCCCGAAATCAAATGCCACAAACTTTTATTCAATTTATTGAAGTTTTTGATGTATGGGGTATTGATTTTATGGGGCCTTTTGTCAACTCCCATGGAAATTTTTATATCTTACTTGCGGTTGATTATGTCTCGAAATGGGTGGAAGCTAAGGCCACCCCAACTAATGATTCTAAAGTGGTTTCAGATTTTGTGCAAGCTCATATTTTTGCAAGGTTTGGAATTCCAAGAGCCATAATTAGCGATGGGGGTTCTCACTTCAAAAACAGGATTTTGCAAAGCTTGTTGACGAAGTACAATGTGTCGCACAAGATTGCAACACCTTATCATCCCCAAACCAATGGACAAGCCGAGGTGTCTAATCGGGAGGTGAAATCTATTCTAGAAAAGACGGTGAATCCAACAAGGAAAGATTGGGCATGCGACTTAATGATGCTTGTGGGCTTATAGAACCGCATATAAAACACCTATTGGGATGTCTCCTTTTAGGATTGTGTATGGTAAACCTTGTCACTTACCCGTAGAAATTGAGCATAAGGCGTTTTGGGCTATTAAACAATGCAACATGGAGATGGATGGGGCTGGGAAGCAAAGGAAGTTACAACTCCAAGAGCTAGAGGAGCTTCGCAATGATGCATTTGAAAGATCACGCATTTATAAGGAAAAGACGAAGGCATTTCATGATAACATGATTTCTAGAAAACAATTTTGCATTGGGCAGAAAGTGCTTTTTTTTTAATTCTCGCTTGCATTTATTTCCGGGTAAATTAAGGTCACGATGGATCGGACCTTTTATTGTTACTAATGTGTTTTCTCATGGTGGAAGTGGAAATTCGTAGCATAGCTACGAGGGAAAGAACTTAAAGTTAATGGGCACCGGTTGAAACCATATTATGAGAATTTCACTTCCGAAGTGGTGGAAGGAGTTAACTTTGTGGATGTGCTCCCTCTGGAGGAGTCATAGAAAGCAAGGAGATAGTCGGGCTGACGACTTTAAACCAAGCGCTAATTGGGAGGCAACCCAAAGGATGAGTATTTCTTGTCTTGTTTTTAGCTTTTTCGTGTCTTGTTTTTTTTTTATTTTTTCTGATTTCTTATTAGAATTTCCCACCTTGACTTACTTTGGACGATTCAATTTACATTGAGGACAATGTAAAGTTTAAGTGTGGGGGAGTGGTTAAGCTTTTGCGTTGTAAATTTTTGAAAATTTTCAACTTTTGTGTACAATAGTGAATAAAAACTCCAACTTGTAGTTAGTTTAGAGTCACATAGTATACATGTCGCTAAGATTACATCGAGAATCTCATAAGAGTGACTGAACTTAGAGATGACAGAGAACATGATCGGGTTTCTTAATTGTATGAGAGTTAAAGTTGGATTTAACCATGCCGGTGGCAAATAAGGTGCGGGACTGAATTCGGTATTAGAGTAGTGATCCCCTATAGTGGAGACTACCCATGTTACATAATGTGAGGCACCGACCTTCAATTATTTGTACCTGTCTAAATTTGTGCTTTTAGAGTGTGTGTCACCGTACGTAAATTCCGGGCAGAATGGTGAGCTGCCCAACCTCCCACCATAGAAGCACTATTTTGATCTCTTGAGTGCTATTTTTATCAACCATGTTGGTGACATCGAATTGCTAACTTACATACCACTTGTAATCTTGTTCGCAGCTTAGCACCATCCACTTTATCTCTCTCTACACCAACAGGTCCATAGAAACACCATCATCATCAACAAGAGGAGCATCACAAATTCGAAGGAAAGTTGAACACGTTCAAGGTTTACAAGCAACAGTACAGAAATGAGCAGATTTCAGATTCGATTAAAGCAACAAAACAAGGAGCAGAATTTTTTATAAGTTGAAGACTATTGTACAAGAGTGAAAATTATCAAGATGAGAGTTCGAGAAGTTTATGATATCAAGACATATAAGTTGTGAAGAATCAAGCGGTAAAGTACTTACAATCAAGCGGTAAAGTACTTACACCATGGCCTTTGTACTTACATTTTTGTTTTATTTTATCTTATTTGTATTTTATTTTCTCTTGTCTTAAAAAAAAAAAAAAAAAAAAAAAAAAGACAAGAGAAAATTTCTTTAGGTTCATTACTAGTTTTATTGTTTTATTTCGTTTTTATTTTGTATTTGTTTTATTTTTATTTCTCAAAAAATATATATATATATATATTCATTGTATCATATTTTGGGTTTGTATAGTTCGTTAGTTTTGTTCTTTCGATAAAGCCAATGGAAAGAAGGAATATCTATAATGAAGTTTCAAGCAACAAGGAATTAGAGGAAATAATTACATTGTCAAGATTCTACGAAGTTCAAGAGTTATCATCAAGAGTTGAAGACCGAAGACGAAGATGAAGACACCGATAGAAGACCGAAGACGTTTCTATGGATGCTGTGAGAGTGGTGCTAGCTGCACGCCAAACGGATAACGAGGTAAGTAAGTATATTCCCACCTTCGTTAAGTGGTTGATTTCCTTTCGAAGAGACCGTCAGAAAAATGGGTTTTCAAAATTATAAAAGATGTGGGTTTTCAAAACTTCGGAGGGTTTTTACCTTCCTACCATTCAACGTGTCGCAGGATTCTCTCTTCATTCCAACCTGGACACATGTGTGGCCCATAAAAAGCTGTTTATTATTGAGAGCAACTTCATAAAACCCTTTCTTGTAAGGCAGAGTCGAGACTTTTGATCACTCCGAACCCGAATTTCTTTCGAGAAGGGATGGTTATTTCTCTCTCAACTTTTAAGTATGAGATTGTGTTCATTTATATGTCTAACTTCTTATGACTAGTGTGCAGAATTTCTATGTCTTCTTAGCGCGTTGGATGCTATCATTACGGAGAACTAGTAAGTTGGAAATATAGGTTTTGTGGGTATATCTCTAGTAAACCCTCACGAGACTATAACTCGTCCACTAGGGACACCTAGGGGTTTAAAGGCTTGTTATTTATGCTAAAAATGACCGTAGCCTCGACGACACGGAGTTGTATGTATTCTTTAGAATAAAAATTGTTTTGTTTAATTTGCTCGAGGATTAGCAAAGTCTAAGTGTGGAGGAATCTGATAGGTGTCTAAAACACCTAATTTTATATCTAGTATTTATGCTTTCTTTGCTATTGTCGTGTAAATTATGTATCTTATGTTTGCTTTTGAGTCGATTAGGTAGTTTGGAGTCATTCGGAGCGAAAGAAGGAAAAACCATCTATCTGGAGCGTAAAAGGGCACAAAGATCGATTCACAAGCGGGTGATACCGGAATCGGCTAAGAATATGTGCAAAAAAGGAAGTGAATAGGCGATCGGTTCCATGGCCCGACAAGCCAAGTATCAATGCGGTGGCCCATATCGTAAGTGGGGTGCCTGCAGCAATTATGTGCTGTTGGAATCAATTAAGCCGAGCGGTTTCTCAGACAAGTATTTCTCTCCTCTTTCATTCAAGACGTCTCACCCGAAAATAATTGGAAATGGAAGCGAGCAATTCTTCTGAATCGAGATCGAGAAAGTGTTAGAGAAAGGACGAGATTCGAGAGAGGAATGGAGTTTTTGTTGAAAGATCCAAAAGATGATGTTGCTGTTGAATTGGGGTTAATGATTAAAGCAGGAATTCAAACTAGGGTTTGGTGAAGTTGAGAAGAAAGAGTTCAAATCTGATATTGAATTACTGAGATTTGGGTTTGGTCGAGAATGGTGGATGATTTAGGGTTGTGAGATGAATTAGTAACATGGGTATGTCTCAGATCTAAGGTTAAACGAGTTACGTAGTTTTGAGCTCAAATTGGGGCTAAGAATGAGTTGTTCGGGAGATATGGGTTCGATTTGGAGCTGGTTTTTAGGGGTTTCTCGCCTTGCCATCTAGTCACGGGGAATGTTGTTCTTTCTGATAATGAAACAGATGGATTGTTTTACAAGGGTTTGAAGCTTAAATCTGAGAGAATGAATTGGTTGCCTGTGTTGGTGTTGGATTCAGACCAAGGAAGATGAAATGAAGTTGAAGGTGGGTTGAATGGTTGAATCAACAAGAGATTGGTGTAGCTTTGACTGAGGCAAGTGATCCCGAGGCCGAAATGGAAGGCTCGCAGGCTAGGGGATTGCGCAGTCTCGGTGCAAGACCTTCTTCTTTGTTGGATCTATAATGGAGTTGAGGGACCGGTCTTTGTGAACTAAACTCGGTTATAGGGAATTGGCGAGTGGAATTGATGGCTTGGTGATTATAATTTGAGGTTACTGAGGATGGCCATGGGTCCTGGTGATGTTTAGTTGGGTCTGAATCTGATAAACTAGATGTATACCTAGGGTTGCAGGGTATGAAATTGAGATTCCAAGGGTGTTGGCTGTGAAACTGTGATTGAAATGGTGAATGTTTGTTATGAGCCGTGTTGAGCTGCATGATGATAAAGCTTTGTAGCAGGGCATTGCAAGTAAAACTGTTGATTGTTGGTGCTAGTGAGATGGCTTGAGCTGTGGAAATAGATGAGTTGTAATTGCAGATGCTGGTGAAGCTCAAGTACTGGGTTGAGCTCGAACTCCAGCAAGTAACTGGAGGGAATGCAAGCTAATAGAGCTGGTTATCTTTGTTGCTCAAGAATGGCTCAAAATGAGCTGGAACTGAGGCGTTAACTGCTGGAGAAGATGGAGCTCGACTATATTGTTGCTGTGATGGAATTGCAGAAGTTGGTTGTCAAGCTAATGGGTTTGAATGTGACAATGCCGTGCTCTAGTGTTGGTGGTGGTCTGTGATGGCAGTGTGCAGCGTTGGATGGATTTCAGTGATGGAGTCTGGTGGCATTGCAGACTGTGGAAGTGCAGGGTTGAGTTAGGGTACAGAGAAATGGCTCGTTCATGTTGCAGGTTGTTGCTGGTACTTGGCTTGGCAAAGAAGAGGATGAGTTGATTGATCTGAAATGCAGGGCTGAAGTGGCTGTTGTGTAGTATGCTAGAGATGGAACTAAAGCTGGGAAGAGCACCATGGAGTTGCTGGTATTTGCATTGTGAGCCTGGTGGGTGTTGTTTCTAAGGCATTGAGACAGAATGGGTCTCTGATGAATTGCAGTTAATTGTGATGCTAGTTCTTTGGAGTTGCGGCTGCAGTGTGATAGGTGTTGTAAAACACCTAATTTTATATCTAGTATTTATGCTTTCTTTGCTATTTTCCTTGGGAATTGCATCTCTTATGTGTGGTTTTGAGTTTATCAGGTGCAATGGAGTCATTCGGAATAAAAGAAGAAGAAATCATTCATATGGAGCGTTAAGGGCAAAAAGATCAATTCACTAGCGAGTGATATTTGAAACCAGACTAAGGCACGCGGAAAGGAGGCAAACACTATTGGGAGATGAGCCAAAAGGCTAAGGGGCAACTCTATTTTGAAAGAATGCTGGAGACAGCCAGCTAAGGTTAAGGGATAACTATGTGTTAAAAACACCCAATCCGGGGTAGCCCTTAGGAGTGGGGCGTCATTATCCAAACCAACTTCATTTCCTACACTAAAACTTAGAGAAGATAATCATTCTTCTTCTTTGTTTGAGACAGCAGCTTGGATGCGTGAGATGCAGAAATGAATCGGAGAATCAGTGAAGATTAAAGAGGGGTTTTGTTATGATGAAGAAGGTCTGCTACTGGTGAAGGATGAGACTGATTCAAAGGAGGAGATAGCTATTGTGATGGAATAGGAATTGCTACTCGATTCGAACAAGGAAGGAATTAATGGTGGTTGCATCGAATGGAAGAGATTCAGTGGAAGTGTTAGAGACTTGAGTGAATTAGAAGACATGGGTTTTCATCAGATTTGGTTTCAGGCAGAGAAATGACTCGATTGGAGTTGTTCTAGGGTTTATGGCTCTGAGATGAATGATGGGTCTGTGAATATAATGGGTTCTATTGATTTGTGGAAGATGAACTCGAGAATGAATCTGTGATGGGAATTGTGACTTAGGGTTCTGAAATGAGTTGATTTTGGAGCTGTTGGAGATGAAATTGAAGATGGGTTGAGTTCAAATTTTAGAAAGAACTGGAATCTGTAGAAGGAAATGCTTGATGCTGGTTAGTTTGATATTCAAGGCTTTGATGGAGTTGGTGGAACTGCTTAAAGTTTGTACTGATGCAGTTGGAGATGAATACAAATGGGTTTTGTGGTGTTGTGAAGATGCAGGAAGAAATGGTGGCAGCTGAGCTGCAAGTGTTGGTTGCAATGCTACTGGTGATGGTGGATTGTGATGCAGGAATGGTGATGTCCAATGGAGATGAGTTTGTAATTGTTGTAGAGTTGGATTGTAAGGCAGGATGGAGATTGCAGGTGGAGTGGTGAACTGATACTTGAGTCGGGTCTGAATTGCTGAGGTAGTGCAACTGGAGATTGTGGTGGATGTATGCAGAAGAACAAGGAGACGGAGTGCAGGTTAGATAGCTTGTCTGAGTTGAAACTGGTGCTGCAGGGAAAAAATGGGACTGAACTTGGATGGCTAAGGAAATGGTGATGTTTGAGCTGTAGAAGAAGAATGAGTTGCAGCTGCAGTACGACACTGGCAGATAGAATGGTTATTATGTATTAGTCCTGGGCAGAGATGCAGCTGGTTACAAGTGTTGTCGTGATATGAGTTGAAGTTGTTGTTGCAGGCAAGGAGTAAGTAGATGGCAGTGTCATGATGGTAAGATTACAAGAAGAAGCTGCAATTCAGTATGGGACTTGAGCTATGGGAGATGATTGTGCTCATGGTGGTTGAAGCTGTTGGTTACTGTGGTGCTATGAACTGGAGAGATGAGTTAAGTTACAGCCGGTGGTGAGAAAAGAGCGAGAAGCATTGGTGAACCGAGTTAAAGCTTGAGCTCGGTTTTGAATATGGTCATTGCAAGGAGTTGTGGACGGTGCGGAAGTCGGGGAATGGAGAAGAGCTGCATCAAGTGATCTTGTGGTCGAAATGATTGGTACAATGGTATCTCGGAGATGATGGTGCTTTGATATTGGAAGTCAGTAGTTGTGGGAAGTAGGATGTGTGTTACTAAAGACTAATGTGAGTTGCTGTTGTTGATACAGTTGCAGTGCAAGACTCAGCAGATGTGTGTTGGTGGCTTGACCTGAGACAGATGGTACTAAAGTTGGTTGGCGCTGGAGCTGCTGTCATATGCAATTGTAGCTCAGATGGAGAATTACAAGGTTTTGGTGCTGGTATGGCAGGGAAGCTATGACTTAGCTGTTTCAGATGGAGTTGTTGCACTGGAATGGAAATTGCAGACTGGTTTGAGTTGTGGCTAAAAGTGAAGAAGCTGATGTTGAATTGGAGTGAATGGAAGAGCCAAGATGGCTGCAAAGTGTTGCACAGCCAAGATGGCTGGTTAAAGACTTATCAAGCACAATCCTGGTGCAGCACAGATCAGGCTTGTGCAATGGCCTGAGCCAAGACGACTCAGCTCAGTCATGCTAGTTAGTGACTGACTCACACTCTGACTCGGTGCTGACTGGGTTGACCCTGATTCCATCCGACTCGGTTGAGCTTTGACTGAGCTGACTCGTTGACCCGACCGAGTTGACCCAGTTGACCGGTGATCGGTTTGACTTTGCCGGTCACCCGAGCTATTTTTCCGGCGATTCTTCCGGCCAATTTTCGGGCATAATCCCAATTCTCCGGCGACAAATTTTTGACATAATTTTACATGGGTTTTGTCTCACACATGGGCTTGGTGGACCACTTGGAGATGGGTTTTGAGAAGACCTAAATTTGGAAAGAGTATCTTTTTGGAATTGAAGAAACATATAAATAGAAAAGTCTTTCTCAAACCTAGATATATCTCCATTAGGGAGGCTTCTACTTGTTTTCTAGGGTTTCACATGATAGTTTTCTTCTTTGCTTTCTATGATGATTTCCAAAAACACAAGTAACTAAGTTTTTATTATTGGTTGAAGATGTAGTTGGATTTTGCAACCAAGTTATGATTTTTATGAATTAGTTTTCTCTCAATATTATCGTTTGATTTCTACGGGTTATAATAATTGCATGATTGATGTATTGCAATATGATTGAATATTTGTTTAGTTAAGTCTAGAATTGATTGAACTCACATCCATATCTATAGCTATTTTAGGGTTCATCATCGAGCGATAACCTTGAATACGAGTAGCATGATATGATTAGGGTTTGTAGTGATACATCCTTGTAGTCATATGTAGAAATTGACCTTTGTTCGAATTGTTTGCGCAATGTATTACAATTGCATTGATTAGCCTATTTCTGAAACTTAATGCTCCTAGGAATTGAACTTAATTAGCGCAAGGCGTTAGGTTATTCTTTAGGTAGATTTCACATACGCAGCTCTAATGTGTGTGTTTGATGACTTAAGAAATTTACGGAGTATTCTTGCAATAAGATATTCTAGGGCTTTTGATGATAGCGAGATTAAATAGGAATTCTATTCATACATTCAAAAACTTGTTTACAATTGAAGATGAAACCTTTACCCAATATTTCACATCCTTGATTTGCATGCTTTGTTTGCTTTTTGTTTATTTTTATTTACACAACCAGAAAATCCCCCGTGTTACTATTAAGATACCGAAACAATTTGACAACCTAGTCCTCTCTGTGGGAACGATCCTTTCTTGCCCTTGCTTCATTATATATTTTGAGTAGTAAGAAAGTGTAATTTATATTTGTGTCGGCTGACAACCGGTCACAGTGCCAGATATTTTTGGCTGGTATTGCAGGTCTGAGAATGCAGGTGCTGTTATTGCAGTGATGGCCTGAGAAGAATGGCAAAATGGGTCTGTGGAGGAACTGAGCTTGGATGAATAGATGAATTGTGCAGGTTTGAAGTGATGGTTGTTGCAGCTGCAATCTGAGACTGTTGTTGCTGTCTAGATGGTGTCTGAGCTGAGAAATTGCACTTGTGAAGCTACAGAAGAATGAACATATTTTGCAGGTGCAGTTAGCTGTTGAGTCAAGGAGGAAATAAGTTGTGGGTGTTTGCACTGAGATTGCGAGGGGTGTGATGCGGTTGAAGTGGTTGAAGTGGGAATTAAAGCAACAAGAGATTTGGTTAAGAAGCTACGAGGAATCCACAAAGGGAGTTACAGCTGATGGCAGGATGGAGATGTGATGTGCCACAATGGTGCATCACATAGGTTATGGCTCATGCAAGATAGCTTAGGCACATGCAACAGATGAGTTGGCTCGGCAAGATGGCTTTGGCCTGATCTCGACTTCGACCCACTCACCGGTTAACAAATGACTCTAATTCTGACCCGGGTGATTCTCTGAATCGGTTTGACTCGGTCTGATCGAGTTGACCCGATGTGACTCGTTTGACCGGTGATCGGGTGGACTTTGCCGGTCACCTGAGCTATTTTCCGGCGACCTTTCCGGCCAAATTTCGACCACAATACCAGTTTTCCGGCGACCATTTTTGGGCAGAGTTTTTACATGGGTTTTTCTCACACATGGGCTTGGTGGACTTCTATCTTTTGGACCTTTGAAGATTAGACCTAATTTTGGAAACAAGAGAGCTATTTAAAGGAAAGACTTCTACAACTTTGGAGGATCATATATTTTTCTTGGAACTTTGGAGAGCCGGTTTTGTTTACGCTTCTAGGGTTTGCTTTTGTTCATCTTCTTCTTTTCAATTAATATTATTATGATGAACTCCATAGCTATGAGTAGCTAAATAAATATTATTGGTTATGGGATAAAGTTGATTTCTCAATATGTTATATGATTCAATGAATTAGTTTTGTCTCAATATTTTATTGTTTGTGATTCACAATTAATAGAGTTATATGATTTGATAGTTTGTTTGGTTGAGTCCTAATCAATCCGATTTACATTCATCTCTAGAGCTATATTAGGGTTTTCAATACGAAAAAGTTGTTTATCCCTGATTCTAAGTAGCATAATTGTGGGTAGTGCTTGTAGTGATATATCCTACTAGTCACAAGTGAATCATAACTTTTGTTAAAACGTTTAGTGCTTTTACACATTCGTTTGCATTGATTAGTCTTATTCCATAGAACTTATTGCTTTTAGGGAGTTAAATCTAATTGTGCTTTTACACTTTAGGTTGCTTTCTAGGAAGAATTCACATATGCATCTTTTAATGTGGTTGTGATGAAAACAGGGAATTAGCGGGATATACTTGCGATCAAGGTATCCTAGGACTATTAGTAGATGAGAGATTAAATTATCAATTCTAATCATTGATGAAAATACATGTTTGTGAATGATACTACCCCGTGACCAATATCTTCTCCTTATTGATTATTCCAACTATTTGCTTTGCTCTATTTTATTTTTACTTTAGTATTTCGCTTAAACAACAAACATCCCCCCTAGTTACCTTAGAAATTGAAAATCGCATAACAACAATTGCCTCTCTGTGGATACGAACTCTTCCTTACCTTGTACTTCATTTAAATTTAGTGAGTAAGAAAGTGAAATTATTTTTGACGCTTACGACAGCGATCACTATCTTTTCCTTTGAACCATATTCAAAGAAAGAGAAATACGTCTCTAGACTTTCAATCCAATCATCCAATTTTTCTACATCGATGCTCCCATCGTAAAGTGGAATATCAACACGAAAATCAATTTTCAGATTCTTACCATGAGGTTTAGTTGATGTAGGACTTTTAAGAAACTCACTTTTCTTCTTTTCTTCATCCTCATCTTCTTCTTCTTCCTAATCATCTTCTTCCGAATCATCTTTTTCCGAAACTTCAGGTGAAGGTGTAACCTTTTTCTTTGTCTTCTTCTTAGGTTTATGAGAACGAATACATTCGCTTAATTCCTGAAGGGTAACTTGAATAGACTTCATGTCTGTTTGCAACGTAGCCACCTTTTCTTCCATAGTTTGTGGTTCGCCTTCCTTAGGATCATCATCTGACTTGGTCATCCTTGATCCCCTTGTTTTCTTAACGTCTTCCAACTTCTCGAGTACCTCACCAAGCTTTATGTAGAGAGATCTAGTGAAAACCATAAACCACAGGGATTTACCCTAAAAACTAACCTTGCTCGTGATGCCAACTTGATACGTATTGATCTTTATACCTTGGTAACTATTACTATAAAGTCGGAATTCAGAATAATAATAGACGAGAAACTTAGAAAACAGAACACAAGTAGTAATTCGAAGAAAATATCTTCTCTTAGATTATGAACAAGAAAACGATTACAATTCTCTCTTTGTTACGCTCACAATCTTCTCTAAACAGTGGATTAACCGTAAACTGTTTTCTAAGCTTGCACAAGTATTGTCCTAAGCTTTCTCTAGGTTTTCTGTGCCTAGTATCTGTCCTTAGCTATTAGCCAAAGCCCTCTATTTATAGCCTTCATCGTACTCAGCTGACCAAGGACTTCTATTAGGAATCTATTTCCTAAACTAAGAGTATTGCCTAAAACAAAACTCTTCCCTAACTAGGAATTCTGCCTAAACAAGGATTCATGCCTAGAATAGGTTTCTTCCCTCAACTTAGCTTGAGGTTAACTAAGTTCCCTAAAGGAGTACGGATACACCTGTATCAGTGGGATATAGACAGGTTGGCATAGCCATGGGACAATGGATATGTTGGTTCGTGGCCACGATCATGAACTTTGGTGGAACGGACAAGTTGGTGACCACGGCCACGGATTTTGGTGGGATCGACAAGTTGGTGTCCATGGACACAAATTTTGGTTCGACCGGAAAAGCTGATGGCCATGGCCATGAACCGTCCTAACTATGAGACGCGGCCATGTTGACCTGGCTATAGGGAGAACCCATGTTGGCCTGGCTATGATACGTCAGCATTGTTGGTTCGGAAACTCATCTTGGCTATTTTGGCTTGGCAGCTTGGCCATGTCCAAGTGTAGTCGCGTTGGCACTTTCTTTGTATCATGTAGAACATATTCAAGGAATTCAGCTGTGGAAGTTTTGTGACTCGAAGTGATGTTCAATGTAATTTCGTACTAAGTAGTATACTTCTAATAGTACCTTTATTCCAATTGGCATGTTAGCTCATTTTGAATATGTATAATTTGTACCACCAGTACATACTGATCAATACATGACTATTCATATGCATGTGCATAAAATTATGATAGTTCAGCCGAGTGAAGCTGTAAGATTTTGCAGGCCTATTTAAGGCAAGTGTGGCCATTAGCTGGATACGCATTCTCAATTTTCTTGCGGAATATGATGTATAAGTAGGAATCTATAATTCTAACGCCAGGTCAGAAATTCGCACATATTTATTTCATATTTCCGCAGCTGAGCAGAAGCAATACTATAATTTTTTTCCCTTGTCAAAAATCCACCATCAACAGGAATGAACTCCTTTCCTCTTCTTAGCTCCTTTTAACTTCATTTCCATTGATTTCGGATGATTCACATAAAAAAAAACAAATAAAATAGAAAAAAAGAGTAGTAACAAGTTAAAATGCAAGAAACATAACAACTATTAGTATGGATTTGAGACATTAAACATGTAAATTATGCAACTATCATATTACTACAAAACCTGTGGTTGTAGTTTTCATTAACAACCAAACCACATAAAATCCTTGTGCATTAATTCTTATTTACTTTGTTATAGGAGATAGTTTTGTCTCAATGTCTCGGCCGTAGTCGAGACATTCCGAGATACGACCAAGTAAACAAGTGCGCGGCGGATCCACAAGGCCCCAACTACATCTGTAGTGGAACTGATGGAGATATGGACTGTACAATCCCACTGACAGCCCAGATTGTTACAAATTCTGAATGATTCCCAATCTCGGTCGTTCAAGACTCGAGCACCTCTACCAGAAATTGTTTCTAAAAGTTAAACGCACGTGTTAATCCTGGATATGACCGATACTTATAACTGGTATTATTGAGATACACCCAAAAATTCATGCTTGGTTATAAAAGTCCACATATCTTATCTTATCTTATCTTATCTTATCTTATACTAATATAAAGAAAAAAGCTCTTTTTGGTAGGAGACCCCCTAAATTACTTAGTTGTCCTCATTTTTGATATATTTACATAAGTACCATTGTTTTAAAAATAAATCAAACATTTTAGAAACTTAATATCTTTCAAAATATACACTGGATTTTTGTAAAATTTATATATTTGGAAAGCTCTTTCAATTATCTACGTAACGAGTACAAATAAGAATAGTAAATTTTTGTTTTAGGAAAAAAAATTCATGACTTTCAAATTTAGTATGTTGGATGAGTAAAATTCAAACATGTGCATCGCACATGTGTCCTTATTAGTAAGGAAAGAAATAAAAGAGAGAGAGGTTCAGAAAGTGAACTTCTGTTATAAATTCGTAGATACATATTATGTAGTATGTAGTTTACTTGCCGGATATCTCGAAGACATATATATACATGATCAGAAAAGCTTAACACCAACGCTTTCCGAGAAGTTTAGAACTCTGTTTCTCACTCATCACGTGACTTTCATGCTGAGTTCTCTCTCACTCATCACGTGTCTTTCATCTGTGTACTTCTCTCTCTATCAAGCATTCAAGCTATAGATCGGATCTCTCTTTCTCTTCCTTTCCTTTTTCCTTCTTCGTCTTCATCATCTCTCTCTTTCATTCTTTGGCCCTAAAAATCACCTCCTTTTTATTAGTCTCGCTCTTTCTCTGCAATTTCATACTTCAATTTTCTTCCTCGATTAAGATTTTGCAGAGAAGACATGAATTCGGGGACTCAAGAACCGAGCAATCCCCAGACAACAACAGCAGAAGATGAGACTTCTAAACGGAACACTGATTGTGTTTATTTCCTTGCATCTCCTTTGACTTGCAAAAAGGTAACTCTTTTTTTTTTTTTTTTCTTTTTTGTTTATCACTCTGTTTTCTATGATTATGATTAGGTTTTTCTTTTGGGGTTTACTTGTTTTGGGTGTTTATTTAAATTTTCAATCTTGTTTTGACAAAGTTGGGTTCTTTTTGGGGTTTAGGGTTCAAATATGGTAACTTAATAGAGTAATAGGAAGAAATTAGGGTTTTCTTCTTTGAGCTGTTCGTGAAAGTTGTAACCCATTACAATTGATCAGGGGTTTCGCTTTTCAAATGATTAGAGTTGAAATTGGATCAATTTAATTTGTTATACCGGTTTTAGAAATAGTTAGATCTTAGTGATTAGGGATAAAAATATCCCTCTTTGATGGTTTTAGTTTAATCAATTTAAGTTGTTTTTGTCCTTTTGCTTACAAATTGACTAATGAATAATATAGATAAGGATGGAATTCTGTCAAATTGAAAGCTAAAATGGCATGATAACGTATGGTGGAGTAGTATTCTGAATTACTACTTTTGTTGGAACAAACAAGATTTAGACTTTACTTGTAAAGTAACTTCACTTTAGGCAACAAATTGTTGATTTCTGCCCTAACATAACTAAAATTAGTTGTGAACTGAATGTACACATGAGGAAACTATTACTTATTACAATATAAGTCTTGCTGATCTTTTTTTATCTTCTTACAGGGAAGTGAATGTGAGTTCCGCCACAGCGAAGAAGCTAGAATGAACCCTCGAGATTGTTGGTACTGGATGAATAGCAATTGCTTGAATCCCAAGTGTCCTTTCCGACATCCAGTGAGTTTCTTATATTATCTTGAATTTAAGGCTCAGTTAGATGAGCGGTTATTTCGCTTTCTCAATTATAGCTAACTAATATGGTAGTAGAAAGATCGGATTCAGGGTTGTCATCATATTTATTGCTGCTCTTGCTGTTTTTGGACAAGAGTCCTAATTTATTCCTTCTATTACTGTAATTTATTACCTCTTATGTTTGTCGTATTATGTGTTTTTCTCCTAATATGTGTTGTTGCATTTTCAGCCACTCGATGGCCTGCTTGGAACTGCGGCGACAACTTCGACGAGATCATCTATGCCTCCTTCATTGGCTGCAGCGCCAATGCAGATTCCCACAGCCTACAATCCTGTTAGTAATGTGGGGAAACAAATGAACCCACACACACAAGCGACCCCCTGTTATTACTTCCAAAAGGGACTTTGCTTAAAGGGTGACAGATGTGCATTCTTGCATGAAGTGTTTGTTGATAATTCCACCCTTCAGCCGCCTGCAACAAAGGTCACTAACTCTGTTTCTGAGCCTCAGATTCCTAAAAGAGTTGGTGCAGGTCTTCAAAGGTGTAGTACGCAACAACAGAAGATCCAGCAAGGAAACTTTGTAAAGCCAGTGGAATTAAAACCTGTAGCGAAACCATCGGAAAACAATGATTTTGCACAAATAAAGTACGGAACAGATGTTAAGAGGTCTGTGCCTCAGGTAGTGAACTCGTTCCGCGAAGAGCTTCCGAGGTACAAACCACCGAATAGCCGTACAGTTACCAGTGCAGACCCAGTTAGCAGGACTCATCGTTCTCGACAAGCTTATCCAATGGATTATCCGACCTTCCAGAATGGCAAGGAACCTGATGAGTTCTTGTCAGAATCGTCTCCTGGTTTTGATGTACTTGTAGATGACGAGCTGAGAGATTCTGACTACTACCGCAATGAGGATGATTTTGGGAGAATGGCGAGCCATGATGCAAGACGTGTAAGCTCTGTGAATGAACTTGATCACAGACGATCCTCTGATTACAGTTCTGTGAGTAAATTTGACCAAGAAACATACAACGGTTCTCGCGGGTTTGATTCATATGGACGGGTGCAGGATCAGTTTCTTCAGGAAAAGCGACGACCTTCATCAGAGAGAGTTACTGAGAGGCCAGTTTTGCTTGAAAGGAGGGGGTCTTCAAGAGCTCGGAGCCCGAATCAGATTGATAGATCGGATTTACGTTATCGTCTGGCAAAACAGAGGAAGGTTGATGGGTCGAGGTCGGCTGTTAGTCCTGATCGCCGTGGTGAGTTTTACAAGAGAGATGACCGTGAGCGTGATCGTGACCGTAGTTTTGGGGATGAGAGATCTCGTGATCATTCTCGTCGGAACCCACGTGAGAGCTCCGTAATAAGCAACCGATTGCAAGGTAGAATACAAATCCCTGGTAGATCTCCACCAGACAATCGCTATAATGATTCACATCAAGAGAGGGAAATGGACAGGGAAAGACATCGGGGTAGATTGTCACCACCTAGTCGGTTGCCAACCTCGTCCATCCCGGGAAGGCTTCAAGACAGAATAAAGCAAAGAACGCATGACAGTTTCACTGCAGATGATAGAAGTTTCAGGACTCCACCAGTCAGAAGGGACGAGGCAGATAACGGCACTTTAAATTTTGCTGGTCCAAAAAGGCTAGCAGAGCTAAAAGGACCAAAGGTTTCTGATGAGAATGATTGGAAAAACAAAGAGACCAGAAAGCTTGTGAGTTATCATGAAGCAGATGGGGCGCTATCTTTTGATGGTCCAAAGCCTTTGGATGTGATTCTTAAAAGGAAACGAGAAGAAGGAAACTCGGGTTCTGGAGATGACCCTGTTTCTGCTAACGAAGAGGAAAGTCGGAGTAGGAGGGGTATGCCATCTAGAGAAGAAGATGTTGATGATGAAGAAGAAGAAGGTCTGATCTCTGCAGAAGGTGATGATGCTGCAGCTCATGAAGCTCACTCCTCTGAACCAAAAGGAGTTGAGCTACAAGATGTGGAACACGAGATGGTTAATGACAAATTGGACGACCAAGAATTTGAATCTTATGATCAGAGAGATGGGGAATCTGATTACGAACTAGTTGATGGTGGTGTGGATTTCAAGACAGAAGAAGATGATATTAATGCTGAAGCAGAAGCAGAAGCAGAAGAGGATTTCTCTGATGATGATGGGGATGATTTTGCAAAGAGAATTGGTGTAATGTTTTCTTGAGGAGAGAGATTTAGATCATATTGACTGCTTCCTTACTACTGTATGATGATTTGGGTACCAATGGTCTCACTTGTAGGGGCTGCTGCTTCAATCTCAAGATTAGTACAAGACAGCTCTAAAGAGCAATGTATTAGATATATTTGGTTTTCTAAGTATTAGTGAGGAAACCTTTTTTCTTTTCTTTTCGTTTTCTGCTTCTTTGTTATGTATTAGTAGTGAAAGAAGAAGTCCTTTTCACTGTATTTAGACATTGAGTGATAATCTCTTTCTGGGCAATGCTCATAAATATTTAAGCAGTTCAATACTGACAATTTTGTTTATTTATGATATAAAGCATTTCCTTCCAGTGGTTGCTCAATTTAATTAGCTTGTCTACTACAGTTTTGTGGTGCAACCAACAAAAAAAAAGAAGAAAAAAAAACGTAAATCAAAGAAGTGGGTGCAACCAAAAAAGAAAAACCAATAGCCCCTGTTCTTGCCCCTGTTATGATGGGAGTGTTATAATGATCAATTATAGGGAGGGGGTTTTGGAGCAAGGGAGTGGAAAGACACCAGAGTCAGTTGCTTAGTCACTGAGGACAGTAAATGGTAAATGAAGATGGGGAAAAATAGAGAGTCAAAGTTGGAGAACTGACACAAGTGTTTGGATAGCTCTCTCCTCAAGTTACAGAGCACCTCTGTGTTTCACCCCATTATGAAATTCACTCGAATTCAGCTCATCAACAGTTTGTTAAGCCCTATTTCTCAATTATGTAGCAAGATTTATAAAACCCAATCATCCAAGTTTTCCATATTTTCAAAAAACATCGAAGGAACCTTAGCAACAACTACAATTCCGTTAACAAAACATTTCCTTTTATATCCAGACCAGTTCAAGCAAAAAATCAGACACTTCAATTCCGACTGCAAAAAAGATACCCAAGATTAACATACCCGGAACCAGGGCCGGCCTTGAGATGCTGATTCCCCGAAGCTGATATACAAATTGATGCCCCTATACATGGCTTTATATAAATGGTAGATTATGTGATTAACAACGCAAATAAACTAAACGACTATTTAGCATTTTAGATCATGATTATAAGCGTAATGAAATCAAAAAATGAACTAAAAAGGTTTATTGTTCATTAGAGTTCATTTTTTGAACCGAAGAACGAACAAAAAAAAATCTTTTTTGATACCCCAAAATATTTGCTGGGCTTTGGGTGCTTTGCACCAAGGCCGGCCCTGCCCGGAACAACTTACCAAAGCACTAAAATTTCATATTAGACAAACACAAAGCCAAGTTATATTTACACCATAACCATCAGAAATACTACCATTATACACACACTTCCGGCCAACCATCACCAACAATATCCAAATCAGCTTTCCGTTGCTCATCCTTCTAAACAAACCCTCTTCAAAAAAACATTAACAAACCATATACAACTTCAAAAGATGGCGGAAAATGAAATACCAATCACCTCTCTCAACCTCATCAACAATGAGCACCAATAGAACCCTTGCAATTTTTCATGAAGAAGCACAAGAAATCTATATGAACTTAATCTCCAAGATTCCTCCTCCAAGGGTTCTTCTGATGCTCTCCAGATGATAACCACCGATCGCCATCATTATCGCTGCGGAATTCGTCCTCCTCATAGTAACAGTCACGGCCACTTTCGCGGCTGGAAGAAGCAGCAGTAAGATAACCTTTATCCTCATCCTCATCTTCTTATGTCTCCCCATCATCTTCTTCCATGTCATTATGACACTCTTCCCTTGCAACTTGATTACCATCAGCATCTAATCCAGGGTTTTCCCCAGTGTCAGAGTCCACATTCAGGGGTTCTAACATGGTGCGAGTAAACATCCTAGGAATTCTTTTTTCTGCTAGATAACATTAGTACATCATGTCTTCAATATGCTATTGTCTTTTTTATCTCCCATGTTTCCTCTTCTAGTGTTAGTACCTAAAATTTACTTACAGGTAAAACAAATGCACCGTTGTGGTACTTTCTTTTTAGGTGCGAAAATCAAAACAGGACAAGCCTAAACCACGATAGCAGTCGTTCCGTCCTGCTTCGGTCGCGATAGAGAGGAAGATGGGCTGATCTTACGGGAGGGAAGCAGAAAAGTTTAAGAAATTGGCAATGGTATTGAATTGTGTGTGCGTTGGGTATTGAAAACTAAGAATAACAGAGCTTTTTTGATGACAAAGCGTGTCCTGTTTTCTGAATAGGCTAAGTAGCCTATTTATAATAGTTTAGAATACGCAATGCCAATCTCATGAGTTGTGGGAGTCGTGAGTTATGGGAGATGTAGATGGTGGGATAATGCGAGATAATTTAGGGAAATTTCTGTGAATCCATTTTATATTGCACCCACTATCTCTCCTAACTGTCGTGATCGTGCCAACTCTAACTTTTCGCATGGGGTGTTTCCACGCCGCATGTTACTATAGACCACCAGACCAATACCCCATGAAGAATCCCCCCATGTGACGTATTTTGATGTTTCTTAGGTGTTTTTGATGATTCATAGATCTCATCTTACTTAGGATAAATCGTAGTCGTTGATATGCCATATGTCTTATGGACGTGTTCAATTAAAGTTGTTGTGAAATCAACTTAGCCAAAGCCATCCGTGGGATTAGGGAGCAATCGTGCCTTGTTATGGAACATCAAAACAACTTGGCATATGCACTAAATTTAGCGTGGTATGCTAGTGGCATAAAAGTGGAACGATGCCATAACTAAAATGGAAAAAAAAATATTCCAGGCCATGATCTGCACTTGAGATAATTGAGCACTAAATTGCCGCATGGCCCTTGATTGGCCTATTTTATGGAGATAAAATAGTAAATGGCATAGTAGCCAAAGTTACGCGTGGGATCGTACCTCTGTCTTGGCCGAAGCTTCCAAGGCCGAAAATAATGCATGGAGTCTTGCCATGGCCTTGGACAAATCTGCCACGGCAATGAAATCCTCCATTAGTCTTAAATATAAACCTCTGTTTTGAATTATCTCTTCCACCACTCTATACTCTATTGCCATATATATCTGGATACCCCAGCCAGGATAAGCTTCTTTACTCAAATCTTTATCTGGATAACTTGTCAAACAGGTATCTCATCGAGTTTCCTTTATTACCATATATATATTATGCAAAATGATGCGGGTGAGCAAAACCCTATTCGCTTCTATTGGTTTAAACGAACGATATGATCCACAAACTATATGGAACTTCCTCTTCAAAATTCGAAATGCTCGATCAACATTCTTTTTTATACCACATTTGTTTCTTAATAAGATACTTTCTATCACGGTGCTTCTTGATAAAATACTTTCTATCACGGTTCTCCTCATGATCAAGTATCTCAGTGTAATTGCCCTGAACTAAAGTTGATCATGCTGGATAAATTTTGTCCCCCCATAAAATATCACAACTTATAGTTATTGTTGTTGATGGTGAAATTTGCAGTTGGAGTAGTTTTGTTAGAGCATTGCTCAGTCGAACTCGCAAGCGTTGATATCTCAAGCTTGTTATCAAATTTAGTTGATCAAAAGTATATCTTGATTTCTAGTCTACAATTAGTCAAGTCTCGAACTAGGATAGAAGTGTGTAGTTGAGAAGCGGACATCAATGCGTTCCACCGTTTGAAGACCAAGATCAACCAAAGCTTTTAGAGAACTTCTTCAACAAAAGGTAAGTGAAGACTAAACCACCTATTTCTCAATTAGTTGTTCACTTTTCTATCTATGAGACTATGTCGCATGACTAAATAGACTATTGCATGCATATCAAGAATTTCGAGTCAAGTTTATCTTGTTAATTCATTCTCGAAATATATATGACTAAGCTTATGAACATTTGTTCATACTTGATGAATTTAGTTAAGAACAATTTATTGTTCACTAGGTATCACGCCGGCCTGTGGCCGGCGCTCAACCTCTCGTCGATTTTCGAAAAGTTGTGCTAAGCTTATATAGCTTAAAATATAATATAGTCCAACGAAAAAAATATAATATAATCCAACGAAAAAGATATAATATAGAGATTTACTTAATTATTCAGTATCTAAATTTTATATTAATTAAAAATTTAATACCTAAATAATAATAGAATTGAACATTAACCAAAAATACTAAGACAAATCCCTAACTTTTTTAAAGTTTTGCTTATTGTTAATTTGTTTAATAAATCACAACAAAACATCCTGGAAGACGACATTAGTTGCCTTTAAACCGTCTGATTTATCTTCGGGTAGCACAGTTATTCGTCTTGCAGCAGTGCACCTTGACAAAGCAACATAGAGTTGGCCGTGACAAAACACAGGTGTCTTCAAGTCAATGCCAACGTGTTGCACCGATCGTCCTTGAGATTTGTTGATCGTCATTGCATACGCCAACCGAATCGAAATCGGCGTCTCGGCATATTTATGTTCAACTCGAAATATTGGGCTGGAATGATATCCTAGGCAACATCACTTTTTCTCCGATCTTGCTCTTCCTTCCCGTTAGAATTTTTGCTTGTATAAGATACTTCCTGCAGTGCGTCACCAACAACCTGGTTCCATTGCAAAGTCCCTCCGAGGGAGAGAGATTTCTCATCAGAATTATCGGACACCCAACTTTGAGTTGTAGTTTGAATAAAGGCATTCCTGGAGGGTTTAGCTTTTGCATAAATTCATTGCTTATTGGTGGTATCCTACCACTTTCGTCGGGAGTCAACTATCAGCTGCTAGATATGTGTGTGTATCTCCATCCAAAAAATTAAGTGCCTCGACATTAATCTCATTAACATCATCATTGCGTGCCGTGAGAATCATTCCGTTAGTTAGTTCCTTCTCCGAAACTTGTTCGTAACACTCCTCATCCCCTCTCCAGATTTGTGTTTTTGTGAGGCAGGGATAGAGCTTTGTTATTAGCTCTCTTCTTTCTTTTTTACATACGTCCACAGCCGATGGCGAGATCAACTTTGTTGACCGGTTCGAACCGACACCGCAAAACGTAAAATAAGATAGAAGTTTAATCATTTGTGTTAATATAAGCTAATTTCCAACTATAATCTATCATGGTTACCTGAGGTACTATCACTAATTAACCGAATCTAAGATGTATAGAGAGACAGCAAAGATAATTACCTTGAGTAGGAAATCCGCGTACGCTCGATTTTCCTGGTTCTTGCATATCCAAATTCCGCATATTCTTGGTGAGTGTCAAAACCTTTATATTATCCCATAAATAAGATCTCCGGATGCACGCCCCTACTATTTCTGCCCGGCCTCCATTCGGTATCACTGCAAAGTCTCGCTCAAGTCTCCTCCCATAACGACAGTCCACACCTCCGAAGTCATCTTTCTTATTTTCATGAATATCCTGGAGCAACCTGTTTACACCTCGATACAATCCCTATGCTGCATCGGCACCTCATCCCATATAATCAAAGTCGCTGTTTAATAAATTCAAACTTCTTCCTTTTGTTTAGCTATTGAACAAACGCTGGGTGCTTGTTATATCTATGGGAATTCCAATGTTGAATGTGCAAGATCGGCCTCCTCCAAAAGCAAGGAAGCTATTCCCTGGTATATGTAAATAAATGTAATTTAGTAATCAAAATTAGATCAATATAAGAAATGATTTATAAACATAGAATATGAAGCAATGGGATATATTTACCGGACGACGCAATCACAAAACAATGTCTCCCTTCGTACGGCAGCTCGCAGCAATGGCGTTGTATACAAATGTCTTTCATGTCCCCGCACTACCATTCGTAAAGAATTTAGACCCGTCTTTTCGCTCCCACTAATCATCATCGCTTTGAAAGCCGCAAGTCGCTTCTCCTCATTCAAGTTTGCGATATTCTTCTCAAGCTGATCCTTATCTATTTCTCGTCGTCATTTGCATATGCTCGCGTATGTAACGGTTTCCATAAAGATTATCCCAATCAATCTCGGACTTAGGCATCGAGCGTAAATGCACCATCTCCTTCCCTACCTCATGCAAAGAATTTATCAATCAGGTAAAGTCCATAGTCTTCAATCTGCTCATCCGTTGGTTCTAGGATGCCATACTTTCTTTTAATAACGTGATGTAGATCATCGCAGATATGCATCTTGAATTCTTTCCATAACAATTCTGGTTCAGCTGGATTTCCATCTGACAGAATTATCTTAAAGAGGTTTCTCATCTGGCTTCCTACCTGAACAGTTGATGCTTCCCTCAAACAATTTACAAATTCAGCGTCGCTCTCTAATAACCCAAGCTCAACGCATGCTTTTTTGTATGTTGGATGTATTACGCCATTCACAATCCTCAGATGTTCGAACGACCTGACGCCCGCCACAACAGTCAATAGCAATCTCAAGTAGAACAATTCACCAGCGTCCGGAGAGACAAAGTACATCCTAGCTATTGCAAACTGTTGTTTCCTTACTTCCCATCTACATTTATCTTTTTCCACACCATATGCTTTGCGGAAATTCTTGATACGTGTATGCAGGGGCATCGGGATTCTCATCATAGTACTCAAAGTATGCCATTAGTTTAGATTTATAATTCTCAGCTGTCTGTGTCACTCCTTCGGTCGATGCTTCGGAAACTGACTATGTTTAGTCTCGTGTGATGCAGATACATTTTGTAAGGGAACATCACTCAAGTAGGTAGATAGATTTATTGGTATGACACAAATTTATACTTCCTCACCAATAAAATCATCCTAGATGATATTAAATCATTCAAACAAATATCCAAAAAATAATCCAACTCAAGCAGAGCAGTGAGAACACACATGTACTGACATTCAAGAATTAATCTTTAAGTACTGAAATTAAAAACATTAATATGTTTATCTTTTAGATATTTAATCTACAAAAATTTCTCGTTCAGCTGGAGGCCTGGACCCTAGTTTGGCTACCAAAGGATATTTCGGATGTTGAGCTATCTAATTAGTGAGGAAGTATAAACATAGTCAGTTTTTGATGGGTCCAAAAGAAAGCCCCGGTAGCTGCTCCTCCAATAGTATTGGTGGTTATAAAAACTTCTTTCAAGCAAAGAACCATGAACCCCTCTTTTTGATTCAAATTTCAGCGGTGAATAAGATGAAACAATCGAAATAAAATAAAACAAAAGACCTACTTATGGGTTTAGTTGTTTTTTTTAATTCAAATCAATAATATATAAAATTTGTAAGAATATTTTTACAAACTTAAAATTTTAATTAAGCCTCATTACAATAATACATCAGAGCTATGGAATTATAAGACGACAACATGGAGCAAAAAAGAAGAAGAAAATTCCAACCATTATGAAAAAGAAAAAATGGTACACTTGCTAACAGTAAGCACGATCACAATTTGATTTAGACGAAATTAAAACACACCCACTCTATACCCCACATTGCTATATTGGTAAATTCTCTACCAAAATGGTGATGCCTATCACTAATCCCATTGGTTGCTTATACAAAAAGAATATGAGGCTATAAACATGACCTTCATCACCCATCGGCCATCGCCCATTGATGTATATATTTGTCTCAACATTCTCATCTCCAGCATCGACAAAAAGCTCAGACAAAGCTACCTCCTCCACACGTTATCCTAGGAAAACACAAAGATAAATCAGAACTAACCTATTTTTTATAAAAATAATAATATACAATTACCTAAACTGATTTTTATTGATAACGAAAAAATTAGGGTTTAAAAGAGATTTTGAGATATATACCTCCACATCTTGAGGTACTTTGTTGGTTACTTCTTTAATCGACGGAATTGTTTCGTCTATGAACTTGGTCATAATAGCGGAATCGTAATCGAGTTTAGCGTCTGCTTCACTTCCTCTGAAATCCATAGGGTTGATAGTAGAATGCTTAACTGTTTTTTTTCTTTTTCTTTTCCTTTTTCAATACCTAAGCAATAATAGAATTGAACTTTAACCGAAAATACAAAGATAAATCTATCAACCTTTTTAGAGTTTTGTTTATTGTTCATTTGTTTGGTCGGTCGATCGGTATCTTCCCAAGTAATTTTAGTTTGTGGTCATAGAAGAACAAACCCAATATTTAGTTGGTCATACCATATTATAGTGTGTCAGTTAGTCGGGTCATAGTAGCATGTTTAATTAGTGTGTCAATTAGTTGGAAGGGGCCGGGGCCTACGGCCTTGGCGGTGGAGAAAAGTTTAAGGCAGATGTAACACACACGTTTAAATTAGTGTGTTAGTTGGCCCTGTGTATAATAGTCGGGAGCATATTTAATTAGTCGGTCCCAATATTTAGTTGGTCGTATCATATTATAGTGTGTTAGTGTTAGTTAGTTGGGTCACAGTAGCGTGTTTAATTAGTTGATCATAGTAGCCGGAAGGGGCCGTGGCGGTGGAGAAAATTATAAGGCAGATATAGTGCCCACATCAAAATTAGTGTTAGTGGTCCATCTATATTAGTCGGGAGCATATTTAATTAGTCGGTCCCAATATTTAGTTGGTCGTATCATATTATAGTGTCTTAGTTAGTTGGCTCACTGTAGCGTGTTTAATTAGTTAGATCATAGTAGCCGGCGGTGGAGAAAATTTAAAGGCAAATATAGTGCCCACATTAAAATTAGTGCGTTAGTTGGCCCTATCTATAATAGTCGGGAGAATATTTTGTTAGTCGGGTCATAGCAGAATGGTCCAAATATTTAGTTGGTCGTGTCAGATTATAGTGTGTTAGTTAGTCAGGTCACAGTAGCGTGTTTAATTAGTTGGATCATAGTAGCCGGAGAGGGCCGGAGCCTACGACCCCGGCGGTGGAGAAAAATTAAAGGCAGATATAGTGCCCACATTAAAATTAGTGTGTTAGATGGTCCTATCTATAATAGTCGGGAGCATATGTAGTTAGTCGCGGGTCATAGAAGAACGATCCCAATATTTAGTTGGGCGTGTCATATTATAGTGTGTTAGTTAGTCGGGTCACGGTAGCGTGTTTAATTAGTTGGATCATAGTAGCCGAATAGGGGCAGGGCCATTGGATTTTTTTTTAAGCCAGATAGTCCCCACATTAAAATTAGTGTGTTAGTTGGTCCTGTCTATAATAGTTGGGAACATGTTTTTTTAGTCGGTCCCAATATTTAGTCGGTCGTGTCATTATAATGTGTTACTTAGTCAGGTAGCGTGTTTAATTAGTTGTATCATAATAGTCGGGTAAGGCCGGGACCTACGGCCCCGACGGTAGAGAAAATTTAAAGGTAGATATAGTGCCCACATATTTAGTTGGAATAAATAGCTAATGTTTATTAGTTGGATCATATAAATATGCCCACGAACGATAGTATTTTGTCATGTACAAACCCCGCAGGCTGCATCAGAAGTAGGAATAAATATCCATGACAGAATTGATTCATACAACTTCACCTATGAATAAATACAACAGAAGACTAACAAACAAAGTTTTATGTACATAATTTCTAAAAACTAATAGAAAATCAAAAATTCTAGCATTATTCCGTTGTATTTCCCCCAATGAGGAATTATTGTTGCCTGATACACTACTTGTTCATTTAATTATTTGTTCCGGCGTATTGCACATAAAAGTCATTCAACATGGGTGGGAATGGTTAAAGATCTAAGCATTCCAAGTGGTTTCATCATCCCAAAGCTGGCTGTAGGCATGAATGACAAATGACTACAAATGGTCAAAGATTTAAGCATTCCAAGTGGTTTTAATCCAACGTACAACTCTATTTCATAATGTTCTTGCTAGTATAATTCACCTGGTTTCTGTCCATAAGCCGCAATTGAGAGTGTTCGCATGGTGGCAACCCGAAAGGCACTTATTTAAGAGGCTTCCCGCTGCAAAGTTATTCGGACCTTGTAAGAATGCTTTTGAAGCTTTAGACTGTAAACTTCTTCCCTTGATGGTAGCTACAAAATACCTTCACAAAAAAGAAGAAGATGGTAGCTACAAAATAAGGATGTCTCTCTACGTTTCCTCATTTCAGTGTATAGTTTGATCTTGATTGTAGTCCAATACATTACATGTTACACCTTATTTCCCCTCGAAACTTTTGTACTGCGAACAAACCTTAAATCAAATTGACACAGACGACAATTATGCTATAACCAAAACAAAACAAAGACTGGCTAATAACCAAAGGAGGGAACGGGAAATACTGCACATTTTTTTTTCCTTTCCATTTTTATTTGAAAATCTGCATACCATACAACTGACTCGATCTGGATTCGATCTTGAAAATGATACAAAGGTAGTCAACATGTGGAATTTAATACAGACGACAGTTGCAAACCTCTTATAGAGAAGGTGTAGTTGGGAAATGAGTGCACCGTGCTCGCTTTTCCAAGCTAGATATATGACTCCATATATTAATTTCCCAACCTACCGTAGTTTGATCCACTCGGTCTATATACCATTTCCTAATGTAAATTCAGTAAAATTAGTTTCAAAGTAAAAACACAATGAATAAAAATTAACAGTTCTTCCGAAACGTTCGCATTCCTCGGCGCAAAGACTTCCAAACCTCCCGTTTTGTTGCCGATTGTTGCTTTCTTTTATATTGCCAATATCGGGTTAATAAACAGAAAGACACTCATCATATGTTAATGACAGTTAACTTGAATTTGAAAAACTTAGCAGCAAGTATAATTATTTGTTCTTAAAATAAGATGATAAGCATTCACCTGGTCATATTCAAGTGGAAGTATTTAAAAATCATGTTTCCTAGCTTTTCTCTGATAAGTTTGGGTCCCTTGATGACAGTTTGACTGCTTATTCCTATCTCAGTTCTATCACAATCAATGTGAACATATTTTTTTCCTAATTTTAATCGCAAAGAAGCAAACAAAATAAAAAATAAATATAAGTAAGAATCCATTAATCTTAACTTTTCTTTCAAATCGTAACTCAATCTCCGAGAGTGCTATGAATCCTGCTCATATTATGGAAGGCGAGAGTTCCAAAGAAAAGGGAGTCAGAAGTGAAGCCCCAAACTTTTCCAGTGTAAACACGCGAGTACCTAAACTCGATTCTGTTCAAAGATGGGAGACAGTTTTCCTAATGAGTCCATAGTATCCGAGGTACCAAAATAGCAGAATTCAAAATAGCAAGAATGACATTCATGGAGTCATACTCTACCCAAATACGACGAAGGTTGCGAGCTTTCACAATCCTAAATGCATGAATGACTCCCCAAAATTCTGCATGACAGAATTATCAACGCCAATATGAGCAGCACAACCGCCTCCGACCAGACCTTGAGCGTTACCTAAAACAACTCCAAAGCCAGCCTTCAACATTAAACTTGATCCATCCATCAAGGGGAGGATGTTATCTAACTTCGATATGTGTTTGACCTCAGGTAGTCTAATGACATTTTCATACATTGCTAAAATAATATACTAAATGTGGAAAAGAAACACGAATAACGATGGTACATGGTTTCATCTCTTACGTGCATTATCTAGTCTCGCTTCAACATAACAAAAACGAAACCCTTCATGGTGTAAAATCTGAAACAATTTGGTCTTCTTGGAGTTGGAGTTGGATGAATAGACTCCGTTTCATTCCGAGAAGATCCCAAGTCAAAATAAATAAAAAAAGGTTAATGTGACACAAACTTTATCACTACGGACTTCTTTATTTACATAACAACAATTTCAATGTTAGCTAAGAATTCTTCGATCAATGAGGAACCTATATCTTTTGTTACGTACTCAAGTTGTCAAATGTTTCAGAGCATTGTTCTCTTACGATAATGTTCACACATTTCAGAGCATTGTTCTCTTACGATAATGTTCACACATTTCAGATTTCTGAGACCAAGACCACCATGGCAAACATTGACACCATCATCCTGTGCAACACCATACATAAAACAAAGACTCACGAAATTGTTAATCTAAATCCGGTTTCGAATGCAACTGGTTTTCAATTCTGGTTCCATTAAGATTTGGTTATAGAAGACCAAATAAAGGACTCCAGGATTGGTAGATAAGGTTGTTTGCTTTGCTGTGTTTGCACAACTGTTACCAGTAAATAATTCAGGATCCATACACTAATCCAAAAACTTTGTACTTACAGGGAAGAAAGAAAGCCTCACATGTCCAACCATACGAAGTATGATCAGAACGATTTTTAAGTTGAATAACCGAACAACAACAACCAAAAAAGAAATTGATAATCCAAATCAAAATCAAAATCCCCAAATAAAATTAACTTTTTTTTTTCTAAGAAAAAATAGTACCCGTTCTGCCGTTAATGAAGTTGTTTTTTTTTTCTCGTCTTCTCCGTTAAAAACTTTTGATTGGAAATTCAAACCTAAAGTTGCAGGTTAATTATCCCATGAAATTTTCGCTACAATACTGGGAGATTTAGAAAAAGAAATCGAATACCTCTTTTTAGTGTAGTATCAAGCTCCAAGGCCACACTCTAAAGGCTTGGAGATCTAAAAAAGAGATCCGAGAACGACGAACACTGATTTTTTCATTATTTTGCTTAACAATCGCACTTGGAGTATTTGGAGTATTTTTCCCTCACACGCGACCCACTTAACAACTCCGTGAGTCTTTTCGACCGTCCAAACAAAAACTCCATCCGGAATTTCATGACCGCCGGATGATGGCCCGCGTTCAACGTCGTCCGTCTGATAGCCCTGGCTATCATGGAGACAAACCTCATACCTTTTTATAACTATGATAATCTAGATCGTGATTAAAGATTATCATTCGAAAATAGACTGCATAGTGATATGTGTCATTGATGTTATTCGGGAATGTTTCAAATTGATTTAGAGAGAAATATAGAACTATTGTAAATCTGGATACATGAAAGTATGCATACCAGTTTCACATACCGAAGCAACTTTTATAGGTCCGGAGCCGCAATACATGTACCCAATATACGTACTGTAGTAGATATAGTTTGGAAGCGATATTTTGTTACACATACCCGGTATCCATACCATAAAAATTATGTTTACTCATGAACCAGGAATGTACGCATACCTTGTATGCAAACCAAAAAAGATCTGTTGGTTTTGAAACCGGTGTGGTACACATATATGGTACGCAAACCGGAAAAATTCTGTGAGTTCCTGAACTTGTTTTTGTCTTAAAGTTACACATACCCGGTACACGTACCATGACAGAAATAGTCACGAACAAGGTAGAGTACACGTACCCGGTACACGTACTTACCCTGTCGAATATTTTCAGATGCACAAAAATTATTTATGTGAGATCATTGGAATTTATATAATTCTCTAAAAACACTATCTAGATAAGATTAATCATATTATAACCTATATATGGTTGTTACTCATGATTAAAGTATTAAGTGTTATACGAAAATGATTAAGCTTATAGTTCAATTGGCTAGTTTCGGCAAACCTTTCATGAACAATGTCTTTGTACACGGTTCGGATACGGTTCATGCTAACCAGAGTGTATATCTTGGTTGTTAATCTCATTTCAAAGATTTATCTAATGGTGGATTTTGATTGCTTGGCTCCAAAGCTATCTTAGATTAAACCTAAAGCAACCAGTACTTTGAAAGTCTATATAAGGGAAAACCTCAAGCAACTGGGATTTTTGAATCCCCAAACTATTCTTGTGTGTCCTAGTTGTAAACTAGAGTTGTCCTCTCCCTCAAACCCTTCTAGGGTTTAGCGACTAAAAAGACTTCACCGAGGGTTTCGTGAAGCTAGGTCCAACTATATTTATCTTGATAGTTCGTGTATTGTGATCTTGTTTCGATTTTTGAGCTTTGCTCCATCAAACAAGATAAATAGAAATCGCAAAGTTCTCTTTGTCTCAGACTTTATGATTACACATGTTTTATACTTGTGAGGTGAATAATGATCTAGGTTGCTCTTAGGGAGGCATAAGTCCGGATTTTGAGGTTTGTTAGACTTTGTCTATTGCAATCGATTTCCATTCTCACCTTGATCTTTGATCAGGAGGTAAATCACATATAAGCTTATTTATGGGATGAAAATTGGTTTAAAGTCTTCAATTAACTTGAAGCAACTTTTAGGATGTAAAGGACGTTAGCTATGGGAATCAACTGCGCGGAGTCCTGCTGGGATTCAAGAGGAGTAAGAAGCGACTATAACTGAATTGATGTGAGGGTTTAGTTCTGTCTCAGCTACATTCCAGTCCGATTTCGCGGCTTAATACAGTTTGGTGTTGAATCTGGACTAGGTCCATGGATTTTTCTGCATTTTCGGTTTCCTCATTAATAAAATTTTTGGTGTATGTGTTATTTCTTTTCCGCATTATATTATTTATCTTTATAATTAAAATATCACAGGTTGTATGTAAATCAATCAGAGTAGATATGTACATTGTAATTGATTAGATACGACTTGATTGATTCTTGGATGTTGACTTTGGAATCGTCCAAGTACTCTCACACGTAAATAAGGTTCACCGACTAGTCTCTGTAAGAATTCTTGTGAGAGAAAGATATATAAAATGTGGATATTATTCCTTGATTGAGATTCATTAAGTTGAACTTTCGGAATTGTATTTATGTTTAGTCCATACAAGTTGCCTACAAAAAAAAAAATGGTATATTTTGGTACCCGTATTTTCAATTGGTATCAGAGCATGCAAACACGTTAAAGACCTAATAAGTATGTATTTGAAGCAATCTGACTATATGGACATGAGTGAAATCTCTAATAACGTATCACCAGTTCAGACAATACCAAATCCCGAGTGTATTTTATAAACCATCAATGATGATTTTGGTTGTGATATGAAGAAGATGATCGAAAAATTTTGTCATGAAAAACAACGATTGATGAGGAAAATCAATGGACTACGCTGTGAAGTTTATATTAAAGACTATGATCTTAGAGAAGGATATGAAAGAGAAGAAAACCTCGAGTTAAAATTGGATGATCATATTCAAATTAATAAAGAGACAATATCAATGTTAGATGATACAAAATCTGCCCTTTCTCAAGCTCTTGGAATTTCGAACTCTCTCAAACCATCCATTGTTTCCAAATGAGTGAGCAGTTCTATTAATTATTTCTTAAAGAATTATCGACAGTCTGAAGATAAAAAAGGCTTAAGATTTGTTAAAACCAATGCGACTCAGGTTTGTTCAAAAGAGTCAAGTAATGTTACTTCAAAAATTGATAGCTCATGTGTATTATGTGATTCTCCCAATCACTTTCAAAATACATGTAAGCTTTACAGGAAGAAGTTAAAGATTGCTAGTACTCTTAACAGGAAAGCTAGAAAACTTTTCTCTAACCTCACAAGTCTTACAAATCTAACACAAAATTTCATTAAGGATAGTGATGTTAATATTGGAGCTTTTTCTTTGAAATCAACATCGCCTTTTCAGTGGTTTCTTGACAGTGGATATAGCCGGCATATGACAGGTGACCTTTCGTGGTTCGTGAATACGAGTGACTTTGATGGAGGACCTGTAAAGTTCGGTGACGGGAGTTGTTGCTGCATTAGAAAAAAAGCAACGATCAAGCTTCCTAGCGTGCCTGAAATCCATGATGTAGTTTACTTCAAAGGTATGACTGCAAATCTTATCACTGTTAGTCAAATTTATGACAAAGTTTATAAAGTTATCTTCAGTGCTGAAGGATGTGACATTGAAGATAAGACTGGAAAACTAATTTTTCAGGGAATACATGGCAAAAATAACTATTATCTTTTGGATACTCGGTTTAATCTTTGTTGTAATCTGACTAAGGTGGATTCTACGCATCTTTGGCGTGAGCGTTTTGGTAACATCAATTATCGCCTTGTTTGCATGATCATTAACAAAGAACTTGTCAAAGTTGTTCCCAAAATCAATCCTAAGATCGATGGTATCTGTGGAGCTTTTTAGGAGGGTAAACAAGTAAGAGTTCCACATAAATCATCATGAGAAATTACCACCAAGGCTCCACTTCATTTAATTCATATGGATCTCTTTTGACCCATTCAACAACCTACTATTGGGGGTAAGAAATATTCTATGGTAATGGTCGATGATTACACCAGATTTACTTGGGTGGCGTTCTTAGCCCATAAGAATGAGATCTAATAAGTGAGTTCAAGATTATTGTTAACTGTATCTAGAATGAACAAGGTCGCGGACTAAAGAAAATTAGGAGCGATCATGGAACTGAATTCAAAGACATGAAAGTGTTCGAGTTTTGTGACATACTGAGTATTATTCAACAATACTCACCACCCATAACTTCACAAGTTAATGGAGTTGCAGAAAGAAAGAATACAAGGATACAAGAAATAGCCAGGGTGATGCTTCATAACAAAAACTTACCTTTAAAGTTCTGGGGATAAGCTGTGCATACAACCTTCTACTTGATCAATCTTGTATATCTACGCTCACGAACCCTGAATACTCCTTATGATTGCTTGTTTCCAAAGTTATCTTGGCTTAAACCTAAAGCAACCCGTACTTTGAAAGTCTATATAAGGGAGAATCTCAAGCAACTGGGATTTTTGAATCCCTGACACTATTCTTGTGTGTCCTAGTTGTAAACTAGAGTGATCCTCTCCCTCAAGCTCTTCTAGGGTTTAGCGAATAAAAAGACTTCACATAGGAATTTGTGAAGCCAGGACTAAATCTTTGTAGAAAATAAACTGTTGTAGTTTTGGCAGGGAACCTGACGCAACTGGGTCCTGTTATTCTCAAAGAATGCAGAAATACTGGTTACAAGAATATTTATTGGATTTCGCTGCTTATTTTGGAGTTTAAGAATTGTTGATAATTTATCAAAAGCTTATGCTATTTGACTGTTTTACAATAAAATCTCTTGCATAGTTTTGTTACTGATCTGGATTGTGTTTTGCAGGATCCGAGTTAGGATAAGCTTCTAAGGTATTGCTTTGACAATGATTCTTTTGTGGTAAGCTTGTCAGTAATGAAACTGAGTGGTCATATGGGAACTGGAAAAAAAAATAGTCAGAGGGAAATGGAAGGAAGAAAACCCATGTAATCTCGAATGAAGTAGGCACATATGTTGAGCCTCTGCGCGCAGAAGATTTTCGTATGCCTGTCACTCGTGAGGCTAATTTTTCAGATGGATGGAATGATTAGTGTTCAAGTTTCTGCTAATTGCATGCGAACAAGCAAGTCCTTTGTGAATCATCAATATTCACATATGAAACGTTGTTCCTTAAATGCTAGCTTATGTAAATTATTATTTCGAGAATCCGTTTGAAGAGATCAATGCTAGAGCTTTTTCACTGCATTTTGTCGTTTCTATTTCATAACAATTTTAAAATCAACAAAAGTAATAACAAATTAACAAAGTTGACCTATTCGGCAATGCTAAAAATAGAAAAATAGTAGCGTGGTAGACAATTGATGTGGAAGAGCAGAAGACTCGTAACAGGTAGGCAGCAACGATAACTCATCTAGGTGAAAACACTTATGGTGGGTTTCTTTGCAGAATACACAATTTTCAGGATTTATAATCCGGATTACAAATTCTGGGATTCATGTGAATCACATGATGCTAAGAAGGGACACTCAGTCTTCCGTGTAGGTTTTCAACCACTGAAATGGAATTTCAGCCGGCAACCTTTGTAAACGAAAGGGAAAAAAATCGGACAGCAAAGAAAGTTAGTCGTTTTCGTGGAACGCCGATTTTAGGCATACTGGAATCTTTCTAGGCATATTCAATAAAGACAACAAGGGTTGTGAAATAGCAAAATCAGATATCCCCTTGACCCAATTTTTTTTAATGGCAAATCTACCCTTTACGTATTAGTGTTAGTAATCTGGATTAGTGATTAAATATTTTGTTTAGTGATTAAGATAATTTTCAGAATTATAAAGGTTGTTTAGATGAAAAAATTTGGGGAAAAAAATCAAAGTTTTGGTTAAGAATGAGAGAAAGAAGGAGAAAGTGAGAAAATTTTAATTCTTGATTCAATGGAGGATGAGGAGGGTCATAATTCATATAAAAAACCTAGGAAAATACATATCAACTACAACAATGATTCCCAAATGGCTGATTTCTTAGATTATGAGAATGATTTTACACAAACTCAAACTCAAGCTCAAACTCAAATACAAACTCAAGATGATGATTTTTATGACCCAAATCCAGATGATGAGCACATATATGAGGAACCCAATGCTTCTAATACACATGTACACTTCTATCTTATGCTCAATCTCACTTCTATAGCTAGAAATTATCAAAAGTTTGGATTTTTGCTTCATGGTTCGGCGAACCAGGTTCAGGTTCGGCGAACCAGGTTCAGGTTCGGCTCACATCTATGAGCCGAATCAACCAAATCATGAACGGTTCGGCTCACTAAATCTGTTTCTGAGATGCGCCGAACCTATAATTTTCAATTCCCACCCTTTTGCTAGACACTAGTTCGGCTTATATGAAAGTTTCATAGTAAGCCGAACAACATCCTGCATAGCTCGGAATAAGAAAATTAATGGTTCAGTTTATATATTAAAAATCTTAAGAGCCGAACATGAATTTGTTAATTTTTGGGTAAAATATTGTTATTGGTTCAGCATATATTGATAATAACGTATAAGCCGAAACCTCTAAATGTTCAAGGTTCCGCACATAATATCATTATCGTATGAGCCGAACATGAATTTGTTAATTTTTGGATTAAAATATTATGTGTGGTTCGGCACATATTGAGAATATCGTATAAGCCGAACATTTCTAATATATTCCTTTTCTGATAATTAACCTTGTGATATTCTTTGTATATCGTGCTTGGACCCATGGAAAATCAACCTGATCCAGTAGACATGATTCACGAGGATACCAAGGATCACTTCCAAAATGATTTGGTATGTAAGAACTTTTTGTTTACCTTAATGTTGTCGAAATATTCCAAAGTTTTTCTTACAAATTATTTGTTTTGGAATGAACGTAGACATGGAAAACTAAACCCGAAGTTCTTGATTGGCTTGAGGAACATGCGATGAAGGTAAATTGTGTACTAGTTAAAGGACAACAAGGCCGATGGGATCGGTTTGAAATGATTTGTGAGCGTAGTGGAACCGGCGCTAGCAAGGTTAAAAAGGGTACCTTATATGTTGGGAAGACCGAGAGAAAGAATAGGACGAAGACGAAGAAAAGAAATTGCCCTTTCAAGATCGTTTTCAACCTCAAGAATAAGACCATGAAGAAAGAAGATCAATATTGGATAATGAATAAAGATATGGATTGTCGTCATAACCACCCACGTCCCAAAGACCTTCATGGACATGCGAAAGTAGCCCGACTCAAACCCGAAGAGATGCTAGAAGTGGATAAAATGAAACGAGCACGTTTGCCACCTTCTAGGATTCTTAGCAAATTGAAGGCGGACAACAAGAATAACAAGTCGACTATACAAACTATCTACAATGCAAGACAAAAGATTAGAAGACTCAATTTGCAAGGTAGGATGGTGATGCAACAAGTAATATGGTTAGGGGTGAAGAATAACTACGCTTGCCAAAAGAAGTTGGATGACTTCGGTTAAGTCACACACCTTTTCCTTGCCCACCCGGAATACGCCCAATTGACTCTATGCTTCCCACGAGTTATTATATTGGATTGCACGTACAAGACTAATAAATATGAGATGCCGTTGATGAACATTGTGGGGCATACTTCGACAAAGGCACCATTCACCGTGGCTTTTTGTTTCATGAAAAACGAGAAGAAAGAGAGTTATGTTTGGGGGTTAGAACAATTGAAGTTAATTTTCCGGGAGGGTGCTCTTCCTAAAGTGTTCTTTTCCGATCAAGATTCATCGTTGATGTATGCTATTAATAAGGTATTTCCGGATGCATTCAATTTTCTTTGTACGTTTCACATATGGTGCAATGTGAGGAAAAAATGCCAACTGATAATTCAACCAATTAAGTTGAAAGAATTAGAGAATATTGCTAAACTACCGTTGGAGATACGAGTAAAGAAAAATAAGGAATTCTTGAAAGCATATGAACATAATGAGATGTTGTGGGCTTCTTTCCAGGGGCGAATGGGAAGCTTTGATATGGTCAATCACTGAGGATGTCTATGAAGAAAATTTTAAAATGCTTATTAAGCATTGGAAGACCGCCTACCCCGATGTCATTACTTACTTGGTCAAAGATGTGTTGGAACCTAATAAAGAAAGGTTCGTGAGTTGTTTCACAAATCGGCACAAACACTTCGACAACCAAGCCACAAGTATGGTAGAGTCGGCTCATTATCGGTTGAAGAAGAACCTTTTTGGATGTGTTGACACTTTTGTCATGGTTTTTGATGCAATTGATGAATATTTCAAAAGTGATGTTGTGAGAATTAAAGCCGCGTTCGAGCATGACCTTATGTTTAGACACAAGCGTTATGGTAGTAATTGGCTACGTCAATTAACTTATAGATTCTCCCATCTATGCATCGACTTGTTGATGAAAGAAGTGGATTTGATTAAGACATTAGGCGCCAACTTGGAGGAAGAGTGTGTTTGTAAAATGAAGACATCTATGGGACTTCCATGCCGCCACGACCTACTTCGGTACAAGGATGGGGTCATACCATTTGAGGATATTGATCATTTTTGGAAACAATTAAGCTTCGATCCTCTCCCAACCGAAGACGACGAGGATGATTTAGAGATATGGGACACGACAAATGGGAAAAAATTGGCGGAGATGTATAGGAATATGTCCCGACCTCAAAAGAAATTCCTATGGGACAACATGATGCCGGTCATGTATCCTTTCACCCAAGAAAATATTTTGGAACCGGAGAAGAGTGAACCGAAAGGTAGGAAGAGTAAGAAAATGAATAATTTTCAAACTAGACAAGCCAACAAGGAACTATTGGCTAATAAAAGGGATCCATCCGGCGTTGACTACCATGATGCAAGGTATGAAAAGGCAAAGAAGGAAATTGAGAAGTTGATGAAGGAGGAAGAAGTCAAAGTTCCAAAAAAACGAGGTCGTCCGAGTATTCAAAAAGCGGAAACAAGTAACAAAGAGGTGAATGATAATGATTGTCCATCACAAGCAAAGGATAGTAAAGAGGATGTCAAGGGGAAGGCTAAGACGTATCCTTCGCAAACTAAGATAAAGGAGAAAAGGACTGTACATGAAATTGGTAGGATGAGAGGACCCGAAAGAGATAAGTCCGGTAAGTATTTGAGGCCTATCAATTTTATATACGATAACTACTTGGAAGATCTATCGCCAATAATTCATGAGCATATTATAGCAATGGACGACGTGCAAGGTGATGGAAATTGTGGTTATTACGTCACGGCGGAACAACTTGGTCCTTTTATGGAAGGCAATATTCCGGTGCCCCCTGAAAATGAAGTGAACTATATTCGGCAACGATTGTTACAAACCCTACGTAAAAACAAAGAATTCTATAAGACAATGATGAGAACAGGTCCAAGAAAAGATGCAGGGGTGGCAGCGGAGTACGTTGCATTCCAACGTCGTTTGCATGGGGATTTTATCATTACTGAAGAACATTGGATGGCAATGCCCATTTGTGGGTTTTTAATAGCGGAGACATTCGATTGCGTCGTACATTGTTTCGCATGGACGGGTAGTAGCTTTACTTACGCGCCTCCAACAAAACCTTGCAATGATGGTGTAAAGGATAGAAGACATGTTCTTGGATTTGTTCAAAATTGTCATTTTATCGGCCTCAAACTTAGACCCGGTTGCCCATTACCACCCTTGATGAGTGCAGCCTTTTGGCCTAGATTTGAAAATAATTTTGCGATGGATTGGTGTGCAAATTATGCGACGGAAATGGATCTTTGGAAATCTTTGCATGTGCAAACTCCAAGTAGACAAGTAATTATGTTTTCGAGTGATGAGGATGAAGATGATAAGCAAGAGGTCGGTGAAGATGATGAGAATGAGGTCAGTGAAAAGGATTAGAAAGAGGTCAGTGAAGAGGATGAGATTCGTTTATCTCCATAAAAAATGTTTCACGGATTTATCCGCGTATTTTGTGTCTTTTGATTTTCGTGTATGATGAGGATGATATTTTAACTAGAATTGCAGTTACATGTACCCATTAAAACGAAATACTTGAATGATTTACTTTTTGGTTATGGAACGTGTCTTTTTCTGGAAACTGGAACCATGAACACAGGAGAAGGTTCGGCTTGTACCATTAATTCAATGAAAGCCGAACCCGACAGACTGATGAAAAGCCATAGTTTTTCTGTCAGGTTCGGCTTGTAGTATTATTTTGATGAAAGCCGAACCTAACAAAAAAAAGAAAACCAGAGTTTTGTTGTCAGGTTCGGCTTCTAATATTATTTCACTGCAAGCCGAACCTGACCAAATTTTTTTTTGGTCAGGTTCGGTTTCTAATTTTTGAAAATTTTTACAGGTTCGGCTCACCATATCGGTGAGATTTAAGCCGAACTATATACTGGATCATACGCCAATAATGATTTTTAAGGGTCGGCTTATAACTCTAATTATAGAGCAAGCCGAACCTTAGACATACATGATTCGGCTTACAACTTCAATTATAGGACAAGCCGAACCTAACAAAGAATATTAGAATTTCCAGGAAACCAACTTAAATAATTAACTATTACGCTATCGATTAAAAAATAAAATTCAAGGTGTCCATAACACGAATCCAGTGCACTTACGCAAACATTAAAAAGATAGTTCAGCACCTAAAAGTCAAATAACTTGCAAAGTGTACTTAATACTTAAGAAAACACTAAAAAGAACTTGGCAAACTTAAATGTGCACTTAACGACGACCCTTATTGTTAGTTCCACGACCACCTCTTCTTCCTCCTTGGCGTTCATCTTCCGACGCATCATCCCTAGTACCACCTCCACTTGTACCTTCACCAACTTGTCGAGACCTCTTAGTGGTAGGCCTTTGTGCAGGTACCTCGGATTCCTCGGGTCCTTGTCCTTTGTTTATAATTGCATCCCACTTGTTGTAGAGGTATTTTTGTTCTTCAAAAGTCATAGGTGTTTTGGAACCAAGTTTGGTCTTCATTTTTTTCAACATCTCCTTACCCGCGGCAACCTATTTTCATTTGACAACAACTTCCAACCGTGAGTACGAAGACATTTTTACCATGAACTTATATATGCAAGAGTATAAAGTGAAATCATTCTTACCATTATCTTGAAAGCCATCACTACTTCTTCGGAAGTAGACTTGGCAGAGATCTTGATTGCCTTCGCCTTATCAGCTTTCTTTTGACTTTTCTTATTGATAATGACGGGATGAGAAATCTGGTTATACCAATCCATGTAGCCCGGATCCTCTTCACATGGATCATCACCTAAAGGTATTAACTTGGTAACATCTAATTTGTTAGTATCTAAATTATTCCAATACTCAAGGGTAGGGTAGGGATCATACTTTGGTTCCCATGATGAAGTGATGCTTTTAGTTCCATTACCACCCTTTGGTAACAACATGAATTTCTCGTCAAACAAAGGAACCTTTTGGATGCATCCTAATTGACGGAGTATTCTCCGAGGATCGTATATTACATAACCACCGGGATAAAACAATTGACCATGGTACATAGCCACCGACATATCCTCATCTTCAATAATTTCATCTTCTTCATCTTCCTTCACATATGGTTGAAAAACGACGTCATCAACACCCATTGTATCTAACTTGTCCCTCAAACTTGCCACCAAATTTTTTTGTTCCTTTTCTTCGAGTCCTCATACTCGTACCTTGTTGCTGTTGGCTCTGTATCAACCCACTCGACATCCTTTTCAAACGTTTTGGCCAATTCCAAAATTGGGAAATGGTCATATACCCACACCTACATCCAAATAACTAACTTAAAATGATTGAAGTAATAGAAACAGAACAGTAGACATTGTTTGCTTTGACACAACAAAGTAAGAAGGATATATGAAAACTCAGTGCATTGTTCGGCTTAAAACATAACAAGTATTATAAGCCGAACCCGACAAGAGTTACTGTTCGGCTTAACTCGTAACAAGTATTGTAAGACGAACCTGACAAGAGTTATGGTTCGGCTTATGTGTGACAACAATAATAAGCCGAACCATACACTGATGACCCAAAAACTATACACTGATGACCCAAAAAAAATTCAAGCTTTATCGTCGAGAATTACCTGAAGCATAGTGAAATTTCCTCCAATGTTTGTGCTTGTCAACCTAGAGGTGGCCGCAAGTTGGTCCAGCAGGTAAGCCAGCGAAGCCGTTCCCCAAGCATACTTGTTAACGGTTTCAATATTCTTTACCAATTGGAGATAATTAGCATTTATCTTGTTTCCGGTAAGGTCAGGAAAGATATCTCTGCCAAGAGTATAAAGCAAGTATGCGGTTCCGGTTTGCTTCACTTTGATCTCGTCCATTACCAACACCCCCTGTTGTACTTTCTCCTTTGTGCAATCAAATTCCTTTTTCAAGTTAGTTAGCTTGATCTTGTTATTCTTCTTATTCCTTCCACCAGGTATGCAAACAGAGTCGACATCTCTAACGGATCGACAAAACTCCAACTCAGTTTTGAATGAAATCCAACCAAGAGTTTCCTCGAACAACTTATACAGCTCATCCCAACTCATGTCATAATAATCAGCATTCACGCTTCTACCCCTTGCTTTAAGTCCTGTAATCTTACTCGCTTCATCAGGAGAGATTGTCATCTCTCCAAAAGGTAATTGAAATGTGTAAGTCTCTGGACAAAATCTCTCGGCAAAACAGGAGGCTGTCACACTATCATATTCTTGATGTCCATATTGAATGACATGACATAAAGCAGAGGATTGTACGTACGCAACCACCTCGTCAACCTCTTCAGAAAGTTTCCATTACGCTGCCCTCTGGTGTCTCAATACTCGGACTGCACGGTTGTGATCAGGAGTCTCATAAATCTTTTTTGCCCAAGATTCGGCGTAACCAATCAACACATTTCCTCCATCTTCCGGAAGACCATGAGGCTCACCATCTAATCTAGGTGAAATTACATCATCTTCAGCAGGAATGTGAAAACCTGTAGCCCGTTGTTCTGCAACTTTGTTCTCTGACTATGGTTGTGCAACCTTCTTACCTTTCTCGGGTTTTCTTTGGGGTTGTGTTTCTTGAATACCATCAACTTCTTCATCATCATAAATACCTTCTTCTTTTCTTCCAACTCTTCCTTGTTCATCTACTTCTTCTATGTCAGTTCCTCTACGGTTCGCTCCCAATTTTTTCTTACCTCCTCCTCGAGGATCGGTAGTTTTAGAAGTAGAAGGTGTTACCTCCATCTTCTTCTTCTTTTTAGCTGCATTGTTCCTAACATAAGCATAAAACTTATAAGCCTAATACTTCGAACAACAAAGGAATACAAACTATATGAAATATGTATTTGATTATCATTTACAAAGAGTAGTTCGGCTTATATGCACAAAATACTTCCAAGTCGAACATGTATATTCGGCACAAAACTACTATTATCGAATAAGCCAAATCCATATTTACGAATTAAACAATTATTCGTCGCATAATGATTTCATAAAATGAGCCGAACCTCTACACTTGCAAAAATAATGAATTCTAACAACACATATTCGGCTCAAAACAAATAGTATCGAATAAGCCGAATCTATACTTAGGAATTGTAACATATGTTCGGCGCATAAGAATATCATAGGATACGCCGAGCCTATACACTTGAACAATATATGAAATTCTACAAATACATGTTCGGCTCAAATCTAATTGTATCGAATAAGCCGATCCTAAATACAAGGCTTCTATTTAACAAAGTTCGGCTCAAATCTCATCTAAACTTTTAAGCCGAACTGTTCATATGCACTTTCAGAGTTCAGTTTCAAGAAAAGTTCGACGCAAATCTGGGAAGTCACATAAGGCGAATCTTACCAAGTAACCGCCGCAAAACCCTTATTTTTGACTATTAAACCTATTATACCAATCAAAAACATCAAATTACGAGATGGGTTTGTAGAATCTTACTTTCTTATTCTCATTTCAGGTGTTGGTTCTTCACTTTGTTCTTCCGGTTCGATTTGTGGTTGGATTTCACTTTGTTCTACATCTTCATCTTCAATGAAGTTCTCTTCAATTGGTTCTTCTGTTGGTGCTTCAATTGATCTATTAGAATGCGTTACAGTTTTACGACGACCCATTATATAGTAGAGTTTAATCGACGATCAATTTTTCATGAATCGACGATTATCAGTTTCACGGCGATGCGATATGAAGTGAGGGAGGCAGAGGAGGGGAGGAAGAAGAAGACTTGCAAACTGATTTTGTGTTTTTGGTATTAGGTTTTTATATTAGGGTTAGGGATAGATTAGTAATTTAGAAGATTTAAGGACATATAGGTAATTGAACTACCCATAGGGTACCCCTTATAAGGTCACCCAAGTTAGGACTATTTCTTTGTATGCCTAGAAAGATTTTAGTATGCCCAAAATTAGGGTTCTTTTCGTGGGTCTTTTTCACCAAACAGCGTTCTGACTGTCATCTAGCTAGTGTTAAAGCACTGCTTCCCCCGTATAGGCTGTGTTACTCGGTTTTTGCCCATGGCCCATGCTCTCATGATGGTCCAAACTCCAAACCCATTTATTTGAGGGAGATATTTGTCCAGAAATTACTATGCCGAGAAGGGGATATCATTAAACGACCGAACTCTCTTGGCGTTTTCCATAAATAAAACTTAACCCTCCCTCTATCATTTTCCTTTGGATTTGGATTTGGATATTGAGAAATAGAGAAAGAAAAAAACAAGTGAAAATGGAGAAATTAGGTCTATTGAGATTGATATATCGATCATCATCATCGGCTTGCACTAGATCTACTCGATTCTCATCTGCTATTAATAATAATCAACAACATCTCTGTAATAGCTTCTTCCGACAATACACTACTCCTTCGTATCTCAAAAGGACATTCTTCTCTCTTACGCCTGGTTCCGTATCAAGCTGCTCCAAACATAACTCTTCTGGTTTGTTCTTTTACTCGTTTCTTTTTGTATTTTCTTTTAGCTCAATTATGAAATCTTGATTAATGTGTTTCTGATTTGAAAATTCGATTAGGGTTTTAATATTAATTTCCATGTTGTTATTACGTTGGATTTTGGATTGAATTGTATGAAGTTAGACTGATTATGCTTATCAGAAAGCAAACGCAATAGTATTTCAATATTATTGAGGAGCTGATTTTCTCAGCATGCAGCAAAACCAAATAGACAAATAATAAAAAAAAACTATTCAATCCTCCACGTCCGTCTAAATAAGTCTTCTGTAACTGCACATCAACAAATCCCGTCCATCTAGCTAAATGTCTGATAGGAGACTTGGAAGAAATATATATACACAATGGCAACTCAGATCTTTAGTCCATACTCTATAATATCTTTGTTGGGGGAAGTTTCTACTTAAAATAAAATTACTTAGGTACTTTATATCTACTCTGCCCTGTATCAGTGTCTGGCTGGAGGTTTTTTTCTTGTGGATTTTGGTAGCAAAATATTCCTAGCACTGGGGAAATCAGAAATGCTTGATTGCAGCAGGAGGAATTATCCGTTTGTTGAGTGAATTTCAATAAATCATCACACTGTGGCATGCCTAGTTTTTTTCCAAGGTCTTCCCCACACATCTAACTATAGCTTGCAAGTTGCAATGGTTGTGAAATTAGCATGTATCTGTAAATTTTCAACCCATCAACGAATATTTTATTAGTCCAGTTACAGTCAACTGATGAACCTAGTTTCTTGGATGAAAATGTTGTTGCCAGCTAACTACAACAACTGATATTAATCCTAGGATCCCTAACAAGAGAAGTTTGTATCAATGCCCGCAGTGAAACACATTTTGTACATATAAGAGCTTAAAGCCAAGTATTATTCAATGAAAAATAAATAAATTATTCCTGTCCTTTTACTTCAAAAGTTAGGCTTTAGCCTTCTGTGAACTATGGACTTCGTCATGTGTTTTCTAAAGTTATGCATCTTCATTCCAGCAATCTTTGCTAAGCTTAATATAATTAAGTTGAAGGTGTTTGAGTTTGGGAAACGAGATACATTTAGGATAATGAATATCAGGATAAATTCTTAGCTGCAATGATGTCAGGGATTCACAAGTAAAAACGGATCGAGGAATGCACAAGGGGTCTTTTTGCCATAATACCAAACCGAAATCTTTCACATTATGCGTCATTACATTGGAGATCCATGAATTTACCAGAGATTCATCCAAAGGGTGAGAAGATTCGAGGCAGAACTTCTCAATGGTATTTGACAAAGAATGATGATGCAATGTCCCATCAACAAAATTAATGAATTGCTCAGTATTCGAAAATTGCTCAGTATTCGAAGATACGGGATTGAAAAGATTGTTCCATCTAATTCTCCTCTCCCACTTAAATTCCAGGTTAGGGATAGAGGTCCAAATGTAATTCCATCCGTGAGATAACACGCTAGTACGAGCAACAATTTTGGTTTCAAGGGAAGATAGTATATGGTGTAAAATTGAATCAGGTAAGTTGCTGATCCTATCCTATGTCTTACCAATCATACACTTTCACGCTTTCTACGTCGATCCTTCATTGCCTTTTAATTCATTTTGTTTTCAACCTTAAATAAAAAATAAAATTAGAGTGTTAACAAAGTAGGGCATATGCTTCTTGTTTTCACTATTTCAATCTACTGCATTTTTACACCCGTTTATGAATTATAAAAGGCAATGAAGGATCGACGTAGAAATTGTATGATTGGTAAGACAGAGGATAGGATCAGCAACTTACCTGATTCAATTTTACACCATATACTATCTTCCCTTGAAACCAAAATTGTTGCTCGTACTAGCGTGTTATCTCACAAATGGAATTACATTTGGACCTCTATCCCTAACCTGGAATTTACGTGGGAGAGGAGAATTAGATGGAACAATCTTTTCAATCCCATATCTTCGAATACCGAGCAATTCATTAATTTTGTTGATGGGACATTGCATCGTCATTCTTTGTCAAATACCATTGAGAAGTTCTGCCTCGAATCTTCTCACCCTTTGGATGAATCTGTGGTAAATTCATGATGGATCTCCAATATAATGACGCACAACGTGAAAGATTTCAGTTTGGTCTTATGGAAAAAAGACCCCTTGCGTATTCCTCAATTCGTTTTTACTTGTGAATCCCTGACATCATTGCAGCTAAGAATTTATCCTGATATTCATTATCCTAAATGTATCTCGTTTCCCAAACTCAAACACCTATATTAAGCTTAGCAAACTTAATTATACCTTAACCTCATAAACCAAAGAAACAAAACTGGCCGGCAAGATTTATACGTCTTATGTTTGCCTCAGAAATTGAAGATGCATGAGAAAATAATGCATCCTTTTCGAGTTTACATTGTGTCCATCTTGCATGTTTTTCTCTCATTCTCTGCATCTTCCTGTCACAAGTTTGTCAGGCTTTAGTTTACATTGCGTCCATCTTGCAAGTTTTTCTCTCATTCTCTGCATCTTCCCGTCACAAGTTTGTCAGTCTTTTCTACTGTTTTCGGATACATGCCTTCAACAAAACCATTTTGTTATGGCAACTGCAATAACGGATAGCTCTACACTACAGTTTAACTTTAGCAGCTGTAAGTTTTAAACGTACATACAGACCAAGTTCTGCATCTTACAGGTTCTGTTCGTTTTGTTTAAGTTTGAAGTTGGCAATCTAATTCATTTATCATTGATCAATACGTACTGAATTATTTGAGGAAACAGTTAAAAAAAATGCATTTATTCATCATTGAATCTAAACTAAAAAAAACATAAAATATTTTTTTTTTTGAATCAACAGCTCATAAAATTCACTCAAATCATAAATTAGAAAGCTTCTGCAAAACATAGACTATAATTCCGAATTTCTCATCTTCCTCGTCGTCTTGTTACGGAACCAGGAAATTAAACTTGTGGATCTGCACCACTTAGACACACCAACAATTAAGTTCCAATACAATTATATACTTCTGAAAGTTCAAGTCATTTTAGTCCGAAATACTAAACACTCAAATGGCATGCACAGTTTACCTGGAGCTTAAATCTGCGTCAAGTCTAACTTTGAATACCCATATGGACTATCTTGCAAACTAGTTATGTCATTTCAAAGTGAGGTGGCGTTCTCATTGGTTGAACCTACACGGAAATAGAAAGCATTCATCATTGTAAATTTGAAACTATGTGATCTGAAATTGTTTTCTGTTTGCGTATTAACAATTCTACCAACGGCAGCAAGTATTATTTTGTCCATCTATCTCCTCCCCTTGTTTTTTGGAGTGACCATGGATTAACCAATGTATAATGATGCTAAAGCAACAAATACACAATCTGTTATGATTCATGTAGACTTATTAAAATTATTCAATTATGTTTCCTTAGTCTATAAGTTCTAAATTTTCTCTGGATGTGCTCATTTCCTATTTATACAAACACCAGAGCGTGGGTCTACTTTCACTGCCAGCCTTGGAAGTAGGAGGTCATTTAGCGATGATGTTTCACACTTGCCTACCATATCAGACCCTGACGTTCAAAAGGCCTTCAGAGAATTGATGGCTTTGAACTGGGATGAAATTCCAAATAGTGTCCAGGATGATGTCAATAAAGCGTTATCAAAAAACACTGAGGATAAGACTGGCAAGGAGGTACTGGAAAATGTTTTTCGTGCAGCTATTGCTGTTGAGGAGTTCAGTGGTATGCTTATACAACTGAGGATGGGAATTGATGACACTCTTGGACTGAGTGGAGAGGTATTCACTATGTGCACAAATCAGAACTAGATCGGCACATTTCCCTCTGCATTATTGTGACCTAATGGTGTGTCTTTACGTTGTAGAACTCGCGACCCCTGCCTGGGGAGCTTAAAGATGCGCTTCGTGTTGTATATCAACGTTACACAGCATACTTGGATTCATTTAGCCCGAGCGAGACCTATCTGCGAAAGAAAGTTGAGACGGAGTTGGGAACAAGGATGATACACTTAAAGATGAGGTGTGGTGGCCTTAATTCCGAGTGGGGAAAGGTACAGATTCTTCCACGGCTATTGCATATTTTTCTGTATAATATTTATTATTAGCTTGTCAAATACAGGTGTTTTATAGGTCGCTCTTATTGAAGTATATAATATAATTACACATCGAAATGAGTAGATTGTTCAACAATTGGTTACTTGTTACAGGTTACTGTCATTGGGACCTCCGGACTTTCTGGTTCCTATATTGAGCAGCGAGCATAATTTCAGAGAGTTCGTCGCTGTAAGCTTTATTGTCAGAGGAAACATGATTTCAGATGTTTGATAGTTAGATTGGCGTGTTGTCTAACCAGCCTCTTCTTTCATTATGGTAGTTTTGCAAGAAAATAAAAAGGTCTTCCTTATTCAATGGAAAGAATGCAAACAATGATTTCTTTTTCCCCTCTCTTTCTCTTCTTTCATTTGGTTTGAACTTTCTTTTTTCTGTGGCCCTGCAATTGATGCCAAGTAGTAATTGTGTCTATGTTCTTACAAAGTTTAATGCTTCTAGTAGCTGCAAATATGGGAAGTTATTAGGTTAACTATCAATTCAGAATCTATATCTATTTTTCTGCCTATAAATAGAGGCTAAATTCCTCAATACTCACCTGCTTAGAGCAGTTCCTATGGCAATGTATAAAAATAAAAATTTGTTGAGCCACGTGGATGAAGCAGCAACTCCCATCTCCAAAAGTCACGGGACCTCCTTCATAGTCGTTTGAAGAAACAAACCACGTGAGATCACCTGTCATATGTCGGCTACATTCGCTATCAAGAAACCATTGAAAGGGCGATGTTGAGGCAAAAGCTCCCATACTAACATTACTATCCTGTTTAGGATTTCTCGTCAGTTTTGTACATCCTTTTAAAGAAACAAACAGTTGTTCAGCTTTCTTATGAAGATTACTTGCAACTTTTAGGCTTTTCCGGAAGGACATAAAAGTATGTCGAAAGTGATTGTAAGAGTCACAAAACATACATTTTCCAACATCTTTAATCTCGTTCTGAGTACTATCAGGTTTCACAAAGCCTAGACCTTCTTTATCATCTGACGTATGACCATTCATTAGAGAAGAATAAACAGAGTTATTCAAATCCATTGAGGGAATTTTGACAGACTTCAAATCCATTGATCCGGATTTGTTCATCCAACTTCTTCCGGAGAATAACTAGTTTTTCAGAACTTTCTGTACACTCAAAATTTATCCCTGGTGAAGCGTCAGATCGCTACAAACACAGACTTATGAGTTCTTAAACGTGTTTGGCTGCTCTGATACCAATTGAAAAAGTGGGGGTACAACAACCTCACCCAATAGTTCGCTTAGCAATCTGTATGGACTAACTCCAATATACTTTTAAGAGAATCAACTAGACAGTCAGACTCAATCTTAATAAAAAGTATATCAAAGAGTTATATCTCAATTTCTCGATTCAATACTTACTCAAGCAGATAGAAATCTGCGAGTCTAATTGAATACAAGAGAAATTAACTTGAACAGTACCAAAGACCAATGTTCAAGTATCAATCAATTTCAATCAACAACCAAAGGTTGGATTTCTCAATTGATTGATTCAATGCACAACCTATGATATTTCAATTATATAAAAAAATATAATGCGGAAAAGAAATAACACAGACACTAGAAGTTTTGTTAACGAGGAAACCGCAAATGCAGAAAAACCCCGGGACCTAGTCCAGATTGAACACACACTTTATTAAGTCGCTACAAACACTAGCCTACTACAAACTAACTTCGGTCTGGACTGTATTTGAACCCCAATCAATCTCACACTGATCCAAGGTACAGTTGCGCTCCTTACGTCTCTGATCCCAGCAGGATACTACGCACTTGATTCCCTTAGTTGATCTCACCCACAACTAAGAGTTGCTACGACCCAAAGTCGAAGACTTTAATAAACAAATCTGTATCACACAGAAAAGTCTACAGGAATAGATAAATCTGTCTCCCACAGAAATACCTACGAGTTTTGTTCCGTCTTTTGATAAATCAAGGTGAACAGGAACCAATTGATAACCCGGACTTATATTCTCGAAGAACAATCTAGAATTATCAATCACCTCACAATAATCTTAATCGACTAGCGAAACAAAATATTGTGGAATCAAAAACGATGAGACGAAGATGTTTGTGACTACTTTTATCTTGCCTATCGTAGAAATTAATCTCGATTCAATTATTTTAATTGTACTCAATACGATAGAATCAGCAAGATCAGATCACGCAACTACAAAGAAAATAGTTGGGTCTGGCTTCACAATCCCAATGAAGTCTTCAAGTCGTTAACCTATAGGGTCTCGGTAGAAACCTAAGGTTAAAGGAGAATCGACTCTAGCTTATACAACTAGTATCACACATGAGGTGTGGGGATTAGGTTTCCCAGTTGCTAGAGTTCTCCTTTATATAGTCTTCCAAATTAGGGTTTGCAATCTAAGTTACCTTGGTAACAAAGCATTCATTATTCACCGTTAGATGAAAACCTGATTAGATTCAAGCTAATATCTTTCAACCGTTAGATCGAAACTTAGCTTGTCACACACAAATGAAATGCACGTTCATTTAAGTTTGTGTAACCGTACCTAAACGTGTACACCTAGTTGGTTCAACAATAGTTAACCAAGTGGTTAGCCATATGAGCACTTTCATAACAACCATATTCATCTTCACCATAACTAGTTCAAATGACTCGAAAGAACTAGTTAGAGAGTTGTTCAATTGCTTAGATCTCATAGAAGTATACAAGACACAATCGAAGCAGAAATGATTTTGATTCACTCGAATCAATTCATGAACTTTATAGCCACAGTTTGTAAATATGCATTCCTTAGTTTATATATAAGTTTAAGTTCACGAATAAACCGTTTTTAGAAAATAACCTACTCAAGTATGCATACCGGTACGCATACTTAAGTACCCGGATTAAGTTTGTTTTCAGTTCACAAACTCCAGCAGAATTTCACGGGACGTGAACTTCCGACAGTACGCAGACTTAAGTTCCGGCTATCCTGAGCAGCAAAGTACGCATACTTTGGTTCAAGGATTTTGGACTTACACAAGTATGAGTTCACATACAATTTTTATATCCATTCAAGGTTATATTTTCTAAACTCTCATTTCAATCATTGAAACATTCTTAGAGGATGTCAAATAGAGGTTACTCACACACTATTCTTCATCAAAGCGATTTTCAAGATATTGAAATAATCAACATGAATTTCATCACTTGTAAAGATGAAATCGGCCAAAGTGAAAGCTTACCAACACATATTTAGAGAAATAGATAAGCGAGATAAACTCGGCTCGAAATAGCCAATGTGTATAATCGAAGTCTATATAGAAAAACGACTTTTGTCTCAAGATAGGAGATAGAGTAGATAGACTTTTGAGTGATAGATAAGTTCAAGTCTCCACATACCTTTTAGTCGATGAAGTTCCACCAGTTCCTTGAGTAGTTCTTCGTCTTTGTATGATGATCGCCGTGGAGTCTAGAGTTCAACTACACTCTCTATCCTAGTCCGAGACTTAGCTATAAGTAGACTAGAAATCAAGACTCATAGTTTTGGCAATTAAACTTGACAAACAAGCTTGAGTTAGCAACGCTTGCGAGTTCGACCGAGCAGTGCTCTAACACTAAAAACAACAAACAAAAAAACTCTTTAAATTTACAACTCACCAATTGGAAATCATCCATGGGGTTTGTGTATTTGTTGTTGAGATGTTAACTTGATAAGAGATTGAAGCTTAGAAATTGCAGAGGCTTTATGAGGTGGACATTTAGAAAGAGCAATTTGCAGAGATTGAAGAGCTTCATCAAGTTTCCCAGATGCTAAAGCTGCACAACCAGCTTTAAAAGATTCATCTGCCATCCTAGCATCAAGTTGATCATGTATAGTTTCATTACTATCTAAATTTATCTTTGATGATGAAGTAGAAGAGGTTGATTTAAGGAGTGCAGAAGCATGAGAATATTCAGAAGCAACAATGGCTGTATCAATTTCTGCCATTAAAGCTTCTGGCGTGTGTGGAATGATCTTCATTCCATCGTATACACTTCAAGCACGAAATCCTTTTCCTCCACCTGAATCACTACCATAACCCATTTCCTACTCCATCTTTCCGCCCCTTCTCTCTCTGAAACAGATTAGTAAGTATTGTCCTTGATGATATTGTCAACCTTGACTCAATCGCTTCCATATACACAGTCGGATATTAGCAGTTTACTTGGAGATTATTATCGAACCTACTCGAATGGGTCACGATTCACAAGTCAGTAAATTCAATTTCACCCTATAAGAAAGAGTTTTTTTTTTTTTGTTTGTTGTCCTTCAACTACTAGAGAAAGATCTAGCAACAGTAAAAAGGACCAAGGCTTTATTCCGTGAAAGTTGAAAGAAGCAACACATCACAGGGGCATCCGTGCTTGTGTCATTCAAATCATAAGATTACCAAAACTTTTGGTGTAGTGAACTCCTGGAGAATATACACAGTTTCATTGATGCATACCGCCATCCTGCTTGTAAGCACAATATTAGGACCATAGTAGAGAAGTACATCATATAATAAATGGACAATAAGAAAAGAAAAAAGGATAATTATGGCAATGCCATTCATGTGTTAATGAATCATTGACATGCATACTGGACATGTTACATTAGTAAGAAATGACTATGAACCAGTGATTATTGTAAGACGTATTTTAAGAGAGCACGACCTACAAGGAAGTATAACAGTGGCCGGTATCGAGTCAGGTCTGCGTATAAATATCTTACTCGCATCCCTACCCAATGAATATCCATATCTTCAAGTTCAATTGAATCAATGGAAAAATAATCGTTGAACCTGCATTCATAAAAGAGTTTCAAGACCTCACCAACTTCTTCTACCATCATCTCATCTAAACTAACATCTTCGGCAGTTTTTGTATCTCGTCTTAAATCCCTCAATTCACGATCGCTTTGATATTCCACTTTTTGCACCATTAGAAATGTTTCTTTTCATGAGTTACTCAAGATTTCCAGGACAGCTCTTTTGTAGTCTTTTCTTTTCATAATCTGCACCATTAGAAATGTTTCTAGTGATTCATGTTGAATATTTGAGGCCTCGGTTGAGAAAGGGCTATTTTGTTTCCTCCTTTCAAGATTGCTAATTATTTTACTAGGATGGGATTTCCATTTTATAGTTAGTTGAGTCAGCAAAAATGCTCTTTTGTAGTTAAATCTAACGGTGATAGATAAAATGAAATAATGGAATCTTTTTGGACTTGATTAAGTTTTAGACAATTAGACTATCATAAATTTGCCTCTTATCTTCAATCCTTTCCTTCAAAAAAAAATAAAATAGCAGAAGATATAAATCCGATAGAATGTCATAGTGAGTTTTTTTAGGACAAATATTTTACCATCCAAAATCATAGAACTTCAAGTTAATCAACCACGCCGAATAATTTTATTTTACCAACCCTGATTCTAAAATTGAATATTTTTTTTTTTTTGGTGATCTAGCAAACTCAAACAAAAAAAAAAGATGCAAAATGAGACCATAAAGATAGAAGAATATTAAGCTTCAATGGGTAATCGAGACCGGTTTTTGTGATGTGTGATAGAAGAAGTTCTTTATATTTTCATAGTAATGAGAAATTTAGTAATGCATCCATCTTTATCTCATCTCATGTCAAATTGACTTAGTCCACGTGATTCTTAAAAGGGGAGGAAACTGAATGCATCCATCTTTATCTCATCTCGTCAAATTGACTTAGTCCACGTGATTCTACAGATTTGGTGGGTTTAGACGGAAAAAAAAAACGACATGAGCATTTAATAAGTTTTGAATTGGATTTTGGGCTATTTAATGGTTGGTACCTGAAAAGGCGAGGGTACCCAAATATACCTAAATCTAAAACTTTTCCAACCTATAAGTCCTTTCTCTGAAAGTGATTGTCTATGGACTGAGTCGAGACAATACAACTAATCGGTTCACACTTCGTGTGATCGTCTATGGATACGAGATCGAGACAATACAACAACGAAGTATGTTACTTGATAAAAAGGTTCGAACTTAACCAAACACAATAGGATTCACTTATCAAGTAAATAGGAATTAACGTTTGTGTAATTTACTTTAATTATAATAAAATAATTATAATGCAGAAATATAAAGTAAATGACACAGCAAGATTTTGTTAATGAGGAAACCGCAAATGAAAAAAAAAACCCGGGACCTTGTTCAGAATTGAATACTCTCAGGATTAAGCCGTTACACAAAATTACACCTAACTTCGTATAGTTGAGACCAAGCAACTAAACCTATAGTTCATCTAGTTCCGTCTGAATTCCCACGCCTCCAACTTATAAATAAGTCACGTACTTGGAACAATTCCTTTGGTTCGTATTCCAAACAGTAGGAACAACAAATCTGTTTGGTATCAACTCTCTTCAACCAAGTGATATGAGTCGGACAAAGGCTCTTCCGTTTATCTTAACATAAACTCCTTCGTCAGGTCCTTAGATCTATCTTATGTTCAATTACCGAAGTAATCGTTTAAGATTAAGCCAACAACACTCTTAATCCAAAGAATTGTGTTGATGCCGATCTGCTCAATTAATCAATCCAATCTACCATAAGGATAAACCGATTATTAATTGGATCCTCTTTTACCGAAACAAATATTGTGCACACCAAAGATTATAAACCCAAGTCAGATCTTCAATATCTTCTTTGTCTTCAAATCTTCTTAAATCTTCAATAAAAACCTGCACACAACCACTTGAATCTCTTGTGATCAATCACGCACAGAACGGAGTCTGTTAACAATGGATTATCACAAAATCGTCTTTAGAACTAACAACAGTCTAAAGATCCCCGTCGAAACTCTGAACTAGTTTGAGTTAATCTTATATCAGAAGAGAAGATTCTCAAGCATAAACAAACTAGGTGCAATCAGATTTCAACCACCGTTAGTCAATCAAATCAATCGAAAACAAAAGATAAACCGTAATTATTTAGTTTCCCACCAACGGTACACGCTAGAGCTTCTCAATCCCAAAGAAGACTTTAAACTGAGCGGTTGTAAGAGATTTCGCCTAATTAGTTTACTTTCCTCTCCGAATAGGCGGCTACACCAGTAACAACAACAAAAGAGGAAGTTTGTTGTTACGAAGGATTAGTTTGCTAGAAAGGCAAACTTCAAGTATTTATAGACAAGGAAGTTTCGACACCAAGGAATTTCCAAAACCGAAAACATTCTCAAGATATTCATTAAAGCACAAATTCGGTTTCCATAATTCCTGGAAATGCTCTGTCCAAAAATAATGATCGAAATCTCTCGGAAAATCTAATTAGTAAATGCACATTACTAATTCTTATATTTCCCTACAAAATGAAATTAATAACCTTAATTAAAATATTCTTAACTTACTTATGTTTCGATCCTGAGATTCTCTTCCCTTAGCTATTAAGGAATAACTTTGAACAATTAAAGAAATAAACATTCATAGCATGTGTTCAAAGTATGTCGACATCCTTACTTTGTAAGTTCTCTTTCACACTTACAACCTTGAAACCGATTTATCACACTTCCAAACAAGTTTATAATTGGTTCATCTGACTTTCAAGAACTATGTGATTAATATAACAAACATTCAATCACAATCATGGGTTTAACGGTTCTACCAAAATAAGTTTCGGTTCTACCTTCCATGTGAGTATTGTGCATAGTCACACTAGCTTTCCAAAATTTGGTTGACTAGGTACTAGGATCGGTTCCCCACATATATATGGTATTTAGCTTATATGTGTTGCACATGTCCATAGGATCGGTTCCCCTTTGCCTAAAAACGTGTTGCACATGTCCATAGGATCGGTTCCCCTTTCTGCTATAAACCTTACTGCACCCCATACAAGGATCGGTTCCCCTTTGTGATGTACTGCACCTTTTACTAGGTTCGGTTCCCCTTTCCCATATTTGGTCAGACATAAAATTAAAAACCCGATCATACCATCTCAGGTGATTACTTAAGATCGGTTTCACTAATAAAAGTCATACCAATACATAAGTCAGGCCTTTGTGAATAGTTCTACCAAGAACACAAACAAGTTGTGAGCGGTTATACTCAATCGCACATATTGGTTGTTCATAAGATATGCAATGAATAACAAAACCAATAACACCTGGCAATTTCCTTTTCGGTTCACAAACAAGTTTATGAACTTACTTCCTTATAACACATGTAAAACATTGTTCCCTAGGATGAAATCCTCACCTCATACCCATACATAATCACAATAGCATTCAAATGACTATGACGATGTCTTATCTACAAAGTTTAATAGTTAAGCAATAAACCTCGTATTATATTCCTTAATACTATGTCTATCTAGAGTTCAAATATGCTTTGCATTTTTGTTTTACATATCTAGATAGACATAGTATTAAGGAATACAATAAGAAGTTTATTGCTTAACCATTAAACTTTGTAGATAAGACATCGACATAATCGTTTGAATGCTATTGTGATTATGTATGGGTATGAGGTGAGGATTTCATCCTAGGAAACAATGTTTTACATTTGTTTTAAGAAAGTAAGTTCATAAACTTGTTTATGAATTGAAAAGGAAATCTCCAGGCGTTATTGGGATTGTTATTCATTGCATATCTTGTGAACATCCAATATGTGTGATTTAGTATAACTGATGAGCACGAAAGTGCGACGCATTTTCACCCATAAATACATTAGCTGGGACTCATTCTATCACTAATAAACTCGTTTGTAGGTGTTTTTATGAAATAAGGTCTTTTGGAAACATAGGCTCGAAAAAGTGTTATTTGCACCCGGAGGACACGTGTTATTCGGACTCTCAATGTTGGTTAAGGGGCACCTCAATTACTAAGGGGCGCCCTATTTACTATTCAAACTTCATGGCTATTCGCACCCCAAAACCTGCTAGGGGCACCCCCTTCTTCACCAGTTCAAAGACGTTTTTTGGCGGGAAAATGGTGTTACAGCTGCGCACATTTCTTGAATTGATTTCCACGAGTTTTGGTCAGAGATTCTCTAGATTTTGGATTCTTATTTCCCTGTTAGGTCAAAACAGGGTTGGTAATTGATTGTTTCACGTAAAAAAGGGAAGAAATCTGTTGATTATGGTTAGAAGGGAAGAGAGAATAACTCGGGCGTTCTGTTTGGGAGTTATATGGAAGGAAATGGAAAGAAGATATTCTGTTTTGATTTGTTATTATCCTGAAGATAGTTCGACAGCTCATATACACGTAACAGAGAAGAAGAATGGAAAGTATTCCCGTGTATCTCTGTTAAAGGAAAGAGGATTATTGTGGAGTTATTATTGATTATTCTCGGTGCAACTAAGTATATAAAGGATTCTAGAGGTGATACGAGGGATTATCGAGTGATTGGGAGGCTACAGAGTGGAGAAAATCGCTGCAGAGAAATCTGCAGCAGCAGCAGAAAAAGATTGAAGAACGCGAAGAACAGACCCACAATGACAGTCGTAAAACAATTGTCGTTTATGCGTCAGAGATAAGACTGTTGTTTGCGACAGTTTTCAGTTATTCTTTGTATTAGTGGGTTTGCAACGATTGTATCCGTTGCAAATTTCCGGTTTAATTTGATTTTCTCATTTTCTCTTCTTTGTAAACACTATTTGGGCAATAAAAATGAATTTTGAGCGTGTCTACATCATGAGTAGCTAAGCCCCTACATTGGGTCGACGGAGGAAGCCGAGTTTCATACGTGGGTAATTTTAATTAATTCTTTATATGACTTTTGCATTTATTTTAAATTGTTTTATGATTTGAAAAAATTAGTTATCATTTTATTAGATGGGTCATGCTTGCTTAGATGTTTGATGGCCCATGCTTACGATTTATAACTAATGTTTGGAGAATCTACATTGGCAAAAATAAGAGTCCTTGTTGTTTTGTTTATTGAGCGATAATTGTTGAAGAATGATAATTGAACCTATTAATATGAATGCGGTGGAATCCTAGACCCAGTGACTCTCGCTTTTGTTTATTATTTTCTTTAAACCTTTAAATTTAATCTTCGCAAGTCTGAGAGAACGAATCTTAATTACTACTACGAAAACTAAGAAAAATCTTAAATCATTTTGGCGCCGTTGCGACGCGGATTTGTTTTTAGATTTATTTTTTTTATTTATTTTGTACAGTATTTTCTTTTTCCTTTTTATGCGTTTCTTTTTATATTTCTTTTCAGGGAATTTTTGAGGATGATGACTTCTTCTGAGGAGACGTCACCTGCAATGACGCTGGCGGAATATATGCGTAGAAATTCAAATTATCAGGCAACTTCATCAGAGATGACGCTTGGTGAATATATGCATAGGCAACAGTATGGAGTTTTTGCTCCACAAATGGTAAGTGAAGAATCACATGAAACTATATATGAGAAGTATTACAAACACACACCGCCTAGTTTGGAACAAAGATTGAGAATTCTAGAATGCCAAAGATTATTTAATGATGATGATGATGATGATGATCAGTCTTATAGTGACTCTGTGTTCCAAACAGATATAAATGACCCTGTGGATGATTGTGTGGATGATTCGCCTAATTCCATGGATGAATCTACCTCACAAGATCATTCACCCGACTTAGAGGTTGTTTCTAGACCACTAGACTTCCAAAAGTTGCCTAATTTAGGGTTAGAATTGTGTGCTTCTAAAGTATTGTTGGATTACTTTGCATCTAAGTACCTAGAGGATTTGCCTATTTCTAATACCGTGCATGAGCCAGTTGAAATTTTCCCAGTTTCAATAGAATCCCCATACTTTGTTCTTTACGCACTTCCATGTGCAGTAAAAACTTGGTTTAGGGGTAAATTTTGTTTTCTGACGGTTTCAATGCCCCCAATTTTTCATAAAATAATTGTGAAACTGTCGTTTGTAAATATTGTATTTTGGGTCGATCCCCAAGTTTTCAGGTTATTAGTGTATGGGGATCCGTTTTTGTACAGTCCAGTAGGTATAATTATTTATTTATGTTTGTTTACTTTTGTTTATTTTATTTTTAATTTCCCATCTTAATTTTTACGTTGGATGACTCAATTACATTGAGGACAATGTAATATTTAAGTGTGGGGGAGTGGTTATTAACTTTTTCTTTTAATTTTTTCAGGAATTTTCTTGCGTATTGTGACCAGCTCTTGAGCGGGTCTCAAAAGATAATAAAAATATAAATATTATGACCAGCTGTGTAGCGGGTCTATTTTTATGTATTTCCTTATTTTGACCAGCTGTGTAGCGGGTCTCTAAAAAAAAAAAAAAAAAAAAAAAAAAAAAAAATTGTGTGTCTTGTGTATGTGGTATTTGTCATGACCAGCTGTGTAGCGGGTCTAAGTCTCTTATTTATGACCAGCTGTGTAGCGGGTCAGTTTTCTGTTTTGCTCGAGGACTAGCAAAATGTAAGTGTGGGGGATTTTGATGAGCACGAAAGTGCGACGCATTTTCACCCATAAATACATTAGCTGGGACTCATTTTATCACTAATAAACTCGTTTGTAGGTGTTTTTATGAAATAAGGTCTTTTGGAAACATAGGCTCGAAAAAGTGTTATTTGCACCCGGAGGACACGTGTTATTCGGACTCTCAATGTTGGTTAAGGGGCACCTCAATTACTAAGGGGCGCCCTATTTACTATTCAAACTTCATGGCTATTCGCACCCCAAAACCTGCTAGGGGCACCCCCTTCTTCACCAGTTCAAAGACGTTTTTTGGCGGGAAAATGGTGTTACAGCTGCGCACATTTCTTGAATTGATTTCCACGAGTTTTGGTCAGAGATTCTCTAGATTTTGGATTCTTATTTCCCTGTTAGGTCAAAACAGGGTTGGTAATTGATTGTTTCACGTAAAAAAGGGAAGAAATCTGTTGATTATGGTTAGAAGGGAAGAGAGAATAACTCGGGCGTTATGTTTGGGAGTTATATGGAAGGAAATGGAAAGAAGATATTCTGTTTTGATTTGTTATTATCCTGAAGATAGTTCGACAGCTCATATACACGTAACAGAGAAGAAGAATGGAAAGTATTCCCGTGTATCTCTGTTAAAGGAAAGAGGATTATTGTGGAGTTATTATTGATTATTCTCGGTGCAACTAAGTATATAAAGGATTCTAGAGGTGATACGAGGGATTATCGAGTGATTGGGAGGCTACAGAGTGGAGAAAATCGCTGCAGAGAAATCTGCAGCAGCAGCAGAAAAAGATTGAAGAACGCGAAGAACAGACCCACAATGACAGTCGTAAAACAATTGTCGTTTATGCGTCAGAGATAAGACTGTTGTTTGCGACAGTTTTCAGTTATTCTTTGTATTAGTGGGTTTGCAACGATTATATCCGTTGCAAATTTCCGGTTTAATTTGATTTTTTCATTTTCTCTTCTTTGTAAACACTATTTGGGCAATAAAAATGAATTTTGAGCGTGTCTACATCATGAGTAGCTAAGCCCCTACATTGGGTCGACGGAGGAAGCCGAGTTTCATACGTGGGTAATTTTAATTAATTCTTTATATGACTTTTGCATTTATTTTAAATTGTTTTATGATTTGAAAAAATTAGTTATCATTTTATTAGATGGGTCATGCTTGCTTAGATGTTTGATGGCCCATGCTTACGATTTATAACTAATGTTTGGAGAATCTACATTGGCAAAAATAAGAGTCCTTGTTGTTTTGTTTATTGAGCGATAATTGTTGAAGAATGATAATTGAACCTATTAATATGAATGCGGTGGAATCCTAGACCCATTGACTCTCGCTTTTGTTTATTATTTTCTTTAAACCTTTAAATTTAATCTTCGCAAGTCTGAGAGAACGAATCTTAATTACTACTACGAAAACTAAGAAAAATCTTAAATCAATAACCGCTCACGACTTGTTTGTGTTCTTGGTAAAACTATTCACAAAGGCCCGACTTATGTATTGGTATGACTTTTATTAGTGAAACCGATCTTAAGTAATCACCTGAGATGGTATGATCGAGTTTGTGTTTTGTTGAACCGAATCTGGGTAAAGGGGAACCGATCCTATGAAGAGGTGCAACACATCACAAATGGGAATCGATCCTTGTATGAGCTGCAACAAGGTTTATAGCAGAAAGGGGAACCGATCCTATGAACATGTGCAACACGTTTTTAGGCAAAGGGGAACCAATCCTATGGACATGTGCAACACATATAAGTTAGATACCATATATATGTGGGGAATCGATCCTAGTACCTAGTCAACCGAATTTTGGGAAGCTAGTGTGACTATGCACAGTACTCACATGGTGGTAGAACCGAAACTTGTCTTGGTAGAACCGTGAAACCCATGATTTGTGATTGAATGTTTCTTAATCAATCACATAGTTCTTGAAAGTCAGATGAACCAATTCTAAACTTGTTTGGAAGTGTGGCAAATCGGTTTCAAGGTTGTAAGTATGAAAGAGGACTTACAAAGTAAGGATGTCGGCATACTTTGAACACGTGCGAAGAATGTTTATATTTTATTGTTCAAATTTATTCCTTAATAGCTACAGGAAGAAAATCCCAGGATCGAAATAAATAAGTTAAGAATCTTTTATTTAAGGTTGTTAATTTTATTTTAGGAAAATGAGAATTAGTAATGTGCATTTACTAGTTGAGATTTTCCAGAGAGATTTTCGATCATTATTTTGGACAGAGCGAGCCCCACCTAATCACTTAGAGAAACATATTTTAAAGAAAACAAAATAAAAACAGAAGTGAAAAGGATTCAACGAGATATGGCGAAACTACCATGTTTTTTTTCTTCTAACACCTGAGCTTTGTGCTTTTATGAATAGACTCTTTAGATGTTTCCATCTAATCAGATTTGTTCCTCAACTCCTACAACCAAGATGCTTCCATCCACTTAGATTGGTTAGTGCCATCCTTAATAAGCATAAATTTCTAGGCTCTGGAATTTAATAATGCAACTGAAAAGTTTCTCCATACCCCCAAACTTAAATCTAACATTGTCCTCAATGTTCTAAAGATAAAATTAAAAGCATGAACAAGGAGAAACTATTACCATTTGAAGCAAAAAGAGTTAAGGAAAGATATTACCGTGTTGCATGAGCATGGGTTACCTCCCAAGAAGTGCTAAGTTTAATGTCTTCAGCCAGACTAAGAAAGGATTAGTCACCTCATAGAATCATAAAGTAATAGACGGAATATCTATGGGTCATCAAAACCAAATAGAGCTATCACAAATGAAAGGAATCTGCAACCTGCCAAGAGAATAAACAAATAAAGCACACCCTTGTCTAGTTTCCTGTTTAAGACAACTACATCTAGTTGTGGTTCAGGTTCAGGCCTATGAAAGGGTCTAAATAAATTTCCTTGGGCTGCATTTCCTCATAACTAAGATCCGAAAGATCAGGTTCTAGAGTCTGGAAAAACTCAATTAAAAACTTAGAAGCACTTAATAATAACCTAAATAACTGCGGATCCTTAAAGTCAATCAGGTTTGACTCACGCAATTGACCATGATGAAAGTGGTGATCAATTTTAGGAAAATATGTCGATTCTAATATCCTAAAGTACTTAGGTTTAGTCTCAAAACTTAATAACTGACACATTTGAAACTCATACATTCCCACAATTGGTTGAAAAATATTCGGTGGGAAAACAAAATCAATCTGGGTATCATAGCCTGGGCTAACCACATCAACCATATGATGGGTTTCTAACAACTGAACTTCCTTATGGACATCACTAGGTTCAGGAAAACGTGTATGAAGATAATCTTTTAAAATGGTTGAGGCACATATGTCAAGTCCCAAGTGAGGGACCTCTGTAAGAGCGGCAGGTTTATAGTGTAGAAGAATATGCGACCGTTTCTTTCTTGCCAAGACTGTAAAAGAACGACAGATTTATAGTGTAGAAGAATATGCGACCGTTTGTGTTGGTCCAATGTTCTTCGTGTTCTTGATAGCTGCAGCAGCAGCAACAACAATTCTTGCAGCTCTGAATCTTCGTTCCTTCGCCTCTGCCTTCACCCCAAAACTCCCGACCGACCCTATGTAGTTAGAAAACAATCTATTTAAACACCACAGGACCATACCTTTGCGAATATATTCTTCCAAATCTTCTCCGTTTCTTTCTTGCCAAGCACGGGATTTGTTTCCCTCTTTATCTCTTCTACGCGTCCCTAACAGAGTCCCTTCTCACCAAAAATATTTCCAAATATAAACTCAATCCAACAGCCTTTATCTCACGTAAATTCTCTTATTTCAATCCCAGCAAATCCCGAGTATCTCTGTTTCCTGTTTCACTGAGAATTGATTGAGCTCTTCCCTTTTTTACGTCTGCAAGACCAAGACCTTCCCTGTTTCATCATGAAACGAACCAAACCTCCTATAGTCCATGTCTAATCCAAACATGCCCGAATATAACGGAATCCATGAAGAAATCCGAGAAAAACTTCCACAAGAAAAGACCCGAGAAAAGTCTTCACCTCTGTTTATCCAAACTCGGTGTATGTCCCTTTATAATGCAACCAACCAACCTGTTTCATTGAAACAGGTTGATACTAATCCAAACACCCTGAAATCTCCGACAAAACCTCATCCAAATCGATAACAGGGACACGAATATTTATCTTCTCATGTTTTCTTCAAAAAGATCTGTGAAGAAAACATAGTCGACTCAAAAAATAATACAGCCCAATCCACTCGATTAAATCACTTACACTAAACCTGTTTAGCCAAATATAGTCCAATGCAACAAAGATCTGTGATTGAGTCTCTCTCAATAGTACCCAAAAAATCGTAACTACAATCTGCAGTCGACTGAAATAGTTTCCGCCAAAACAATCTTTTCAAAAGGTGGAAGAAGATGCCCCTTATCCGGACCAGGGGTGCGAATAGCAGGTGGCCGCCCCTTAGTAATTTGCGGGGTGTAAATAGAAAAACTCACAGGTGCCTTTAACGCTTCTCCGGGGTGTCTTTAGTACTTTCTCCTTGGGGGTGCAAATACTACTTTTCGAGCCGCCATAAAAGTTCATTTCTCCAAAAACACCTACAAAAACATAAAATAATCAAATAAGTATAAAATCAAGCACTAACAATACACGTAATTGGGATCAAAATAGACACATACATGTGTCTATCAAATACCCCCAAACTTATTATTTGCTAGTCCTCGAGCAAATCAAATCTAGAAAATAAAATCCTAACTCACTGTCGCAGGCATCGTCGGTTGCATTTAGCGTATGCAACAAGCCTTTAAACCCCTAGGTGGCCCTAGTGGCCGAGTTATAGTCTCGGGAGGGTTTACTAGAGATATACCCACAAAACCTTTTACTCCAGACCCTAGCTATCTACGCATAACCTTGGAATAGCACTAAAGAACCTCCTTGGTTGGCATACTTTTTGATTACATGAGGAAGTACCCTGATGCGAAATTCCAATTGTTGTACACGAGTTTGCACGCAAGCATAATAAAATTCATATATAAGTGACAGAGCTCTACTCAGATAGTCGCATCCAAATTCGGAATCAAACAAATCACATGGATAGATTAAGAATATGGATATAGAGAAAAACATAGATGGTTTTGATGTTGACTAGGTGAACGATGTTTCTCATATCTGTCTGAAGGCCACTGCCAAAATGAACCTATCCTAATGGACTGAGATACTAGTCTGACTAATATCAACACAACTGGCATATACAAGGGAACCAGTGGTAGATAATCCTAACTCTAGGTCAACACAACTGGCATATACAAGGGTACCAGTGGTCGACTTTATTGAATTTATTCCGGTTGGTCTGATGGTCTGGTCTCAATTTTTTTTTTCACATTTCATAATAATTCTTTTTTTTCTTTTTCACTTTTTCATTCATTTTTTTTTCTCCAGGAATTATGAAAACCGAATTTGGAATGTATTGAATATCTTTGAGAATATTTTCGGTTTTGGAAATTCCTTGGTGTCCAAACTTCCTTGTCTATAAATACTTGAAGTTTGCATATCAAACTAATCCTTCATGACAGCAAACTTCCTCGGTTGTGTTGTTACTGGTGTAGCCGCCTATTCGGAGAGGAGAGTAACCTAATTAGGCGAAATCTCTTACGGCCACTCAGTTTAAAGTCTTCTTTGGTATTGAGAAGCTCTACGAGTACCGTTGGTGGGAAACTAGATAGTTGCGGTTTATCTTTTGTTTTTGATTGATTTGATTGACTAACGGTGGTTGAACTTTGATTGCACCTGGTTTGTTTATGCTTGAGAATCTTATCTTATGATATCAGATTCACTCAAACTAGATCGAAGTTTCGACAGGGATCTTTAGACTGTTGTTAGTGCTAAAGACGATCTTGTGATAATCCATTGTTAACAGAATCCGTTCTGTGCATGATTGATCACAAGAGATTCAATTTGTTGTGTGCGGTGTTTATTGAAGATCTAAGAAGATTTGAAGACAAAGAAGATATTGAAGATTTCGATTTGGGGTTCATAATCTTTGGTGTGCACAATACTTGTTTTTTATATAAGAGGATCCAACTATAATCAGTTTATCCTTGTGGTAGATTGGATTGATTAGTTGTGTATATTGGCATCAATACAATTCTTTGTGATTAAAAGTATTGATTGCAAAATCTTAACAATTACTTCGGTAGTTGAGTATAAGATAGATCTAAGAACCTGACGAAGGAGTTTATGTTAAGATAAACAGAAGAGCATTTGTCTAACTCACATCACTTGGTTGAAGAGATTTGATACCAAATAGATTTGTTGTTCCTTTACTGTTTGGAATACGAACCAAAAGAATTGTTCCAAGTACGTGAATTATTCATAAGTTGGATGCGTGGGAATACATACGGAACTATGTGAACTATAGGTTTAGTTGCTTGGTCTCAACTATACGAAGTTAGGTTTAATTTTGTGTAGAGGCTTAATCCTGAGAGTATTCAATTCTGGACAAGGTCCCAGGGTTTTTCTGCATTTGCGGTTTCCTCGTTAACAAAATCTTGTTGTGTCATTTACTTTATATTTCCGCATTATAATTATTTTATTATAATTAAAGTAAATTACACAAACGTTAATTCCTATTTACTTGATAAGCAATCCTATTGTGTTTGGTTAAGTCTGAACCTTTTTATCAAGTAAACATACTTCGTTGTTGTATTGTCTCGATCTCGTATCCATGGACGATCATCACACGAAGTGTGAACCGATTAGTTGCATTGTATCGACTCAGTCCTTAGACAATCACTTTCGGAGAAAGAACTTATAGGTAGGAAAAGTTTTAGCTTGAGGTATATTTGGGTACCCTCGGCTTTTCATAATCCTATCAGCTAAGCAGGTTTAGTATTTGGGGCGTCACAAGTACCCACAAAACCTTTACTCCATACCCTAGCTATCTAAGCAAAACCTTGGAATAACATTAAAGAACCTCCTTGGTTGGCATACTCTCATTGACTACAGGAGGAAGTACCCTGATGCGAAATTCCAATTGTTGTACACAAGTTTGCACTCACATACTAAAATTCATTTAAGTGACAGAGTTCTACTCAGATAGTCGCACTATGGACATCAATATCCAGAATCCACAAATCACATGAATAGATTAAGAAGATGGATATAGAGAAAAACGTAGATGTTTTTGATGTTGACTAAGGTGAACGGTGTTTCCCATATATGTCTGAAGGTCGTTGCCAGGATGAACCTATCCTAATGGACTGAGATACTGGTCTGGACTAATATCAACACATATGACATATACAAGGGAACCAGTGGTCGACAATCCTAATTCTAGATCAACTCAACTGGTATATACAAGGGAACCAGCGGTCAATTTTATTGAACAATTTATTCCGGTTGGTCTGATGGTCTGGTCTTAATTTCTTTCTTTTTTTTTCAACTTTTTTTTTCCATAAAGGAACTCAATCACTCTAATTCATCCCAACGATGGTAACAACTCGATACGTGTGCCCCTCCAAATCACTTAGAGAAACATATTTTAAAACGAAAATAAAAACAGAAGGTGAAAAGGACTCAACGAGATATGACGAAACTACCATGTTATTTCTAACACCTGAGCTCTGTGCTTTTATGAATAGACTCTATTTAGATGCTTCCATCCACTCAGATTGGTTCCTCAACTCCTACAACCAAGATGCTTCCATCCACTTAGATTGGTTAGTGTTATCCTTAATAGGCATAAATTTCTAGACTCTGGAGTTTAAAATAATGCAACTAAAAAGTTTATCCCATACCCCCAAACTTAAATCTGACATTTTCCTCAATGTTCTAAAGATAAAGTTAAAAGCATGAACAAGGAGAAACTGTTACCACTTGAAGCAAAAGAGATAAAGAAAGATATCACCGTGTTGCATGAGCATGGTTTACCTCCCAATAACTCCTAAGTTTAAAGTCTTCAGCCAGACTAAGAAAGGATTAGTCACCTCATATATCATATATCAATAGCCGGGACAACTGTGGATCGTCAAAACCAAATAGAGTTGACACAAGTAAAAGGAAACATCAATTTTCCAAAAGAATGAACAAACCGAGCACAACCTTATCCAGTATTTTGTTAAAGACCACTACATCTAGTTTTGGTTCAAGTTCAGGCTCTACAAATGGTTTTAGGTAAACCTCTTTGGGATGGATTTCCTTAGTGGAAAGATCTGATTCAGGTTGTAGAGTCTGGAAAAAATCAACTAACAACTTTGAAGCACAGAATAATAACCTGAATAATTGGGGATCCTCAAAGTCAATCTGAAAAGACGAGGGTACCCAAATACACCACAATCTTTAATTTATCCACCTATAAGTCCTCTTACCCGAAAGTGATTGTCTATGGACAAAGTCGAGACAATACAACAAATCGGTATTCACACTTTGTGTGATCGTCTATGGATACAAGATCGAGACAATACAATAATCAAAGTGTGATGACTTGATAATAGGTTCTGACTTAACCACATTCTTCCGTTTAAACTAATAAACTCCTTTGCCTGGTTAGATCAATCCAATCTATATTACCTAAGTAATAAGATTCAGATTTGTAACAATCAAAATAGATCTCAATAGAACTATTAGGTGTTACCGATCTCACGCAACTATTCAATCGAATAAATCTGATTCTAGTTGGATCCCAGACGATCAAGGTTTGTGCTACACAAAGATATGAGAAACCAATAAGAAATCTTCTTCGTCTTCAAATCTTCTTTAATCTTCAATTAAACCTGCACAACACCACTTGAATCTCTTTTGATCAATCACGCACAGAACGGAGTATGTTAACAATGGATTATCACAAGATGTCTTTAGATCTACAAACAGTTCTAAAGATCTCGTCGACACTTCGATCTAGTTTGAGTGAATCTTATATCAGAAGAGAAGATTCTCAAGAATAAACAAACTAGGTGCAATCAAAGTTCAACAACTGTTCAATCAAATCAATCGAAAACTAATAAACTATAATTATCTAGTTTCCCACCAACAATACTCGTAGAGCTTCTTGATCCCACATAAGTCTATAAACGAGCGGTCGTAAGAGATTTCGCCTAATTAGGGTATTTTCCTCTCCGGATAGACGACTCTTAGGATAGTTTGCTAGAAATGCAAACTTAGGTATTTATAGACCAAGGATGTTTGGACACCAAGGAATTTCCAAAATCGAAATTATTCTCGAGATATGCAATAAATGCCCAAATCGGTTTTCATAATTCCTAGAAATGCCTTGTCCAATATTTTCTGAAATCTCTCAATAGAAAATCTCAAATTAGTAAATGCACATTACTAATTTTTATTCTCTAGAGATATGCATTTAATTGCTGGTAATTAAAGCATATAAAACTAACAACCTTAATTAAAAGATTCTTAATTTATTTCGGACTGGGATCTCCTTGAGTAATTAAGGAATATCTTTGAACAATAAAAGATAAGTGTTACTATTCGTGTTCAAAGTATGTTGACATCTTTTCTTTGTAAATCATCTTTCATATTTACAATCTTGGAATCGATTATACCACACTTCCAAACAAGTTTATAATTGGTTCATCTGTCTTCCAAGACAACTATGTGATTGATCAAATATCAAATCACAATCATGGGTTCAATCGGTTCTACCAATCACTAGGACCGGTTACCATATACTCATGGTATTGCTTGTGATCGGTTACACAAGTCATTAGCATCAGTTACACCAATTACCAGGATCGGTTACACCAATTACTAGGACTGGTTACACAAATTTCAAGGATCTATTACACAATTATTTTGTGATCAGTCACACCAATTACTAGGATCGGTCACACCAATTACAAATATCGATCATACCATCTCAGATGATTACTTAGGATCGGTTACACTATTAATCAAAACTAGTCATACCAAATCATAATTCAGGCATTGTGATTAGTTATACCAAGATACATAACAAGTTATGATCGGTTCTACTAGCTCACACATATTGGTAATCCAAAGATATGCAATGAATAACAATACCAATAAGCCTAGCGATTTCCATTTCGATTCATAAAACAAGTTCATGAATGTACTTCCTTTAAACAAATGTAAACATTGTTTCATAGGGTGAAATCTTCACCTTTACCCATACACATAATCATAATAGCATTCATACGATTATGTCGATGTCATATCTACGAAGTTCAAAAGATAAGTGTTATACTTCGTAGTCTAATTCCTTAATACTATGATCATATGATCATGTCTCACTACTAGAGTAAAATATTCATTCACAAAATTAGCAGATTATGTTTTCAATATAGCACGACTTGAAAGATACGTTAGGAATGAAACTGTTCAAGTCAATATTACTAGCCTCAATAGGAAGGATGGTGTCGTCGTTGTAGCTCATTACTTCTTCACGTTCTTCAGGCCTTCGAGTAATACTTGTATGTCTCATATTCCTAGACTTTCTACTCTAACCTATACGAAGTTGTCTCTAGTACATAATCAAGCGACTCTTAGATGAGTTTTGGTTCACTAAAATATGACAACCAAACTTGACATACCAACGCTTGGTGGGTTCAACCGAGCTATGCTCTAACAATCTCCCCTTTTGTCAATTTTAGTGACAAAACTCTTAATACACATGGATAAACAAATTACAAGAATTCATTATACATACGCTTGATTCCAAGTTTCAACAACACAACAACCTGCATATATATTGTCGTCCTCTGTGTATACATTTGTATATATTAGATGTTCAAATAAGCTTGCTACTACAATAAATGAGTTAAACAAACGAGATTGGACCATTCATGTATAAAAATTGCAATTCAAATAATTGTTACATCAGATACAACTGAGCATGTTTCATTATCTTTATCAATCATATATAAAGTATGTGAAAAGATATTAAAACTCGAGTTATGTTTTTAAAAATTTCAACCTTGTTGCTCTACTTGATATCATATTTGTAGAGGACGCATGTAGGTACTACATGAATTTTTGAGGGATCTTTGTCTTTATCACGATACTCATGCATTGAATATGAGATTATTTGGCGAAACTCCATTAATTTTCAATTTTGAAAAAAGATTGATCACCGGATGCATTTTTTACTTAAACCATCAAATCTTGGTTCATCGAGTGGATGCTAAAACTACCTACCGTCTTGGCTATCAAGGTTAACTAATAAAGTTAATTAGTTAAGCTATAAAAGATAAGGATCCTAACACGATGATCTTGGTCTTGAAATACCAATATGATTATTAGGGATGTTATCATCGAAACGACTTTCTCTAACAATATAATTTTGTCCTTATCTACTTTCACCTCCACCTTTACTTTCATTCCCGATTTCATCACTATCATTTTTTCCAGGCGAATGTTCACTCAGAGTCTGAATGCTTAAATCGAATTTAATTAAATATAAAAAATTTGAGCATGTTTTAATGTTTCTATGTTTTTATATTTCGTACCTACTAATATCATGCAATATCAACGTGTACGATTCGGTAAGCACAAATACGATATGCGTGATAGATATCTGGGAAAACAAATGAACTGAAGATCTTGGGTCAGTGTCAACAGATACAACAATGATATGACAGATACTAGCCGACATCGACAGATACGAAAAACCATGACCTAGACATATTAACCTATTGCAACCCTTTTAAATTCCAGCAACCCTTAATATAGGTTTCTTTCAATAAGGAATCAAACGAATACTCCAGCCCCAAATATATGGTGTGATGTTACGGTCGTTTGATCTCGGATGGTGTGTTATAGTAAGATCTTCGAGAACAATCTCAGAAAGGGAATTTCATTTGCTCCCGTGCTGCGAGTATTTTTGATCTAAACCAATCCGTCTTTCGGTACATATACGGTAGATACATACACATACCGAAATGTGGATGACATTTTCTATTTTGCCATTCCCGCCTCTCTAGAAAAACCCATTTCCTAATTAAACCCTTTTCTTTTCTCATTGCACTTTCTCCCTCTCACCATTGCTAGAGTTCACAAAAGAAACCCGAAGAAGATAAAACATGTCTTTCCCTCCTTCAGAAATCATCAAGAATCGATTTTTAGGGTTTCTGATATGGCAATCGATATCTTCTACAATCATCTTCTTCTTATGCAAAATATGCCTATTCTCATTCTTTTCTCCAAACCCTTTCTCTTTATCTCTCTACAGTATCATCGCTTTCGTCATATTTCAAGTCTCTCTTCTCTGCTTCTCATCTTCTCTCTATTACTTGTCTTCTCCTCAACCTAAACAACCTGCATCGTTTCCTGAACTCGCTCTCTCACTCGGTCGATTCCTTCTTAACTCAGTTGTTGGCGGCGGTTCATCTGATCTCTTTACCCCAAATGTTCGTAATCGAGTTAATACCACTTTGGGGTTTATGATCTTCGTGCTTTTCTCTGGTTTATGGGGTTCTCTATCGATTGTTTCTCTTTGTAGAAACTCTTACTCGTTTGATGAGCAGCGCTTGGTTGGGTTAGGGTTTAGGGGTTTTCTGTTTGGTTTGATTTATGGGTTACATTACGTTTACAATAAGCGATGGGTCTTGGTGTTTCCGATTATTCAGGTAAACTTCTTGTTTTTAGTATTTCAAATTTTGAAACCAGTATTGTTATCATCTTGTAGCATTTGTATGTGAACTTATGATTAGGGTAATCTGCAATGGGTTCATTTGTAAAATTAGGTTATCTGTTTTTAGAATGAAATTAAATTTGAAGCTCATAGTCTGGGGTAACTATGTTGTGAAACCCTAGGTTCAATAAATATCAGTGTTGATGTTAAGTGAACCTGATGTAGAAACTGAAGAGAGAAAGTTTCACTGTATAAATGTAGGTTTATGTTGATTTTTTTTCACCTCCAAAAGAAAAAACCCATTCTGTTCACAGCACTAGATGCAAATGTTCCAACACTGCACAAGCACATTATCAAAATTTGATCCATTGGTTGGACAATGATGAGTCAAATGTTGAAAGAGTTGGTTACAACCTTCGAAGTAAAACATAGCCGTCCTGTACTTCTGTTTTGCTTATACTTTGTGGATGAGAACCCTCTGACAGAATGTGTGTGGATTCATTCAGTAGTTCTGATTAAAGTTCACTATAGATTGTTTTGACTGGAAGTAGTCGTAGTCTCTCTATTTTGTGTCACTCGGTTATCATTAATTTCTCCTTTTTTCATCATATTTTCAACAGTGTCGATGTTGAACGTTTACCATTTCCATTAGTACAAATATTGTTATAAGTAGGTCATCTCTTTTGTTGTCTACTGATCATTTGTGTATTAACTTATCTTGGTTTTATCTGCAGCGGACTTCCTTATTCAGCTTTAAGATGGGGGTTCCTTCAGCTATTAAAGAAGCAGTTAAGCTGTCCAGTGTTTCTTTCTTATGTTCAGCGTTACTGGTGGTGCTCCTACCCCATTACTTCAACAACCAGAATAACATTGGGAGATTCATAGCTGAGCAAATTATTTTCTACATTGGAAGTTCTGCAGTTTCACTCTGCTGGGAATTAAGTCATCATTTACATCAGGTTAGCTTTTCGAACTTGTAGTTTGACCTAAATTTGATGCTTTTGGTAGCCATCACCTTACTGAAACAACAAAAGAAATTGTCTCTGCAGCAGTTCATATTCCGTCTGCATTATTTTTGCCTGTATGTAAGAACAAAGATGCTTATATATCAAAGAGTGAAATGGAAAAATGCTAGTAATGCCGACGCATCTCCGTAAAATTATGTTGATTGCAAATATGTGAAATGTGGTGTGTGCTGTTAATGGTTTATATTGGTTTTGGTTGTTGGACACACGTCCTAAAATTAACTCATCTTAAAGATTAGGCAGTCTTGAACTGCTGCATGCCATCATTGCCCATGTCTTTCTAGCTTACCATACTGTAGTTCTTATTATCAGATGTTAATGTTTGTACTGTTGTGCTCTATCTGAATCTTTATTCAATGGAATGATGTTAACACAGGGCACCACAATTTTCTGTGTTTTCAAGCTAGCTGAATATGTGCAGTTCTCACTATTAAATTAGGATGTTTTGGTAGGCAATAATTATACTTCCGAGTGCCCAAGTGAGTATTGTATTTTATGCAGAAATTGGAGTTATGTGAATTGTAGGCTAACTTATACACTTATGCGTCGTGTGTTTGTAATGACTTAATTGACAATCTTGCTTAAGACAGCCTGGTATATGAACCTTTACCAGAATAACTACATATGGCCTGAGCTTGTGACCAGAAGTTCCTAATATCATGTGTTATTCTAATGATGAGTCTGCAACGAAAACCATCCTGGTATTAAGAAAATGATGCCCCAAAGAAAGTCTGACATAGAGGGGTGGGTGGGCCAGCCATATATACTGGCTAAAACCTGTTTTGTGGAAGTGTTTAAACTTTAACATAATTATTCATCTGTTCTACCTTCAGGCTTAAGTAGAGCCATTTTTGAGAATACCTTAAGTCCAAATGAAACTTAAATACCTTGATATGGTAGCTGACTGCTCAAAGTAAGATCGAAACCTAGAAACATGTCTGCAACCATGTGCAGCCCTTGTAGCATTACTCACCTCTTTTAGTTGGAATAATGGATTGATCTTGTTTTTCCATTCCACATATTGCTTCTACTCTGGGGACTGTTTTGGCATTTTGTTTTTATGAAACACAGCACTATACTCATGATGGCATACTTTGTTTTTGTGTTATCGTAGGTCTTTCATACAAAAAGATGCACATTTGCACCATCTAAAGGATCAGCTGCAGCTGAAACAAATCCTAGTGAACCTCTCCTTGCAGCTCTGGAGGAGACCACCCCACGTTCTCTTCTACAATATCTTGCATATCTTGATCTGTGTATGGTATGTGATAGCAATGTCGATCTCTGGCGCCGTGCTGCTTTCTTTGAAGAAAGTGGTGAAACCTACAAAAGAGTTATAGCTGTGTGCTTGAGGCCTGTAGAAGATCTCACTTCAAAGCTGGCTGATGGTCTGGAAGGTTCTTCTGTAGACAAGAGCGACCAAATATCTCACCAGTTACGCTCTCCAACTGATACCCGTAGTGACGCAAAGCTTCATCAAGCATTCAACGACTCCCAGGTAAATAATGATGATTTCCGATTAAAATTTAGTCATTATCTTGATTTCATACCATACATCATAGGCGCTTTCTGTTTGCGTTAATGTGCTAGCTATTCTCAAGCAGCAGAAAAAGTTTCTAATTGAAATAATACATGTAGTCATAAGGGTTACGTATCAAAGGAAAATTAAAACCATACAGTGTACAACATGTAGAAGCAAAATCTAATTTGGAGTGTTACATAAATTGTTTACTTATTGCTGTTTTTTAGCATCTGTATGAGTAACATGTGGTTTTTACATGTGTTCGTTCTGTGTGAGACTTTTAACAAGTGGGAGGCGTATTATGTTGTTTTACATCATGCATCCTTTTGTGTTCTTTTAGACATTGTATTATTTAGATCGGTTGTCTTATTATATCGAATGAGCTGTTTATGTATGATGGGAATGTCCCCAGTCAATAGATGATGTGCCTCCCCACTGAAATACATAGATAAAAGAAAATCAACCGCTCCTACTTGCTAGACATGAAACACACAATCTTTATATCAACTGCTCCTACTTGCTAGACATGAAACACGTAATTTTTATATTAAGATTAAGCAAGCAAGTGTTGTGCTGATAGCCTCATAAAAGGTTCTTTTTGATGGGCCTCGTCTCTAGTAGCTTGTTCCAAATCTTGTGGGGGTTCTGAAGTTTTCTACTATCAATTATACAGTTCTGTTGACTGCAATCGTATAGTAATCATGAGCTGTGTTGTGAAATTCTTCCTCTAGCCAGGTATAGTCAGGATACGGTAAGATTGAAGGGACAGCATGCCACTAATGCCACTACAAGTACTTGAAGGGACTCAGAGAACACAGTTTTTTTTCTAATTAATAATAATAATAACCCTGTAGGAAATGCACTCTTGGACATATTCGAAGAACGGAGCAAACTTATTTTGTTCTTATTGCCAAAGGAGTGAAGGAATACACGTTTGGTAGGATAGTGCTCCTTGTGTGTCTATTTATAGGTCAATTTGAACATTCTAGTGTTGAAAGGGCAAAAATGACTCTTGTGAGATTAATTTAGGGAAATTATGGTTGCTGCTGGACTGACCATTACAATATTGATCTGCAATCCAATATAAACCTACGACATGTCTAGGTAGCATTCGATTTGGTTTCCGTGCCTGAGTCTGCTTCCACACATTTAGCCATGTGCTCCTGATTTTCATTCATATTTTTTTGTAACTGCAGATTTTCCTCTTCCGTTTTTTTCGTTGTTTTTCTTTGAACAAATTAATAGACTTAGTAAACTGATGGTTATTTGGAACTACTATACAGCTCTATGTATGGTGCGTACGAACAGCAGCATCACTGACTGCACGATCACACAAGGACGACAGGTTTGGTGTTGCTCAACTCGCTGGTTGCAACGCTTCAGTAGTTTCAACTCTGTTGTCATGTTTGCTAGCTGTTGAGGCATGCATGGGGAAGAAGACCAACTTGCAAGCTCCTCATTTGATGGGAGCGGCTAATATCAAGTGGGCCCCGTTGCATAATTCTGGAAGAAGGGAAGGACCTACTGCCACCACGGGGAAGAAGAGAGGTGGACCTTTGCACGCCAAAGCTTATGCAATGGCTGATGTCCTGAGAACATCTCTGTACATTATCGTATCTGAGTTCCATAGTGAGATGATTGGGAGCGCCAAAACAGGAATTTTAGAGAAGGACTGGATTGTTACTAGCAAGCCACTCTACTCAACACGGGATATACTTGTACAGAAACTAGGTCTATTTCTGGAATATCGAGCTTGCTAGCTGGTTTAACAGAGGATTTGATACATAGCCTATCCCTTTCCTTTTTTCCTTTTTTTTTTTTTTTTTTTTTTTTTTTTGCGGGAGGTGTTTCTAAAGTTGTTTGAACTGTGAAGCAAATGCAGAATGAAGAGCAGGGATGGAATATTCACATTTACATAAACTTCTGTAAGAACGTATTATATGTTGTAAGAAGGTTCGTTTACTGATAGAGTTCTTTAGAAGATGCACATTTGTTAAGTCTACTCTGTATGATTATTATCAAAGTGCGCCCATATCTTGTTTTACTCTTGAAACCAACGCAAAAAAATGTTTCTAATGAAAATTTCGGTCTCAACTTTAATATCACCATTTTTGTAAGAGTTTGTGAGATTGTCATGCCGGTATAGTCCGGAAGTGTTCCGTCATATTTAGACCCCGCTTTAGTTTGGCAGACATGTTTAACAAACATGATTATATCTTCTGCATTGAACTTTAAAAACAATAGCCACCGCTGCTTTACTAAAGACTTCATAGAGGGACAAGTACTCAGTTCATGGATGCAAACGAGACGCTTCTAAATTTCTAATCTAAAACCTTATAATTAGAGCAACTGTTAAGGGGGTGAGCAAACGAGCTAATTTGCCCATTCCCACCTCATAGTGGAGCAGGCAAATGATCAAACTGGACCGAGTTAAAAAAACAAAATGGGCAAAGGCTCAAATAGACTCAACTTGAGATGATCGATTCAACTTCAGCCGATCGGCCAAGGGAGGGTCGAGGTTCGGCTCTGGTTGAGGCGAAAGGCCTTTTGTGAGCCAATAACGGTATCCAACGGATGTGAATTCATTTTCTATAAATATAACGATTTTCAACTTTAAAATCACACCTTATTTACCTAAAATTCCTTATAGTTTCACTTTCATTTCTTGCTAACCTCACTCTGATCACGAAAAATGCCTCCGAGAGTTCATGGTCCCAAGTATACTCGAGAAGGGGATTTAACCATTTCTAGAGCTTATATTTTTCAAACAAGAGAAAACATCCATAGTGTTGCATTTGGGTTTTTGGCGGCGCAACATTTTTGCAATATTTGAAAAAAAAAAAAAAAAACCCGGGGATCTCGAGAATGTGTGATGCGCAGGGATTGTTGAGTCGCTTTCAACCAATTAATCATGAAGTCACACAATTCCTAGGTCAGGTAATGCACACTAACTGCCATAGATTGAACGATGAAACTGCTGATGAAGTGGTATAATGAACTCTAGTGATATGGCAGTTATCTAACAACAAACTTTTCGTTTACGAAGCTTGCTTCAACATCCTTAAAGAGCTTGATAGATTCAACCCCTTATGCGTTCTAGATGTTGCTTCACCATCTGTCCAATGAATCAGGACATTGATACCTCAGTTTCACAATATAATTTATTTTTAATTGAATGATAAATTAGTCTTATGTTAAGAAAGTACCTTATGTATTTGTAGTATGCTTTAATCGTAGTTTTCTTTAAAATAAGAAATCAGACACCTAATCAATTCCAACAAGAACAAGTCTTGTAATTTATATTTCAAAACATGAATTCAACAAAAGCGAGTCTTGTAGATTCTTTACAGTTGAGTTAATACTATCAAGTTTTAACGAGGTATAACTTGTGATATTTCAATTATAAAGATAACATAGTATAATGCGGAAAAGAAATAACACATACACCAGAATTTTTTGTTAACGAGGAAACCACAATCTTGTAAAAAGAGCCCAATACTTAGTCCAAATTGAAGACACACTTATTTAAGTTGTTACACCGATTACCTACTACCAGATTTCGGGCTAGATGTAATACCTGCTTCAGTCGTATTTATGTACCTGTAAAACTCCTAATATAACACAGATTCTCTTTAGGAATTGCTCTTGTAAATCTTCTTGCAAAACGCTAATTCTCTTTAGAAGATATTATTCAACAATTAGGATTTACATGTTTCATAACCTAATTGATTTTACCTCACAAGATTAACTAAAACTATTCTAGAGATATCTTGATCTACCAAATCTTTGATTTAAAAAGATTAACCAACCTATGATTTACGATCCCAAGTAAAGTTTTCAACGTCTCACTCTTGTTCATGAAGAACAAAGTTGTGGAACACAACCTTGTGTAGCACAAGCATAATTTTCTGATGGATGGTTTATGTAGCTACATGAAACCTCCTTTTATAGTGAATGACCAACGCTAAGTTGCTTAGAATTCAAGCCTTGTCTATGAAAGGAAACATCAAAAACTTGATCAAAATAGGCTTAAGTTCACGTTTTTGCATTTTAGTTCACGAACATTTGAAGTTCGTGAAAAAAGTTCGTGTATTGTTCCCTATTCACAAATTGTTTCAGAAAGTTCTTGCAGTATTTTCTATTCACGAACTGCCTTTAGCCGCATATTTCTGTTTTAGTAAATCACTCATAACTTCTTCATTATAACGTGGAATTGAGTGGTTCTTGGCTCGTGAACTACGCAAAACTTCCTTATAACCCAAAAGTGCAATGTTCGCGAACTCATAATAGGCTCGTGATCTCTTGTGCAATTGGAGTTCTGGAACATCAAGTCTTGCATAGTTCACGAACAACTTTATGGTGTTTTTAACTTCAAAAGTGATAAACCTATGATTATCCATTGCTTGAATTATGTATCGTGATTAATCAATAGTATAAAACTTGAAATTAATTATTTATTTATTTTTGCGATTCATCAATTACATGAAAGCCATACAACAGTTTTAATAGATAAAATGGTAGAAATAATGAGTAAATAGGATAGTCGGTCTTCATTAACTGTTGTTGAAGAAATCTTTGCAGATTCCTTCGTTGTTCTTCAATCTTCAAGGGTCATCAGGTGATACTCAACTACCATGCTCCAATCATAGGCGAAGACTGACTTTAGTAGACTATGAATCAAGGTATAGTTTTGTGCAAGTAACACTGATAACAAGCTTGACATATCAAAACTTGTTAGTTTGATCGAGCCATGCTGTAACTCAGTTAATTCCCTATTTAACTAATATATTGTTAGTTAAGTTAGTTAATAAGATTTTTTTATATGTACTAGATTTAGTTTCAAATTTCATAACTACAGTTCCCACCAAACACAAAACTAGATATAATTTTTAACTTGACCTACCGGACTTGCACTAAGTTAAAAGTTGTGCAGGTTTTTAATTCCTATTTATCCTTAGAAAAATACTTCTCCCGCCCTTTGCATAACCGTATTTTTCAAATAATTATTTAGATTTTTTGTTCTATAATTTTTTTTATCTCTAAATCTAGATATACTCTGATTTGATCCGAGATATCATATTTTCTGAGTAAAATTGGGTTTTTGTAATTAAAATATTTGAATTTCAATGAAACAAAATGTTGCGTTTTTGCAATATTAGGTTTTAGTTTTCTGATTTTTTGTTTGCTTTGAATAAATATTATCCATAGCTACCTCATGTCATATAGTGTTTTACTACGTTTTTATAGCGATTTATCATAGCCTTAGGGCATTTTTGATGGAATATGATAATAAAAAAAAGGATATGGATTTGCCAAAGCATAATTTGCAGTAAATGTTGTCTTAACAATCTTATGTTGAACGAAATCATGTTCGGTAGTCTCTAAGTCAATGAATTTCCATTAACTTCTAAGATCAGTGAATTTCTTTTGAAGAAATTTCGGAGAATCTCAAGCATCTTACATAAGATTCAGTTATTTATGGGGAAGGTTTTATGCTGGAGGAATTTTGGGATACCAAACTATTGTTTTGATACAACTTCTCTGATGGTTGAGGCAAAGGTATGCTAATGAAAAACTCAATTAATCAGCAAGCCATTACGAAAAATGATCAAGAGGTTCCTTGGAGATTCAAGGACTTCGTTAGTTTCTATTATGTTATTCGGTTTCATGTAGATCAAAGAAATCACATTATAGATTGATTATCCTAGTGTGCAATGTATAATGACGTAACAAGAGGATGCGTCTATCAACCACCTCTTCTACGAATCTCAATTGAATTAGAAAATTAATATAATAAATAAATTTTAGGAGCTTTAATGCCCCTCCTTCCGTTCTAATTCCTAATTAGTCACTTCTAATTACTTGTGGACCTGTGTGAAATTACTGAGGGTACCAAAATACACCACCAACTTTTTCGTAGGAAATCTGTATGGATAAACTCAATACAACTCCGAGAGATAAACTCAATCAAGGAATAGTTTCTAGATCTCTCTCTCTCTCTCTCTCTCTCTTATGATTATAACGTTTACAGAATCAAATCTGTGAACTTAATCACAACGAGATTACTTGGACGGTACCAAAGACCAATGTCCAAGAATTAATCAAGTCATATCCATCAAACTAGGTTGGACGTATCTACTATGATTGATTACAACCTGTGATATTTCAATTATAAAGATAAACAATATAATGCAGAAAAATAAATAACACAGACACCAAAAGTTTTGTTAACGAGGAACCTGCAAATATAGAAAAACCACGGGACCTAGTCCAGATGGAACACCAAACTGTATTAAGCCGCTATAGACACTAGCCTAGTACCAATTAACTTCGGTCTGGAATATAGTTGAGCCCGAACTCGGTCTCACACCGATTCAGGTACAGTCGCGCTCCTTACGCCTCTTGAATCCCAGTAGGACTCCGCGCAATCGATTCCCTTATATGACATCACACCAACTAAGAGTTGCTTTAACTCAATTGAATACTTTGAACCAATCTTCCTTCCACAAATTAATCATATATAATTGATTTCCTTTATGATCAAACGTAGTTCGATCAAGGTGGTTTGGAAATCGATAGCAATAGAAAAAGTCTAGCTAACCTCAAAACCCGGACTTATGCAACCCGAAAAGCAGCCTAGATTATTATTCACCCCACACATATAAAACTTCCGGAATCACAAAGATTGAGACGAAGAGAAATTTGTGATTTGTATCTATCTTGTTCAAGTGATAAATCAACAATCGAACAGGATCAGGATACTCAAGTTATCAAGATAAAAGATATCTGGACCTGGCTTCACGAATCCCTGTGAAGTCTTTGTAGTCGCTAAACCCTAAAAGGGTTTATGGAGAGGACGACTCTAGATACAACTAGGACACACCAAAAAGTAGTGTCAGGATTCAAAGATCCTAGTTGCTTGGGGTTCCCCTTTTATAGAAATTCAAAGCATAAGTTGCTTTAGGTTTAAGCTAAGATAGCTTTGGAACCAAGCAAACAATATTCATCGTTAGATGAATCTTTGAATCTGATTTACATAAACAAGATATACACTCTAGTTAGGTGAAACCGTAACCAAACCGTGTACAAAGACTATGATCAGCATGGTTAGCCGAAACTATCTGGTTTGAACTTCAAAGCTTAATATTCATTTTCATGAACACATAAGACATTAACTTTGAGTCACAATCATGTGATCAAATAAGTCTAGTGTTATTAGAGAATTAATCAAATGCTAATTATCCCGTAGAAATAATTAAACGCACTTGAAAATATAATCGACATGGTTAGTAGGTGTACAAGGTATAGATACCATTGCCGTTCGTGAGTCGGTTGAGTCACAGTACGTGTATCGGTTTGTAAACATTTAACCAAACCAAGTTTCAGAGTTAACAAAACTTTTTAGGTTTACGTATCGGTTCGGAAACCTTAAGACTGTCACCGGTTTCGGAGTTCACATAACTAAAACTGCTACAAAAAATAAGTAAACAAAATTTTTAGGTTTGATTAGGTGTTCATTTGAAAGAATGAACTCCGGAGTTCATCAGACAGAATGAATTGCTACAAAAAATAAGTAGGAATTAACACGGAAGGGTACTTTGGTCCATTTAATATTTTTAAATAATTATGGACCAAATGGAAAAGGTGATTTTTGAAAGGACCAAACAGACTTGGGACCACCTAAAAAAGGACCAAACGATATCTTCCCCATTTTCAGGGGATAGGTTGTGTAGTTACATGAAACCTCCATTTATAATAAATGATCAAGTCTAGGTTGCTTGGAAACAAAGCTACTTTGTATAGGAAAGGCAACACCACGTATTTGGCTTAAAAATCTCTTTAATTACGAATTTCCCGTTTTAGTCCGTGAACTGTTGCAAAAAGTTTGTGTACGATTTTCTATCCACGAATTGCCTTAGTGTTCGTGGGTGAAACCCGTTTCTGCTGATTTTGGTAATTTCGGTGTGTGGATGAGAAACGAATCTAAACCCTAAACAATGCACTGCACGGGAGTACTTTTGATTCGAGAGATCAATCTGTACAATCCTGGCCTAAACCAATAAATGGTCATTCCAGACTTGCTTCGGTCACAAAGTGAAGGAGAAGGGTTGGTCTTAGGGAGGGAAGCGAAGAGAGTGTTGAGACCAGAATAGTTGATTCTGAAGGTGTGGTTTGTTTTATGACTTGTATCGGAAGTAGAACTGGTTAGCAGAATGGAAAGCTACCAGGTGATTTCTAGATACTGTATTATTGCCGACCCCAAATTTTTTTTCTTTGGTAAAAATAGGTGAAGCATATTTATACAAGTCATATTGAAACGTACCCTGGTCTCGTAGGAAGTGGAAACGATTAAGTGGTGGAAGAATAGAGTAACGTGTAACCGTCAGACGTTATGCTTCCATGATGAGGGAAGTGAATTCGTGTAACCGTCATTCATTACGCTTCCATGATGAAGGAAATGAATTGTTTACACCATTACTTTTCACCACCACTAACTGTCCTACTTCATGACACTTTCTTATAATGGGCGCATTGCACGCCGCACGCTGTAAACCGCCAGACCAATACCCTGATGAGTATCCCCCAGTTTGTGACATGTTTGATGTCTCGAGTGTTTTCGTGGAAAATGTGTAGCAGGTTGCTATGTGTGGCAAGTCAAAGTCAAGAGACTTTGCCATAGGAAAATAGCATGTGATGCTATTAGGCTTGCCTTGGTCGGCCGCCTAAAACTTGCCACAAGTCCGTCAGTTTGGTGGCGAACTTGAATGGCTGAGATTACATCTCATGAGGAAGGGTAGCCGTTGATTATGACCACATCTTTGTTGTATAGCGAAGTGGCGTCGTTGGCATAGTGGTAGGCCTTCGAAGATGTTTATATTTTGGCCTACTTGTGATAAACCGCAAGTGCACGGCGTCTATCGGAGACGTGGCAAGTACGGGTCGAACCACAGAGACTTGTGGTGCTCTAAAGGTGATCTAAAGGCTTCTTCTATCAATTCTAGCAAGTGTGAGTAACAACAGGTGGTTTTGTGTCGATGCGACTGAGTTGTAGTGACTCTAAACTAAGGCAGTGACTAGATTGTAAAGCACTAGAGTGTCGAATCCACCACCTAATCTCAGCTAAGTCAGTTCAATGGTTGATAATGTTCTTGTCCCTTGTAATGGCAGGTCTGCCATTCATCCAGGGTCTCAATGGATGGCTTCTATCAACTAAAGCAATTAACTAATCCCTAGTATTAGTTGTCTTGTCATAGTACAACTAATCACAGATCAAGTTTCACTACTTAGATGATTCAACCTATCTTAAAATGGGTATTCTAATCACAATTAAGGTATCTCTCCCAAGCACTAATTGTCTTCTCAGGGCACAACTAGTCTGAGGATTAATAGCATTCAATGAAGCATAAATTGCACACATTTTTCATAGAAATAACCTGACTACAAAGCATACATGGCATACTTTGTGAAAGTAAAATGCAAAAGTGTTATGATTATATATACCCTACACAATAAAGCACAACAAGAACAGATATCAAAATATGAGCAAATCTTATCAAAAGATTATGGGTTTCATCTCAACCCTAGACAATTTATTTAGAACATGATTAAGATACAAAATAAACTACAAATTAACCTAATTGGTGCTCTGGCTAGCCCAGGCATGCCCTCTACACACAAAGTTCATTGCTATTTATACATGCAAAGGAATATAAACCCTAATATTCAAAAACAGAAATTAAAGATAAAACAAATCAAAAACAACACTCGCACCCATACTACGAATCGTTGTTCTCCCTCACAATTCGTGCTCGAGAACTCCATCGGTTGATTGATTGGAGACCTAGCTCTAGTTATCTCTGATTTAGTTTCTAGGGTTGGTAGAAACTAAGAAAGAGATATCTAGACCTAAGGAGGAGGAGTAGACGGCTGCTGGGTTGTTGGCTGTGTCAGGAGAGGATGGAGTTGGTGGCGAAGGTGGCTCTGGTGGTGGTATGGGTGAAGAAGGTGGATGAGCGAGAGCTGCGTTCACGAGCGTGACGGGAGAGGAAGAAAGAGAAGATGGAAATGAAATGAGGTTAGGTCGATTAGGGTATAGGGTATGGGGAGTTTCATTGTGAGGCGGATACATCGAGTGATGATGAGACGGGCCGAGCGAGCGTAGGATGAAGTCGGATACGATCCGAACGGTGAGGAGGACTTGGAGTGATCTGGTGTTGAGCGGAGCATCGAGAAATAGATGTGAGCGAAGGAGCGACCGTATGATGCATCTCAGGCGAGATCTCAACGGCTCGGGATGAGCGGGTTCGGATCCGGGTCGTGGGTAGCTCTAGCCCATGTCTTGTAGATGAGTTGCTACTTGTTGGGTTGCAAGCATTGCGCAAGGCGCTTGGCTTCGGCTTCTGCTCCATAGACACTTGCCTCTGAGTCTTCGCTCTTTTGGCTCCTCAATTTCTCCGAGCTTTATTTATTGCCTAAAAACACAAAATTAATTAATACAAATATTTATTCTTGAAAACAAAGAAAACACAGAATCTGGGATTATCTGATTTCTAAGCGCAAAAGATGAGTAAAATGCCAATAAAAAGGTGAATAAATATGCACTATTTGGCACTCATCACATAGTAGCGCCTGGTGGAGCCATGGCATAGCGGCATGCCAGTGGCGTTGTGTCATGGCCACGCATGTGGCATTGTAGCATGGCCAAAGCTAGGATTTGGCGCCGTGGTAAGAATTAGGGCTTGGCGGCGTAGCCAAGGCGCCGTGGTAAGAATTAGGGCTTGGCGGCTGATAACCTTCCGAAATAATTTATGCACACGTTGTAGGTAAGAAGGATAACCTTCCGAAATAATTTCTGGAGACTCCACAGAAGTGTGGACAAAAAGAATCTTTTTCTGATGATCTCTAAGAAAGGAAATCAACCATTAGCAAGGGTGGGAGTACTCACTCACTTCTCACCCGATCGGCAATTAATATCACTCTCTCATAAGAACCATAGAAACGTCTTCAATCTTCGGTCTTCGGTCTTCAATTGTTGATGACGAACTTCTAAACTTCACAAAACTTGACAATTTTTAACTTTTCTACTCAATTTCCTTGTTGTTTGGATTTTTCTTCTTGAACTCTCTTTACCATGGTGGTAGCAAAAATAAACTACAATATATATTTTTTTTTTGATTTTTTTTTTTTTTTTAATTTACAAAAAGTGAAAATAAAAATACAAATAATGAAACAACTAACTCCATGGACAAAGGACTTTATCACTCAATTTTTCCACAACTTGTATTGTCTTGATTTTATAAATTTTATTAATTCTCATCCTATTTTCTTTTCTTTTTCTTTGTTGTACATAAACCTTGGACTATATCAATTTTTTCTTTCAATATTCTGATGATGCTCCGCTTGTCGACGATGGTGTGTTTCTATGGGTCTTCTTGATTGAGAGAGAGAGTGATGCTAACTAAATCGGTATTTAGAAGAAGTTTTCATCTTTAGACGTCACCCTCATGATTGACAAAAACTAGCACTCAAGAGATCAAAAGTAGTGCTGAAAATGGTGCGAAGTTGGGTAGCTCACCATTCCTACCCTAATTGACGTACGGTGACACACACTCTAACAACTTTTCTAGAAAGTTGCAAAAATTGAAGGTTGGTGCCTCACTTGATGTAAAATGGGTAGTCTCCACTATGGGTGATCACAATTCTACTACCGAATATCTAAACAGCACCTAATTCGCTCTCAGGTATGGTTAAATCCAACTTTAACGCTCTAATCAACTAAGAAACCCGATTGTGTTCTCCGGTACTTCTAACTTCATTATTTCGGTCAGATTCTCTATGTAAACATAGCTAGAAGCATGCTAGTGACTCTAAAATCTCTAAAAGTTGGAGGTTTTTACAAAAAGAGTTTTTGAATTATTATTATTATTATTATTTTTATTTTTTTGGAATAAAAGATTAAAAAGACTAAAAACTCTAAATGCAAATGCACCCCCAAACCTAAATCAAACATTGTCCTCAATGTGTCAACAGATAGGAAAAATTTAAACAGTCACATACCAAGAGAACTATGCTGATAAGAGAAAAGGGAAGAGATTACCGGATGTCGGCGGAAGCAAGGTTAGAGCTTCACTAGTCAAGGCTAGAATCCAACATTCTCAGCGGAGATCATATCGGATTAGCACAAAATATGTACAAGAAGACTCAACCGATTCAAGAAAAGAAAATTTAACAAGTCCTACTGGATTATATACAATAAAAATTTGCCATAAACCAACAATCTAAAGAGTTGAGGATCAACCCAATAGAAAATATGTACAAACATCAACAGCCTTACACAAATATAAAATGAGAGTGCAAGTAAGACTGCAAATGTGAAAGAGTTTCCCCCAAACCTAAACTTGTGAACGGGTGTGTTTTTGAGCACAAAATCTTGCAATTTTAAAGGTACATCATGCAAAAGGTCTAACTCAAAATGAGTTTTGCTAATAACAAAAGTGCATATACACATTCCAACTGTGGTTCCTTAAAAGTGTTATACTTTGATGCAAAATAGTCCAAGAGGACTTGGGAGGCACAAAGTTCTAGGCCTAAACTGGGAACTCTCAGAAAAGTTGGTTTAAGATTTTTGTGACAAACTACACCTCGGTTTGGTGGAGGAGTTTCAATTTGTGACTTAGGAGAGAGATTAGGTACATCTAAGTTGTTTTCATGAAAAAGATCATTTGTACCATCATGCACTTTCCTAAGGTCAGAAGAAGGTAAATCATGCTCACCAGCATAGAACAATTCATCACTTTCCATGTCATACTCATCAGAGGAGGCAACATATTGTGACATGGGCAGGGAATCAGACACAACAATAATATCATTATCCAAAAGAACATTAGTGTCAACAGAAGATTCATCCTTTCCTAAGTCACAAACAAGGTGTGAAGCATGCTCACTCTCACTGAAGAATTTCACAAACCCAAGCTCAGAATTAACATCACATATATGAATGTTAGAAGAAGTGTCATTCATAGGGTTCACGGAAGAGACGCCTAACGCCTCAACCCAAAGATTCTACTACATTTTCAAAAGATACACATGCTCTTCTAACATATCATATTCATCATCATCATCATCATAGCACAAATGCATTTCCCTATTCAAAATTGTAGTATTTCTAGTCCACTCATTTATTTCTAGGTGAGGCTCATATTCAATATTAGTTACATGAGTAGGACTTTCAACATGCAATTCATTAGGACTAACATTCATTTCACCCTGAAATTCCTCCCCTTCCTCATTTAGTGCATCAAGGATTTGACTCATTTTGAGTTCTAAACTCGCAAACCTTTGGTCAGTTAAATTTTGATATTGCACAAGGTTTTGATTGAATTCTAAAATTTCATTATGTTGTTCAATGAAAGGAGAGTCTTCAACAAAGAGGGAAATTCATAATCAATGCTATATGGTTTATCATGCAATACACTCCTAGCATTATTTTGTTCGATGAGTTCGAGATTTTCCTCCACAGTTGAGAAGTACAAAATTGTTCAACTTCCCACTGTGGTGGATGATACATGTGTGCATGGTCATTAGGGTATATAAAAGACTGATCGCAACCTTGAAAAGGTTGATTATGGTCCCAATGACTCTTAGCTTTGTAATCTGTTGGCATTTCATATTTTGGATGATATTCTCTAGATTGCCTAAAATCATGCAAAATATAGCAATTCTCAGCAGGATGGCCTAAGCCTCCACATAAGGTACAAGCATAGATTTCAGATTGCATTTCTAAAGTTGTGATTTTAGCTTCTAACCGATCCAAAAATGATGATTGTGTGAGTCGGGCATTATAAAGATGTTTATTTTCAACCTGTGGTGGATGATACATGTGGGAATAGTTATTAGGGTCCATGTATTGAGGTTCAGGACTGTGACAATGTCCATAAAAATCCCTATAACTATTGACATCATGGTTTGTTGGAGGTTCATAATGTGAAGCATGCCCGTAAGAAAGCTCTCTGATGGATTGGCTTCCATCCCCAGTTGCAAACCAAAATCCTGACATGATCTCTAACTAGCACTAGGCTTGTTGCAGAGATTGGATTTTTTTTTTTTTTTTTTTTTTTTTTTTTTTTTAACCCGTTCTCTAATGACCTCGGGCATACATTAGAAAAACAAAATAAAAGAAGAAAAATCCTAAACGGAAGGGAAGTTCTATGCAATTGCAAACAAGGCTGACTCCACCACAGTAAACCTACTGATTTCTAGCAAACAAAAAGCATGATGGCTCCACTTAGATTGTTTTCTAGACCCGACTTCTAATCCTTCGAAAGGGAATTCGTTACAACTGAGCAAACCCTCTCGAATTAACTGAGTTTAAGTAAATTGAATAGAGGCGAGGGAAGCTGCAGGAGCTTTGATACCCAAGGCCTCACCGTATTACAAGGCGGCGCAGTCACGCATTCAACTTACAGAAACCATCATGAACTTGGAAGTATGCTTAAAGAGTAACCAATATTTTTCGAACGACTTTCCTACTAAGCTTGTTACCTTATAGGTCTCGTTCTATTCCAAATTTTAAAGCTTAGGTTCACGTTAGGTATCATTTTCCTAAGGCGGGCAAGAAGAGAACGGTGATGAAATCCGAACCCTTATCTTGTATGGCCAGTCCTTGCCCTTTACTAGGAAAATAAAACAGCCGTATTCAAGTCCTCGACATATATGCAAACGAAGGAATACAGTAACTCGCTAACAAGGGATTCACGAGTGTTTCGACAAACTTACCTCCCATACCAGATGGGGGATGAACCGTTGTTGTCGACTCGGGCCACGACTCCTATGTCATGAACGAACCCGAGGGGCCGAGGTGATATTGTAATCACCGTCCTTCTCTGCAAACAGTTTGATACTTAATACGACCCTTCCGTAGGGTTTTTAAAAATAAAATAAAAGAATGTCCAGTGTCCAAGTCCAAAAAGATAAAATGCAAAAGAAAAAGAAAATTACAAGAATAGAGAAATCCTAATACAATCTAAAAATAAATAAATAAAATAAACTCTTTTTTTTTTTTTTTTTTTTTTTTTTTTTTTTTTTTTTTTCGCTCCTTTAGCTTCGCCTTTTACTCCAAGTCTTTTAAATATTCACCAAAAGCTTTGGCAAATTTTCTTTCGCTCCGAATTCCAAATTCTGTAAGGAAAAGACTAAAACGTAAAGAAGACAAATAAATTTTCTACAGTTTTTTTTTTTTTTTTTTTTTTTTTTTAGCAAAAATGAAAACCGATTCAACTCGGTAAATCGCTGAGTTAGGATTGACTCAGCGATTCGAAGTCAACTCAACTCGGCCGGTTCAACTCGGTGAACGAACTAGTTCACTCACTCGGCTCTCCGCTCGGACTTTTACTCGACCGAGTCAAAGTTTTCTATTCAAATTTCTCACTCGACTCTCCACTCACCACTGCTCAGACTGATCTCACTCAAAGTTTCAGCAATCTCAGCTCAAATGTTGTGATTTTTAGTGGTTATTAACCGGTAGAGCTAGACTCAGCTCTAATCAGCCAAAATTTTTTTTACCAACTTCACACAGATCTCTCCAAAAACTATCAACAATTCTCTCCAAAACCGTCAGCAAAACTCTCAACCAACTCTCCAAGTAATGCGGGACAAAGATAGGGTAGATTTAGAGTATGACTAGGCTAACAGATCAAAAGAATCAAAGAATTGGCGGATTTCACGAACAACATTTACCCAATTTGGTAAATTAAACAATGACAACACAGGTTGCAAAATTCCAACTAAGAGCATGCAAGAATATAGCAGGGGAGATATAACACAATATTGCAAGATTGAGATATCACAAGTAAAGTTGCGGGGCAATGATAGGGCTTTGCAAAATTCAGATGGTGCACAGATTATGCAAAGTCTCAGGCAAAAGCAAGCTACAACCCAAAGACTCAAAAACTTAGAATTTGCAAATTCCAGATGTTGGTGATCTATCCTAGTTGCAGGGTGAAATCTTAGGCATGGAAAAATAGGTTCTAAGCACAGTTCAAGCTAAGTCTAATCACAGTTGCAACTTAGAGTTTAAGCAAAGTCTAACCTAGCTACAGTTTAAGTACAGCTGCAAGCAACATCAACTCAGAACATGCAAATTTCATTCAGCAAGCAAGTTACAGGGCATACATTCAATGACTGGCAAGGCAGATACACAACAGTTGAGTTTAACAATTATAGTACAGAGCAAGCAGATTATATTCTCAACTCAGATGTGCACAGGGAAGATTTTTCAGAGCATGCACAGTTGCAGGACAAATTATCAGTTATTGATTATAAAAAAACAGCACAGTTTAAGCAAGAAAATCTCACTCAGATCATGCAAGATTGCAAGTCAGGTGGAGCAAGCTATATATACAACATTTCAGATCATGCAAACATGGCAGCTTAACATTCAAAATGAAAATTGCAGGTGGAGTCACCAACCTGTGCAGCCAAGATGGTCATTCTTTTGCAACTATGCTCACTTTGTTCTTTTCCTCATTGGGAATATTTGGATTAGATGGGATTGGACTAAATTGGGGTTTGGTGATGCTCAAAGGCCAACCACCAAAGCAAGAGCAAAGCAGCTAAGCTATAAATCTATTTGCTTCAAACTCTTGCTAAAGTGCCAAAGGCAAATTAGCGAGCAAAAAAGTGATAAAACTCGGCAAAATGCGAGCAAAAAACAGTGAAACTCAACAAACTTGCTGAGCAAAAATATGGAAAAACAAAGATGTTAGCAAATGGAAAAATAGGATGATTACAAGCAAAAATATGCAAAAGTAAGATGATGTATGCAAGATGAGACTAAAAACTCAGAAAAATTCAAACCAAAAGCTCAGTTGCACAACCAAGTCCCCGGCAACGGCGCCAAAAACTTGGTAGGCCTGGAAAGGGGTCTAATTCTAAAGCCTACTTGTGATACCGCAAGTGCACGGCGTCTATCGGAGACGTGGCAAGTACGGGTCGAACCACAGAGACTTGTGGTGCTCTAAAGGTGATCTAAAGGCTTCTTCTACTGAATTCTAGCAAGTGTGAGTAACAACAGGTGGTTTTGTGTCGATGCGGCTGAGTTGTAGTGACTCTAAACTAAGGCAAATGACTAGATTGTAAAGCACTAGAGTGTCGAATCCACCACCTAATCTCGGCTAAGTCAGTTCAATGGTTGATAATGTTCTTGTCCCTTGTAATGGCAGGTCCGCCATTCATCCGGGTCTCAATGGATGGCTTCTATCAACTAAAGCAATTAACTAATCCCTAGTATTAGTTGTCTTGTCATAGTACAACTAATCACAGATCAAGTTTCACTACTTAGATGATTCAACCTATCTTAAAATGGGTATTCTAATCACAATTAAGGTATCTCTCCCAAGCACTAATTGTCTTCTCGGGGCACAACTAGTCTCGAGGATTAATAGCATTCAATGAAGCATAAATTGCACACATTTTTCATAGAAATAACCTGACTACAAAGCATACATGGCATACTTTGTGAAAGTAAAATGCAAAAGTGTTATGATTATATATACCCTACACAATAAAGCACAACAAGAACAGATATCAAAATATGAGCAAATCTTAGCAAAAGATTATGGGTTTCATCTCAACCCTAGCCAATTTATTTAGAACATGATTAAGATACAAAATAAACTACAAATTAACCTAATTGGTGCTCTGGCTAGCCCAGGCATGCCCTCTACACACAAAGTTCATTGCTATTTATACATGCAAAGGAATATAAACCCTAATATTCAAAAACAGAAATTAAAGATAAAACAAATCAAAAACAACACTCGCACCCATACTCTGAATCGTTGTTCTCCCCTGTCAATTCGTGCTCAGAACTCCATCGGTTGATTGATTGGAGACCTAGCTCTAGTTATCTCTGATTTAGTTTCTAGGGTTGGTAGAAACTAAGAAAGAGATATCTAGACCTAAGGAGGAGGAGTAGACGGATCTTTGGGGTTGTTGGTCAGTGTCGAGAGAGGATGGAGTTGGTGGCGAAGGTGGCTGCGGTGGTGGTATGGGTGAAGAAGGTGGATGAGCGAGCTGCGTCATTGAGCGTGACGGGAGAGGAAGAAAGAGAAGATGGAAATGAAATGAGGTTAGGTCGATTAGGGTATAGGGTATGGGGAGTTTCGGCGTGAGGCGGATACATCGAGTGATGATGAGATGGGCCGAGCGAGCGTAGGATGAAGTCTGGTACGATCCGAACGGTGAGGAGGACTTGGAGTGATCTCGTGTTGAGCGGAGCATCGAGAAATAGATGTGAGCGAAGGAGCGACCGTATGATGCATCCGGGCGAGATCTCAACGGCTCGGGATGAGCGGGTTCGGATCCGGGTCGTGGGTAGCTCTAGCCCATGTCTTGTAGATGAGTTGCTACTTGTTGGGTTGCAACCATTCCATTGCGCTGTGAACTTCGGCTTTCGCTCCATAGACACTTGCCTCCGAGTCTTCGCTCTTTTGGCTCCTCAATTTCTCCGAGCTTTATTTATTGCCTAAAAACACAAAATTAATTAATACAAATATTTATTCTTGAAAACAAAGAAAACACAGAATCTGGGATAATATCTGATTTCTAAGCGCAAAAGATGAGTAAAATGCCAATAAAAAGGTGAATAAATATGCACTATTTGGCACTCATCACATAGTAGCGCCTGGTGGAGCCATGGCATAGCGGCATGCCAGTGGCGTTGTGTCATGGCCACGCATGTAGCATTGTAGCATGGCCAAATCTAGGATTTAGCGCCGTGGTAAGAATTAGGGCTTGGCGGCGTAGCCAAGGCGCCGTGGTAAGAATTAGGGCTTGGCGGCGTGGCCAAGGCTTTGGCGTCGTGGTAAGAATTAGGACTTGGCGGCGTGGCCAAGCCTAGGATTTGGCGCCGTGGTAAGAATTAGGGCTTGGCGGCGTGGCCAAGGCTAGGATTTGGCGCCGTGGTAAGAATTAGGGCTTGGCGGCGTGGCCAAGGCTAGGATTTGGCGCCGTGGTAAGAATTAGGGCTCGGTGACATGGCCAAGGTTAAAGTGGCATGCTACCGTGGCAGAGTGGCATGTTGGCATGCCGATCAATATGTTGTTGTGGTAAGGTGCGTTTGGATTGCCAGTTAGTATGGTGGCGCGGCAGGGTGCGTTTGGCCTTTAATGTATGGTGGCAAGTTTGGAGCGACTTGATTGGCCGAGAAAAGGGGCCGTCCAAGCATGGGTGTGGCTACACTTCTGGTGAGAGTGTGGCGGCTTTAGAGCGACCTGATTGGTCGATGGGAACTGGGGCCGACGAGTATGGGCCCAACCACAACTTATGTGCGCGTGGCTAATTTGAGGCGACACGATTGGTCGAGAGAAATAGGGCCGGTTTAGGAAGGGGTGTGGCTAATGGCAGGTGGCGCCAGTTGGTATAAGGCATGGCCACGCCCCCCTTTGCTGCCGCGGATCCCTGTTTTATGATTCTGGGCAAGTTTTTGCACCTGCTAATCCATGGCGGATTGATTACCTAGTTCGCCTAGGCTTAATTTCGACAAGCAAGGTATGTTATACTGCACGAGGTGCAAAACCCTAACTTCTGCAAGTTAGTCAGGTTAATTGATTGAACTCTATGTGTTGACACAGAGTTCTTTTAAGTTCATTTCCAGAGAGGAGGATGCTTTTCTGATTGAATACCTTATGCAAAGACCTTATCCTTGATATTTGGAAATTCGTGCTACTTTGCTGCGAGCGAACACAAATCTTCATGCCATATCAACATTAAGGGTTCAGCAGGAGAACATAGCATAGAAGACATTCAAAGGAACTTATATTAAGTGAATATAGGCGAGGCGCCAAAATTTACAGAACATTTGGGATGGTTGCTACATTCGCCAGTCTGGATAAATTTCATGTAAGTTTATTGAACGACTCAATAAATAAGCCGGTGGAGAGGTTAGCACTCATGGCACCATTTCCTTACAGAGTGACGTCAGATCAGATGTAAGGGTTTACGATTTCAACCCTAAGCTAAAAACCACCATCAACATTAAGTCCCCTGCTTAGCACGTAACATCGGCGTTGTTGCGGGGTAAGCATGAGATGGTAACAGACAAGAGTAAAATCGAAAGGACAAGACGTGAATAGATTGCTGAGGAAATTCAACTAACCTTTAGCGGAAGGCATGAGGAATCCATGATCCATGTATTGGTGGTTTTGCATAAATTCAGTTTGGACATGGGGTATTGGCATCAGCGCTGCAGCTTTGGCTATTGATCAACAGAGGTGACATTGCAACTTGGCACACGGAACGGACGTTGGTTGGCTAGGAAAGGAAGATGGCGTGGCTACCTTGGAATGGTGGATGGCGCGGCTAGCTTGGAATGGTGGATGGCGCGGCTAGCTTGGAGTGGCGGATGGGCGCGGCTACCTTGGAGTGGCGGATGGGCACGGCTAGCTTGGCGTGGCGGATGGCGCGGCTAGCTTGGCGTGGTGGATGGCGCTGATGGCTTTGGCCGTAGAGATTAGCGTCGTGGAATGTCAACACCGCAGGCCCAACTGCTTTCTTTTATACGTGTCCCAAAAGGGAAACCCTTCCCTAGTTGAACTCCAAAACACCATGATTATAAAAGGCGTTACCCATCTTCCTTACTTTCGTATCGTTGGCTTTGTTTCCACACCTTGGTGCTAGTGGCAAAGACTTGGACCAGCAGAGAGAACAGCAGCAAAAGTAGGCGAGCGTATTTTAGGTATGTTTCTTAACGTTTCTTCTTTTGTTTGCTCTTCTGTGTTGGTGTAAACCATAGCCATAGGCATCACCTCCATGAATTTGTAACAACACTTTAATATGAATAATTCTTGTTTGCTAATATTATTGTAGTAGCGTTAATCACAACGAAAACAATCATCATGTTAGGCAAGAATGTACGTGTGGACAACGCCATCTGTTCCCTTTTCCATGAAAACTAGCTGTAGGGTTTCCTTTTGTTCGTGAGCATAACTCCCGCGACAAAACGTGATATGACTGAGAGCATACTTCCCGCGGCCTTGTACGATTTCGGCCAAAAACATATTCCTCACGATGTTGTCGGGTTTTGGCTAAGAGCATATTTTCCCGCGACATCACATATATATCTCGTTGAGTAAGCATCAGTCCGTATTCTTTTTTTTGACGTGAGTGCTATAAAATGCGGCCAAATGGGAAATTTCCGTAGAAAATGTGTCGTTGACTTTATGCTTTCCTTCAAAGTAGTAATTTTTCTGTTTTGCTTCGTTGTACTTACTTCAAAAGCATAAGGAATTTTTTTACGATGTCACCTGAAAGCAGTTCTGTCGCCGCATCGAGAAATGTTAACAACTCCAAGCCAAACACAGATGATAAGTTCTTTACGAAATCCGCTACAATTACAAGGACCCATCCCAAATTCGTGGCAACTCTTCTGACTGATTCAGAGAATGATGGAGAAGTTCAATCAGTCTTCCCCTGTGGCGTATAATGAGGTTTTGTCTTCGAAGAAAGAGTACTCGGCTTCTCCAATTGACTTCAAAATCTGTCATAGTCCATTGCGCTCTTATGATAAGTGGATGAAATTTATCTTTAGTCGCGACCACGTAAAGGCCAACTTAATTGAGGCGCAAATCATGCATGTTTGTCATGGCGTCTGCGGTACTTCAAATCAGAAAATACATTGCAGGCTTGATTACTTTCATCTCCATATGGTGTCCGGAAACTCACACGGCTATATGTAGATGGGGTGAGATGACTATTTCTTTGGAAAGCGTAGCCGTTCTGTTGAATCTTCCAATAATTGGGAAACTTGATGTTATCTTGTCTGAGGAAGAAGAAGAAATACACGCCACTTTGGTCACAAAAGCAGCGAGATATGTTCGAAAGAATTTTGAGGAAAAGTGCTTCTATAACTGGTGGGTGTCTGAGTGGTTCCCTGATGAGCCGGAATCGGATCAAGTGCTGGATGATACACTCCATGTTGCTGTATTTTTAATTCTGTGGCTATCCTGAGATGTTTTTGATGATATCTCTGGCAAGAAGGAGATAAGATAGAAACTCATCAAATTTGCTATCAAACTAGCGAAAGGCGTTGCTCTTCCCATCGGCAATCTGTTTCTTGGCTCTTTGTACACTCATTTGGATCACTTAGTAGCAGACATGTACGTCTCTAATGTGTACATGAAAGTAGACTCGTATATCCACGTCGCCTTTCTTCAAGCATGGTTGTGGGAGCATTTCAAGAATTACGCTCCTAACCCGAGAACCTCATTTCCTGATGCATATGGCGGTTCTAGGATACTTTGTTGGTTGGAGAGGCGTCCAAGACCTGGTTCAAAGCTCATTGATTTTCTTGACAACGCACATGCGGTTAAATTTTGTCCTTTGGCTCCAGTTCACGCCTCCATAGTTCAACCAGACACTTTTGCTTCCCTACTGAAGGTGATATTGCGTTCTGCTGACGGGAATATGAGCATTGGATAAACTGTGTTCTTGCGAAGCTGCATACCTGGGTACGTGCCATCTCTTTTCAGAGGATCTTGTGGAGTAGTCCCTTACAACATTGACAGGGTTGCTCGACATATGGGCTTTGATCAGGGAGTCCCATTCCGTCGCCCGCTGACAGCTCCAGATGAATCGTTACCCGCTATTCTTGATTACAACGTCTTTGCACCGGATAAAAGTCTTCCCTTCTTGCTCTCAGAATGAAAACTTGTGACAACTCCCAAATATAACATCTTCCGGCAAGATGAGTTCCTCGCCATTCATCAGTTCGTGCAGGATGTTGTGACAAAGCCACCTGGAAAACTTTCTTCTGCGGTTCTGGCAAAGCATAAATTGTTGGAACAGCTTCCTTCGAGCAAGCAAAAATCCTCTAGCTCGGATATGGCAGTCCCCGAAAAAAGGAGCAAAGGTCGAAAAATCGTGCAGGTGGCTTCCAAACAGATTCGACGGCTCTTGTGACTTTCAGTTCTTCCAACATGCAAGTACGTATGGTTTTCTTACTGCTTTGGTTGATTGCATAAATATTTTGAATTGTCGCCACTGAAGATTTCTTCCCTTTTTTGACCCAGGGTCTTAACAAGGTAAATGCCTTCACCAGGCTCGTACATGGCCAGAAAAAGGGGCCTCCCGAAGAAAAAATCTGGCAATACTGAGCCCCTTAACAACGAAGAGGAAGATGAAGAAGAAGAAAGTTCAGGATCCGGCGATGATGGTAAAAGTACTTCAGAGCGTAGCGGCGAGTCTTCTTCCAGTACCAGTGGGCCCACATATGAGTCGGTGAGTTTTCCACACTTTTCTCTTGGATTATTTATTTAGACTGAATAACTAATTAATTGGTGATATTTACAGGAAGAGGCTGTTTCTGAAAATAACTCTGAGATGGAGATCCACGGCAATGAAGGTGTAACAGTGTCTCCAGTCATGGAAACCGTACCCGCTGGTGATCTTGAGATGGAGGTTGATCATCATGAAGATGTTGTTGTATCTCCCATGATGGAAAATGCTATCGTGATGACGGTGTGATTGTTCCCAAAGAGTCTTTGCTAGTCGCACATCCAGCCGCAGGTGTCGTCTTCGATCCTCCATTCGAGGCTCCTTTTGAAGGTCACGTGTTGATTGGAGGATTCAATGTGCCCGTGAAGTATGCAGAGCTATATACCAAGATATGGAAGAGGTATGGGCACATTGCGACGACCAGGAAGGTTGATAGTCGTTTTGCATTGGTTAAGCGTGTGGAGGAAACCTTATCTTCAATTCATGACATGTATGGCATGACTGGACACACTGTTTCTGGAGACGTTGTCAAGAGTTGGGAATTCCATCGGGATATGTGTGTAAACTTTGAGTTTAACGCCTTCTGGTTCTGTGAGGGATTTTCCGAGATCCAAAGGCTGCTGGCTGAAACGGTTAATGGCCCTTCCGCGGATTTGATTAATTAATAGGAGGCAGAAGTCGAGAAGTTTTCCTAGGAGTTAAAGCTGAAACAGGCGGCTCTTCAAAGCATGAAGGACATTATCTCCAAGAAGAACGAGCCGTTGTTAGGCAATTTTCCTTGAATACCTTTATTTTCTGAACTTCTTTCTTAGGTTTTTTTTTTTTTTGAAAGGCAAAAGAAAAGCCTAGTTTATGGTTTGGTTTTCTTGTTTTTGGATCGATAGATGATTGCTTCTTACAAGAATTTTTGGATTATTTTGGAATAATTGCCTTTTGATCAATCAATATGTCAAAATCTGACTTGCGAATGTAAGTAGCAAAATCATTCGAGAAAATTACGGAACCGTGAATGTTGTGTGAGAAAGGGAAAGATATGAAATCTTGGGATGATTGGGTTATTGGCTTCCATTGTAGATGTGAAAACCCAAACAATAGATCGTGTAAACATTGTCTGGCAAAACTTACTCGCTTTAGAGCCTTTCACCAAAACTGAATCTTCAGGTAGTAAATCCGAGTCTTTATGTGACGCCCTCCTTGCCGTGAAAAGTCCCCAGTCATTCTTTATTGTCCGTGAAACATCTTCATGTCGATCCGCGGTAAGGCGGAGAGTCTCTAGTCCCCAGACGTAATTCTCCTGAATCCATCTTTTCCTGGACGATGCGCTTCGAAGCATTGTATTTACTGGTAGGATGATGGAATTGAGAGTTGAATTTGCAACCGAGAGATTAATCTCCCAATGTGGTCGCCAATTGTTCATGGTAGAAAACCGTTTCTGCTGATTTTGGTAATTTCGGGTGTGTGGATGAGAAACGAATCTAAACCCTAAACAATGCACTGCACGGGAGTACTTTTGATTCGAGAGATCAATATGTACAATCCTGGCCTAAACCAAGAAATAGTCGTTCCAGGCTTGCTTCAATCACAAAGTGAAGGAGAAGGGTTGGTCTTAGGGAGGGAAGCGAAGAGAGTGTTGAGACCAGAATAGTTGAATCTGAAGGTGTGGTTTGTTTTATGACTTGTATCGGAAGTAGAACTAGTTAGCAGAATGGAAAGCTACCAGGTGATTTCTAGATATTGTATTGTTGCCGACCCCAAACTTTTTTTCTTTGGTGAAAATAAGTGAAGCCTATTTATACAAGTTATATTGAAACGTACCCTGGTCTCGTAGGAAGTGGAAACGATTAAGTGGTGGAAGAATAGAGTAACGTGTAACCGTCAGATGTTATGATTACATGATGAGGGGAGTGAATTCATGTAAACGTCAGTCATTACGCTTCCATGATGAAGGAAATGAATTTTTTACACCGTTACTTTTCACCACCACTAATAGTCCTACTTCATGACACTTTCTTGTAACGGGCGCATTGCACGCCGCACGCTGTAAAAACCGCCGGACCAATACCCCGATGAGTATCCCCGCCTTGTGACATGTTTGATGTCTCGAGTGTTTTCGTGGAAAACGTGTAGCAGGTTGCTATGTGTGGCAAGTCAAATTCAAGAGACTTTTCCAAAGGAAAATAGCATGTGATGCTATTAGGCTTGCCTTGGTCGGCTACCTAAAACTTGCCACAAGTCCGTCAGTTTGGTGGCGAACTTGAATGGCTGAGATTACATCTCATGAGGAAGGGTAGCCGTTGATTATGGCCACATCTTTTGTATAACGAAGTGGCGCCATTGGCATAGTAGCGCCTGGTGGAGCCATGGCATATCAGCATGCCAGTGGCGTGGCATAGCGGCATTCCAGTAGCCATAGCATGGCGGCATGACAGTGGCGTTGTGGCATGGCCATGCCTGTGGCATTGTAGCATGGCCAAAGCTAGGATTTGGCGCCGTAGTAAGAATTAGGGCTTGACGGCGTGGCCAAGGCTAGGATTTGGCGCCGTGGTAAGAATTAGGGCTTGGCGGCGTGGCCAAGGCTAGGATTTGGCGTCGTGGTAAGAATTAGGGCTTGGCGGCGTGTCCAAGGCTAGGATTTGGCGTAGTGGTAAGAATTAGAGCTTGGCGGCGGGGCCAAGGCTAGGATTTGGCGTCGTGGTAAGAATTAGGGCTTGGCGACGTGGCCAAGGCTAGGATTTGGCGCCGTGGTAATAATTAGGGCTTGGAGGTGTGACCAAGGCTAGGATTTGGCGCCGTGGTAAGAATTAGGTCTTGGCGGCGTGGCCAAGGCTAGGATTTGGCGCCGTGGTAAGAATTAGGGCTTGGCGGCGTGGTCAATGCTAGGATTTGGCGCCGTGGTAAGAATTAGGGCTTGGCGGCGAGGCCAAGGCTAGGATTTGGCGTCGTGGTAAGAATTGGGGCTTGGCGGCGTGTCCAAGGCTAGGATTTGGCGCCGTGGTAAAAATTAGGGCTCGGCGACGTGGCCAAGGCTAAAGTGGCATGCTACCACGGCAGAGTGGTATGTTGGCATGCCGATCAATATGTTGTTGTGGTAAGGCGCATTTGGCTTGCCAGTTAGTATGGTGGCGCGACAGGGTGCGTTTGGCCTTTAATGTATGGTGGCAAGTTTGGAGCGACTTGATTGGCCGAAAAAAGGGGCCGGCCAAGCATGGGCGTGGCTACACTTCTTGTGAGAGTGTGGCGGCTTTAGAGCGACCTGATTGTTCGATGGGAAGTGGGGCCGGCGAGTATGGGCCCAGCCACAACTTATGTGCGCGTGGCTGATTTGTGGCAACACGATTGGTCGAGAGAAATAGGGACGGTTTAGGAAGGGGTGTGGCCAATGGCAGGTGGTGTCAGTTGGCCTAAGGCATAGCCGCGCCTCCCTTTGCTGCTGCGGCTCCCTGTTTTCTGATTCTGGGCAAGTTTTTGCACCTGCTAATCCATGGAGGATTGATTACCTAGTTCGCCTAGGCTTAATTTCGACAAGCAAGGTCTATTATACCGCGCGAGGCGCAAAACCCTAACTTCTGCAAGATAGTCAGGGCAATTGATTGAACTCTATGTGTTGTCACAGAGTTGTTTTAAGTTCATTGCCAGAGAGCAGGATGCTTCTCTGATTGAATACCTTATGCAAAGATCTTATCCTTGATATTTGGAAATTCGTGTTACTCTGCTGCGAGCGAATAAAAATCGTCATGCCATATCAACATTAAGGGTTCAGCCAGAGAACATAGAAGGCATTCAAAGGAACTTATATTAAGTGAATATAGGCGAGGCGCCGAAATTTACAGAACATTTGGGATGGTTGCTACATTCGCCAGTCTGGATAAATTTCATGTAAGTATATTGAACGACTCAATAAATATGCCAGTGGAGAGGTTAGCACTCACGGCACCGTTTCCTTACAGAGTGACGTCACATCAGATGTAAGGTTTTACGATTTCAACCCTAAGCTAAAAACCACCATCAACACTTAGCAATAAATAATAAGTGTTGCTTTAATAAATCACTCATAACTTCTTCGTTATAACTCGGAATTGAGTGATTCTTGGCTCGTTCAATTCGTATTCTCATTCACTACAATAATTTTTGGTTCAAATATCCTCGAATGAGTACATAAATGAATTTTTACGGTCATATGAATTATTCCATAGAGTAATCACTTATTTCAATAGATAGAGATGTAAAATAAACAATAAAATCAAGTATTTGTTACTAACCTTCGATGAAGTTCTCCATTGATGCATTCATGAACGGTAAAGTATCTACGCTCATATCTCACAACTAAGTGAGTGGCATATCGATTTACTGTTTGGAGTTACTCACAACACATTACAAAAATGAGTAGTGATATGGAACCTCTGATATGAAAACATATGACAACTAACTCACTTGGATGACACATGCCAGGTGGTAGAAGATTCTTGATAGTCGCCACAAACTACTTTTGAAATAGGGTTGAAGCGACAGCTGTGGTGACAACCACATAAAATGATGTTCGAAGATTTATTTGGGAACATATAATCTACAGGTTTTGAATGCCAATGGTAATATAGTAGTGGACAATGGTTAATAATTAGGAAGCTCTTCAGGAGTATAAGTATGAGATTTGTGAGGTTCGTTAGCTTTGTAAGGGAATCGATTGCGTGGAATATTGTGAGATTCAAGAAATGTAAGGAGTGCAACTGTAACAGAAATGCTTGGAGGTTGAATTTCGTCTCAAAAACATTCTATTATGAAGTTCTGATAGTATGCTAGTGTCTGTAGCGGCTTAATACAATTTGGTGTTCAAAACTGGACAAGGTCCTAGAGTTTTTTAGCACTTGCGGTTTCCTTGTTAAGAAAACTTCTAGTGTCTTATATTTTTTCTTTTTCACATTATATTGTTTATCTTTACAACAGGAATATCACAAGTTGTATATAATAAATCGAAGTGGATACATCCATCTTGATTGTGATCGATTATAAGAACTTGTTCTTGTAGAATTCGTATCTTGAAAGATAGATAACAAGTTTCATACTTGGCAGAATTCCGATCCGTTTATTTGGATACAACTCGATTGAACTTGGATATTGAGCTTTGAAATCGTCCAAGTACTCTTACGGTTAAGTCATGTTCACGGACTCTATTGTCTAGAACATTCTGGTTGTAAAATAAAGAGATATAAACTCTTTATATAATTTTGTTCAAGGATTATTAAGTTGGTCTACTTGGAATTGTATTAAGGTTTTGTCCATACAAGTTGCCGAACGAAAAAGTTGGTGGTTGTGTACTTTGTACCCCCTCGTTTTCAACTATATGGTTAACTTTTAACTTTTCTTTATCTTTGCCTTAATTTTTCTTGTCTTGAACTCTTCTATGTGTTTTAGGTGTAGGTTTGACTTGGTTAATATCCAAAACATGAAAACTTCAAGCACTAATCCAGAAAGATCAAGTGGGTTTTATATTCTGTCATTTGAAATTTTTTGAGATATAATTTGTTTTTGTAAAAATCAAGTTTGAAACTCAAGTATTTACAAGAGACAAAGTAAGATTCGTTGAAGATAGAGTCCTCATTGAGCGACTTACTCTATAATGCCAGCGACATAGACTTTGTCACTGACGTTATCCCCTCGACGGCTTGATAGAGTGTTTATTGATGCACACTCTTTCCATAATAGCGTGGCTAGTTTTCCAGGGCACCTGCCACGCCAAATAAAAAAAAATGTTATACCATGTAGGAACCGACCTTATGAACAATACTTGACTACAGAGCTCCCTGTGGTACAATGGTACAACCCCACGAAGACGTATGAAGCTGAATGCTAGACTCTATTTATCACTACCATGGTACTGACGAAGGTTGTGAGATCAACGTCGAGACTTATCAAGATTGATGTTCGCTAGGTCAGAATTCAATATAAATGATAAAGGGGGATACAAAACCATGTAAACCAAAACAATCTTGAACACTCACAAACTATTTGATATTCCTTTTATAAACCCTGGATTTCAGAAAGTGTGATTAAATCTCTTATTTTGTTTTAATCTTGTTAATACGAGGGAGATAATGAATATGAGAAACGAAAGAAAAACAAAATGGGAGAAATTAAAATTTTAAATTTTGTAAAACAAAATAATTGACTATAAAGATTTTCCAAATTATCCGCATAGTTAACTGTTTACCTAAACACTAAAAACACCTTTTGTTTATCAAAATATAAACTCTTATACCATAATTGATCGTCATAAATTTCTTATGCACCAACTTTCTATAAATTTGAAAATACTACCCACTAATTTAAAGTAATTGAGAACTCAAATTAGAAAATAAATAAAATTGTATTGCACAGTTAACGACTAGACTATAATATAACATACAATGTTTTTACGTTGATGCCTAAAAGAACTGGGAGAAATCCCGTTAGAGATCTTGTGGTGATTAGGGTACCTATTCTAGCATTAAGATTAGGATTGGGTAAGTTGGGTCTCACCTCCTCCTTCACATGGTATAAACAACAGAAGTTTCTCACACTACACAATTCATTTTCATGTAGATATGTGTTGATAAAAAAAATAATCAGAGTGTTCAGAATATCTTGATATTGTTTTAAGAAATAGCAACATCAAACCTCATAATTGCCATTCAAAATGTAAAAAAAAATGTGATTACTAAATTGCTAAAGATTTTCGGTACCATATTAATGTAACGGCAAAAATCATTTGAGTCGATTTTCGGCACCCTATTAATGTAATGTTAGAAGTACCATTTGGGAGTAGGGTTCGATAAAAAGTAAAACCACAATCAAGAGCATTTAGTCGCTTTTTCGGTTTGCTATTTGGTGGAGTTTGTGGAGGGAGAAAAATGATATACTTTACAATAACTTTTCGAGAAGCACTAAACAACTCATTATAGCGGAAAAATGTTTACTTTATAATTGGGATTTGAATTCTGGTGTGTTTACAAAATGTAGAAGATGTAACTGCCAAATGGAGACAACTATGCATGTACTTCTTGAATGCCCATTTGCAAGAACAGTGTGGTTCGCAGCAGGTTATTTAGTCTCTTATGGGGAGTGGACTTCTCCAGAAGAATGAAGGCTAGTTAGATTAAGTTACCTGATAAAGAGATGGTTGCTAAGATGGAAGTCATTTGCTGGCACTTATGGATCTGGACAGATGCAGTGTTGTTTTCGGTAACAAAAACTCAACCCATCAACAACTGTTACACACTATAAACAACTTTTATAGTGATGCTGCTTCTGTTTGCAACCCTGGAAAAGCTAATACTATTATCCCAGTTATTCATAAGTAGTCTCCTCCTCAAGGAGATTTAGTTAAAGTTAATACATATGTTTTTTTTTTGTCATATAACTAAGAATGGAGGATATGGGCTAATTTTTCAAAATTTTACAGGGGTTCATTTAGCTTCAGCATGTGCAAACTTTAAGGATGCATCAGGGTTAGAACTTTTGGAAAGTCTTGCTATTTTGGAGTCTATTAAGCTTGCATTGCAGCTGGAGCATAAGAAGATCATTATTGAAGATGATTATTTATCTCTTGTCCGAACTATCCAAGGGGAGGAAACTGAAGTCCATTGCGAGTCAAGAAGAATTATTGATGACATTTTGTTTATTTTATTGTCTTTTGAACATTGGTCATGTAAGCACACAAATCGTTTAGCTAATAAGTGTGCAGATAAGTTAGCAAAATATGTTCGAAAAGAGGATTACTCAACCACTTGGTTGGGTGATCCTCCAAATTTCTTGTTAAACTTCATTCAACACGATAGCGCTTCAGTAATAAACCAATAGCTTAAATTAAAAAAAGAAAAAAATTCTGGTATATTTTTTGGTTTATGTTTATCAACTTTAAATCTGTAACTGGGACGCCGTAGTACATTCTTCCATGTAACTTTGATATTTTCTTTGTCACATTTTCATTGATGGGAGATTTTTATAAAATTTTCCTTTTCTGTCAACTTTTTTTTTTATGTGTTACATCTTACAAAATTGTAAAATTTAGTTCCACCCAATTTTTTCGGGAAAAGTGGGGATGTGCCCCAAAATCAATTGTCATCTTGGGGATATACCCCAGGATTCCAGTTTTCGGAAATATGCCTCAGCCGTCCAAAATCCTATTCAAAATCGTTAAGTAGTCAACATTCGCACACACTTGGGATTACATATGCGAATTAAAAGACATATATACTATATACTAACACCTTTACAAGGTTCAGGAACATATTCAGACAAAAAAAAACCTCTAAGAAATTAGAGAGAAAGTTCAGACACATTTACGATAAATTGACTATTTAACGGTTCCTTGACGGAAACCGTTACTTTGGGGCATATTCCCGGAAACTGGAATCCTGGGGTACTTTTTTATTTGTTTTCTTAAGTTCATCATATATATCCTTTTGATCATCATCATCTGTTCTATTTTGTGTTATTTTCTTGATTTCTTTTCTTTGGTTCATCAGCTCTTCTAAATTTGTGTGTGTATATGTAGGTCCTAATCAGATCAGAAATTAAATCTGACCTCGTTAACACAAGAGTGGTGAATCGTCTGTTCGATTTACATTTTGGAGATTCAAGGTTGGTGTATGATGGAAAAAAATCGTTGTTCTCATCTTCTCTGCTTCCCCTCAAATAAATGGAATACTCAATTGATCTTAATGGGTATTGAATCTATTTGCTTACTTATTGTTTTCCATTGATCAGAAACATAAGTTTTTGATGGGTTTCTTTCTTGTTTTTTTTTTTTAATATTTTTTTTCTTTCTTCTTGTTTTTTCCTTTATTCAGAACTCAACTTGGGGTGGGGTTTGAGTTCACCTCAACCCATCACTCGAGTTTCGAACATGTGGAACAATTTTTCAAATCCAGAAGTGGTGAATTAGTTGTACTAGACATTTGTAAAGTTATAAGAAACAAGTTTCCCAAGTGCAAGGAATTCGCCAATAAACTCTCCATTGGCGCTACAATTAGAATTATAGGTGTTGTTGTTACAAGTTATTATGGGCAAAGATCTCTTATGAACTGGAGATCTGATCAGGAAAGTTATAGGCTGAAACAAATTGATGATGGGAAAAAAGAGAAGGTAAGAGAAGATTTTCGTGAATCCATACTAAGATTTCTCAACAATAAGGAGGAGAAAACTAAGAACAAAGATTTGGTCAAGAAAAAGGAACAAGAAGAAATTTTGGAACAGGGTCAAACAGATTGATGAGGAAGAAAAAGAGAAGGTCAAGAAAGAGTTTCGCGAAACTATACTTATATTTCTGAAAGATCAGGAGGAGAAAAACAAAGAAATGGCTAAGAAAAGGGAACAAGAAGAAAATAAGAAGAACAAAAAAGACTACAAAAATTTCAAGAGAGATGGGATGCGGGCAATACAAGAAAACAAGCTGGACAAATCAATTTTGGGTATATGGTTTTTTCAAAAGGCGGTCCCTCCTCCAGGTTCATCAAAGTACAGGAAAAGGATGGAGTGTTCATTCGATTAGTACATGAAAAGGAAGGAGTGTTCGTTCGATTTTCTGAGTTTAATGACAAAATTTTGGTTTCTCTATTTCATTATATTGTTAATTGAATTGTTGGAAGTGACCCTTATGGATTAATGGAACTTTTATCTTTATTAAACTAATTGTCTAAATGATTTACATGGTGATTAGTTTGAATATGTTTGGATGTGTTTTAGAGATTCACATGATGATTAGTTTGAATGTGTTTTAGAGCTTGTTTTTCTCTTGTTTATTACTATACCGATTTGACATGCATTAGTTTAACTGACATACGACAAACAAGCTTGATATAACAACGCTTGCGAGTTCGACCGAGCAATGCTCTAACAAAAAACACTTGATACCCAATAATAAAGAAGATACCAAACAATAGCCAAATAAATTGACACAATTTTTCTTAACCGGAAAAAACTGAATCACACACACATCCTTACACAATATAATGGAATATATCAATTGTACCAAAATTTTGTTTAAGCAAAAGCAAAATATATGAAATATAAACATGCTTTTCTTAAATAGGAAAACGATTAACTAACAAATTTGTTACCTCAATTTCCGCAGCAGCCTCTTCTCCCTAGAAAGATATATCATTAAGCACAAGTTCAAATAAGAACTCTCCCCTAGTGTGTTGTCATCCTCTCGCAAGAACAAAAGAACAACAACAAAAACAACCTTTACCGGAGAAAGGTTGAATCGGTTTTAACTAATGCGTGCCAATAACAAAAGTTGAAAACCCAAAACACATATGTTATGCTAAACAACTCATGTAAACACAAATTGATTCAACATATTGTGACTTTTCACAAATGAGTTTCAATAGGAACACCTTATGATCCTTTGATAAATACTACTAACATGGGCTAGAACTTAATCTCGCTAAATAAAAAAGCCACACAAACCATTAGGCACATCATATGAGATCGAATATTAAGGTTAATAAAAACCGAAATCAGACATCCCATAAACCGAATACACATAGCAAAAATATAGACATTCATTCACATGCTATGTAATCGGTAACTATCATAAGAAAAATTATAAAATAATAATTTATTCATAAATAATAATGATAGTCTTATTTGAAAATAGACCTTATACAATAATTGAAGTAAATCAAAACATTGATGTCTATTTTCTGGATCAAGTATTACAACATATAACTTAATCCTTAGTGGTGCTCTTATTGTTCACTGAGGTTTCTTCAGTGTTCAAACTCTTGAAGCTCGTCTCGAGAGATTTGTCAGTAACCAATTCTTGCTTTTGAAGTTTTTCAACTTGTACCTTCATGTCTGCAAGATCAGCTTTTGAATCTTCAATCCTATCTTTTAGCCAATCTTGATATTGAACCGTTATTATGATATTGGTTCTTAGCTCTTCAAAACCATGGATATATTTAACCATACTATCAAAAGGTATCCACTTGGTTTCTTTTGGATCTTGAAGGTTGTATGCCAACAGACATGACTCATCTTGGGATCCAGTAGAACTATCAGATTCATAATCAGATATGATTTTGGATATTATCTTCTTCTTCCTTTCTGTATTGATTCCTTGACAATTCTTAACTCTTTGAGCTTCCTCCTTATTTACCTTTGTAATATTGCGAGTTATTGGAGGCATGTTCAAGGATTTAAATAAGAATTAATCAGGGTTTCTCAATACAAGCAATAAAAGTTTCTCCTAAGAAGAGACAACTTTCGGACCGAAAATACAAAGGAATTTCCGAAAATATATGTAGAAAAAATATTTTGTTTCCTGTGTCCGATATTCTCATGCTGAAGATTTATTAAAATTCGAAATTTTCAAATAAATCCTAATATGGAATATCATGATAAACATGAACATTATTTTAGACAAAATATATTCGCAATTTCTCCAAAAATTGTCACAAATTTTCTAATACAAATACAAAAACATGTGCTCTTGTTTTATGTGCTTCCTCATCCCAAAAGTTATGAGCATGAACTTGGATGAGGGTGCGCAGACTACATACAACTAGGTTGTATCGGAGTAAGCCTTATTATTCTTACAACGAGTATCAAAAACATAGTTTATGTTTCTCTTTAGAGGTTTCTGCCCAAAGTATTTTCTCCCAAGAAGATGATCCTTCCTCAATCTAAAGGTATGATCATGAGGAGAAACTGTACTGATGTGAGAATTTTCAGAGATATATAAATTTCTCTTAATTTTGTCAATGAGATTTTCATATGATTTTCTCATTCTAAGGGATTCCTTATTATGCATATCAGTTTGATCATCCGAAACAATTATTGAAATCTTCCCTGATTGTTTCTTTCGGTAGAAGTTATTTCTTTCCCTTTCTTTTGGAAGTGTTCAAAAGGAGACTACATTCATGTAAAAAAAGACTGTTTCGACATGAGTGAGGTGTAACCTTTTTTCTAAAAGTGATTATCAACTTTTTTATCTGATTCTTTTGAGTTGCTTTTATCGGGTTGGGGTATATCCTGTCTTTCTACTGAGGAATGATCTTTCGGTTTTTTAAGACAAGAAACTTCTTTTAACACTTTTACAACAATATTTTGAAGAAGTATAAGTTTCCTATCAAGTGACTGAAGCTGTATTCCTTAAGATCTTTCTCACGGAATCGGTTCAAATTTTCTTTTGGACAAGATTTCGTTTGATCATCAGTAGTTGTAGAAGATGGTTTTTCATTCTCTTCTGACTTGATGTAGTTAGGTAGAATACCATCATCATGATCTGTTTCAGACGTGATCAAACAAGTCTTGTTATCACAATCTGTAGAAGTCGAGCAAGGACTTTTGGTTTCCTCATCAGAAGAAGTTATAACATAATTATTAGTTAGAGTCATAAGATGAATTTCTTGATCTTGAGTAAGAGATTTACCAAGAGCTTCCAATTTGACAGTGAGATCCATATTCTCTTTGGCTAGAATATTTAGTTGAATGTCCTTTTCTCTGATCTCTTGCTTAAGAAGATTAGATTCTGTTTTTAATGTTAGCATCCTTGTAGACAGAGATCTTATAGGCTTTAGGAGCTTTACCAACTCTTTATCAACATCTTCTTTTCCATCAGAGATAGACTCAGATGTACTCTTAATTTTTGTAACTCCTGGATCATGAGTTAACGAAGTAGTAACATCTCCAACTTTTGAGTATTCGCAATCTTACAACATGTTAACTAAATTAGACATAGATTCAATTCTTATAGGTTGGATCGCACCAAACACAGATTGTTAGATCTTTTCGTGTTTGCCTGCTTGATACCAATTGAAAATACGAGGGTACCCAAATACACCACAATCTTTTTGTTTCAACATATAAGTCCTCTTACCAAGTGTGATCGTCTATGGAAAAAGTCGAGACAATACAACAACTTCGGTATTCACACTTTGTGTGATCGTATATGGATACGAGATCTAGACAATACGACAACAACATAACTTGTGTGATTTAATATGGATACAAGATCGATACGATACGATAATCAAAGTGTGCTACTTGACAATAGGTTCGATAATAACCAAATTTTATCGGATCACTACCAAGTATAACGGAGTAAACGTATGTGTATTTTACTTTATTATAATAAACAATTATAATATGGAAATCAAAGTAAAAGATACAGCAAGATTTTGTTAACGAGGAAACCGCAAATGCAGAAAAACCCCGGGACATAGTCCAGTTTTGAATACTCTCAGAATTAAGCTGATACACAAAATCTAAACCAACTTCGTATAGTTGAGACCAAGCAGACTGATAGACACATTTTTGTATCTAAATTGTCCTCAGTGTCTCTATTGTTGGTACTCGTTTTGTATTTATTATGGTGTTTTGTGTGTTTGTAGGTGTTATTGGAGAATAACACTTGTTGGAAATTTTGGCTCGGAAAATTACCCGGAAAACCCCCGGAGGACATTTGCTAAACGCACCCCAGATTTGGCTAAGGGGCACCCACGGCTATGTGTAGCCCATCTTCCTCGTTTCAAAATCCAGTTTTGGCGGGAAATTGTGGCAGTCACCTGGGAGATTTTTGGTACGAGATTTGGTGATGATTTAGCGTGACAAAATAGCTGGAATTGCATGGGATAATGTGATTTAGCATAACAGGCGTATTATGGTTGCTTTCTTCAATCAGAAGTGACTGTAATCTCGTGTGGAAGAAAACAGATGAGTGAATGGAAACTCGGGTTTCTTTGTGGATGAGACGTGGAGACTTAAGCCCTGCACGAGTATACAACATTCTCACCTTTTCTGACAGCGTGTAGAAGATATTCGACAGCAGCAGAAGCCATGTAGAAGTAAAAAAAGGAAAGAAAATATTTTCTTTAAACACCGAGTAATGGAGGATTATTGGGGGTTAATAAGAGAGATATTTCGGTGTTTTTGGATTATAAATAGTTTCTGAGATAGCATAGAGGGGTTACGGAGAGTTTGGGATATTACAGAGCATCGCAGAGGCGAAAGATTGATCACCAGAGAGACCTGCTGCTGCTGCTGCCATTGAAGAACACGAAGAACAATGGATGCCTAAGAACAGTCGTTCATGCTACAGTGATAACGACTCATGATCGAGGGTCGTAGTTCAGAGACAGTCTTAAAGCAACAAATAATAAAGGATGATGAGAAGCTTTTATCGTTCTTTGTAACATCTCGGTTTGTAACACTTATAACTGTTACAAACCCGTTTTTATTATATTTCTCCCATTTTCATCATTTGTAAACCCTTTGAGCAATAATAATGATTTTTGAGCGTGTTTCCAACATGATGAGCGGCTAATTGTCTCACAACCAAGGCAATGAGGAAGCTATTTACGCATGAATAATTGGTAATTATTTATTTTCTCTAATTTATAATTAATAATTCACTCAATCACTGCTTTTGCAGAGTTTTTAATTGTTCGCATAATTTACTTCATTAGTTGTGATTCAATTAGATAGGTTATACTTTGTATTAAGATAATCTATGCTTAGGGGATACAATTAATTTTTGAGAATTTGCCTGATTATATGTGAATTAAGAAATAAGGGACTTAAAAGATAATTAGAGTTTTGGATTATTTACCATAATTTATTCATATGTAATAGTGGAATCAGTGTCTTGGTTATTCCTAATATCTTGAAATCAAATTTTGAGTTAAGTTTTCTTTATTTTTAAGTTTTATAAGTCTAAATCTTTTGCTTTCACAAGTTTCAACGAACTTTTTACTACAACTCAATTGAAAAAAACATCACAGACTACCCCTAGCTACTTAGTTCCCTCAGTATCCTTGCGCCTTCAACTTCTAGCTAGAGTCACGCACGTGAATAGCAAGTCCTTTGGGTCGTATTCAAACAACAAAGGAAGAATCTGTTTGGTAACCACTCTAATGAATCTTTGCTATAAGATTTATATGAGTCATTGACAAAGGCTCTTATGTTTAATCTAATAAACTCCTTTATCTGGTTAGATCAATCTAACTTTAACTACCGAAATAGTCAAGTACAGATTCGCTATCAATCAATATAGATCTCAAAGAGAAACTATAAAGCGATGCCGATCTCACGCAACTAATCAATCGAATAAATCCGGTTCTAGTTGGATCTCAGCCGATCAAGGTTTGTGCACACAATTCACAAGATACGAAAACCAATAAGAAATATTCTTCGTCTTCAAATCTTCTTTAATCTTCAATAACATACACAACACCACTTGAGTCTCTTGTGATCAATCACGCACAGAACGAAGTCTGTTAACAATGGATTATCAAAAGATGTCTTTCGATCTAACAACAGTTCTAAAGATCCCGTTGATATTTCGATCTAGTTTGAGTGAATCTTATATCAGAAGAGAAGATTCTCAAAAATAAACAAACTAGGTGCAATCAAAGTTTCAACAACCGTTAGTCAATCAAATCAATCGAAAACTAATAACACTGCAATTATCTAGTTTCCCACCAACGGTACTCGTAGAGCTTCTTGATCCCACAGAAGTCTTTAAACGAGCGGTCGTAAGAGATTTCACCTAATTAGAATACTTTCCTCACTGAATAGACGACTCCACCAGAAACAACAAGAAATGAAATTTTCCTGGCTCTTAGGATAGTTTGCTAGAAATGCAAACTTAGGTATTTATAGACCAAGGATGTTTGGACACCAAGGAATTCCCAAAACCGAAAATATTCTCAAGATTTGCAATGAATGGAAAATTTCGGTTTTCCTAATTCCAATAATTGCTTGTCCAATATTTCCAAAATCTCTCAATAGAAAATATCCAATTAGTAAATGCACATTACTAATTTTTATTCTCTAGAGATATGCATATAATTGCTGGTAATTAAAGCATATAAAACCAAAAACCTTAATTAAAAGATTCTCAATTTATTTCGGTACATGATCACCTTAAGTACTAAAGAATATCTTTGAACAATAAATGATAAGATTTATTGCTTGTGTTCAAAGTATATTGACATATTTTCACTGCAAATCCTTATTTCATATTTACATGGATTTGCATTTTTGGAATCGGTTACCAAATTACATACATGGGTTCAGTCGGTTCTACCAATCATTAGGATCGGTTATACCTGATTATGGAAATACTTGTGATCGGTCACTAGGATCGGTTCCATATACACATGGTATTACTTGTGATCGGTCACACCAGTTACCAGGACCGGTTACACCAATTAAAAGGATCGATTACACATACTCATGATCGGTCACACCAATTACTAGGATTGGTCACACCAATTACAAGGATCGATCATACCATCACATGGTGATTACTAAGGGTCGGTTACACCAATTAATAAAAACCAGTCATACAAAATCATAAGTCAGGCATTGTGATTAGTTATACCAAGATACACAACCTAAGTTAAGATCGGTTCTACCATCTCACACATATTGGTCATCCAAAGATTTACAATGGATAGCTGGACTAATAAGCCTCATGATTTCCCTTTCGATTCATAAAACAAGTTCATGAATGTACTTCCTTTAAACAAATGTAAAACATTATTTAATTCAGATCTTGTATACTAGATTGATCTTGGATATTGATTTTTGAGATCGTCCAAGAACTCTTTTACACAATCAGGTACACAGACCTTTGGTCTATACATATTTATTGTGGAAGGGAGAGAGAGAAAATCTATATACAATCTTATACAAGGGTCTTTACTGTTGACCTACTTGTGATTGTATTAGGTTTTGTTCATACAGGTTTCCGAACGAAAAAGTTAGTGGTGTAATAGGTACACTTTCATTTCTGCAGTCTTAATTTAAACCGATCGGCTAAAACTTGGTCGTTCGATTCAACTTTGGCCGAGCATCAGAACTTCATTCACTCTGAAAAGGAGAGGCTACCTAGTACACCACCAACTTTTTCATTCGCGAACCTGAATGGATAATTTCTTGTACAATCAATAAGTAAATATCAAAAGTAAAAGATTATTGTATACCTGATTGTATATCAAGGTCATCCTAGTATGTACTCGTTTTGTAAAAGAACCGAATCCCATCAAGAACAAGTCTCATAGGTTCTTTACAATTAAACTAAGATCATCCAGGTTGATTGATAATACACTACTTATGATATATCAATTATAAATATAAACTGTTAGAGCATGGCTCGGTTGAACCCACCAAGCGTTGGTATATCAAGTTTGGTTGTCATATTTTAGTGAATCAAAACTCATGTTAAGAGTCGCTTGATTATGTACTAGAGTCAACTTCGTATAGATTAGCTTGAAAGTATTAGGATATGAGACTTTACAAGTATTGCGAAGACTTGAAGATGTGAAAAAGCAAGGAGCTACAACGACAACAATCATCCTTCCACTTGAGGTTAGTGATATTTGACTTGAACTGTTTCATTCCCTAACGTATCTTTCAAGTCGTGCATATTGAAAACAAAACTGCGAAGCATATTTGAACTCTAGATAGACATAGTATTAAGGAATACAATACGAGGTTTATTGCTTAACCATTAAACTTTGTAGATAAGACATCGCCATAATCATTTGAATGCTATTGTGATTATGTATGGGTATGAGGTAAGGATTTCATCCTAGGGAACAATGTTCTACATGTTTTCTAAGGAAGTAAGTTCATAAACTTGTTTGTGAACCGAAAAGGAAATTGCCAGGTGTTATTGGTTATGTTATTCATTGCATATCTTATGAATAACCAATATGTGTGATTGAGTATAACCGCTCACAACTTGTTTGTGTTCTTGGTAGAACTATTCACAAAGGCCTGACTTATGTATTGGTATGACTTTTATTAGTGAAACCGATCTTAAGTAATCACCTGAGATGGTATGATCGGGTTTGTGATTTTATGTCTGGCCAAATATGGGAAAGGGGAACCGATCCTAGTAAGAGGTGGAGTACATCACAAAGGGGAACCGATCCTTGTATGGGGTGCAACAAGGTTTATAGCATAAATGGGAACCGATCATATGGACATGTGCAACACGTTTTTAGGAAAAGGGGAACCGATCCTATGGACATGTGCAACACATATAAGTTAGATACCATATATATGTTGGGAACCGATCTTAGTACCTAGTCAACCGAATTTTGGAAAGCTAGTGTGACTATGCAAAGTACTCACATGAAAGGTAGAACCGAAACTTGTTTTGGTAGAACCGTTAAACCCATGATTGTGATTGAATGTTTGTTTGATTAATCACATAGTTCTTGAAAGTAAGATGAACCAATTCTAAACTTGTTTGGAAGTGTGGAAAATCGGTTTCAAGGTTGTAAGTATGAAGAACTTACAAAGTAAGGATGTCGACATACTTTGAACACGTGATGTGAATGTTTATTTCTTTAATTGTTCAAAGTTATTCCTTAATAGCTACAGGAAGAAAATCCCAGGATCGAAATATAAATAAGTTAAGAATATTTTATTTAAGGTTGTTAATTTTATTTTAGGAAAATGAGAATTAGTAATGTGCATTTACTAGTTGAGATTTTCCAAAGAGATTTTCGGTCATTATTTTGGACAGTGCATTTCCAGGAATTATGGAAACCGAATTTGTGCTTTAATGAATATCTTGAGAATATTTCCGGTTTTGGAAATTCCTTGGTGTCCAAACTTCCTTGTCTATAAACACTTGAAGTTTGCCTTTCTAGCAAACTAATCCTTCGTGACAGCAAACTTCCTCGGTTGTGTTGTTACTGGTGTAGCCGCCTATTCGGAAAGGAGAGTAACCTAATTAGGCGAAATCTCTTACGGCCGCTCAGTTTAAAGTATTCTTTGGGATTGAGAAGCTCTATTAGTACCGTTGGTGGGAAACTAGATAATTGCAGTTTATCTTTTGTTTTCGATTGATTTGATTGACTAATGGTTGTTGAATCTTTGATTGCACCTAGTTTGTTTATTCTTGAGAACCTTCTCTTCTGATATAAGGCTCACTCAAACTAGATCAAGGATTTAATGTTTCTACGGATCTAAGTTTTTCTAGATCCGTAAGATAGATTCATTGATTTGCCATTGTTAACAGACTCCGCTCTGTGTGACAAAGCAATAAGGAATCAAGTTTGTTTTTGCAGGTTGTTACTTTGAAGATTAAATCGAAGATTGAAGACTTTGAAGATTTGAAGAAGAAGTTGTTGTGAATCATTAAGAAGATATACTAAATCTAGTCCTAAAGAGAACGTTTGTTCTGCTAGGATATTGGGTATCAAATATCTATTGAGAACTTCGGTTCTGCTAGATATTATCCAAACAAGAATACTGCTGAAGCTGAGTAACTAGGATTTTAGTTTACTTAGTATAGTCTACACGAAGTTGCAGGTTTACTTTTTGTAGCGTCTTAATTCATTGAGTATTCAAATCTGGACTAGGTCCCGGGGTTTTTCTACAAGATTGTATAGTTTTCCTCGTTAACAAAATTCTGGTGTGTGCTTTACTTTATTTCCGCATTGTAATTGTTTTTATATTATAATTAAAGTAATTACACTTGTATGTTAACTAGGCACTTGATATTTATCTTATAAGGTTTTACTATTATCAAGTGAACACTTTGTTGTTGTATTGTCTCGATTTCATATCCATAGACGATCACAGAAAGTCTATTGGATTTCTCCACTTGTCTGATATAATTATTCACGTGTTAGGCCAGTTCGGAATAACCCTATTTCAAGCGGACATTGTGTTGAAATATTCCTTGAGTGATTGTTGCTCCAAGAGATTTATACACAGTGGGTCTTGTATAGGTTGTGATCAAAATAAAATATTGTGGTGTATTTGGTTACCCTCGTCTTTTCATAAACGATATAATGAGGAAAAGAAATAATACAAGACACCAGGAATTTTGTTAACGAGAAAAACTGCAATGTAGCAGAAAAACCCAAGACCTAGTCAAGCTTGAACACTGTATTGTATTAAACCTCTACAAACACTAACCTACTATGATAAACTGGAGTGGAATGTAGTTTAAACCTAATCATCCCTTGGAAAAAAATTAGCTTTGGTCGTGCTCCTTAGGTCTCTTGGATCTTGAAAGATCTTACGTACTTTATTTCCCTAACTGACATCCTTTATACGCCTAGGAGTTTCTTCATCCGAAGTAAAGACTTTGACTAATCTGCCTCTAACATATAACATATTAATTTCCACGAAAGATATTAAATCAAGTTAATGGAAATATGTTTGGTTATGAGGGGTCTTCAAGGGTAAACAAAATATCAAACAAACCTCCACAATTAAGATAGATTACTCTCTTCAAAAGGTTAAAAAAATTCCTAATCAATTCTACCTCACAAGATTAATCTAAAACCACACTGATATATTGTGAAATTACAAAGTCTAAGACGAAAAGAATTTTTTGATTTTTATCAATATTATTCCTTAATCAACAGTTCTCGAATGGCCGTATAGCATAAGAGACTAACCTTAAAATAAATAAGCACTTATACGATGATCAAGATAAGATTCATGATATCAAGAACTATCAGGTAAAGGATAGTCTGACCAGGTTTCACGAGTCTCTTAGTGAAGACTTCAAAAGTCTTAACCTAATTATGTTTCTAGAGGAAACATAGGTTTTTATAGGACGACTTTATCCGCAACTAGGACACGATGTACCGGGATTGAGATTCTAGGTTGCATAGAGTCATGTATTTATAATAATGAACAAGGATGGGTTGATTACAAATAAAGCAAAGTATGTGAACTAGTTTCCACGTTTACCAACTACTTAAATTGATTCATGTAAGCATGTGAGAAGTTTGCCTTGAGTTACAAAGAAGAAAGTGCACATGTGAATATCGTTCTAGAACCGTGCACAAGAGTAAGCCCATAATATTATAGCCCAATATACTTGTAAACTGTCAAGCAAAATTGGATTTCAGGAACACCCAAATAAATGCTAGTTAGGAAACCCTTAATAGGTTTCGCTTAAAAGATTTCTAAGAACATATTCAAAAGTGCATAGTTCGGGAACCCTTAAATAGATTCGTGTACAACGGAAATTTTAAAACAGTTCTAGGAACATATACAAGAGTGCAGTGTTTGTGAACTCATAACAGGTTTGTGATCTCTTGTGCAGTTGGAGTTCATGAATATCAAGTTTTTGCGTAGTTCACGAACAACTTTATGATGTTTTAGGTTCATATCAATTCGCAGTCAATAGTTTCTTGAACAATAAATTGTTCTCAACCTCAAAAGTGATAAACCTATGAATATCCATTGCTTGAAATTATGTATCGAGATTGATCAAGTATAAAACTTGAACCTTTTTTTTTTTTTTTTTTTGCTACTCATCAATTATGCTAAAGCTATACAACATTGTCTCTGTAGAAAGAATGGTAGAAAGAATGAGCAAAATAGTATAGTCAGTCTTTATATACCTTTGTTGAGAAGTCTTCGTAGATGTCTTCGTTGTTCTTCAATCTTCAATGGTCATCCGGTGAATCATGATACTCAACTACTTAGTAGACATGAATCAAGGTATACTTTTGTGCAACTAACACTGACAACAAGCTTGACATATGAAAACTTGTTAGTTTGACCGAGCACTGCTGTGACACACTTAATTTCCTATTTAACTAATATATAGTTAGTTAAGTTAGTTAATAAGATTATTTTACATATTAGATTTAATTTTGTATTTTATAACTAGAGGTCCCACCAAACACAAAACTAAATATAATTTTTAACGAGTCCCACTGGACTTGCTTTAAGTTAAAAGTTGCGCGGGTTTTCAATTCCTATTTATCCCTAAAAAAATACTTCACTCTCCCTTTGCATAATCGTATTTTTCAAATAATTATCAATAGTTTTTTTTTTTCATCTCTGAATCTCGACTTACTCGGATTTGATCCGAGATATCATATTTGGGTTTTTGTAATTGAAAGATTTGAATTTCAATAAAACAAAATGTTGCGTTTTTGCAATAGTAGGTTGTAGTTTTCTGATTTTTTGTTTGCTTTGAATAAATATTATCCATGGCTACTTCAGGTCATATGGTGTTTTACTACGTTGTTAATTGTTATAACGATTTCTCATAGCCTTAGGGCATTTCTGATGGAATATGATGATAAAATCAAGGATATGGATTTGTCCGAGCATAATTTTCAAGTAAATGTTATCTTGACAATCTCATTTTGAACGAATCATGTCCCGACAACTTCTGTGATCAATAAATTTCTTTGAAGAAATTTCGGAGAATCTTAAGCATCTTACAAAAGATTCAGTTATTTATGGAGAAGATTATATGCTGGAGGAACTTTGGGATATCACACTATTGCTCTGACACAACTTCTCTGATGATTGAGGCGAAAATATACTAACGAAAAACTCAATTAATCAATAAGCCATTCTGGAAGAACACGCAATTGGGGGATATAAAAAGTAATTGGGGGATATGGATTACTTCTCCCAACCCATGGTGTGTGTTAAGGGGTGATTTTTGGGTATGAAAATACTAAAATACCCTTTGGTTAATTAAAAAAACATTATGAAAAGACCAGAATACCCTTTCTACTAAAACAATAAAATCAAAAAACCAAAACATATATCCCCCATTTCTAATTCAGTACCGGCACTGTTAGGGCTTTAGTTTCTGAAAAAAAAAAAAATTCAGTGTTCTTCATCGTTCTTCGTCGATTAATCGTCGATTCAAAAATTTCTTCGTCGATTAACCAACCCGAATCATTAACAATGCCTCCACGAAAGAAACCAAATGCCCAATCGAACTCAACATCATCGATTGCTCAACAAAAACAGGCGGAAAGACTTGCTAAGATTGCTCAAGAGCAAGAACACGAAGAAGCAACGTTATCTGACGATCAACTACACAAATATATGGCTTCTGTGAGAAGGTAAGTCATTTAAAACTACTTTTTAGGTGTTTAAATCGATCTATGGCAATGGGTTCAGGTTAGAATCGCGAACCCTAACTCAAACAAATTGAGTATCGTAGAGTACCGGCATTGAAATTTATATGAATACAAAGGTCTTAGGTTTATGAGTTCCTAGCATTGAATCTAGGATGAATACAAAGGTTAGGTTTACAACCCCAGAATAACCGAGAGACTGAATTTTCACTACCGCATTCAATCTAGGATGAATACAAAGGTCTTAGTTTTGTAGTACCGGCACTGTTTAATGATAATTCGTGTGTGCCGGTAGTGGACTAAAAACATACAGAAGAGTTTATGAATTTGCCACCAGTACCGGCATTGTTTTTTGGAAGTTGATTTTCCCGGAAGTTGATTTTCCCGGAAGAACAACTTCAATTGTCGTAATGCCCAATGATAATTATGGTCCCTCTCGTTTTCCATTAAACACCAAGCCAATGTGAATGTTACCTTGTCCGAGGTTTGCCCCACGATGTTGAACAACGACATATTGTATTTGTTTGTCTTGTAGGTGCAATCCATCAAAAGAACACCACAACATGTATTTGCCAACTGTGAAAGCAACGGATGCGAAATGAATATTTGAAGGGGCTTGTTGTCGGGCCCTCTTTTAATGATACGCGTGTAGTTGTGATCCCAAGCTATCTTCTCAAATTCTTGCATAACGGACCTCCCTTCCCATTCCACCCTCCTAATAGTTGCTTGTGCACTATAAATTGTACGTAGAGAAGACACGTTAGTCTCGTCCTTTTCCTTGAAGCCTCTGAGAATTTGTCTCGGTTTGATAAGTGCTTTGGTCAATCTCTTTACATCCTCGAACTCGTCAGGTTTTAGCTTCGCAACTAAGGAGTGACCAACAAAATATTTCGGATCCCGATGGTTATGACAGCCACACAAAACCTCACAAATCCCAATTATTCATGTCATTTAAACGGAATACAAGCTTAAAAGGGCAATCATTCTTCCTCGTATTTAGTCTTGTATACCCTATTAGTCTTCTTTGGATATACATAATCCTTTCTCTTGTGGCTATTCTTCTCCTTGTATTTCCCACTTCTCTCGCAAGCCATCTCAAAACGCCTATTCGAACCTTCGGTGTTCCTCACCAACACACACATGTTCTTAAGAGCCGTCTCTTTAGCCCAAGCGATTGCTTCCTTTCGATCAGTTATTCCCTACATAAGAACAATTTCGCATTCATTAGAAGGTTCACTACTACCAATCCATTAGTAATGTTCAAGATACTAGGTGAAAAGTATTATTTGGTCACATACCTGAGGGATTTTATAGCATTCCGACGTATCCCGATAAGGCGGCTTTGCATTTGTTGGATCAATATATGGCACCACCTAAGGGTCGAATGAAAATTAGTTCCAAACAACATTAAAACAATATGCCTAATCCCGTCTCAAGATGCTCGACAATTGTTCCTAAGATAGTCTAAGTTTACCAAAACTAAGACCAAATTTGAAACCTATTCCTAGCATAAGTGTTTCGTAAGACTACAACGCCTAAGCAAGGATGCCTGGCATTATCGTAACATATTGTTCCAAGTCGGTACACAATTCCGGCATTAAAAAATAATCGATATTGAATGCCTAATTTAGCTTTGGAAAACATTTACTCATGCATGTTTTTTGTAGGTACCGGCATTGAAAAGTTGTAACTTAACAACGCCGGTTTCGTTGCTAAGCATTATCGATAGTGATGGTACTACGCCGGGTACTAAATTCACGCGTTAATGTTTATTAAGTTTCAATGCCGGTTTTTGGTTTGGGATGTTATTGTTTCCGGTATGTTTTTCATTCAATACCGGCATAGTAGACGATAAATGAAACCATGCCGGTTTAATATTCCGTAGAATATTCCTTGTTAGGTAAAAAGGTTAACTCTGTACTCCAAGCATAGTTTTTTGGTAGAATTCTATGCTTAGGTTGATAATTCAAATTGGGGGATATAAGGGTACCCCAGGCATGGTCGTAGTATGAATACCATGCCAGTAACTTGACTACCTAAGATGGAATTCATACAACCATTATGCATAAGACCGAGGTTTTTCGTTGAAAAAATGGCGGGTTTAAAGAAAAAAATTGGATTTTTCGACATCTTAGCGACTTTACTGTGTATTGGGGATGCTAGTATGTTGTGCAAGTTTACTTTCTTGTGTTGGTTCTTCATGAAACTCTCCATACTCGTCAAAATCATCATTCAAGGGTGTTGGCTCAACAATGAGTTGCAATTGAGAGAGTTGTTGTCGTTCCTCCATTTTCCCCCAAAAAATTTCTCTCTCAAAATATTTTTCCTCCTTCTACTCTCACCTCACTCACCCAAAAACAAATAAAACACACACTAATCATTTAACAAAATCTTAAGAGTGAAGATTCAAGATATGCTCCTTGTTGTAGTTGAGCTAAAGATTCATGAGGGTGCAAGATTCAACAATTACATTTAGATTGGTAAGCCATAAATCAATCCTCTCTTCACAATCATCCTCCATTTTCCCCAAAAAAATTTCTCTCTCAAAATATTTTTCCCTCCATCTACTCTCACCTCACTCACCCAAAAACAAATAAAACACACACTAATCATTTAACAAAATCTTAAGATTTTACTAATTATTATTAACCACTAAACCCGATTAATGAGGGGTAGATTAGGATTTAAAAAAATACTTAGATAAGGGGTGACCCAGAATTGATATCTGGATCCAGTTTTTGTCCTTTTCTTGTATCCCCCAATTACTTTTTATATCCCCCAATTGCGCGTTCTTCTGGAAAGTGATCAAGAGGTTTCTTAGAGATTCAAAGATTAAGTTAGTTTCTTCATGTTATCCGATTTCATATAAATTAAAGTAACCACATAATATATTAGGTGTCATATTGTACAATGTATAATGATATGACTGGAGGACGTAATCCACCACTTCTCCTGCCAATCTCATTTTAAATTAGGCAATCTAGTAAATAAATTTTAGGAGCTTTAATGCTTCGAAATACTGGTGGCCCGTGGGTGCCTAAAAATAAAATTTGTCTGGTTAAAACAAACCAGCGAATGAAGTATGTGGTTAAAGGGACGGTTCAGATAAGAGAACATACCTCAGCAACTACGTCTGCATTTTCAGATTTGATTCTGAATCCGTCTTTGGAAAATACTAAAAGAAAAGTCAAAAGATTAGTAAAACCAGTAGAAGAATCCAGAACTACACCAAGAGAGACAAGAGGTTTCTTCATTGACAAGTTCTTTTCCTTTCACTCATCTATAAATTAAAACCCTCATTCAGTTCTCTATTATCAGAAAAACAAAGAAACCCTAAGAGTAATAAACTTGATTCAATTAATTTCAAAGAAAAACAGCAAAGGAAACAACAATGGGAGTTATTGAATTACTGCCAAAGGAGTATGGATATGTAGTTCTGGCTCTTGTTTTTTACTGCTTTCTCAATTTCTGGATGGCTTTCCAAGTTGGCAAAGCTAGGAGGAAGTAATTTTCTCTACCTCCCTCTCTGTATGATTAATCTCTTTATCTCTGTTAATTTTCTTCTACTAAGTAACTGGGGAATTTCAGGCACAAGGTGTTCTATCCTGTTATGTACGCAACAGAATCTGAAAACAAGGATGCTAAGCTCTTCAATTGTGTTCAGGTAATTGATCTGATGAAAATTTTGGGTGGTTTTGCTTAATTGTGATATTTAATGGAATTGAATTGAAATGATTGAAGCCTTTTCTCTTTCTTTTTTATTTTCGATTAATTGTAGAGAGGGCATCAGAATTCACTGGAAATGATGCCAATGTTCTTCCTCATGTTGGGTCTAGGAGGCCTTCAACATCCATTGATTTCTGCTACTCTTGGACTGCTTTATGTCGTGGGTCGTTTTCTCTACTTCACTGGTTATGCTACTGGAGATCCTCAGAACCGTCTGAAACCCGGGTATGAATCAAATTCAAAGTCCTTCTGATTTTTCTAAATGTCTTCTTTGTATTTGGAGTCGGGTTAATTTTGGTTGTGTGGTTGTCAAGGAATTCTATATTCCAAACATTTGATGCTACTTTGGTGTCGAGAACATAACACAGACTTAAAATTACTGCAACTCATTTCACACACACAACAAAGATTCACATGTCTTCATGTTTATGATCTCTACCTCTCATTTGCCAAAATATATTCCTAAAAAAGCTATGCAGCCAAAGGTTAGATTGTTGTTCTAGGTGACTGGTCAATTCCTAGCCTGTGCTGCTGCACATTAAGTCCAAGTCCCAAACAACTGCTTGCACAATAAGTAGGTTGCATGGAAGAGACTTAGGGTCGGGAACTGTCTTGTGTTGATTCAATTCGTAGCCCAGTTAATCATGTTGAATCAATTTGTTTGTTTGTTTGTTTGTTTGTTTGGGACGATCATTAAAATATTAAGTATGGTCGATAAATTTCACAACCGGTGTTGGATACCTTGAAACTTTCCTGTCAACTCTGTTTCATTTTGTTTCATAATCTCTGTTGATCAGTGTTAAGAGTTTCTAATGATGGATCAGTCAATTTGCTTATATATTTTTTCACCACCAACCACCACCGCCAACCACCTCCGCCGGTGACCACCATCGCCAGCAAAACCACCACCACCGAAACCACCACCTCCGTCGCGGGGGCCACCACCGCCTCCACCAATAATATATAGATGTGTAATCGAAGTTACACATGCAACGAGCATGTGTATCCGGAAGTTACACATGGGTATGGCATGAAAGGGTTACACATGTGTAGCGAAGTTACACATGCATATAACATGTGTATCCAAAGGTTACACATCCATATGGCATGTGTAATGAGAAGTTACACATCAAAAAAATAGACATAACATTAAAAAAAAAAAAATACATAAAAAAATACATGTATTACTTTAAGAATTATTTACAATAATTTCTTAGCATGTGTAACTAGAAGTTACACACGCATCTTTCTAGTGCAATTGAAAGTTACATATGCATCTATCTAGTGTAATTGAGAGTTACACATGCATCGACTTGTGTATTCGAGGTCAACTCTAATTCCAAAGAAGACCAAGACCAATACCAATTAGCTTTTATGAAGTTATCGGAAACCCGAAATATCACAACAAGCAATCGGTTCTTATAAGCTTAAATAAACATACATACAAGCTAATGCAAAAAAATATGGTAGCTTCCCCAAAAATTAGGCATCAAATGCTTTTGGTACTTGATGAAGGAAACTAGTTCTGGTATGTACTTCGAGAACGAGGCTAATGCAAATAATCTGCTTTAGTCGGTCTTAATTAATAAGTAAATACTCCAAAACTAACCATCATTCCAACATCAACACACAAATAAAACCGGCCAAGAAATAAAACTACGCATTATTTCGGTTCGATCAAATTTTTACACATCCAATTAGCATGTGTAACTAGCGTTACACGTCCAATTAGCATGTGTAACTAGTAGTTACACATCCAATCGAATAGTGTAACTATAGGTTACACATACAATCCACCAACATAGTTTTTTGACCTATACTATATTATTCCATATACCACTACGGTTTAGAGTCATTTCACCGTGTGTATTGAACATAACGAAGCTAGGTCTCGGTTAGCGCACTTAATTGAGTTGTGAAGAAAGCAACCGTGACGCAAAAATACATTTACCTTCGCTAGCAGTCCTCTATGTGGATGCAAGTCACAAATCAAGTTTTTAGCCCACTACTTAAATATCAAAATCTTTTGATGTAAAAGATACCCAAGTACAAAGTAAACTCTCATACCTTATATTCAGTCTTGTCCAAGTCTATCATAGACTTGGTCAATTTGGGACTATGGTGTTGGATCCATTCCAACTAGAGCTTGAACACCTTCCGTTGATATTTTTAACACTCTGCTAACACCTTTTCCAAGATATTTTCTATTGTCACCATCACATAACTCAAGAGCCTCATACACGAGATCAACATATGCGAGATAAGAATTTTCACAAAGATCTAAAAACAAATATACTTTTTTATTACAGGGAACATTGCTAAAACCTACATTCCAGAAGAAGTTCCGCTCGGAGCTGCAACTCTAAACATCCCTTTATTCGTGTAAAGGTCGACTATAATGTGGACTCCAGAAGTTACGTTATGGAGGAATGTAATCAACAGATACACGTACTTAAATGCATGTGTAATCATCAATTATCGGCGACCAGAGCAGAATCATTTAAGGAAGTGTAATCAGAAGATACACATACTTAAATGAATGTGTAATCAGCAATTACACGTCCAAAATGCAAGTGTAACCAGAAATTACACATCATAATGCATCTATAACTAAAAATACACATGCTTTTTTGCATGTGTAACCGATAGATACACATGTTAATTGCAACACAATTTCATCAAAAAGTTGGTTTCCTACCAACAAAAGGTTCATGAATTTTCCTAAAACTCTATGGAAAGTTTTAAACAAATAGTGATGTAAACATAAGGAGTTTAAAAGAGAGCTTGCCTCAGTAAGTCTTCCTTTACCTCCAGTTGGTTGGCACAAAACAGTTTGATGATTTCCACATACAACCACTGTTTGTGAGTGACTGAGTACAATAGCTTTGCAGAAGATAATTCAGTCAAACATCTACTTCAGGTAATTCAATCAAGCCATTTCAGCTCCACTCCAAATTGCAACCAACATCTACTTCGGGTATTCGGTTAAGTCATTTCAAATTTCATGACATATACATCCATTCTTGCCTCCATACCACAAGTACCACAAGAAATTAGCTAGACACAACAATCATTTTAGCTTCACCTCAACTGCAGTTACAGCTCAACTCTGCCATTCATTCACTCAAGCCTAACATTCATCTAAAATTCGCAATCCTATAAATGCAAACAGAAACAACCAAAGACTACCGTATACGCATTCAGCTATAAGACCACCTGAGCACCACCAGAACCACCAACTCCATTTTTGTATCTTCAGCACACAGCCATACCAACGAACCCTGCAGAAAGCCATTTCTTCCTCTCTTCTACAGTTTTGACAAAAAAAAAAACGAAATTGAGATAAAACGGTTACAAAAATAGATGTGTATACAATAGTTACACATGCATATGGCATGTGTATGCAGCAGTTACACATACAATATGCATGTGTAATCATCAGTTACACATCCATATAGATGTGTATGCCGCAGTTACACATCCATGTATTTTTCAACTTCAAAACTCAAAAGGAACTTAGGTTTGAAAATATTGAATATGAGATAATATCAAACCTTGAAATGAGCAAAGACTTTTTGTCCTTGTCAGTGACCACTCCAGTTGACTCATCAACGTATCCAGCTTCAGTTTCAACCCATGGGATCTCATATATAAGAAAACCCGATGTAAAGAAGAGAAAAACATTAAAACGAAAAACACGACATTAAGAAAATGGGCCTAGGAAATAGAAGCCAAAAATAATATGATTCAAAAAAATGAAATCGAATGAAATAAAAAGTACCATCTTAATGCCATTTTGATTGGCGTTGTTAAGCGAAGTGAACACATCGGCAGAAACTCAAAGACTTTGAGGAAGAGTTTCATGTGCTTCACAAGCCGCCAATAGAATACAATCTTTTGAACTCCCGGACCTGGGAGGAACTAGAATAGTTCCAATCTTGACGCTAATTAAGAGAAAGGAATATTGTTTAGCTACAAACACATCTTTTTAGTACACATAACATTTGATATAACTTTCACCATGTTGCTAACCTCTATAAACGCATTGACGATCATTTTTGCAGCTGAGCAGTCGAACACATAAATAGAGGGTGTCTTCAGCCAGGAATCCAAGTCGCTAATTGGTAAAGGAATGTACTAGGTGTAGCTCTACAAGCAGTTTGTGTATATGTTATGATTAGAACCTTACAAAAGGAGACATGAAACAGTAACAAGCCAATACTCTAATAAAGAGAATTGAAATGCATCAGACCAGATATGGACCTTATTAAAAAGACAGATTTCACCATTGGCAGTTGGTTTTGGAACTCCATGGCCGTTATAGTGAAAGAGTACTCTCTCACCCTTGGCATGCTTACGACAGGTAAGACAAAGTTTCTTCACTTCATCTACAGTGGGATCTAGTTGAAGCTTATACTTAGCCTGCAAATATCATGAAGCCTATTAAAGTTACAGATCAATGGATGAACCAAACAAGTCGGGAGTGAAAAGGAGTCATCTTACTATGTACTACATGTAATCGGCAGTTACACATTCATATATCATGTGTAAGTCGCAGTTACATATGTCATAGGCATGTGTAATAGGCAGTTACACATGCATATGACATGTGTAAGCCACAGTTACACATCAGTATTATGGCTTGTATACTTGGCACGTATAGTATTTCATAGAAGAAACCACTTCCTACATGGGATCTTCTTACATGTTAGCTGCTCATCACCGCTTTTAACAAACAATAAAATACATATTGAAATGCACCAAGCAGCTCTTTAGTACATGAATCACACAACAACATCCTGTTTAATACTAATACATTCATTGTTTAAAACAAATTGGAATTCAAGTACTCAACATGACATTCACAGATAACTGAATTGAATTTGAGACATTTCGCAAACCTAAGCCAAAATCATACCAATAGACCACATGACCAAAAATCAGAAAAAATAAAAAATTTGGGGTTAAGCCTGATATACCTGACTTATAACAGTTTTAGCCAAACTTCTCAAATTCTTCCTCATAACTAATTGATGAAGCAAAGTTCAAGCTTGAATTGATTATGTCCCTAAGGAATTACAAAATTGAAATCAAAATCAATACAAAAAATCAGATCTATAACTTGAAAAAAAATGAATTAATGAAATAGAAATCAAACATCATTAACTCCGAGTGTGTAATGATTCTATGATATCGAATCTCAAATTAGTTTTTAGATCGAAACTAAGTACGTATATATGCAACAATTTTAACGAAGAACGGTATCCGAGAATTTTGTTCAAATTTTTTTCAAAAATTTTACATTAAAACAACCAAGTAAGTATATGATTGTAAATCTAAGCTCGATTTCGATTCTGATAAGTTAATTGAGAAGCATCTAAAGATTCAGGTTTTGAAAACCCTAATATACTTTTTTGAAAATAAAATCTGACTTAAATCAACTAAAATTTCTCAATCGAAGCATCATCACAAAGAGAGGAGGATACTTACCTGTATACTTAGCTTGTTGATGAACTCGTGTTGAAGCTGCAGATTAGTTATTGACATCTGTTTCTCCGATTCGTGTTTTTAACTGCAACTGATGCTCCTCCTTCTCTAGGTGGTGGATTTATGATCTCTATCGTTTTCATCAACTACAATACTTGTTCAAACTCTTAGATCTTTCCAATTTTAGAGAACGAACCAAGAACAAAGATGTTACAACAACAGCAGCGAAATCATGCAATGGAAACTAGATGAAACGTCGAAATTAATCGATTCGGACCTAAATTTAATCAAACTGGAAAACACGAAATTAATCGATTGTCTCTGCTCAAAATTAATTTATATTTTTTATGCATTTCTTATTTCTGCAGGGGCATCAGTTTTTTGGCATTGACGGGTCTGATAGTCTGCACAATATCATTGGGAATCAATCTTTTGAGGGCATGATAATAAAACCTTTTGTGTACTTGATGACATTCTGGAAGTTTCTTTGATGTTTGGTTATAAATCTGAAACAATTGTTGTGTTTACGTTCCAAGAATTTCTATGGGAATAAGGTGTGTTCAATTTCAATGTTTCTGCTCGTTTACATTTTAACATTTATAGTTGTCTTTGTTCTATTGAAACCCTAGGCAGTATACCTGGTAACAGAACACACCCAAGTAACCAGTGAAAACAGGAAGAGAGAATTCTGGACTGCCATTGATCTTAGATCTTGATACTCTATATACAGCATTTACTCTGTTGAGATCCAAAAATCATGAATTGCTTGGATGTGGACAAACATATGTCGGTCTCTCCCCGTGACCTCGTCACAACTACCATGAGGGTGCATGTAAACTGGTGGTCTGCTAAACAAACATACTCAATATTGGGCTATAAAACAAAAACAAATTCTGCAAGCAATAAGTTTAGACGCTCCTATCTGGCTTGGGCACCCTTCGTTCTCCATAAACATTTCCAAGCTATCATAGCAGTCGCCTATCAGCATTTCCAAGCTATCATAGCAGTCACCTATCAGCAATCGTTGTAGTTCATTTCTGATTTCACTCTCCTAGTAAAACAACTTGACAACTTCTACTCCTCAGAAACTATAACTTTCTGAATGTCAAATTATATCAATTAACTGGCTAAACCCCAGAAGAAGAGGGGCAGATACATTCAGGTCTTTTGTTGTGTAATATGATATGGAAGAGCCTCCTAACCTTTAACACCAAATACTCTTTGTAATTCCACGAAGTATGATGCATCCTTGTAAACACAGTTCACTGAGTATATTAAATTTAATGGACCTTCTGCGCTCTTGAAGCACTCGCTAAATAGAGTAATTTAACACAAAATTCCAGAATAGGGGTTGGAAAAAGAGATGATAGTTTCATGCAGCTGTGCACAATCAGTAAAAGAACTCTTCGATCCATACTAGACAGCACAGGTCTATTATCACTCCCACCAGACCAAGAAACATCCTAATGCACAACAGTCAACTGCTGGCCATAGTCCGAAAAAAATTCATAAAATTTGCATCATCTAAGAGGATTTTCTTCAGATTTGTGCAAACTAACAACTACAGACTTGATATGTATACTCTTAATCTTTGGGACTAAAGAATCTAATTTGGAGACAGAGTGGGAGTTCAGACATGGAGGAATATCTTAATAGAGCTAAAAACCACACCAGCCCTGACTCAAAAACAGTAGACAGCTCGAGACTTCAGTGAAGATGGTGTTAACACTTTGCATATTTCAACTGTGTGCACTTGATTTCATTGAAACCCTAAGACACCATAACAATTCAGCTGACTATCATATTTAGCCAAAGCCAGTGAATCGACCATCTGCAGTCCGCTCATTGCAGAAAAGAGAAAAACATAAGACACCTGATACTCTCAGGTCTATCAGGTGTTAAGTACTGTTTTCCATAATGGAATTTCAAGCGATAATAGTCTGCACTGTAATATTTGATGTAGTTAGTTCTGCTTTGATCCCACTGTTAATCGAATACAAATAATTTATCAATTAGTTCTGCTAACTCTTAGAAGTAAGATTCTGTTGACTAGCTAAGACCCAGAGGAACAGTGGTGTATATGTTTAGATGTTTCCCTCTTTATATAATCATCAGATGTCCAAATAATCATTACAGCCCTGACTTTAGAGTTTAGACACCACAATACCCTATGCATTTTCACTGGCCTTTTAAGAGCCTAGATACCCTTTAAATACAAAATAGAGTACATAGTACTAGCATAATGTAAGGAAGAGAGATCATCTTATCCAAGTAATACACACACACCTCGAACCCTTCCAAAGATGAATTACAGTATAGAAACAGAGTCATCCAAGTCAAACTGGAACTAGGGATTCAAGTTAAGATGTTAGGATTACGAGAGTTCTAAATTGCATACACATTCTCAGTTCATAACACTATGAATTTTTTGACCTCAGATATTCTAAGAATAACTGTCGTAGGAGGAATCATTAGTTAATTTTATCATGCTCAAAGAGTTCCGAAACTAAAAAATAGCTAATTTGTATCTCAATAAACTATCTATCGAAAGGTTGAGATTCGAACTGCTTCTGGTAGGGATACCAACAACTGTTGGACTATCTTAGTGCTCATGCAATTGAAGTTCAAATTCAACACCTTCGCTACATATCACATAATCCTTTCCAACTTTCAAAGGTACAAAATAAAGAAGGATTTAAATAACATAACAAATCCAAAATGTAAAATCTTGGAGAAGTTTGCTGAATATGTGACATTAGGGAGAGGCCAAACTTAATGAACTTGCCAAAAAAGACAGCTTAACAGAAACGTCATCTCATGTATTAACTCTCTTGGTTAATCCATAATTAGTGTAACATAGTAAACTAGTAGAGATTGCAATACCACATGAAAGCAACCCAATATCAATACTACATTTTCTGGTGTACTTAGTGGTTCATTTGATGGAAGAAGTGCTAGTGCTTCGCTTCCTAGGCCAGAGGAATCAGTTGATGCAGGTGGAAACAGTCTTGGTTTAACGAGATCTGGACTGGTTGATTGAGCAGGAGCAAGTGTACATAAAGTGAAGACTCCGCTAGGCTAGTTACTGATTTCAAGCTTATAATGTGCTCAGGGCTCATATGAATCTGTTCAAACTGACCAACATCCAGTTTTTTTTTTTTTAAAACACATTAATATCAAAAAAGTACTAACCAAAACAATCTTTCATTCATGATTATCCCAGCGAAGGCCAAAATTAAGATACTATTATATAATATTGCTTCAAATTCAGAAAGATAAAATTGCACAGTTAGAATCCATATTAACAAATGCTGAGCATTTTTCACAGTAGTCTCAATAGAACTAACCTCACTCGCTATTCATGGTTCCAAAGTGCTGGTAGCAAGAACGAGCTCAAGAAACATCCGAACTTACTGAAAATAACTTCGACCTCGAAACTGGTGACTGCACATATCCTTTAACCTCAAATTTTTCTGGTTTAAGTTCATGACATTTTGCAAATTGTGCCTTGGCTTCGTCATTCAGCTCAAGCAAGGTATAGATACAACCTAAGCAGAAGAAAGGCCTGTAATCAGATGGATCCTCATTGGCTAACACCTTATAACTATTCAATGCATTCTCCACTTTACTCTGAAGAAACTGAAGTTGAGCCATAATAAGCCTGATTTCGCGAGCCGATTCGTGCTTGTGTTCTTCTAAAGCAAGTTTTAGAGAAGCTTCAAGACGATGAACTGCAGCTTCTCCTTCTCCATTTTGATCCATCAATAAAGAATTCTGTAAAAGAGCTTCATAGCAGAGAGGATCTTCCCTCAAAATCTCATCGAAAACCACCCGTGACTCCGCAATTCGACCTAATTCATTCAAAACTCTAGCCATCATAAATTTCCATTGAACTTCTTTTGGTTGAGCTTCAACTATGCGTTTCAAAATTGCTAAAGCTTCCTCATCTTCTCCAATATCTAATTTTTGTTCAACTAAAGATTTAAGGGCATTGATTGCTTCTGGACTAGATTCAAGAAACTGAGGTAACTTCGACTCAGTTGTTATCTCCAGTTCTTGACTTAGGGTTTCTTCTTTTAATTCTTCAACAACGGGTATGGGAGATTCTGCTCTTGCAGGTAGGGTAGATAACTTCCCAATCATCAATGCAGTCGCTGCTGATAAGATGATGGTTCCAGCTGTACTCTTTATCTTTCTGATTATAGGGTTTCTTTCACCTTCGGCAGCATTATTCAGTGAAGATGAAACCCTAATACTGAACTTGTTAGGACGTGAATTTGAGGGTAAATGAAGATTCGAATAACAAGGTTGTTTTTTAATCGAATTTGGAGATGGAGATAATGTAACTCCATGAATATGAGTTCCGGCTCTGATTACAGAATCCATTGGAAACGGTCTGTTTGGGGTTTGGGATGGGGTTTTTGGTTGGAGAGTGCGTGAGAGACAGAGAGTCTGAACTGAAGCTGCAGACTTTCGGTAAACTAGATTTTGTGCCCGTGCTACGCATCGGGCGGACCCAAAAACCATCTACCATCATCTTTTTTACTTGTAACCATATTTTTGGTTCGGTATGATGTGGCTTCGCCTTGCCGTACGTTTTTATTTGGTGTCGCGGGGCTTCACCCCGCCCCGTCGTTTAAGATTTTTGATTTTGTGTGGCTCGGCTTCGCCTCGCCCTGTCCCAATGCATTATTTGGTGTCGCAGACTTTTCCCTGCCCCATCGCTTAGGATTTTTGATCCGGTGTCACGCGAATTATGAGAATTGGCATTGTCAGAGATATCATTTCAATTTATGATATGTCCTATATACTAAATGAGAATTTATAATTTGGCGTGGCGACACTTTACTTTTCTAATCAGGGGCACGTTTGTCCCTGAATTTGGCGTGTTTGTCCCTGATCTTGTTTACTTTTCAATTTGACTGTATTTTTAATTTTTAACTCAAATTGTAAGATTATCTAATGTATTATCGAGTAAGAATCGTGCAAAAACTGATTTTCATTCGAGTAAATTTATGAGATGAGCAATTTGAATTTAATATTGTCCTGCAACTTTCATTAATTCCAAAGACATACATAAACAAATCTCATTCTACACTTCAATCATTTTAAGTACCATTAACTGAAGCACAAATCAAGCCTGGAAATCTAGAACTTTCAACTAAGATTAATAGGTGGGAAAATGTTTTTGATTACTCGGATTCTAGAAGATTCCCAAGTCTACATCTGTTCGCTGAATTGCTTAAGCTGTTTAAATAGGCGACTGAAGAATCAAGTTAACTTTGTGTACCATCATAAAAATGAGCAAATTACTTACATTAAGGCTGACACTACCCAAATCCGAAAACAGCAGCTGCTGAACCTTTTTTAGGTTTGGCAACATTCGTACCAGGACCTCGAAAACATAAATACACCAAAAAATTCAATAACCATAGGGGAATCAAAACCACTGAAAAAAGTTAAAACAATCATCGAACGAAATCCTAATATGTAGAGACCCAACAGCTAAGAGTACATACTTTGTCCAGAGGAGCTTTCGGGATTCATTATGCCAACATTTTTCCATATAATATTGCTTAATGAATGCTTCTCACTTCCAAAATCGTAAGTCTACAATGGCAGAGTAGTTCTAATCACAAACTCATTTCTTTTTGTCCCTCTCAAAGTCTCACTTAAGACATGGTATATGCATAATTTCAACATATGTCTCATTTGTTGCTCAATATGTCTTTACCCTGTTACATGACCGTTTTCAAAGATACTTAATTTAACTTTGAAGACCTACTAATGATATTCCGTAATGACATGAACTTACTTTAAATCCTATGCAAAAAAGCCAAAAAAAAAAATATCATTCTGTCATAAACTTAGTTTCACATTATGTAAGTTTTGGATCCATGAAATAGTGGTGTACCTATGCTCCAGTAACAGTCATCAACCTTGACAGATCGGAGGAAATCCCCCTAAAACTATAAAGGATTACATGGTATAGGCATGAGCCAAAAATTAATAAAAAAAATATACTTCTACACGAAATTAATTGTGTTCTTTTGTAACCCACATGCTACACGGAACTCAAATAGTACCCTTCAAATGGTAATTTTTATAGAGTTTATAATTGAGTCCATTAGTTAAAGTTCCAAAATTCGTATGTAAAAAACAGTACTCAAATTATCCGACCTTAATTAGCGCCATTAAGCACCAAGCGGACAGTCAATAAGAAATTAGAATAGAACACAAAGGGCACCATTTTTTTTTTTGCATCTCTACTTTATCCAAGTCAGTTTGCATCATTCAGACGCGACAAACATATCTTACCAACACACAAATCAAATGGATCAGACCCTAAGGGTTCCTGCCATAAATAGAACATGTAGAGGACAAAAAATAAACCAACAATAGAAAGTCAGTCTTCATTCAATTGCATTAGCTCTTACAAATTCAATTATACCTGATTTGGTGGCTTTCATCAATACAGTTGTGCCTATATTCCGCTGTTGCTTTATCAAAGTACCTCATCAAGCCTCCACTCATATCCCTGACTGCAATAAAGATAAGTGAATAGTACAATGACTATGGTTTAGTATCCATTAGTGATTTCAGTCCAAGTTATTAATCTTATTTAAACCAACAATCTCAGCAAGTCAAAAGTCAATATTGATTTCATTATCAGTCCACAAACTTTGTGACAGAGTGAAAGAAAAGAATATACGACAAAAGAACTAATTCTGCAATTGGGAAAAATATTACCTGATTAACTTTTATACAACTATATTATGGAGGTGATGGTGATGGAGTCTGCTGAAGAAAAAACACCCCAAATATTCTGGTGCTGGTGGTGGTTTCTGTTAAAGGATAATACCCTAAAAAATTAAAATAAACAATACAAACATTGAATCTTCGCAAGCTTGGTTCTCATAAAACCCTAATTCACTGAATCTTCCATGTGAGTTGACAATCTGTAGCTAAATCTCCTCCCTTACTCTCAATACATAATACCCATCTCTAATCTCCATCGGCATGTTCTAAATCGAACTCCTCTTCCAAATATACAACTTATTCAATTCTAGCAGAAACCCTAATTTTTATTTCTTCTGATTTCTTCTACTTTCATAGATCAATGAGCTTCCAGATTCATCACCCTCTTCTTCGATTTATCTGGATCTCAAGATTTACATGATCCCTCACAGAAAGAAAAAAAAAACTATTCATTGGATTTGAGTTCAACGGGGAAAAAGACACGAAGAACGGAAGAAAGAGAAAAAGAACAGAATAAAACTCACTTCGATATATTGGTGTCTCTGTTAGCTTTAGGTTTAGTTTTTGATGTAGGTATTGTCCACACTAACGGCATCAATTAACGTGCAGTTAATATTCGGTGTAAACGAAGTGTAATGAATTTTTTAGCCACAAAAATGGACAGAAGTATTGTATACCCACATTTTTCTTAACGGTGTTACTAACGGCCAGTTAAATACAGGGTGTAAACAGAGTGTAATCCAGTTTTTAATGTCTCAACCAATAGAGTTCCGCCACTTGTCTTCTCCAGAATTGCTCTGTGTGAAAGCTTTTATCTAATTTAATTTGAGGAGGGTGTTACACTCACCGTGCGACGTGGGAGCTCATATGACTTAGTGTTTTAAAGGAGGGGAGACAAACAGTTTGCATCATTCAGACGAGACAAACATATCTTACCAACACACAAATCAAATGGATCAGACCCTAAGGGTTCCTGCCTTAAATAGAACATGTAGAGGACAAAAAATAAACTAACAATAGAAAGTCAGTCTTCATTCAATTGCATTAGCTCTTACAAATTCAATTATACCTGAGTTGGTGGCTTTCATCAATACAGTTGTGCCTATATTCCGATGTTGCTTTATCAAAGTACCTCATCAAGCCTCCACTCATATCCCTGACTGCAATAAAGATAAGTGAATATTACAATGACTATGGTTTAGTATCCATTAGTGATTTCAGTCCAAGTTATAAATCTTATTTAAACCAACAATCTCAGCAAGTCAAAAGTCAATATTGATTTCATTATCATTCCACAAACTTTGTGACGGAGTGAAAGAAAAGAATATACGACAAAAGAACTAATTCTGCAATTGGGAAAAATATTACCTGATTAACTTTTATACAAGTAAATTATGGAGGTGATAGTGATGGAGTCTGCTGAAGAAAAAACACCCAAAATATTCTGGTGCTGGTGGTGGTTTCTGTTAAAGGATAATACCCTAAAAAATTAAAATAAACAATACCAACATTGAATCTTCGCAAGCTTGGTTCTCATAAAACCCTAATTCTTTGAATCTTCCATGTGAGTTGACAATCTGTAGCTAAATCTCCTCCCTTACTCTCAATACATAATACCCATCTCTAATCTCCATTTGCATGTTCTAAATCGAACTCCTCTTCCAAATATACAACTTATTCAATTCTAGCAGAAACCCTAATTTTTATTTCTTCTGATTTCTTCTACCTTCAGAGATCAATGAGCTTCCAGATTCATCACCCTCTTCTTCGATTTATCTGGATCTAAAGATTTACATGATCCCTCACACAAAGAAAAAAAACTATTCATTGGATTTGAGTTCAACAGGGAGAAAGACACGAAGAACGGAAGAAAGAGAAGAAGAACAGAATAAAACTCACTTCGATATATTGGTGTCTCTGTTAGCTTTAGGTTTAGTTTTTGATGTAGGTATTGTCCACACTAACGGCATCAATTAACGTGCAGTTAATATTCGGTGTAAACGAAGTGTAATGAATTTTTTAGCCACAAAAATGGACAGAAGTATTGTATACCCACATTTTTCTTAACGGTGTTACTAACGGCCAGTTAAATACAGGGTGTAAACAGAGTGTAATCCAGTTTTTAATGTCTCAACCAATAGAGTTCCGCCACTTGTCCTCTCCAGAATTGCTCTGTGTGAAAGCGTTTATCTAATTTAATTTGAGGAGGTTGTTACACTCACCGTGCGACGTGGGAGCTCATATGACTTAGTGTTTTAAAGGAGGGGAGACAAACAGTTTGCATCATTCAGACGCGACAAACATATCTTACCAACACACAAATAAAATGGATCAAACCCTAAGGGTTCCTGCCATAAATAGAACATGTAGAGGACAAAAAATAAACCAACAATAAAAAGTCAGTCTTCATTCAATTGCATTAGCTCTTACAAATTCAATTATACCTGAGTTGGTGGCTTTCATCAATTAAGTTGTGCCTATATTCCGATGTTGCTTTATCAAAGTACCTCATCAAGCCTCCACTCCTATCCCTGACTGCAATAAAGATAAGTGAATAGTACAATGACTATGGTTTAGTATCCATTAGTGATTTCAGTCCAAGTTATAAATCTTATTTAAACCAACAATCTCAGCAAGTCAAAAGTCAATATTGATTTCATTATCAGTCCACAAACTTTGTGACGGAGTGAAAGAAAAGAATATACGACAAAAGAACTAATTTTGCAATTGGGAAAAATATTACCTGATTAACTTTTATACAACTACATTATGGAGGTGATGGTGATGGAGTCTGCTGAAGAAAAAACACCCCAAATATTCTGGTGCTGGTGGTGGCTTCTGTTAAAGGATAATACCCTAAAAAATTAAAATAAACAATACAAACATTGAATCTTCGCAAGCTTGGTTCTCATAAAACCCTAATTCACTGAATCTTCCATGTGAGTTGAGAATCTGTAGCTAAATCTCCTCCCTTACTCTCAATACATAATACCCATCTCTAATCTCCATCTGCATGTTCTAAATCGAACTCCTCTTCCAAATATACAACTTATTCAATTCTAGCAGAAACCCTAATTTTTATTTCTTCTGATTTTTTCTACTTTCAGAGATCAATGAGCTTCCAGATTCATCACCCTCTTCTTCGATTTATCTGGATATCAAGATTTACATGATCCCTCACAGAAATTAAAAAAAAAAAAAACTATTCATTGGATTTGAGTTCAACAGGGAGAAAGACACGAAGAACGGAAGAAAGAGAAGAAGAACAGAATAAAACTCACTTCGATATATTGGTGTCTCTATTAGATTTAGGTTTAGTTTTTGATGTAGGTATTGTCCACACTAACGACATCAATTAACGTGCAGTTAATATTCGGTGTAAACGAAGTGTAATGAAATTTTTAGCCACAAAAATGGACAGAAGTATTGTATACCCACATTTTTCTTAACGGTGTTACTAACGGCCAGTTAAATACAGAGTGTAATCTAGTTTTTAATGTCTCAACCAATAGAGTTCCGCCACTTGTCCTCTCCAGAATTGCTCTGTGTGAAAGCTTTTATCTAATTTAATTTGAGGAGGGTGTTACACTCACCGTGCGACGTGGGAGCTCATATGACTAAGTGTTCTAAAGGAGGGGAGATGACTGTTGGAGATGCTCTTAAAAAGAAGGGTCTTCTTAACTTGTATACCTCTGTATACATGTTAAGGAGTCATTAATAGCTCCCCTTTATCTTGTTTTTCTAATTTTTTGTGTTGGAATTTGATTAATTTTGTTGGAGTTATATTTATCTTGAAATAAGACTTACATGGTTTTTATAAAATGCTAATTCCATTTACACCCTTATCATTATATAATACTAACTCATACATTCAATTGGGTTGCTTATAACTTCACATCTACGTATGTTTAGCATATAAAAGCCTACGAATAATCTTTCGATGCAATAGTTGATTTAATGTTTATCTTTTTTTTTTGGATCAGCTATTTTAATGTTTATCTAAAAAGTTGCGAGAAAAAATTGTTTATCTTAAAATACTCAGTTAATTATTTGTACCCTAGGTAATCAAAATATCTACGGTTAAAGTAACAAACGAAGAAAAAAAAAAATGTACCCTTAGCAATCAAAATATCTACGGTTAACGTAACAAACGTACAAAAAAAATAAAAGTCAAACAAATTATCTCCAACATCTATCGGAGAAGTGTTGGTGCAATGACGATTTTGGCGTTAAGAGGCTAACAGGAAGGAAAAGATGTGAAAAATAAATGAAAAATCTGAACGATATTGCATACAAATTGCAGTAATAGAAGACTAGTTGTCTTGAAAAAAATATTTAATTTTGTAAACGAATCTGCTCTCATAGTTATAATTTATAAGTAGTGGGACCAAAATACTTAAATTATTAAACAAATCTTAAGGGTATTTATGTAAATTTGTCTTTATATATTATGCTTGGTTTGTTATTAATGGTGAGTAATTAATGGCTCAGAAAAACAAGATAAAAGTGAGTAATTAATGGCTCCTTAACATGTATACGGGTATACAAGTTAAGAAGACCCTAAAAAGAAACCTAAGATAGAGGGGCTTCACTTGGATTCCTAGGAAATAGGAACAAAAAAATTGGTTATGGGGTGTTTTGATACGATAGCAAATGCCTAAATTATCTTCCATCTAAAATAAAAATCTAAAAACAAAAAGTTGCTCGTCTTCTTCTTTTTCTAAACTTCTTCTCCTTCATCAATCATAATTTCTTCCTTCCTTTTTTTTTCAATTGAAATCATTGCATCATCTTTGACAAACCTCAACCACGGTTGTTTACGTACATGTTCTTTTCATGTTATTCTCTCAACTGAATTATTTTAGATTCAAAAACCTCATCAGTTGTTCACTTTTTTGTGTTTGAAATGGGTTAATTGGTTGAAATCAGAAGGAAAAAAATTAGGGTTGCAGATTCACCTACGGTTAGGTACTCTTGGTTTCCTAACTGTAAATTTTTTTCCCAAAGCTGTTACGGTTAGGAAACTAAGAATTCTTAACCGTAAATAAAAATAAAATAAAATTACATGTATTGTTAGGATTGACTCTCCTAAAACCTTTTTTTTATTCTCTTAACCGTAAAATATTTGAGTTTTTTTGAAGGAGAAATATAGAGAAAGATAAGAGAGGCACAAAGAGAATGATTTTCCATTGATTAGCATCAGTAGGTTACATAGAACAATATCCTACATATACATGTAGGAAGTAAACCCACCCTAGATACTATATTGGGCCGCACATCCATGGGCTACAAGCCCTACGACACTCCCCCTTGTGCGGTCCAGTAGAACTCTGTTTGTAGTGCTTCAGGTATAGTGCTTCGAATATAAGTCTTCAAATGTCGTCCTCTTCTTGATGACTTGTGCTGAAATCAATCGCCTTATGAAAACTTTGACAATAAGGAAAAACCCAGTGGGATAAAACCTTGGTAAAATCTTTCACATGTAGTACTTCACATGTTGTCTCGTACTTTACATGTAGTTCATCACATGCAATACGATCTTCAAAGATCGACGAGTCTAAGTTAATTGCCTCGTTAAAACTTCGTCAGGGAAACCCAAAGGGACAAAACCTGAACTAAAGAAAAATAGTACAATATTACGCAAACGTAGAACAGAGTTAGACTCGAATATGTTGCCTCATTAAAACCTTGACAAGGAAAACCCAGTGGGACAAAACCTTGACGAAGGGAAAAGAGTACAATGTGATAGATGCAAGTAAAGGTGATCTGTTGCGGATGATCACTTTGCTCCGTTGAAGTTAACTAGTTGCTTCACAACTCCTAAGGCAGAAAATCCTCGTGGGAAAGACAATAGCCTTAGCTGGGAAACTACATTCCCGGTGTTTGTTGTTGTCTCATTAAAAACCTTGCCGAGAAACAAAACCCTATAGGAAAAAGCAACCTCGGTGAAGGAAAATAGTTCAACACACTATTAGATGCTCCCCCTGATGTCAGACAATTTTCATTAGTCTAATGCAGTCAGAAAAAGTTTATCATACTTTACTTTGGTGACTTGAATGTTTATAAGACCTTGTTGTTGATTTTGGAAGTTACGTTTCTTAACAGACTATCGCATTTCATTTATTTGATTCAGATATTTTCAGTAATATCAAAGCGATCTTGATGTCTTCAACGTTCAACATACTTGATGCTTTTACTGTTGTCTCGCTAAAAACCTTGTCGAGTAACAAAACCATTTGGGAAAAACTATTCTCGATCGAAGGGAAAAAGAGTACAACACAACTTAAATTTCGAAGGAAAATATGTCGACATCATATCCTTGGATCCTCCCCCTGATGTCGGCATCTCCCCCTGATTACTTTCAGAGTTGTTCCAGACAGTTTCTTTAGTCATGTATTTTTCGAAAACTGAATATTGGTAATGACTTAGAAAATGGTCTACCATATCTCCCCCTGATTACTTTCGTTGGAGAAGAGATTATTGTTCCTTCATAATCAACAACTTTTGGATTGCACTTTCATTAGCATTCCTTTTTATGTCTTTGCAGGGATAAAACAAATTTATGTCAATGGTCACTTTTAAGTACATGATTACATTCACTATACCATTCCAATGACGTTGCGTTGGCGCGGAGCTATATCTAGCTAACAAGTTCCCCGTGGATGTAAAATTTAATCAAGTACATTATTATACTAAGTACCACTACACCAAATTCCCGGATTCGTAACAGGAATTCGTAACGGCTTTGTAGCCGTTACAAAATTCCCGTTACAAATGGTCGTTACAAAAAAATTCGTAACAGGCATGGACCGTTACGAAATTCGTAACAAAGACCAGCCGTTACGAAATTTTTTTATAGGCGTGCCAGCCACACGCTTCGTCACACCTGGGTCGTAACACCTGGAGTCTGTGAGTGTGCCATTCACACGCGTACCTTTGTGTTTCCACCCAAGAGGAGTAACATTAGAGGATATTTCCCCCCTGCGTGTGCGATTCACATGCGTGATATTGCTTTTACTCCCATGCCTCGGTGAATCGAGCAGATCAAAATTTTGTTTCTTATTCTCTCGTCTCTCTTCTGCTCCTGCCTCTCCTCTTTGAAACCCTAGTATAACTTCATCTACAATAATCGACAATGAGAAACCATCACAGAAACCTCTATATCATCTTCAATAATCTTCAATCATCGATCAGTGTAAGTTCATCATCATAAGTTTTTCGATTTTTAGGGTTTCATTTGTTTTTCAATCTTCTGTTTTCTAAGGTTTCATTTTATCTGGTTTTTTTCTAATACGATTTGTTGTTAATCTGTGAATATGTTAATCTAAACAGATTTATTTCATCTCTGAATCGATTTTAGTCTTTCTTCTTCAATTAAATCTAATTCGATTTGTTTTTTCTGATTTCTTTTTAGGGTTGAATAACTTTGAAGAATTTCTGCCAACGTAGAAGGTATAAGTTTCAAAATATAAAATGATTTTAGGGTTTTATGTTAATTTCTATTTTAGGGTTTCAAATCCGAACTGATTTTAGGGTTTGTTTTATGATTTTAGGGTTTGTTGTAGTGATGGTGTTTCTGAGATGAAGATGGTGTTTGTAATCGATATGGGTTATGATTGATAGAAGATTATGTGGAATGGGTATGAAGTAGGAACGGTGATGGTGCTGTTATGCTATGAAATTGGTGGAAGAACAGGAAGGGAATCTTGTGTTGGTTTAATGTGTTCTGAGGATATGTGCCGTATGGAATTATGGAGTTGGGAAGATTCAGAAGTTGTGTAGTTGAGAAGATTCAGAAGTTGTGGATGATTGGGTTGCAGTTAAACTGAAGTGCAGGGAAAGTATGGAATTGTAGAGTTGCTGCTGTGAGATGGATGAATGATATGAAGGATAACGAAATGGTGGTTCTGCTGAGAATGGTCTAGAAGCAGGCAATGCCTTCCCTTCCACTTTGGTACAGCCTTTTCCTTCCACTTTTTGTTTTAAGCTGAAACCATTAAATGCATGTTTCTTGTTTCTTATTTTAAGTTGCATCCGCTGTGGTGGTGCTTGAAGTGAAAATACTAATGATGTTGAGAAGAAATCAGGATGGATTTTGTGTTGGTGGTGTATGGAACAGATGTTGATGCTACTGAGTTTAGAGCAGAGAGTACACGATAGGCGTGAGTACGTGGAACTTTGATTTTGAAGACTTGAAAGCTTATGCGTCCCTGGTATGTCTTGCATATGTTTCGTTCCTTTAATGTATTCTTAGTAGGTACCATCAGGCTCACATTGTATCTTATGTGGGATGTGTTTTTGCAGTGTTGCGACCATCCGTATTTTGTGGAGCCTTCTTTGCAGAAAATTCTCACTAAGGGTCTGGCAGAATCCGAGTATTTGAATGTTGGAATTAAAGCAAGTGGCAAGCTACAAGTACTTGATAAGATCCTCTTAGAAACAAAAAAGCAAGGCCTAAGAGTCGTAATCATTTTTCAGGTATAAGATTTCTAGAGAATGATTATTACGAGCTAGCTCTTGTTGTGTTCTCACTGTTTTTCTAGAGCATACTGATCGTACTATCGGAGTTATAACCATATATTCTAATTCTAATGACTTTGTTGTGGCAGGCAAATGTCGGGTCTAGTGGAATCTCTTCGGGAGACATCTTGGATGATGTTGTATGTCAGAAAAGTGGTGTAGGTTCCTACGAACGTGTTGATTGTGGATTGATCGTGCCAAAGAAGTAATTTTCCAAAAACAAGCAAGCTACCATGAACAGATTCAATGACAAGGATAAAGGGAGAATTGTGTTTTTACTAGATCGTCGTGCTTGCCACCCAAGCATTAAGTCATCATCGATCGATATTGTGATTCTCGTATGACAGCGATTTGAACCCGTACAATGATCAGAAAATTTTGCGAGAAGATCACTATTGACTCACAACATGAGCAGCTTAAAACTGCTCCGTCTATATTCAAGATGTACCTTGGAAGAAATGGTTCTAGTTAATGCTAAGCAAGATGTGACCGTTGATGCACGTAATTTAAGCCGTTTCGCGATTCATCAAATGCTTAGATGGGGTGCTTCGTATTTATTCAAACAATTGGTTGAGTTCCATAGTTCCGCTTCATCCTCTGGTTCAATCTTTTCTTCGAGCATTGGTGAAAGAATTATTTTCTCCATTTGCCTCATGAAGGTGGAAGCCCTGGTACAAAAAGTTCCTCGATTGTTGTGAAAGTTAGTCAAACTGGAGGAACATATTCTAGTAATATTTCTCTACCTGGTGAGTCAAGATGCGATCAGTTGACGAAGAGCTCCCTCATGTGTTTTGGGAAAAACTACTTAATAGGACGACACCGAAGTGGAGATATTTGCCTGATGCATCCTCATCCCAGAGGCTCCGTAAACGAGTTCAATATTTTGAAGGTTCATTAGAAAAGACGGATTTTGATTATGCTAATGTTCCGAAAAAGAGAAGGACGATGGTTCTCCCCGGTACCATTGATGCGGGAGCTCAAAAGCCAGTTGTAGAAGATACAAGAGAAGTTGGTGGTGTAAACAAAGAAGGTAAAAGGATAGTTGATATTTAATGCTTCCTGCAAATCGAATATATCGAGTGCACTCAAATAAATGAAATTTTTCTCTCTGCAGGAGCATCTGGAACTTCAGGTGGTGATTGCTCTCAATTTCTTCCAAGCCCTGCAGTTCCTACTGGTGCTGCTCGTTTTCGTAAAGCTAATGCGGTCTCTGGCATACCTGCAGCCTTTATAGGTGAGTCTGATAAAATACCCGTTCAGTAAGAGTTGGAAGGAGAGATCAGAGAAATTCATCAAAGCTGTCAAACGGTTCTTCCTCCTCCCTCTGAGCCTCCATGTCCTGAACCCTTAATTAAGAACCAGGTAGAGCTAGTAAGTAACTTAACTTCAGGGTCAGCTTCACAGCCTGACAATGGCATCATCCAGTCCGAACCTCCACATCCTGAACCACTGGTTGAGGAGCAGGTTGAGCTAGTAAACAACTCAGCTTTCAGGTCTGCTACGCGGCATGATATACAGCTTGAAGATGGCACTCGGCCTGAGCCTTCACATCCTGTACCACCAGCTGAGGAGCAGGTTAAGCTAGTAAACAACTCAGCTTTATGGTCTAGTTCGCAGCAGGATATACAGCTAGACAATGACATTCAGTCTGAGCCGCCGTGTCCTGTACCACCAGTTGAGGAGCTTGTAAATAACTCAGCTTTAGGGTCTACTTCGCAGCACGATATACAACTAGACAATGGCATTTAGTCTGAGCCGCCACGTCCTTTACCACCAGTTGAGGAGGAGGTTGAGCTTGTAAATAACTCTGCGTTAGGGTCTGCTTCGCTGCTAGACAATGGCATTCGGCCCGAGCCTCCACGTCATGTACCAAAGAAATGAGGAGCAGGTTGAGCTTGTCAATAACTCGGCTTGTGGTCACTTCACAACCCGACATACAAATAGACGATGGCATTCAGCCCGAGCCTCCACGTCCGTACCAGCAGGGCGAGGTGCAGGTTGAGCTAGTAATTAACTCCGCTTCGTGGTCGCCTTCACAACCCGACATACGGCTAGACGATGGCATTCAGCCCAAGCCTCCACGTCCTAAAGCCCCAATTGAGCAAAATTGGTTGAGCTAGTAATTAACTCCGCTTGTGGTCGGCTTCACAACCCGACATACGGGTAGACAATGGCATTCGGTCGAGCCTCCACGTCCCGAACCTCGAGTTATGGAGCGAGGTTCAGCTAGTAAATAACTCGGCTTCGTGGATCAGCCGCATGCCCTATACTTGCTAGATGACGGCATTCGATTTGGATTATCTTCAAATGATGTTGTTGAGCACTGAAGCAATTCTTCAACTTCCCATGTCGGTTGACACATCACTAGTTGGAAGGGGTACATGTGTATCGATTCCGAGAATCATGGGTAGTGTCCCAGTTGCGAATCGTCCTAGACAAAGTGATCCAATGAATTCTTATTGGACTTCTCGCCCCGCTCCATCATGAACCCGTGTTGAATGAATCCGCACGAATCCGTAACGAGCATGACCAAGTTGGGGTATTAATCAATTCAAAGACCACGACCCTAACATCCTCCAGTTGGGACGTAACACATCCCACCAGGATGGATTGCCAACACAACCGACTACAACTGAAGACCATTTTGAGATCCCTACTTACAATGATGCTCTGCAAGATACAATGCTGCAGCAGTCTACAGCTATAGACCGATGCGTAGGTGGAAGTGGTACACGTGTAACAGATTTCCGAAGCTTGGGACTTGTTCCAAACCGCGTTAGTCATCATCCTTTACATGTTACTCCTTTGACTTATGCTCGGACTTCTCAGACTCTTCCCCAAGGTGACCCTCTTTTAAATGAACTGGCAAGAATTCGCCAAGAGCGGGAGAAAGCTGTGAAATTCCATGAAGAAGCGGTTAGTGTTTACAGTACCTTTTCAGTAGTCATTATTCTCTTATGTGAACTCCTATAAATCAGTTCTTTCAAAAGGATTTTATTTATTTTTGTTTTGTTTTATGTGCAGAAAAAGAGGATCCAATTTGATTGTCACAATAAGGTGCAAGAGATTTATAAAAAGAGCTTACAAGGTCTGAAATTTTTCCACTTCATTTTTTTTAATGGCCATGCTACTATCATTAACTTATTGAGAGTTAGAAATTATAACTATATGTTTGTACCCATATTAACTTTGGGTACAATATCTTCTGAAACCTATATGTTTTTGGTTTCAGTTCATTGCAATACGTTGGTGACAGTCTATATGCTCATTTGCTATTATCATCCAGTGTTAAATGCAATTTCCCTGAGCTTACGTTTGCTGTGACAGAGAATGAATGTAAAAGAGTGTTTAGGTACTTATTAGAATTTGATACTTAACCTGATTTTTTTGGTACTTATAAGAATTTGTGTTCTTTCATTGATTTAATGTTGATGTGGAGTGAATGAATGTTGATATGAATTGATTGAAGTATTGTTGAATGTGGATGAGATGAAAGATTTATGCAGGTAATTTTTTTTTTAATTCCGGCTTATTTCCTATTTCCGAATATGAATCAGAGTCAATATTGACCAGTCAAAATTGGTCGATATTTTCGTCCCAATTTTGACCAGGTCAAGGTTGACTTGCGAGAATTTTTTTTCATTACAAAAAGTTCGTAACGTCTCTGAGCTGTTACAACATCCCTGTTGCAAAAAAAATTCGTAACGGCCCTGAGCTGTTACCACGTGGCAAATTCGTAACGTCTCAAGCCTATTACAAGGGTCGTTACAAAAAAAATTCGTAACGGCCAAAAAGCCGTTACAAAAAAAATGTAACACCCACTTTTGCAACAGGCGAGGGCCGTTACAACCCATTTTTGTAACGGCCTGGTTCTGTTTCTAATCCCAGAATTTGGTGTAGTGTACGACAATGCGTCTATTATACTTAGATATGGGAATTTCATCTCCCAACACATCTTTGTCATCTTCCTTTGGACGAAATGGTTTCTTACTTACATTTGAACCTCGACTAATCATGGGAGTGCTATCAGGATGCATGTATTTGTTAAATTGCGTGACAACTTTAGACATATGCAAACTGGTGGAATAATATACCACAAGCACAGTATTCGATCGAGCTTTCCCTAGATTTTTCATCTCAAATTCGGATTTTAAATAGTTTTTAAGGTCTCTTATTACATCAAGAGTACACATCATGTTTGTACCATCAACATAAATAGCTACAATTCCAAATCAGGAACTTTCTTATGAATACGCAAGGAAAAATAACTTACATGTCTATCCCCTCCAAATCAAATAGCCACTTAGACGGGTATACCACATCCGCATGATTGCTTGAATCTATAAGTGAGTGTTTTATCTAACTGTAAGCGCACTCTGTGGTTTAGAGTCATTTAATTTGGGCAACAAAAGTCTATCAAGTACTTCTGTAAAGATCTTCTATCTCTTGATTCTTTTAGAGATACATAACAACCACATACATATGCTACATTTCAAGTCCTTTTGAAATTACCAAGCTAACTTAGTAGCGGAACTCTATAACGTTCATTACAAGAGAACAATTCCAGGGCTTTGTGAGAAACCTCGCGCCACAAGGTGATTCTTTGTACTTTAAGACTATTTTCTTCTCATTATGCTTTACGACAAATTAATTATGTATGTCCAATAGGCTTTACACTTAGTTGGTTAGCACTACCACACCAAATACCCGTATATTTGCTAAAGAACTAAGTTCTACCTGGATTGCATAGGCCAAATATGCTCTTCGTTGAAAATTAAGCAACAAAGAGCTTGGTTCGATCTCATATTGCTCTGTTTCCTTAAGCACGTGCTCTAATAATCCACTTGCTCTGATTCATATGAAATTAATCATCAATATGCTCGCATGATCTTTCCATTGACTCGTGTGCATTCTCATAATCCACTTGGGGTGTCATTGTTCTCTGGAATCATTAAACTTTGGAGCGTCCTCTAGTTTGATTCATGGACATATTTAGAGACAATCTTATGAAATGATTTCTGATGATATAAATAAAGTGTGCCCTACTCACCTACTTCCTTTCTAGGTGAGCATTGATCGAACCTAGTGGTCTCTCCATCTTCCTTTATGGAGCCACAGCCTCAACTACACTTCCACTAAGTGTAGTTGCAACACCTTAGTCTATGGTGTACCCCATACTGAGGATTTCTAACCTTGCAGGAATATTTGCAGTTGGTATGTGTGATCTTGTCACTTTAGCGATATCAGTGTACGTTCTAAAAATCGATTATTCTTTGTCACTTCACATTTACATTTGTGGAGTACAAGAATAAATATGAGACACAGCGGGAACACACCACGACTATTCCTGTCGTTCCCTTAGAAAATACTTTTTCTTATCTCCTCCTAAAGACGGGAAGACTATCTCATTAAAATGACAACCCGCAAATCTAGCGGTAAGAGATCTCCTGCTAAAGGTTTTAAAAACGCGAATAATTGTTCGGAACTTATTTCCAACATAACTACTTAACAGTTTTGAAGACCCATCATAGTACGATGTGGAGTCGTAATGGCACATATATAGTGCAACCAAAAATGCGTAAGAACACGAATGTCAGGCTTAAATCCAGCTTACCAACCGGTACGCAGAAAAGGTTGACTAATATTGGGTTCTAAAAACGAATTAAGTAAGATGCGTGTAATATTGCATATCCCCAAAGCAATAAAAGATAGGTTGGTACGTATAACCTATTCCGTAGGCACCATCTGTAACCTTTGATGGTAGCCTCTGCGAGACCATTGGGTATAAGATGCTCTATATTGATCCTATTAAACATGCAATATTCATCAAGTCCTTTTGATGTAAATTCTCTAGCATTAATAATGGTGGTGAACCTTTGCACTTTGTATTGTGTAATATGTGCTAGGAGTTTTTAAACGCAAATATCTTGGGAGATATAACTAGTCCAAAATGTCAAATTATTCACTAGAGCTATAAGTCACTTTAATGGTCCGCATTATGCATGAATATTTTTCTAAATTTCACCTCGTTTTCTTTGTAATATGGATTAGTTACCATTTGCATCTTAGGATGGTCTCAATCCTATTTTACTAAAGACTTTGTGAAATGAGTGATATGCTTTATTACTTAAAAGCAATTGGTGTGCATCTATTACTTTAGAAAACACATATTGAGAGATATGACGTCATTTCGCATTCTGTCAATCTTTCTCCCGTTTTTGTTCACTCAAATGAAGTGATGTTCGTATGAGTCCTTTCAAACCGATCATCATGTCACGACCAAAGTGGCTTTATGGTTATGCCAAAGCATGTACGAGTCAATGCCCAACATTTCATTGTCGGGGTTAATATGGACTCAATAATCCAAATACTAGTGATTTACATTTCACCAAATTGACTCATAAATTTCTCTAAAATATATTCCAAAAATATTAGAGACTATAAAAGATGCAATCAATTACATTTTCATCACAGTGAGGTTCCACATGATATCCATTTGCATGGGTATCTTTGGAATTTAACAAGGTGTGATTAGCCCTTAATACATACAGAGCATAGACATTGAGTCTTGAGAGATTTAATAAGTTGTGTGGCATTATGACGTAACAAAAGTCGGATTTAACTCAGTTACTTTAGAGTGATATATGTTACGTTTCATCCATATATATATCAAGTGCTTTAGAAAATTTATGTCTCGTGGGAATGATGTACTTTTCATTCCATAAGGGAAATCATATGATCTAGTTCAATTAAATAGTCAATTGGCCAGGCAAAGTTCTTATTTTCATTAAAGTTGATGTCTAAAGCATGATCTTCCTATGGAAATTGGTTGCTACTATGGTACCCGCATTACATTGCTTGTACCAATACCAGTAAGAAGATTCATTCCCAACTCTTTGGTGAGAGCTAGAATTACATCTTAGCTTCGTCCCATGTTCAATTGATACCTGTACTTTGGTGTCATTACTGCTGGGTAAAAAAAGACATTTTTGTCTCATGATATATATAACCCTTTTTCACATGCTTTATATGAGTCGGTACGTCTTTTCTCCGCTACTTCAGGGTTCTTTCCATTTTTAATTTGCTACATTAAGCTTAATTTGAGAAATTTCTTTATCTCAACAGGCCAAGAGAATCTCACTACACATGTCAACCACGTACTTTAGGTTGAATATATTACTAAAGATAGTTCTCTTGTTGTCATACTTCAACATATACTGGTTCGATAGTATCATAGATGAAGTAGAGAAATGGAAATTTTCTAACTCATATCATCTTTTGTGAGTTCTTCCACAAAAATTGGAATACATGTGATTTTATTCGCAACTCTTTTGAAACTGCTGACTTTTTAATAGTCTAGCACGTGGATACATTTCACGAAACATTCAAATTTGGGGAGACAATATCAAGTACGCAATAATGGTCCAAATACTTCTAAACCCCAAGTAAATACATTGGAATCGAGTTGGTACAAAAGAAAAACATCATTCAACTATGCCGATATCATACTCAAAGATATCAAAATAACATTAAGACCAAAATTCTTAATGATTCTTAATGATCTAGATCAACAATCATAATTTAAATTGATTGTTTATGGACTTATCTTAAGAAAAAAAATAGAACTAGACATGTTCTAAAAAATAAATAAATAAATAAGCCCAGTAGGTATTCAACGTAAAAAACGCACAGAACACTAGTTAAGTTACATACCTCAAATCAATCATACATTGGTTCCCGCTCTATATACACAGAACCGGAACAGCCTTGGTCACGCACAGCCCAGAAATCAGAAACAGGACACTGCTGGAACAGGACAAGGTTGGGCAGGACCGGGTTGACTCGAAACCAGGTTTGGTAGATCCGGGTTGACTCGGACCGGGTGGGACTAGGGTGGGACTTGGGTTGGTTGGGCGGGTTCGAAGGCTTGGCCGAGACATACCCGAGATAGGAATTCTTTGCCCAGATTGCTCATCGAACCCGTGGAACCCATTGAGGTGTTGCCCAAGTCCGCCCAGATTATGTTCCTCGGGTTCCCCGGGTTCCTCGGGTTGGCCCATCTTCCACTAGACATACAAGTTTGTTAATGTGATAATCATAAATTTAGTAATTATAAAATTTAATTGCTCCATTTATTTAAAATTTCCAAATAACTGAAGATTATTTACAGTAATATAAACTCTTTTTATATTGAATGATTAATGAGATAGATATAAGTTATATTTTCATTAATAGATTTAAAAATAATATCTAAAATTTCTCTAAATAGATGATAATACCAATTATAAAAAATATCTTATATATAGTTCTTCGGGTTGGGCGGGTTGATTGGGTTAAAAATATTTGTGTTCATGCTTGCCCAAATATAACTCGGGTTCATAAAATTTATGCCCAAACTTGCCCAAAGTTTAGAAATACATTTCCCATGTCCGCCCAATGTTCGGGTTGGGCATGGGTTGGGTGGGTTGACCCAACCCAAGTCCCACCACTAGGTGGGACAGGTCAGGACAACTGGAACCAAAACGATAGCTGGAACTAAAACCGGGACTGAACGGGACACTTTACTCGCACAGCCTTTCTTCTCCCCGGAATGCGAATAGGTTTTTTCCCACCGACCTAAACCAAGATCCAACCAGATCCCAAAATTACGAAACTATGAATCAAAATACAAGTAATAATAGATAATTATATAAGAAAGCTACCAGATTAACCATCGGAGGTCCTAGCTTTCTAACTAGTATAACAAAAGGAAAATGACAAAACAGAGTGTATCGGGAACTCGCAACTATGATAAACGTGAATCTAACCATAGAGTATACATTTTTAGTTCTCATTTTTTAGTTCGCATCAAACAACATACAGTATTCAATCGCATGGCGGTATATAATAGCCTAATATCCCAGCTACAAAAATGACCAGTAATTCTAATTGATCATAATCCAACCAAATCCCAAACTATGAAACTATAATCACAATCAAAAGCAATAATCCATGATGATTAGTACCAAGACAGTATGACAACGACCAAAATAACCCTGATTCATCATCAAATCAACTTTCCCCCAGATTCAATATACCCAATTAAAAACAGGGAAAAGAAAATATATATAATATATAGGAAAAAATATAACCAACTTATCTGATTTGATACGATTCCAGCGATCCCATTGATTCCAACATACTGTATTTGATAGAAAGAAAAAAAATATATAGATCTAAAACAATCCTTTTCGGATTTGATAGCAACCCAAAAAGAAAAAAATCCATTGTCGCGGGGTTAGAGCTCGTGGTGATAATGTTTTGAAGGAGAAATATAGAGAAAGATAAGAGAAGGATTTTCCATTGATTAGCATCAGTAGGTTACATAGAACAATATCCGGAAGTAAACCCACCCTAGATACTATATTGGGCCGCATATCCATGGGCTACAAGCCCTACAACAAGTTGAGATATTTTCGAAATTTTTGATTAGAATTAGGATGAGTTTTAGATTAACTAACCATAAGGTTTTTACGGTTAGTCCCGAATTTATAAAAACTGACAGTAAGGTTTTTAAGTTTTTACGGTCATAGTTGTAACAACACATGAAGATAAAACAATGGGAACAAAAAAATATGAAAACTGTTTGGACTTGGACTAACCGTAAGGTTTTAAAATTTGTATATTGTTTGGACTTGGATGACTCTAACCAATTAGGGTCAATTATTTGTTGGTTATGTTTAGCAAACTGACATAGGTCATGTGCCAAAACATTTACACTTTTGGGAACAGAAAAAATCTAATGTCTTCAAAACAACTAGCTTCATCTCTAATACGGGGAACCAGAGAGTTGATGCTCCAAGGGATGTCACCTGTATCCCCAAGAATTGCTTGTCGAACATTAGAAGCATCTCCCTCTATAATTACCTTTTTCAATTGTAATCTATTTTCCATATGAACACCAAGAAGGACTTTTTTTGTCTCTGCATATAGAGTGGAGGTTGCGTCAAAAGTTGTAGTTTCATAACCTAAAAATCTTCTTATGTGGTCTTGAATAATAGCACCTGTTGCACCTTTTTTTGGAGTAAACGCAGCGCCCACATTGATTTTGCAGAAGCTATTTTCTGGAGGTTGCCATATAATTTGATCAGAAACTGAATCCTTATTGGTAAATCTTATATTTTCTCGAGTACACACTTTAAAATCATCCTGAGCTTTCTTAATCACCATGCCCGCAGAAAATGAAACATTGGAAAAAAAAACCATGTCATTCCTCATTTTCCATATGTTTCAAGTGGTACACAACCCCATTGTAAACCTGAATAATTCTGCCTCTTCCATCCAACGAATAAGGATATCCCTTGAATTTTGATTTTACCGATAGACGTGAGAAGTACAAGAAGATGTTATCAAGTATTGTATAAGACCAAGGACAATGAAAGAATAAATGATCTGAGGTTTCATCCTCTTGATTGCAAATGGTGCATCTTGGATCAATATGAGAAACAAATATTTTAAGATTGTGTGGTAAACCATTGTGAATTAACTTCCAATCAAGTATCAATATCTTCGGAGGGATAAAATAGAAAGACCAAAATCTTCGCCATGGGAATTCATTTATTGCCGAAGAAAAAGGAATGTCTTCTGTCATAATCTTATAACAAGATTTGGTAGAGAATTTCCCATTAACTGTAGGAAACCATATTAGCGTATCTTAAGCATTGTTTCCATTTAAAAAGATATTCAGAATTTTCTCCGAGATGTTCTGGCTAAATAAATGATGGAAAATATTCTCATTCCAACTATTATTATCATGCAATATTAAATCCGAAATATGCACGATATTTTCAGGCATATTATCTTGCAGTGGAAGAAGATGACTCACCTGATTAGGGATCCAAGGATCTTCACAAATCCTTATATTTATGCCAGAAGATCCTATTTTCCAGAATTGGTATCACTGTCATTAGACCATGCCATATGGATGAACCCCTTTTATTAGCATATGCATTCTAGAAAGTGTGATCTTGCAGGTATTTGGCAGAGAACAATTGAACCCACTTAGCATTCTTATTCTCCAGAAATCTCCAAGCCAATTTACAAACCAACGATTTATTTACCAATTCAATATTTCGAATTCCTAAACCACCATCTTTTATATGAAGCGAAGTTTTTGCCAATTTACAAAATGTAACTTTCTTTGATCAATAGAATATAAGGATTTGTGATACGATAGCAAATGCCTAAATTATCATCTTTTTTATAGGCGATGCATTTTTTATTTGGGGTGGCAGGGCGAATACAATTAAAAACAGTTTACATCCTAGTTAGAAAACCCAGATTCACACACAAAAAGTACCCAATTCAGAAAACAGATAAAAATGACATGCCCGAACAAAATGGTTTAAATAGGATACACGCACTGATATAGGTAGCTTGCGAGGCATGTAAATGGACCTTCTCATTATAATTGCGTGTCAAATGAAGGTGCTCTCTTTTGATGGCAAACAATGAAGTTTCAATCAAAAAAAAAATTAAGGTGTCTTTTGACACAATTTCTGTGAGCTCAATTAAACAATTAAACAAATTATGTGTCTTTGACACAATTTGTGCGAGCTCAAACATATCAACCAAAAAAAGTTGGAGTGTTGATTTTCTTAGCTAGCATTAATGTCCAACAATTCCCATGTAAATTGTGATCTCAAGCTTATTCCTTTTTGAGCTTGTACCATTCCTATACATTTACCATTTAGTACTACTTCATGTCCAAATCCTTTAGCTAAGCTAATACTATAAAGCTTGTTATTTTTTTTATTTTTTTGAAGCATTAAGATATTATTAAGATTAAGCGGCAATTACACGAGGGTAAGTAATACCCAAGGAATCATCCATTACAATTTGATTGATGCACGATGGGACTGTATGGTCCCAATATAAAGTTGTAAGGTTCCCTAATTGGTCGTTGTCTGCTGCCAGATTGGCCAGTCCTTCCGCCACTTGATTGCCTTTTCTGTAGTTGTGGTTGGCAGTGCAGTGAGGGATCTGACCCATGATTTGTTTGGTTTCAGAGATCATTCCTTAGATGTACCAAGGAGGCTCGGCATCTGAGGTTAAGAATCGAAGAAGATTTTCCGAATCGGTTTCGAATTGAACCTTTGGCCATCTTCGTTCTTTTGTCGTTCTGGTCGCTATGAGCATTGCCCAAGACTCAGCTGTGAGGGCGGTGGTAATTCCTAGTGGTTGTGCAACTACTACTAAGGTGTTGGCATAAGCATCCCTGCAGATGAAACCCGCTCCAGCTATTCTGGGGTGTCATCGCGCTGCTCCGTCTGTGTTAATCTTGATCCAGTCAAGATTAGGTTTGATCCATCCTATGAAGATTGTAGTAGACATTCGTTCTCCATTTCTTGGGTTTGCGGGTGCTGGTATTCCAGGTAGCACGGGAGGGAGGTTCTCTTCCGCCCAAGAGAACTCTTGTTGAAGAGAGAGAGCCATCTTGGCGATGTTACCGGATTTGGTTGCCTTTGTCGATAAATGTAATCATTCCTAGCTATCCATAAAGACCAGAAAAGGAAATAAAAGGCAGTTTTTTATAGAGTGATGAGTTTTCAATTGTAAGATTTGTGTGATTGTCATCTAGGGATTTGAAAAATTTGGAAGATTTTGGGTTGTGGTTGAGTGAGTGAGGAGTCTTGTGAGGAGAATGTTCCAGGCAGTCACATCCATTTGAGAATAGAGGAGAATGTGGCCAGCAGATTCCGGACTAGTGTTGCATTGTTGATAAATGTAGGTATTGATGAGGTGGATATGGTTTAGAATGGTGAAGGTCGGAGGCCTTCGTTGATTACTTTCCACAAGAAAAGCTGTATTTTTGGAGGACATGGAAGTGTCCATAGAAACTTAGTTGGTGGCATGGGGTTTTGATGGGAATGATCCGAAGAGCTGGCTAGGCAGTGATATCCAGATTATGTGGTGTACTTTCCAGATTTGGTGTAAGGCCAGATGATTCTATCAGATCAGTTATTTTGGGGGAGGTGGATATTCATGATTCGTTGGATTATGTGGGGTGGCAGGAGGTTTAGTTTATTGTGATTACAGGTGTGAAAGGGTCAATAAGGTCCGCAACTGTCTGGATTGGGTAACAGTTCGCCGGATCCAAGGTCTTATCGAATTGCGAAATCCAGTTTTCTTGAATAAGGGTTGTTAACCCATCTCCGATTTTGTGGAATAGATGTTGTTTGATTGTGAGAATGAGGGATGCTAATTGCCTCCATTGAGGACTGGTTGATGATGGGGTAGCTGGAGTTCCTAAAAAGAGAGGTTGTTGCCTAAGATATTTTTCGCTGCAAAGGCTAGCATAGACTGAATCTGGTTTCTCGTGGATGTTCCAGACCCGCTTCATGAGTAGTGCTTTATTATGATCGCTGCTTTTTTGAATTCCCAGACCGCCTTTTGATTTGGTTTACCGCCTTCTGCTTATTTTGTTTGTATGTCCTATATTTGTTTATGCTTATGTTAAATTTCTGTCTTACATAAAATTCAACTTCCAAAAGCAAGATGAAAGATGAAACAAAAAGCGAACTTCCAATTCCAATTTTTTGTTATTGTTCTTATGCTCATCATATCACAGTTGCCAGAAAGTATTAACATCAAAAAAAAAAAAAAATCAAAGTCAACAGCTAAAAGCTGCATTTTTTTCCTCTTGTTTTTCTTGTATAGCATTGGACATAAAAAAAATTAAATCTGAAGGACAGTGTAAAATCTATAAAAAAAACTAGCAAAGCATATGAGAGTTTCAGTAACCAATGGTGCACTCATTTGATGTATTTAGGGATCTCTTAGATACTAATAAGGTCCTCAATAATCTGAAGTGATTCCTCTCCTGCACCCAGCATGAAGATAACATGAGCCTCTGCTTTCTTAGCCAATCTTGCTGCTAAGTTCATGAGAAGTTTGGGGGGGAATTGAGGCTTCTTAATATTCCTTGCCAAGTCCTTGGTTGTTGCCCATATTAATACCTTAATTAGACAAAAATTATCAGTATTAGCCAGTTTCGGTCGGTAGCATGTGTAAAGACACTGAAGCTCGTCTACGCTATTATACTAGTCAAGAGACGTCTTAGCCGCTAATAACTCGATTAGTTTAACACGAACTTTAATTAATAGAAATTAATCTAACAATGATTTAGATACGAAACTAGTATCGTTGGATAGATCTTGGAAAGTTACGCAGAATGGACTACTCGAACGTGCTAATCGTATATCGGTCGGAGAAGAATTTATCAGATTAGTGAGAAGGGAAAAAGATTCTTTTTGCACCTAGACCGACTGTGGCTGCCCATATCCAAGTGATGGGTTCCTTCATCATTTTCCTTGGTATTATCTACACCAACTCGAGAGGAATTACTTATCTTTTTCTTTTCTTTTCTTTCTCTTTCTTCTTCTTCTTCTTCTTTCTTCTTCTTCTCCTCTGCTTCTTCTGTTCTTCAGTCGAGAGATGATTGAGTATTGATTATTGGTGATGGTGTTGAAGTTGTTTGAGCACGGGATGAAGAGGTTAGAGTTGTTGTTGTAAATTAAAGAGGTGATTTTTGAAGTTAGGATTTATGTGGAATTGAGATGTGATTCGTGTTGTTGTTAGATGAAGATTAAAAGGGTTGATGATTAATTGGAATTATAGAATCGTGTTGGTGTTTGAATCAAATAATTAAGGTTTCATGAAAGGAATTAGGGTTTCGAATTTGTGATGATTAAGAAGAAATTAAAGGTTGGGTTTTGATGAACATGAAGTGAAGAAGAAGGTTTAGAAGTTTGATTCAAGAATTAGGGTTTCGTTCTTGAAGAGTGCAGTTACATTTGGAATTGTGTTGTAATCGGTGAAGTGGTGGATTAATGAATTAGGGTTTCTGTTATTCAAGAAATAAAATTAGGTATTTATGTTAATCAATGGATGGTGAAAATTGTTGAGTATTATTTAAACAGAATTGATGAGTTATTGGAAGTTTTGAGATGAATTACTGTATTGAGTGAAAGCAAAGAAGAGTTTGGTTCAACTACTGGAATCAAATGTTGGGTGTTGGTGGAATTGAACTGATGGGTGTTAGTTTGGTGATGTGTGCTGAATTGAGTTAAAGTAAGAGAGAAATTGAGTTCAGTTACTTCAGCCGAGCTACTTTAAGGTAAATTGTTCTTCTTAGCAACTTAGAAAGTTATCTAGTTTTCTATATTGAGTTTATATGAGTGATATGAAACTGTAGGTTGAGATAAGAATAATGTGGAGTGGTTATGTGGTTGTAACTTGGGTTTTGATATGAATTACATGAATATAAAAGGTAGTGTTGCTAATGTTTTAGAAGGATTAATGTTTAGATGAATAATTTAAGTCAAGATATGAAACTGTTGCACATGGAGTTTGGTTGTAGTTCAGAAATGGATCCTCGGGCGATGAACATGAAGAAGCTGATGGTGTTGTGTGTGTTGTGAATTGAAGTTTTGCATAAAATGAAGTTATGTTGAATGATTGATTGTGGTGTGAGATGGCAGGTGCTGGAATTAGAATGATAGTGAAAGAAAATAGCTAGAAGGAATGGACTATCTGTGTTGATGTTGTAGTTGTAGCTTATACTTGTGCTGAAATGGATGGCGGTGATGATGTCTACAAGGAGTATTGGTTTGTAGTGAACTGTACAAAGGAATGGTGTTTGTTATTTGAGTTGGGTTATTGTGGATGTATGAGTATATGAGGGTGTTCTTGAAGTTATAAAGTTGAGTTATGGTCAGTGGTATTGAACTGAGTAGATACAAACAGTGGCGAATGAATTGTACAGGTGCAAAACAAGAGTCTTATGGAGGGACATATCCATTGTTGTGTGAATTGAAGGTGTTGCAGAATGTTGGTGGTTTAGATGACTTGTATTGATGAAGCTGAGGTTGATCTTAGTTTATTAGTGATTATAGAATTGTAGATTGTATTCCTGTGAAAGCTTGGGAGCTTGAAGTTACTGCAAATAGCAGGTAAACTTAGTTTATGTTTGTAAATGAAATTCAAAGTTTGTTTTAGGAATGAATGTATAATTTTAGTTTGGTAGATTTGAAATGTAAGATGTAGAGTTGAAGTTGTCTGCAATAGAAGTATACCTATTAATCATCCCAATCAGTTTAGCTGACTCAATGTGTTTAGCTGACTCAGTGTGTCTGACTGAGTTAACTCAGTGACTAGGCCTGACCAAACTTGACTCAGTGGACCTTGACAGAGTCAACCCTTTGACTCGACCTTTGACTGACCTTAGACGTTGACTGTTAGAGACCCGTTGACTGTTAGATTGACAGTTAGTGACCGTTGGTTGATTCATTTGGACTGGGCCCTAGCTAATGGGCATGTTTAGTGAACTTGGGCTTATAGCCAGTTTTGCTAATGAACATGTATTGGACCTTTGTGGTCTGAATTAGCTTTTGGTTCCTTCTACAAAGCTGTAGATAGTCATAAGACTTACTTAATGGACTATAGAACGAACTTAATTCAATTAATAAACCTAGATTTACTAAAGATGGATAAACAAAAGGTGTAGAACAATAAACGGGCCTAGAACCATTAGAAAGATTTGTATGTTTCTTGTGTGAGCCATTTTGGCTAGATTCTTAGACTTCTTGTGTGATTAACAATTAGTCTATATTAAACAACGATCGATTCAAAGGACGAACCAGTGGATCGCGGATCTCGAGGTAGACGTGGCTTGTCATCAAAAGAGGTGGGAATACATTTAGCTCCTTTGTAACCATTGTTGTTTCCTTTACAAAAGTCTTTGTTTAACAAACTCATGCTTTGTTTGATTGTACGTTCCATGCTTTGTTTAATTTTTATTACAATTGTTCTGTTGATTCTTTGAATCTTTCCATGGATTGGGAAGGACTTGTAATGTTTTGCTTTTATTTATGAATTGTTATGGGAAATAAGAATTTCCACTTGTGGTATATAAGATACGCTCCTTCACATTTATACCTACTTACTTTCGAGCTTTTATGCACATGGCTAGGGCGATACACCGCAATATTATTATTAGGTGCTGGAATTTGGCATTGAATATTATACATTGTTTGACGAATGAGTTTGTTCTATATACATGATTGTTTATTTCAGTGACTTGGTCGCTATTAATGTTTCGGAAAACATGTATTGTTTTCCAAATCGTGCAAATTATTACTTAAAAGTTAAATGTTATTTCTACTGGGAACCCCTTTAAGGCTTTAAGGGATGATGTGCTCACCCATTCCCACTTTCAGTTTCAGAGACAAATCATAGTTGCGCAGCGAAAACTTCAACGGTTAAGCCCGTTAGTTAACTTCGACTATGATTACTATGTTGTATATTTTATTTGTAAACTAAATGACTATTGTATATGTATCATTTGAGAGGAGTTCTTGTATATAGACATTTCAGAGCGGGGCTAGCTTTTGGGTTAAGTTTTGTAGCAGATTTCTTTATAGAATACTTAAGTGTATGATTTAGATTCTTAGTGTCTCTTTCTTAGTTAATCTCTTGGATTAGTCAGCTGCTAGCTTTGGGGGCGCTACAACATGCATCACCGATATCGTCGTGTCGAATACGTATCCACGAAGACTGATACAACAACGATACTCGATATGGAGAACCATAGTTTAGATCGAGGGATATGGGATGCTCTAGTAGTACATAACAAACGACTAAGTTACCCTTGACTCAACTATAATACCATGTTACCTTTTCAGTAAATCTAAATCAAATCAAAATATTTTTTTTATTATTCAGCAAGAGATCGATCGGCTAACAATAAAATGAATAACAAATCAATCAAGAATTTGAAACACCTCAACAACTAGTTCAGCATTTAGGCATGGTTTATCTTAGGTAGGAATCAACAAAAAAACTTATTTTTTTATTTTTAATAACTGAAATATGTTAGATTATTACAATTATAACCCAATTTTCAGTTACATAGTTCTCTACAACTAGGTCATAGTCGATCCTAGTCGAAAAAAGTACATTGAGTCAAGAAGCTCCACCTAAAGGGAGATTGTTCTAATATGGCATCTGCTCTAAATGGAAAAATGGAGTTAATAAAGTGGATAATTAAGAACTTAGTAATGGACTGTCAATAGTTGGTCTTGCATCTATGTGCACGAAAATGTCAATCATGTTGTTGATTTTTAGCAAAGTTCGATAAAAGTAATATTGTGAGAGCATTGTCGGTTAAACCCGCCAAGCGTTGGAATGTCAAGGTTGGTTGTCATATTTTAGTTTGAAAGTTAAGGTCGCTTGATTATATTACTAGAGTCAACTTCGTTAGGTTAGACTAGGAAGTCTAGAAATGTTGAGACATACAAGTATTACTCTGAAGACTTGGAGAATCCGAAAAGTATCGACATCAACGAACACATCATCCTTCTATTCGAGGTTAGTAATACAAGACTTGACTTGTTTCCATTTTTATCTATATTCTACATTACTTGACTTGAAAACATAACATGCGAAGTTATATGTACGAAACTCTTGTATTAAAGACTTGGTCATCTTATTATGATCAAAGTGTCAAGGAAGAATATACAAGTTGTATGACAACTTATGTATATTGAATTATGAAGTATAACACTTACCTTTTGAACTTCGTAATTGCGACATAGACACTATCTTTGTAGCTTGTTACTAGATTGTGTAATGAACTTAGCATTGATTCCATGCCTAGAAAACTATGATTAACTACACGAGTTTAAGGAAGTAGACTTGCGAAAATTGTTTCGTAGTTGAAAAGAATCAATGGAATTGGTGGTCGGATTCCTATTGGGGATCTATATAACATGACCGAACCCTATTGAGGATCTCTAGCATGAACAATCCCCATAGCAAAGTTATATTTTCGGTTTCACGTATTCTCTAGGGTTTGTATGATTTTCGTAATATGAGTTTTCTATTTATGAAAGTTCAAGATGTCGACATAGTGAGTAATTTGAACATGTGTAAAACCCTATTCTTTTATCTTGCAAAGATATTCCTTGATGCTCAAGGTGAGATCCGATGATTTTCTTTTGAGATTTTCGAATATATATATGTTTTATTTTGCCAACAAGTAAAACATATCTCTAGAAGATATATTAGTGAAGTATACTTGTATACTAGCTAATATTGAGTTGTCATCCATGAGGGATTTCGGTATATAATTTGGATATTAGTTGGAAATTAGACAAAACCAAAAATTGGTGTTTATTGCATATCTTGAAAATATTTTCGGTTATGGAAACTCCGTAGCGTGCAATCTACCCTGGTCTATAAATAGTGAAGTTTGTTCTTCTTACAAACTTATCATGATGCATCACTTGTAATACTATCTTGGAAAGAAAAGTAACCCCATTAGGCAAATCTCTTACGTCCGCTAGTATAAAGACTTTTGTGGGATCAAGAAGCGTCTAGATAGTATTGTTACTGGAAAACTAAAATTTGCATTGTTTTTGAAAAAGCGGGGGTCTAACAACTACACCCAATATTTCGCTTAGCAATCTCTATGGACTAACTCCAATATACTTTTAAGAGAATCAACTAGACAGTCAGACTCAATCTTAAGAAAAGTATATCCAAGAGTTATATCTCTGTTTCTTAATGTAATTAGAAAATCAAACAGAGATAGAAATCTGTGAGCCTGATTAATATAAGAAACAACTTAGACGGTATCGAAAACCAATATCCAAGTGTCAATCAATTTAATCAACAACCAAAGGTTGGATTCACAATTGATTGAACTTACGCATAACCTGTGATATTTCAATTATATAAACAAATATAATGCGGAAAAGAAATAACACGAACAACAGAAGTTTTGTTAACGAGGAAACCGCAAATGCAGAAAAACCCCATGACCTAGTCCAGATTTGAACACCACATTGTATTAAGCCGCTACAGACACTAGCCTACTCCAAGTTAACTTCGGACTGGAATGTAGTTGAGCCCCGACCAATCTCACACTAATCAAGGTAAAATTGCGCTCCTTGCGTCTCTGAATCCCAATAGGACTCTATGCACTTGATTCCCTTATCTGATCTCACCCACAACTAAGAGTTGCTACGACCCAAAGTCGAAGACTTGATAAACCAATCTGTCTCACACAGAAAATTCTATTGAATATATAAATCTGTCTCCCACGGATAAACCTACGAGTTTTGTTTCGTCTTTTGATAAATCAAGGTGAACATGAACCAATTGATATACCAGACTTATATTCCCAAAGAACAGCCTAGAAATATCAATCACCTCACATTAATCTTAATCGTATGGTAGCGAAACAAGATATTGTGGAATCACAAACGATGAGAAGAAGATGTTTGTGACTACTTTTTATCTTGCCTATAGGAGATTAAATCTCGAGCAAATCTTCGGGAAGATAGTACTCAATCACGATAGAAAACAGCAAGATCAGAACACGCAACTACTGATAAAATAGTTGGGTCTAGCTTCACAATCCCAATGAAGTCTTCAAGTCGTTACAGGGTTTTAGAAAAACCTAAGGTTAAAGGAGAATCGACTCTAGTCGCAACTAGTATCACACAAGAGGTGTGGGGATTAGGTTTCCCAATTGCTAGAGTTCTCCTTTATATAGTCTTCAAATCAGGGTTTGCAATCAATGTTACCTTGGTAACAAAGCATTCAATATTCATCGTTAGATGAAAACCTGATTACACTCAAGCTAATATCTTTCAATCGTTAGATCGAGCTTAGCTTGTTACACACAAATGAAAAGTTACTTCATTTAGATATGAGTAACATTACCTAAACGTGTGCACCTTTGTTGGCTCAACAATAGTTAACCGAAGTTATCCATATGAAGACTTTCATATCAACCATATTCATCTTAACCATAACTAGTTCAAATGACTCAAATGAAACTAGTTCTAGAGTTGTCAATTGTTTATATTCTCATAGAAGTATACATGACATAATTGAAGCAAAATCGATTTTGATTCACTCAAATCTGGTCATGAACATTATAGCCACGGTTTGCAAGAGATTGCATTCCTTAATATATAAATGTATTAGTTCATGAACAAACCAATTTTAGGACATAACCCACTCAATTATGCAAACGTGTACGCATACCTTAGTGGCCGGACTAAGTTTGGATTCGCCAGTACGCGAATTTGTACGCATACCACAAACTCAGTAAAGTCCCGGAACTTGAACCTCTCGCCAGTATGCGTACCGGTAGGCAACTGAGTTCCCAGACCTTGATTAAACCAAACAGTACGCATACGAGTATGCATACCATGGTTCCCGGACTTGGATTACACATATGCAAGTACGCATACTATGCTTATATCCAATTGTTCTAAACTCTCATTTCAACCATTGAAACATTCTCGGAAGACGACAATAGATGTCTCACACAAACTATTAGCTTCAAAGCAATTTTCAAGTGATTGAATGATCAATAAAAAATATTCCGAGTCTACATCAAATGACTGTCTCACACAAATCATGTAAGATGTTACCATGCGATTTTCACATGATCATCTTTTGACTTTCGTCAAGAATATAAGATGAACTTGGTTAAAGCAAAAGCTTACCAACACATATTTCGAGAAATATGTAGGCGAGTTAAACTCAACTTGAAATATCAAATGTGTATAATTGAAGTCTATATAGCTATACGACTTTTGTCTAAAATAGGAGATATAGTATAGACTTTTGAGTGATAGATGAGTTCAAGTCTCCAAATACCTTTTGTTGATGAAGTTCCACAAGCTCCCCTTAGTTGTTCTTCGTCTTCAATCGATGAATGCCGTGAAGTCTAATGCTCAACTACACTTTCTATCCTAATCCGAGACTTAGCTATAAGTATAATAGAAATCAAGACTTATAGTTTTGACAACTAAACTTGGCAACAAGCTTGAGATAGCAACGCTAGAGAGTTCGACCGAGCAGTGCTCTAACAGTTTTTAGTTTGGGTTATTTTGTTTCTGGTAATCAGGTTTTGTCCAACTTTTGAGTTTGGTCAAACATTTGTCCAGCTTTGCGTTTGGTACCTGGACTTCACATTGACTTCCATTGACTAGGTTAAGTTTAATTTTAATTAATTGACCCAAACTATTTTCTGTTATTTTACCTAAACCGTTGATTTAGGTACACGTGAACGGTCACAGATATTTCATGATATATTGACCAAAAAAGTATTTTCTCTTGTAGGAAATACCATTAGGTCCTAGGAATAATATATTAGAGAGAGTCTAGTCCATTTGACCCAGTCAAATGTCTGTTTGGTCCTATTTGGTAATATAAATTATAGTTTGGTCCTAAAAATTATTGTTTGGTCCTAGGCTGATGTCATGGATGATGTAAATGTCACCTTGTAGTGGCAGAAATACCCTTTTGGATAAGGACCATATATATAGTCAAAAAGTAAGAGAGAATAAATCATTCTCAGATTTACTTTCTCTCTCTTATATTTTTAGATCTAGAATTTATCTTTTTTTTTTCTTTCTTCTTCTTTTTCCTCCTGTTAATGGTGTCTCCATTTTTTTTCTTCTCTTTTCTTCCTGCTGCTGTAAACGATGGCGATGAAGGTGAAATCGATTAGATATTTAGATCGGTAGTTGTAGACGATGAATACGATGATGTTGATAATGTTGAATACGATTTTTAAGGCTTTTTTTTCTTTTTTCTGCTGTTGTTGACGATGAAGATGATGAAGAAGATGAAGATATGTTGTTGCTGCCGCTGTTGACGATGGTGTTAATCGATTTAGATATTTTTTTAGGGTTTTTATATGGACTTCATTTCTGGAATGAAGTCTGTTTTTTAGGTTTTTATATGGACTTCATTTATGGAATGAAGTCTGTTTTTTTAGGTTTTTATATGGACTTCATTTATGGAATGAAGTCTGTTTTTTTAGGTTTTTATATGGACTTCATTTCTGGAATGAAGTCTGTTTTTTAGGTTTTTATATGGACTTCATTTATGGAATGAAGTCTGTTTTTTTTAGGTTTTTATATGGACTTCATTTCTAGAATGAAGTCTGTTTTTTTAGGTTTTTATATGGACTTCATTTCTGGAATGAAGTCTGTTTTTTTAGGTTTTTATATGGACTTCATTTCTGGAATGAAGTGCTACAAGAAAATAACTAAATATTAACACGGAAGGTATTTTGTCAGTTTTAATATTTTTAAATAATTATGGACCAAACAGTAAAGGCGTTTGACCAAAGGACCAAACAGACATGGGCCCCCCTAAGAAAAGGACCAAACGATATTTTTGCCTTTCCTCTTTCATCTTCTTCCTTCCCACCGAAACAAGCATCCACCGTCTGCCTCTTTCATGCGTCCGTAAACCTCCACCTCTAACTCACTAGATTGAAGTCAGATTTTAGGTTGAAAGTGATATTTGAGAAATGCAAGACGAGGATTAGTCGTGAATTAGTGATTTAGAAATGATTGGATGGAATTTTATACTCCCTCCGTTACTTTTTAATAGGCTGGTTTGGTTTTTTGACAAAATTAAGGAAATTTAGAAAACTAATCATTGAAAGTGGTCCTCATGACACTTGTCAATAAAAGAAGTGAATTGAAATGGTCCCCATGACACTTGTCAACAAAAGAAGTAAAGTGAAATGGTCCCCATGACACTTGTCATCAAAAGAAGTTAAGAGAAAAGTGGTCCCTAAAAACTAAAGTAACATTTGACTTTCCCAATTAGGAAACCAGCCTATTTTTTTGTAACATTTATTTATAGAAACCAGCCTATTAAAAAGTAACGGAGGGAGTATGCAATTTGGATTGGGTTGTTTGGTCGATACAATTGAAGTCAGTGGTGGTGTCTTGCTGGTACTCGAATGTATTTTGCTTGAGATGATCTTGCTTGAATGGTGGATGTATGTGCAGTGTTTTAGGCGTGAACGACAGTGAAGGAAGATGGAGTTTATGTGTAGAGAGTGGTAGACCAACTGAGATCTGAAATTATATGGTTTCTGTTGGTGTGAGATCGAGACTTTAAGGATTCAAAACAGGTGCCAATAGAAGGGTTTTGTATGGAGGGATTGAATTACTAAGATGATATCAAAATTGATGATATTGAGAAGTGGCATTAGATTGCGATTTTGCTTTTGGAATTCGGAAGGAATTTTTTTGATTGGGATTTGATTTGTTGTTTGTTTGAATTAGAGGGTTTTTATCTTGTTCGATTTGTGTAAACTCGTTTGGAGTCCTGTTTGGAAATCAGTTCCCTCCAATTGATGGGAATGTCATGAGTTAGGGTTACGGAAAAAGCCGGAGGTGGTTGTGATGGTGGCATAGAAAGTGGTGGTGGCGGCGGTGATGGGTTTGGAGAGGTGAGAAGATGAGTTCATGTAAAATGTTTGGAAAGTGAGGGCATGATAGTAAACTTATAATAATTTTATTTCTTTTACTTTTTTAATATAATTTCTAAACAGAAGTCAGTATTTAACCGAGTCAACGCGGGTCAACGAATTCCAAGTACCAAACACCAACCTGGACAAATGTTAGACCAAACTCAAAAGTTGGACAAAACTCGAGTACCAAAAGCAAACCCTTTTAGTTTTCGATTATTAATTTGATTGACTAACGGTTGTTAAACCTTGATTGCACCTAGTTTGATTATTCTTGAGAGCCTTTTCTCCTAACATAAGGTCACTCAAACTAGATCAAGGATTGACGGTAGTTCAGATCTATTTTTAGACCCGACGATAAACTTGTGATCATCTATTATTAACATACTATGTTTTGTGCGTGATCAATCATAAGTGGAATCAAGTTTATTTGTGCAGGTACATAAAAGAGATTGAAGATTTAAAAACAAGAAGATTTTCTTATTGGACTATGATATTTGTGATTTACTTCATGCGCATAGTTGATCGGCTGTGATCCGATTTATTTGCAAGTCATATAAATCGACAAGCTATCATTTGGTGGTCTTCAGGATTTGATAGTTTGTAAACCTAAATATGGTTATCTTGATGTAGTTGCAGGAATTCTTACAATACATCCCTCATAAGAATTCATAATATTCAACACATCTTTAAGATCAACAATCAACCTTTTTATTAATTGAGTTAGAAATTTTACAGGAAGGAAATGAAATCAAGAATATAATTGCAACTCTAGACTTTCTCTCTCCTCAAAACTTTCTCTCCACCCTCAAAAGATTTCTCCTTTCTCTCTCCTGCCTTTCTCTTTATATAGGTGTTTACATAGTGGATGACAGCTCACATACAGCTCATATTTCCCCTATTTTAGGATCCCGTGCTACGTTCTCTCAGGCTCTCTTTATAATTTCGCAGGCTCTCTCTCTATAATTTCGCAATCTCTGCTACATTCTCTCAAGCTAAGAAAATAATTAAATCTCGCACACTAATAAAATATGTTGTGCGATATTTGGATCCTACATCTTGCCTCTTTTTCCTTGAATATTGCTTGAAGAGCGATCTTTAAGGAAAAATCCTCTTTGTTGTAGTTATTGGAGGAACGAGCGAAAGAATATTGGACTTAAAAAGTACGTACTTGCCTCTATTCTTTTGTGAAGTTCCGGAGCTTTGCGAAGTGGTAGGCCTGGAAAGGGTCTAATTCTAAAGCCTACTTGTGATACCGCAAGTGCACGGCGTCTATCGGAGACGCGGCAAGTACGGGTCGATCCCACAAGGACTTGTGGTGCTGAGATTGATCTATGGCTTACTCGACTGAGTTTTAGCAAGTGTGTAACACAGATTGAAAGTTGTTTGTGTCGATACGACTAAGGGCTGTTGTGACTCTAAACTAAGGAAAAGAATGAGCAAGAGTGTCGTAAACAGATTCTAAAGTGCTAGGGTGATTGAATCAGCCCTCTAATTCTTATGCTATGCAAAACAATATCTCAAAGTGTCTTGTACCTTCCCTTGAAGGTCTCAGATGATGAGTTACTTAACTAACTCCTTAATTCTCCCCTAGCATAGAGTGTCTTCTTACAGTACACTCTATCACAGGATCATTCTATTGTTAGCTAACTAATTCTTCCTAAAGCAATTGAACTGATATCACTAATGCATTCCTAGTATAGCTTGTCTTTTTATAGTACAAACCATCACAAATTCATTTGATCCATACAGCACATAATTACTCTAATTAAGCACAGCAAGAACACATATTTTGAACATGATTTACTCAACATAAGACTAGGGGTTTCATCAAACACCCTATCAAGTTAACTTAGCACATGATAATAACAATTAACACTAAAGTTGTGCTCACGGCTAGCCTGGCATGAGTTCAAAAACACCCAGTTCAACCTATTTATACATGCCCAAATACCCAAAACTTCAAACCCTAATTTATTTTTAAAATAGAAATTAAATGGAAAACAAAACCAAGACACTCTCACCCATACTCGAATCGCTTCTCCACTTTGTCACTTCGGCTCACGAGAACGCCATGCATGGGTTGTTGGTTAAACCCTAACCCTAATTATCTCTAACCTAGCTTCTAGGTTGATGAGAAGCTATGAAAGAGATAATTGAGAGAGAGAGTACTGGTACGGGTGTAGAGATGGAGTGGTGGTGATGGCTTTGTCAGGGAAGAAGGGAAGGTGGCGCTGCAGAGGGTTGGTCGGGGTAAAGAGGAAGAAGAGCAGAGCTCTGCTCTGTCGGGAGAAGAAAGAGAAGGTGAAGAAGAGAATAGGGTTTGGTCGTGGGGGGTATAGGGTGTTGGTGGTTTTGGTGTGAGGCGGGCATAGCAAAGGATGATGTGAGGTGTGCGGCGGAGCGTCGGATGCGTGGGAGAGATCCGAACGGCTCAGGATGTAAGCGGGTGATTCTGCTGTTGAGCGAGAGCATCAAACGTTGATGTGCAAGGTCGAGCGAGCGTAGGATGTGGCGAGTGAAGATCTTAACGGCTCGGGATGAGCGGGTTCGGATCCGGGTCATTGGTAACTCTAGCCCATGTCTTGTAGATGAGTTGCTACTTGTTGGGTTGCAAGCTCATTGCGCGCGCGGCTTCGGCTTTCCGCTCCATAGACACTTGCCTCTCGAGTCTTCGCTCTTTTGGCTCCTCAATTTCTCCGAGCTTTATTTATTACCTAAAAACACAAAATTAATTAATACAAATATTTATTCTTGAAAACAAAGAAAACACAGAATGCGGGATAATATCGATTTCTAAGCGCAAAAGATGAGTAAAATGCCAATAAAAAGGTGTATAAATATGCACTATTTGGCACTCATCAAATACCCCCAAACCTGAATTTTACTTGTCCTCAAGTGAAACAAAATTAAGAAATCCTAACTATACCCCCGTCGCAGGTCTCTCGAATGCATTTAGCGTATGCACTAAGCCTTTAAACCCCTAGGTGTCCCTAGTGGACGAGTTGTAGTCTCGTGAGGGTTTACCAGAGGTGTACCCACAAAACCTTCTCCAACTTCGAGTGTAAAAGAGTCTCAAGCATCCAAGGAGCTATGAGGACATAGAATTTCTGCATGCTAGTAACAGAAGTTGGAACTACCAAAGAACGCATTCTCATCCTTAAGTGTTGAGCGAGAAGTAACCATACCATATGAAAGAATTCGGATTCGATTGTGATCATAAGCCTCGACTTCTGCCTCACCATTAGGGTTTTATGATAATTGCACTCAAAAAGATCGCTTTTTTAGTCTCTCATGTGTGCAGGCAGGAATGAAGAGAGAAATCCTGCACACGTTGTAGGTAAGAAGGATAACCTTCTGAAATAAAATCTGGAGACTCCACAGAAATGTGGACAAAAAGAATCTTTTCCTGATGATCTCTAAGGAAGGAAATCAACCATTAGCAAGGGTGGGAGTACTCACTTACCTTCTCACCCGATCGGCAATTAATATCACTCTCTCATAAGAACCATAGAAACGTCTTCAATCTTCGGTTTTCAACTGTAGATGACGAACTTCTGAACTTTACAAAAACTTGACAATTTTTTTTTTTTTTTTTTTTTTTAAGTTACAATAAAACGATAAATTCAATTTTTCACAAACTTCATTAATTCTCATCCTATTTTCTTTTCTTTGTTTTGTTTGTTGCATATAAACCTTGGACTATCTCAACTTTTCTTTCCATATTCTGATGATGCTCCGTTTGCTGATGATGATGTGTTTCTATGGGTCTTGCTGATTGAGAGAGAGAGTGATGCTAATTGCAAATCGATATTTAGAAGGAGTTTTCATCTTTAAACGTCACCCTCATGATTGACAAAAACTAGCACTCAAGAGATCAAAAGTAGTCTTTGAAATTGGTGCGAAGTTGGGTAGCTCACCATTCCTACCCGGAATTGACGTACGGTGACACACACTCTAACAGCTTTTCTAGAAAGTTGCAAAAAATTGAAGGTTGGTGCCTCACTTGATGTAAAATGGGTAGTCTCCACTATGGGTGATCACAATTCTACTACCGAATATCTAAACAACACCTAATTTGCTCTCCGGTATGGTTAAATCCAATTTTAACGCTCTAATCAACTAAGAAACCCGATTGCGTTTTCCAGTACTTCCAAATTCTGTTATTTCGGTCAGACTCTCTATGTAAACATAGCTAGAAGCATGCTAGTGACTCTAAAATCTCTAAAAGTTGGAGGTTTTTACAAAAAAAGTTTTTTTTTTTTTTGGAAAATAAAAGATTAAAAAGACTAAAAACTCTATATGCAAAAATATGCAAATGCACCCCAAACCTAAATCAAGCATTGTCCTCAATGTGTCGACAGATAGGAAAAAATTAAACAGTCACATACCAAGAGAACTATGCTGATAAGAGAAAAGGGAAGAGATTATTGGATGTCGGCGGGAGCACGGTTAGAGCTTCACTAGTCAAGGCTAGAATCCAACATTCTCAGCGGAGATCATATCGGATTAGCACAATATATGTACAAGAAGACTCAACCGATTCAAGAAAAGAAAAATTTAACAAGTCCTACTGGATTATATACAATGAAAATTCACCATAAACCAACAGTCTAAAGAGTTGAGGGTCAACCCAAAAGACGGTATGTACAAACATCAACAGCCTTACACAAATATAATATGAGAGTGCAAGTAAGACTGTGTATGTGAATGAGCTTCCCCAAACCTAAACTTATGAACGGGTGTGTTTGGGAGCACAAAATCTTGCAATTTTATCGGTACATCATGCAAAAGGTCTAACTCAAAATGAGTTTTGCTAAGAACAGGCAGACATACACATTCCAACTGTGGTTCCTTAAAAGTGTTATACTTTGATGCAAAGAAGTCCAAGAGGACTTGGGAGGCACAAAGTTCTAGGCTTAAATTGGGAACTCTCAGAAAAGTTGGTTTAAGATTTTTGTGACAAACTACACCTAGGTTTGGTGGAGGAGTTTCAATTTGTGACTCAGGAGGAAGATTAGGTACATCTAAGTTATTTTCATGTATAAAATCATTTGCACCATCACACACTTTCCTAAAGTCAGAAGAGGGTAAATCATGTTCACCTGCATAGAACAATTCATCAATCTCCATGTCATAATCATCATCACTCTCATGCACAACATAACCAGGAGAGATATCATGCTGTAACCTAGGCATGGAATTAGACACATGCATTGAATCATCTGTGTCAACAGACAATTCAGCTATTCCTAGGTCACAAACAGGTGGCAAAGCATGCTCATTTTCACATAACAATTGCACTCACACATGTATGAATATTAGAAGAATCGTCATTCATAGGGTTCACAGGAGAGAAACTCAATGTCTTTGAACCCAAAGATTTCAATATATTTTCAGTATAAACAAGTTCTTCTAACATGTCATATTCATCCTCATCATCATCATAACAAAAATGCAATTCCCTATTGGCATTTCTAGTGTACTCATCTACCTCTATATTAGGTTCATATTCAATATCAGTTGCATGAGTATGCATAGAAACACTATTTTCAAAATTATCAGGAATAACAAACATCCTATCATAAGTTTCCTTCCAATCTTCATTTTGTAACTCAGTCAGGTTCCTTTGAAGAATCATAGTGAGTTGTTTATTGAAGGAGAGTCTTCACTAGTGGGTATGCATTCCTCATATGGATATTCATTGTATGGTTGAGCATGAGGTTCACTAGAGAAGGGAAATTCAGATATGTTGCTATATGGATGGTCATGTATTGCATTCAGTTCAAGCCTAGCATTTTGCTCCATGAGCGTTTCCATTAGTGATTGTAAACAAGGAGTCGGGGGAGCATAAAGTTGTTCATCTCCCCACTGTGGTGACTAATACATGTGCTCATGATGGTTAGGGTATGAGTATTCAAGGTCAGGGCCCTGAGAAGGCTCATAATACTCCCTAAAATCACTATGGTATGTGAGGGGTTCGTAACATGAATCATGCCCGTAAGCAAGCTCTCTAATGGATTTGTTTGTATCCCCAGTTGCAGACAGAAATCCCGACATGATTTAGCACTCAAATTGAACTCAAAGCCCAGTTGTAGTGGACTCAGTTTGGTTTATTGGGTTTCATTTGGTTTATTGGGTCTCATTTGGTTTAAATGGGCTGATTTTGGTTTATGTGGGATTTGGTTTGTGCACAGTGGGCTTTGGCTCAGATTATGTAAAGCCCAGGTTGTGTGTAAGTGCACAACCCAGTTGAAAGGCACAGCCCAGTGGTTGGGTTTCAACTGTTTAGGTGCAGCCCAATTCTGATTTGGTTTGTGGGCTTCAGTTTTGCACAGCCCAACTATGAAGGCTAGGTTAGGTGGGCTTGAGTTTTGTGTGCAGCCCACTAGTGTGAAACTGCACAGCCCAGTTGTACGCAAAGCCCAGTTCAAATGATTTTCAGTTTGAGCAAAGCCTAGTGGAACTGGGCTCTGGTGTTGGCACTGGTTATGTGCAAATGCACAGTTTACACAGAGATGGCACTCAACTTTTAGCACACATGAGTGCTTGGTTTGTTGAGAGAGACACAGGGAGGCACAACTCACAAAAATTGTCACACCATTTCACAGAGCTGAGCACAGAGGTGTGCTTTGTGCTGCTATATAGCACAGGTTATATGAGTGCACAAGAAAATCAGGCAATGTGTAGAGTCAGAGATTATGCAAAAACAAGTATGATTAACACAAAACCAAAGCACTCATGTGAGCATAGCATATTATTCACAACATCCAATGTTCACTGGGTCAGCAGATTCAACAGTAAATGAACAGAGGGCAGCAGTTTACAACATGCTTAGGGTTTGGCTCAACAGGGGTTGAGGTATACACTCACTCAGTTGACTTCCCTTGGGGTAACTCAGCCAACTTGGCTTTCCAAGTTGTAACTCAAACTTGCAGCTTCAGGGGGCTAGCAAGGTGGTAGATGGCTCACAAGGGCTAGCAAGGTGGTCTGTGAGGTCAAGTCACTCAGCTGGTTTCACTTGGCTTTCACAGGCTAAGCTCAGGGTATACAAGGGGTTATGCTCAGGTTATGGCAATAAGGTTTGCAACCTCCAGCTCACACAAGGTCTCAGGGTTACACACAAGTTGCAGCAGATGCACAGATTTTAACCCTCTTGTCAACAGAATAGAGCTCAAAGAAATTCATGCAATAAAAATGACACAGCACAGGGTTGTGGTAAGCTCAGGGTTTGCACACAGCACAGGGGTTATGCTCATCTAACTTGGCTTTAGTTGTGACCCAACACTTGCAGCTTCAGGGGGCTAGCAAGGTGGTTACTCTGTCATGCAGTGCAATACAGGCGGTAGACTAGCTTATCAGGTGGTCATGATGTGCCACGGAATAATGCTCATTATGGTTCACAGATGTATGCACAGAAATTGCAGTTTAGGATTATTCAGTCAAGCTGCTAAGTTATCATGCATTCGAGTGTACTCGGTATCACGAGTTAATATATGCAAACCCTAGATATTGCGGGGGTGGATGCTCACAGGTATCTACTCATCCCGCATATACTCACACAATTTAGCACAAAATTAGAGCACCATCAACTAGCATTGAACCACTCACATGAAAAGCATGAATGACAGGGGCTGCTCATTGCTTTGTGAATTCAAGCTTTTGAGCCTTTACCTTTTCTTCCTTGGGCTTGCTCAACAGCTCACAGGTACCTGCTAGCTCAAAATGAGAGTTTAGTTTCCAAAAATGCGGATGTTACATCAACATAATCACTACACAAAGTCAGCTAGCAAAGATGAGGGTTTTGCAATTAAGGTCTTAATGCAGCTGAAATGGCACAAATGTGACAGACTAACCCACTCAAACTTGAGCTCAGGCTAGGCCAAATGCTAAATGGGATGGTGAGTGCAATGCACAGATGCACTATGATCCCACAGCTGAGATGTTGTGGGTTGAGCTATTGTGGGTTGAGAGGATGTCAGTTACGTCACATAGATAATGATGCACTATGCAAAGATGCTATGCAAGCTAGCAAGAAGTACTAAGTGAATGCAAACTAACTGAAGATGCAATGACAGATGCAGAAATGGAAACCTATATGTTAAGTTGCACTACTACAGGGCTATGATGCTACAAACTACACTACAAGTTACGATAAGTTATAATAAGAAGAGACCAAAAGCAATAGTGCAAAATGGATATGTACAGGGTGAAAAGCAGTAAAGAAAAACCAAAGAACAACAGGGCACACGCCAAGTCCCCGGCAACGGCGCCAAAAACTTGGTAGGCCTGGAAAGGGGTCTAATTCTAAAGCCTACTTGTGATACCGCAAGTGCACGGCGTCTATCGGAGACGCGGCAAGTACGGGTCGATCCCACAAGGACTTGTGGTGCTGAGATTGATCTATGGCTTACTCGACTGAGTTTTAGCAAGTGTGTAACACAGATTGAAAGTTGTTTGTGTCGATACGACTAAGGGCTGTTGTGACTCTAAACTAAGGAAAAGAATGAGCAAGAGTGTCGTAAACAGATTCTAAAGTGCTAGGGTGATTGAATCAGCCCTCTAATTCTTATGCTATGCAAACCAATATCTCAAAGTGTCTTGTACCTTCCCTTGAAGGTCTCAGATGATGAGTTACTTAACTAACTCCTTAATTCTCCCCTAGCATAGAGTGTCTTCTTACAAGTACACTCTATCACAGATCATTCTATTGTTAGCTAACTAATTCTTCCTAAAGCAATTGAACTGATATCACTAATGCATTCCTAGTATAGCTTGTCTTTTTATAGTACAAACCATCACAAATTCATTTGATCCATACAACACATAATTACTCTAATTAAGCACAAAGAAGAACACATATTTTGAACATGATTTACTCAACATAAGACTAGGGGTTTCATCAAACACCCTATCAAGTTAACTTAGCACATGATAATAACAATTAACACTAAAGTTGTGCTCAAGCTAGCCTGCATGAGTTCAAAAACACCCGAGTTCAACCTATTTATACATGCCCAAATACCCAAAACTTCAAACCCTAATTTATTTTTAAAATAGAAATTAAATGGAAAACAAAACCAAGACACTCTCACCCATACTCTGAATCGCTTCTCCACTTTGTCACTTCGGCTCGAGAACGCCATGCATGGGTTGTTGGTTAAACCCTAACCCTAATTATCTCTAACCTAGCTTCTAGGTTGATGAGAAGCTATGAAAGAGATAATTGAGAGAGAGAGTACTGCACGGGTGTAGAGATGGAGTGGTGGTGATGGCTTTGTCGGGGAAGAAGGGAAGGTGGCGCCTGCAGAGGGTTGGTCGGGGTAAAGAGGAAGAAGAGCGAGCTCCGCTCTGTCGGGAGAAAGAAAGAGAAGGTGAAGAAGAGAATAGGGTTTGGTCGTGGGGGGTATAGGGTGTTGGTGGTTTTGGTGTGAGGCGGGCATAGCAAAGGATGATGTGAGGTGTGCAGCGAGCGTCGGATGCGTGGGAGAGATCTGAACGGCTCAGGATGTAAGCGGGTGATTCTGCTGTTGAGCGAGAGCATCAAACGTTGATGTGCAAGGTCGAGCGAGCGTAGGATGTGGCGAGTGAAGATCTTAACGGCTCGGGATGAGCGGGTTCGGATCCGGGTCATTGGTAACTCTAGCCCATGTCTTGTAGATGAGTTGCTACTTGTTGGGTTGCAACTGTTGCACGCGCGGGCTTCGGCTTTCCGCTCCATAGACACTTGCCTCTGAGTCTTCGCTCTTTTGGCTCCTCAATTTCTCCGAGCTTTATTTATTACCTAAAAACACAAAATTAATTAATACAAATATTTATTCTTGAAAACAAAGAAAACACTAATGCTGGGATAATATCTGATTTCTAAGCGCAAAAGATGAGTAAAATGCCAATAAAAAGGTGTATAAATATGCACTATTTGGCACTCATCAAATACCCCCAAACCTGAATTTTACTTGTCCTCAAGTGAAACAGAAATTAAGAAATCCTAACTATACCCCTGTCGCAGTGTCTCGAATGCATTTAGCGTATGCACTAAGCCTTTAAACCCTAGGTGTCCCTAGTGGACGAGTTGTAGTCTCGTGAGGGTTTACCGAGGTGTACCCACAAAACCTTCTCCAACTTCGAGTGTAAAAGAGTCTCAAGCATCCAAGGAGCTATGAGGACATAGAATTTCGCATGCTAGTAACGAAGTTGGAACTACCAAAGAACGCATTCTCATCCTTAAGTGTTGAGCGAGAAGTAACCATACCATATGAAAGAATTCGGATTCGATTGTGATCATAAGCCTCGACTTCTGCCTCACCATTAGGGTTTTATGATAATTGCACTCAAAAAGATCGCTTTTTAGTCTCTCATGTGTGCAGGCAGGAATGAAGAGAGAAATCCTGCACACGTTGTAGGTAAGAAGGATAACCTTCTGAAATAAAATCTGGAGACTCCACAGAAATGTGGACAAAAAGAATCTTTTCCTGATGATCTCTAAGGAAGGAAATCAACCATTAGCAAGGGTGGGAGTACTCACTTACCTTCTCACCCGATCGGCAATTAATATCACTCTCTCATAAGAACCATAGAAACGTCTTCAATCTTCGGTTTTCAACTGTAGATGACGAACTTCTGAACTTTACAAAAACTTGACAATTTTTTTTTTTTTTTTTTTTTTTTTTAAGTTACAATAAAACGATAAATTCAATTTTTCACAAACTTCATTAATTCTCATCCTATTTTCTTTTCTTTGTTTTGTTTGTTGCATATAAACCTTGGACTATCTCAACTTTTCTTTCCATATTCTGATGATGCTCCGTTTGCTGATGATGATGTGTTTCTATGGGTCTTGCTGATTAAGAGAGAGAGTGATGCTAATTGCAAATCGATATTTAGAAGGAGTTTTCATCTTTAAACGTCACCCTCATGATTGACAAAAACTAGCACTCAAGAGATCAAAAGTAGTGCTGAAATTGGTGCGAAGTTGGGTAGCTCACCATTCCTACCCGGAATTGACGTACGGTGACACACACTCTAACAGCTTTTCTAGAAAGTTGCAAAAAATTGAAGGTTGGTGCCTCACTTGATGTAAAATGGGTAGTCTCCACTATGGGTGATCACAATTCTACTACCGAATATCTAAACAACACCTAATTTGCTCTCCGGTATGGTTAAATCCAATTTTAACGCTCTAATCAACTAAGAAACCCGATTGCGTTTTCCAAAGACTTCCAAATTCTGTTATTTCGGTCAGACTCTCTATGTAAACATAGCTAGAAGCATGCTAGTGACTCTAAAATCTCTAAAAGTTGGAGGTTTTTACAAAAAAAGTTTTTTTTTTTTTTTTTTTTTTTTTTTTTTTGGAAAATAAAAGATTAAAAAGACTAAAAACTCTATATGCAAAAATATGCAAATGCACCCCCAAACCTAAATCAAACATTGTCCTCAATGTGTCGACAGATAGGAAAAAATTAAACAGTCACATACCAAGAGAACTATGCTGATAAGAGAAAAGGGAAGAGATTACCGGATGTCGGCGGGAGCACGGTTAGAGCTTCACTAGTCAAGGCTAGAATCCAACATTCTCAGCGGAGATCATATCGGATTAGCACAATATATGTACAAGAAGACTCAACCGATTCAAGAAAAGAAAAATTTAACAAGTCCTACTTTGGATTATATACAATGAAAATTCACCATAAACCAACAAATCTAAAGAGTTGAGGGTCAACCCAAAAGAAGGTATGTACAAACATCAACAGCCTTACACAAATATAATATGAGAGTGCAAGTAAGACTGTGTATGTGAATGAGCTTCCCCCAAACCTAAACTTATGAACGGGTGTGTTTGGGAGCACAAAATCTTGCAATTTTATCGGTACATCATGCAAAAGGTCTAACTCAAAATGAGTTTTGCTAAGAACAGGCAGACATACACATTCCAACTGTGGTTCCTTAAAAGTGTTATACTTTGATGCAAAGAAGTCCAAGAGGACTTGGGAGGCACAAAGTTCTAGGCTTAAATTGGGAACTCTCAGAAAAGTTGGTTTAAGATTTTTGTGACAAACTACACCTAGGTTTGGTGGAGGAGTTTCAATTTGTGACTCAGGAGGGAGATTAGGTACATCTAAGTTATTTTCATGTATAAAATCATTTGCACCATCACACACTTTCCTAAAGTCAGAAGAGGGTAAATCATGTTCACCTGCATAGAACAATTCATCAATCTCCATGTCATAATCATCATCACTCTCATGCACAACATAACCAGGAGAGATATCATGCTGTAACCTAGGCATGGAATTAGACACATGCATTGAATCATCTGTGTCAACAGACAATTCAGCTATTCCTAGGTCACAAACAGGTGGCAAAGCATGCTCATTTTCACATAACAATTGCACTCACATGTATGAATATTAGAAGAATCGTCATTCATAGGGTTCACAGGAGAGAAACTCAATGTCTTTGAACCCAAAGATTTCAATATATTTTCAGTATAAACAAGTTCTTCTAACATGTCATATTCATCCTCATCATCATCATAACAAAAATGCAATTCCCTATTGGCATTTCTAGTGTACTCATCTACCTCTATATTAGGTTCATATTCAATATCAGTTGCATGAGTAGGCATAGAAACACTATTTTCAAAATTATCAGGAATAACAAACATCCTATCATAAGTTTCCTTCCAATCTTCATTTTGTAACTCAGTCAGGTTCCTTTGAAGAATCATAGTGAGTTGTTCTATTGAAGGAGAGTCTTCACTAGTGGGTATGCATTCCTCATATGGATATTCATTGTATGGTTGAGCATGAGGTTCACTAGAGAAGGGAAATTCAGATATGTTGCTATATGGATGGTCATGTATTGCATTCAGTTCAAGCCTAGCATTTTGCTCCATGAGCGTTTCCATTAGTGATTGTAAACAAGGAGTCGGGGGAGCATAAAGTTGTTCATCTCCCCACTGTGGTGACTAATACATGTGCTCATGATGGTTAGGGTATGAGTATTCAAGGTCAGGGCCCTGAGAAGGCTCATAATACTCCCTAAAATCACTATGGTATGTGAGGGGTTCGTAACATGAATCATGCCCGTAAGCAAGCTCTCTAATGGATTTGTTTGTATCCCCAGTTGCAGACAGAAATCCCGACATGATTTAGCACTCAAATTGAACTCAAAGCCCAGTTGTAGTGGACTCAGTTTGGTTTATTGGGTCTCATTTGGTTTAAATGGGCTGATTTTGGTTTATGTGGGATTTGGTTTGTGCACAGTGGGCTTTGGCTCAGATTATGTAAAGCCCAGGTTGTGTGTAAGTGCACAGCCCAGTTGAAAGGCACAGCCCAGTGGTTGGGTTTCAACTGTTTAGGTGCAGCCCAGTTTACAGTTTGGTTTGTGGGCTTCAGTTTTGCACAGCCCAACTATGAAGGCTAGGTTAGGTGGGCTTGAGTTTTGTGTGCAGCCCACTAGTGTGAAACTGCACAGCCCAGTTGTACACAAAGCCCAGTTCAAATGATTTTCAGTTTGAGCAAAGCCTAGTGGGCCCGGGCTCAGTGTTGGCACTTGGTTATGTGCAAATGCACAGGTTTACAGAGATGGCACTCAACTTTTAGCACACAGGAGTGCTTGGTTTGTTGAGAGAGACACGGGAGGCACAACTCACAAAAATTGTCACACCATTTCACGGAGAAATGAGCACAGAGGTGTGCTTTGTCCTGCTATATAGCACAGGTTATATGAGTGCACAAGAAAATCAGGCAATGTGTAGAGTCAGAGATTATGCAAAAACAAGTATGATTAACACAAAACCAAAGCACTCATGTGAGCATAGCATATTATTCACAACATCCAATGTTCACTTTGGGTCAGCGATTCAACAAGAAATGAACGAGAGGCGGCAGTTTACAACATGCTTAGGGTTTGGCTCAACAGGGGTTGAGGTATACACTCACTCAGTTGACTTCCCTTGGGGTAACTCAGCCAACTTGGCTTTCCAAGTTGTAACTCAAACTTGCAGCTTCAGGGGGCTAGCAAGGTGGTAGATGGCTCACAAGGGCTAGCAAGGTGGTCTGTGAGGTCAAGTCACTCAGCTGGTTTCACTTGGCTTTCACAGGCTAAGCTCAGGGTATACAAGGGGTTATGCTCAGGTTATGGCAATAAGGTTTGCAACCTCCAGCTCACACAAGGTCTCAGGGTTACACACAAGTTGCAGCAGATGCACAGATTTTAACCCTCTTGTCAACAGAATAGAGCTCAGCACATTCATGCAATAAAAATGACACAGCACAGGGTTGTGGTAAGCTCAGGGTTTGCACACAGCACAGGGGTTATGCTCAGCTAACTTGGCTTTAGTTGTGACCCAACACTTGCAGCTTCAGGGGGCTAGCAAGGTGGTTACTCTGTCATGCAGTGCAATACAGGCGGTAGACTAGCTTATCAGGTGGTCATGATGTGCCACGGAATAATGCTCATTATGGTTCACAGATATATGCACAGAAATTGCAGTTTAGGATTATTCAGTCAAGCTGCTAAGTTATCATGCATTCAGAGTGTACTCAGTATCACAGATTAATATATGCAAACCCTAGATATTGCAGGGGTGGATGCTCAGCAGGGTATCTACTCTGTCCTGCATATACTCACACAATTTAGCACAAAATTAGAGCACCATCAACTAGCATTGAACCACTCACATGAAAAGCATGAATGACAGGGGCTGCTCATTGCTTTGTGAATTCAAGCTTTTGAGCCTTTACCTTTTCTTCCTTGGGCTTGCTCAACAGCTCACACCTGCTAGCTCAAAATGAGAGTTTAGTTTCCAAAAATGCGGATGTTACATCAACATAATCACTACACAAAGTCAGCTAGCAAAGATGAGGGTTTTGCAATTAAGGTCTTAATGCAGCTGAAATGGCACAAATGTGACAGACTAACCCACTCAAACTTGAGCTCAGGCTAGGCCAAATGCTAAATGGGATGGTGAGTGCAATACACAGATGCACTATGATCCCATAGCTGAGATGTTGTGGGTTGAGCTGTTGTGGGTTGAGAGGATGTCAGTTACGTCACATAGATAATGATGCACTATGCAAAGATGCTATGCAAGCTAGCAAGAAGTACTAAGTGAATGCAAACTAACTGAAGATGCAATGACAGATACAGAAATGGAAACCTATATGTTAAGTTGCACTACTACAGGGCTATGATGCTACAAACTACACTACAAGTTACGATAAGTTATACTAAGAAGAGACCAAAAGCAATAGTGCAAAATGGATATGTACAGGGTGAAAAGCAGTAAAGAAAAACCAAAGAACAACAGGGCACACGCCAAGTCCCCGGCAACGGCGCCAAAAACTTGGTAGGCCTGGAAAGGGGTCTAATTCTAAAGCCTACTTGTGATACCGCAAGTGCACGGCGTCTATCGGAGACGCGGCAAGTACGGGTCGATCCCACAAGGACTTGTGGTGCTGAGATTGATCTATGGCTTACTCGACTGAGTTTTAGCAAGTGTGTAACACAGATTGAAAGTTGTTTGTGTCGATACGACTAAGGGCTGTTGTGACTCTAAACTAAGGAAAAGAATGAGCAAGAGTGTCGTAAATGTGATTCTAAAGTGCTAGGGTGATTGAATCAGCCCTCTAATTCTTATGCTATGCAAACCAATATCTCAAAGTGTCTTGTACCTTCCCTTGAAGGTCTCAGATGATGAGTTACTTAACTAACTCCTTAATTCTCCCCTAGCATAGAGTGTCTTCTTACAGTACACTCTATCACAGGATCATTCTATTGTTAGCTAACTAATTCTTCCTAAAGCAATTGAACTAATATCACTAATGCATTCCTAGTATAGCTTGTCTTTTTATAGTACAAACCATCACAAATTCATTTGATCCATACAGCACATAATTACTCTAATTAAGCACAGCAAGAACACATATTTTGAACATGATTTACTCAACATAAGACTAGGGGTTTCATCAAACACCCTATCAAGTTAACTTAGCACATGATAATAACAATTAACACTAAAGTTGTGCTCTGGCTAGCCCAGGCATGAGTTCAAAAACACCCAGTTCAACCTATTTATACATGCCCAAATACCCAAAACTTCAAACCCTAATTTATTTTTAAAATAGAAATTAAATGGAAAACAAAACCAAGACACTCTCACCCATACTCTGAATCGCTTCTCCACTGTCACTTCGGCTCTGAGAACGCCATGCATGGGTTGTTGGTTAAACCCTAACCCTAATTATCTCTAACCTAGCTTCTAGGTTGATGAGAAGCTATGAAAGAGATAATTGAGAGAGAGAGTACTGGTACGGGTGTAGAGATGGAGTGGTGGTGATGGCTTTGTCAGGGAAGAAGGGAAGGTGGCGCCTGCAGAGGGTTGGTCGGGGTAGAGAGGAAGAAGAGCGAGCTCGCTTTCTGTCGGGAGAAGAAAGAGAAGGTGAAGAAGAGAATAGGGTTTGGTCGTGGGGGTATAGGGTGTTGGTGGTTTTGGTGTGAGGCGGGCATAGCAAAGGATGATGTGAGGTGTGCGGCGGCGTCGGATGCGTGGGAGAGATCGAACGGCTCGATGTGTGCGGGTGATTTGCTACTTGTTGGGTTGCAATCATTGTTGAGCGAGAGCATCAAACGTTGATGTGCAAGGTCGAGCGAGCGTAGGATGTGGCGAGTGAAGATCTTAACGGCTCGGGATGAGCGGGTTCGGATCCGGGTCATTGGTAACTCTAGCCCATGTCTTGTAGATGAGTTGCTACTTGTTGGGTTGCAAGCTGGCCAAAGTATTTAGAGTTGTGACAACGGGCTTCGGCTTTCCGCTCCATAAATCATCCACCAATACACTTCTTATCCGCAAAGAATTTCATCCTACTCTGCAGGACCTTTAGCTAAGTCTTCTCTGATGCAAAGTTGAAGCAATGAACATTTCTCTCCCCAAATAAGACTCCCACAAGCCCATGACAAGTAGGGACAGGAAAGATAAGATCAGAGGTGGTTGGTGCCGGCGTACACCTTGGAGACATCTTCAAGGAAGTATGATAGCAAACCAATGGTGTCTTGAACCACCAGTTACAGCCAATGAACCACTGTGACCATTGTTTAGATTGGAGCTCGTCATTTTGGATCTGAGGTATTGCTCTACACAAACAGCTGAGTTAAAAACATTGGTTCTCATTCACTGCCACCATCCTGTTTGTGGATGGTAGACCCGAGTGTCCAATCCCTGAAACATTTGAATAAAGCTTGCCAAAAGCCTGCCATATAACACGACAAATACTTTTAAAATCTGTCACAAGGATAAGAAAGTATTGGTCAGCAATGGAGCTAGGAAGGCCATGTAGTTTTAAAAATGTGGTTAAGATGAACCCTTTGGCCACTGTGAATAATCATATTATGGCTGTGAAATTCATCTGGATCTTAAAATACAAGAAAGTGAACTATATTTAGTGAGCTCAAAATGGTCGACAACAACTAGTATCACAAATACTTTTTCTGTAGTTCAATCACTCCTTACAATGGCAGTCCCTCAATGAACACAACATCCCATTTGGATATATCTTGCTCAGCTCTCTCAGGTAATAGGGAGTGGTTGGAGAAGACCACTAGGAAAATTGTTTCACCATTGTGTATCATTTCTTTGTTACAAACTGACAAACTCAAATTTCCTCCAGCAACATTCTTGACCCATGATACAAACTTGACAATCACATCTTCTTTGTGTGCTTTCATTTTTTCCTCCCATCAATCACTTCTTCCTGTGATTTAGCTCTTTCCTAAGTCCATGAAATCATGCATCTGTGCCCTTTAATCCAGGCATCAATGAGATTGTGAGAAAGAGAGCTTTTCGAAGAATAGAGTGTCTTCTCTATCTGATCATTGGAAACATCAAACTCCTCCAGGATGACCCAATGACTTGATAGTCTGGGTGCAATAACCAGCTCTGTATAACCATCCTCTGGATAAGTGTAAGTGTTATGGAGACCTTTCACGGATCAGTGATAAGACCAATAGCCCCTTAACCAGATCCAAATAGTCTGCCCTTGATGAAATGACAAATTTATCATTCTTGTTTTGCCCATAACTTCTTTCAGATAATATCTTTTTCCTCGTCGCCCATTGAGGTTTTGGAAATTGTATTTGAGAGATTGCATGGTTTCGGTTTCCGGATCGGCCCATGCTACCCAGTGTTAGTGGGCAATGGATAAGATACATAAAATTTACAAGAAAATTTGCCCTTTTTGCTTAAGAAAGCAGATTGGTGTATTCAATCAAATTCTTGACTTGATGATATAAAATCAAAGCCCAAAAGTTTTGCTAATGAGCCATTTTAAGAACCCTAGGTGTCCCTGGAAATTCGTTGATCCATCTAGAGATATTTACAAAACCTTTTTCAAACTCCGATTCGTGACAAATCAATGAACGAATCCAAAATGACTATGAGAAAGATAATAATTCAATTATTAGAAATAAACTCTAATTAGATATGACAATGGCTAAAACTAACAAACTTTTCACAATGAAAAGTTAAGACAATGGATATAGATGTAGATGCTTTTAGGTCCCAGGGTTTATCTGTCTCAAGGTCAAGGAGATGAACCTAATCCTTCTTGAGCATCAAAACTGCTACATCAAATCAATTGGCATATACAAGGAACCAAAAGTGACTTTATTCAACACAATAATATATATGATATTTTTTTTTTTTTTTTCGATTGGCAAAGCCATATTTTGCTATTAGATCTTTCCAAGTTCTTGTCGGCTAAAAGCTTTGTCCCGCATCAATTCCATTACGAAAAGCATTCCTTCTTTTTATGTCGGTGAGGGGTTTGGCAATGAACTCAAACTCTATTTCATCCTATAATAACAAGTCGATTTTTAGTGACCACCAAAATCACTTAGAGAACAATAGATAAATTCAAAAATAAAAATAGAATGTGTAGGCAATAACAACTATCATATAATTGTGATTTATTTCGCCTGTTTAGTTAATTGGTTCCTCAACTCTGCATTCAAAATGGTTCCATCCACTAATGGTGTCAAAAACAAACATATAAATGCTCCCCCACACTTAAACTTCAGATTGCCCAAATATTCAAAGTTCTGAATTCTGACGTAACATCAGATAAACACAACTTTGAGAATTTGGAAAACTCCATTTCACAAAAATTGTTCATCTACGTGTTTTCTACACAGTGTCAAAATTTCACTTGTTTTGTAGATGCTCCAAATGTTCCTCCTGGACTGAAGAGCTATAGACCAATATATCATCAAAAAGAAGACAAAATTTCCTTAAAAATGGTGAAAAAATGTCATTCATAAAATGCTTGAAAACAGGGCCGGGGCATTTGTAAAAGGATAAAAGATACAAATGGAATGACTCCACTAAACTCATAGTGCCCATGATGGGTTTTAAGATTCATTCCCATACACCAATTTATAATCAAGAACCTGGGGAAACAAACTTCACACAAATATTAGATTTGAAAAGTGAAGCTATAACCGATAAAAGCTTAAATCTTGTCCACACTGGAAAAAATAATGGCTCCCTTACCTCATCCATCAGTTCATCAAGCAAGGAGAATCAAGAACTTGTCCTTGGAAACGAGAAACAAAGTCATTCAACAATATTCTCGGCATAAAACTAATAAGAGGTAAAAGAAGAAATAATAGGCAAAGGGTTAGATCCTTTCTTTTTGATAAGAATCCTTGGAAAACAAAGGATTATTCACTCTTTTGGATAAGTCCTCTATCAAACCTTGCATTTCTTGGACCATGTTTTCCACCACAAACTTGTGGATGTACATCACATCTATAATTGGGTCTTCCAGAAGTGGGAGTCATTCTCAACAATGTGGTTTAAGAGGGATTTTTATTATAAGAAACCTTTTAAAGCTCTAGGTGGTGGTAGTTGATCATTATTAAGTTAATGCTCGCAATCTAAATGTCGAGTCCTTTTCATCTTCATCTAAAAGTGGGGTGAGTTGAATGATAGTGTGGGTGGAGGTAGTCAACATAAGATTGTTATAGCAATTTAAATTGATCCTAACTCATCCTTTTGAATGGTGACTTGCCTCTTGAAGTATGCCTCTTGAAGTATGAAGTATTCTTTCTTTGAGAAGTATAAGAAGTACTCAATCCTCGAAATATAAGAAGAATCATCCCTTGAATGAGAATAAGAAATATTGCCTTTATTCATGCGAAATTCCATTTTTGTTGAGGATTCTTGTTATTTATCAGTAAACGTCCACTTTGGAAATGATTCTTGCCGAGAAGATAAAGAATATAAAATGTTTTTTTTTTCTTCTTGGTAATCCATAGTTGCCTCTGTTCTTTATCTATGAGGGTAGAATCGTTGAGAAAATGCTGAATGAGCGAGTTATTTCTTCATTCTTATCTTGCCTCTGTCTCTTCGAGTTGCTTTTAATTTTGCGAAATAATTGAGCGAAATAACCACATTTTGCAAAATAATCACATTCTGAGAAATTCTGACACATTCTGCGAAGTTATGAATACTTCTGCGAAACTATGAATACTTCTGCGAAATTCTGAATAATACTCCTGAGAGATTCTGAATAATACTCCTGAGAGATTCTGATTAATACTCCTGAGAGATTCTGAATAATACTCCTGAGAGATTCTGAATAATACTTATTTGTTATTTTCGCTGTCTCAGACTCATTTCCATGTATATATTCGCAAACTTATTTGTTTACATATAATCATTTTCGCAAGCTTATTTGCTTACTCATTTTCTTATGAGGTCTTATTTTGCCTTCCTAGTTAAAGGTCTTATTGTGCCACCTCTTGTCATTACGACAAAATCGCAGGACATCTTTGCACTTGCATGCAAAAACCCATTGATCTTGCCTTAACTCTCTCTTTGAAATTTTTGTTGCGACAATATGACAGGCCTAAAAATTCTCGCGAAAATAAAGCCCCATGACATTGCCGCCTTGCGATGAAATCGCAGGACGTCCTTACACTTTCATGTACTGACCCATTGATCTCGTCTTATCATTGTCTTTTGTATTATTGCCTCTTCAGGATTGTCGCACAAATATGACAAGCCTAAATTTTCTTGCGAAAATAAAGCCTCATGACATTTGCGTCTTAAGACACTTATCAGCTCCCTAATGGAGGGTGCCGCCCTTATCTTCCCCCTGGTTGCCCCTTCAAGGAGACGTACCTCTACCATACAAGGTTGGCTCCTCCCATCCGGTCTTAACAACAACCAGTTGTTTTCATAGCCTTTTATTCCTTTTGCCTATAGGACTTATGGTTACGAGACTTCACCCTAAGTGGAGTTTTCTTTGGGCCGAGTGCAGCATAAGCCAAGACTTGCCAAGAATGGCCGAGACGCTTCAAACGCCCCAGGCACTCTTGGCTCAACCGTGTACCTCGGCGCCTTGATCAGATGCTGACTCCTTAGAAGAGACCTTCAGTCGTCAAACCTAAGTCATAAGCTTAGGTTGAAAATCCAAGGTACCTCTCCTGGATGGGCTTTATTGACCCCAAATCTCCATGACTCAGGTTCCAGTAGCGGTGTAACCTTATCGCTGAGCCATGCAAGAGGTACCCCCTCCTATGACGTACTTTAGGTATTACATTTTCCTCTTGCGAAATTTTATTCGAGAACTAGGGTGTACACCATTAAGGTTTGCCCCATTCTTGATCTTAGATTTTTATGGATCTTAGATCGTCTCTTGCGAAAGTTTCACATTTCTTTATTCTTTCTTTCATTCTTTCATTTATGTCATTTCTTTCATTTCTTGTGAGATATCTGTGCGAAATAATCATCAACAAGACAATTTGTGTAACTTATTCCTCTTCACACTAGTGTATGATTGTGTTCCTGCGAACTGCTGTGCGAACTCGTTATAATTCCTTTCTTTTATTGATATATATCTTCGCTTCTTTGCAATTTAGGATTTCTTGCAAAAATAAAGATGCGAGATGTGGGATTCGACCGCACGACCTGGAACTCACATGTTACTCCTTCAACCATCTGTACCAACTTCTGTTTGTGAACAAGAGGTACTATTCGCACTAGTTATTATTTTATCGTCGCTCTTTGTATAATGTTTCTCTTCGTTTTGGGTCCATCTTTCCTTCTTCTACTGTAGTGATCATCCTTTTTAATTGTTTGGTTCTTCGCTGGAATCTTCATATGTGCGTTTTTTTTTTTTTTTTTTTTTTTTTTTTTTTTTTTTGTAAAATTTCGCAAGCATCACATTTTCTTCGCAGAGGCAAAATTAAAAATACCCCTTCGTAAGGGCAGGTATAAATTTTTGTCGTATTCCCGTTCCTCTTTATTATGTCGCCCTAAACATCTTTGTTAGCTCTCTTCGCATAGTGGTTAGATATGTTCTCTTCGCATCATCATTGTCCTCTTCGCAACATCAATGAACCTAACTCTTCTTCGCATATTCTGCCAACTTCGCCTAACTTTTCCCTTCGTCATTGTTGAACTATAATCACCCCTTTCTTCGCAAGTGATGGTTTTGTGTGTATTCTCTGCTCGTCAAAAGTTTATATTTTATTTGCTGTCCATTTCAGTGATCTGATTTGCCTGGTTCGAACTTTCTTCTTACGAGTCGGTTCAATGGAGAATACTGACGAAATTGTTGATCAGGTTAACTATCTTCCTCGAGTAGTATGTATTCTCGCTGTGTCTCCGGTTGTTCTTCACTAAATCTTTATGATGGTTTGTTTGCTACGATGGTTACATGTGTTCCTCGTAACTTAAGTAATTGTTCCCTGAAGTTGATAACAAAGTAAAAGTTCAGTATTGCTTCTTTCTTTTCTTTGTTGCTTCTCTGCCTCGATTCTGGTTTCGAGTTATTTTATTTTATCGTCCCTAGAATTGATGATGATGTGATCATGGCATGTGTAACTCTTTGAATGTTGTTGACGAAGTAAATTTGGGCATTGTATCCTATTTCTTCACTTTATCGCTGAGAATAATAGCATAAGAATTGGCTTTCGCTGGAACTGTTGACGAAACAGACTTCGTTAAGAATTGGCTTTTGCTGGAACTGTTGACGGGTGTTGATGGTGGATTTTCATTTAAGGTTAAAATTGTAAAAACCAAAAAATTATGCGCTAACATCTTGTAAAAGATAAAGCCATTAATAAGTGTTGAATACTTCTTCACTTTACTAATTCACCTAGAATGAAGCATGTGGCAACAATCCCATTCTGTGAATTAAATACACGAAATTCATCCAGGTTGGAGCATGTAGCAACAATCCCATATACCCTGTGAATTTATAGCATTATTAATTAATGCGTGAGCAGCCTTGTATTTCCCGTACTCATTATCGGTGCGGCATGACGACCGAGTCTTTGCTCTCCACGAGAGCAACACGAACCTCCAAGCATTATAATGAAAGCATGTACGAAATACCCGTATAGGCTGCAACTCTCGGTGTGTTATACTAGACCGATTGAGCAACTCTCGGTGTGTTATACTAGCCCGATTGAGCATCCGGACTGTCCGTATCAGTCTGGATATGATCTCGTTCATCCAACTTCACCAACATGATTGGATGGACCAGATCAATTCCATAACCCCCAAGCAGGTATGGAATATTCACTGCCGAACCAATGCGGACCCCGCATGGTCGGCCTCCCCAAAAGATTGGCATAGCTTGCCAAAACGTCCAAACCAGAGCGGTATGGACGGAAAACCCTAAATTAGGGTTTGCGACATATTACATGTGTCGCAAAACAGTCTCAACCATCCATCTTCGCAGGTATAGATGGAGGGTGTAGATGTAGATTAAAAGGGCCCAGAGCATGTCAACACAATCACCGAGGGCCCCGCCTACATACTCCGACCAATCGCTCGGGACCAACCATGGTTGGTCATCCCAATCGTGCGCCCGAACAGAGCATGACGCACGGCCGTGAAACTCAAAATTAGGGTTTTAAACATCACGAGCGTCCATTTTCTCCGCACGAATGAAGGGTTCGAGATTAGATTAAGCAGGTCCGGCCATACCAGCATGACCACCGTGGGCCCATCTATCCCCTCACCTGATCGGCCAAAGCATATCATGCCTGGATATCCCAAAACGCGCGTCCAAACTAGCGTGGTCACACTTCCCAAACTGCAAACTGATCTCGACCACTCAACTTCACCGGACGATTTGAGTGGCTTAGATCACGTTTTCATGGGACAGTCAGGTATAGGCGTGAACACCAGCCTACCACCTACACTCCAGACCGATCGACCAAGACCGACCAAGAATTGGTTGTCTTGGAACGCGCGCCTGAAGATGGCATGATGTGCGGCACTTGCGGCACTAGTTTTCTGTCACAAATTGATCTCGACCACTCAACTTCACCGGACGAATTGAGTGGCCCAGATCATACTTTCGTGAGGTAATGGGGTATAGGCGCCTACATCGTCATGCCGTCTACACGCATGTATGATCGGCCTGGCCAAAATCGTATCCCAAGCTTGGATTCGACCAGGCTGAAGAGGGATGCTTGCGCACCTCATCTAAAACCCTAATTTCATCAACGGTCGCAGATGAGTGTCTCAAAGATCATCTCGTCCGTCCAACTTCACCGGCTTGGTTATACAACCCTGGTCAGGAGTTAATTGGTCGGTAAGGCGTCTTGGTGATCACCACCCGTCACTTTACCACACCATGATGCAAAGACACACATAAAATACACACGATACTTCACAAGTATCGACCTCCTAAATAACGGCAGTTATTCAATTTAGCATTACATGCTACTTTCTGTGGGTTCAACGAGCCACACACTCGAGACATCAATCATGTCACAAACTGGGGGATACATACTGGGTATTGGTCTGGCGGTTTACAGCGTGCAGCGCGCAATGCGCCATCACAAGAACGTGTCAGGAAGTCATGGACGGTTAGTGATGATGGGAGAAGTGGGCAAGACTGGTCGTGTGACACTAACACACGACTCCACTACTCCATCACTCCACTTCCCACGAGATACGAAGGTTAGGCTAAAATACTTGTATAAATAGGTTCTCCTCCCTATTTTCAAAACACAGAAAAAACAAGGAAACAAGTCCAGACAACAGAGGCAAGTGTTGATACAATCGTATTCAAACACCGGGCGATAGCTTACACCCCATGCAAGCCGGTTCGGCTTTCTGATACAAGTCATTCATAGACAACACCTTCACATTCTCAACACCTTCTTTGCTTCCCTCCCTAAGATCAACCCCATCTCCTTCACTTTATGACCGAAACAAGTCTGGAACGGCTATTTCTTGGTTTAGGCCGGACTTGCACAGATTGATCTCTCGAATCTACAAGCACTCACCGCGCAGTGCATTTGTTTAAGGTTTAGACTCATTTCTCATCCACACACCCCAAATTACCAAAACCGGCAGAAATAGTTTTCACCCATAAATAATTGGCGATCACGGTGGGAGGTTAATCTCTCGGTTGTAAAGTCAATTTCTTCAATACCATTCAATCAATTTCGATATGGTTGGTCTTAGGACCGCCTCGACAGTCTCAAATCCTGATGGTTCCTCCAACGGAGATACCCCTCCTCCTAACGGCGTATCTGACGGCATGATCAGGAGATTTCCAACATTAAGCGAACTAGCACGGGTACAAGAGATTCACACGAAGAACATGGAGCTAATCAAAGAAGCGGTAAACGGCATACTCGATCTCCTCATCAAGATGACATCAGAGATGAGTGTTCCGGAGACCTTTACACCGGGGACTAGTTCCCCTCAGATCAACAGTTACTACGAACCAGAGGCCAGTGGATCAGGAAGCGGCATCTCTAGTGGAAAGCTTGTGTGAACTCTTGCACCTCTCGAAGAATCAACGGGCAGAGATGTTTGCTGCAGTTAATAAAATAGCTCTGGACGTACACCTGACTCCTTGTCGTCCAGAAGTCTTAACTGCATCGGACACATTTGTAAATAATATTACATTCACAGAAGACGACATGATGGCAGAGGAAGGTCACAACCGGGCCCTACATGTTACCGCTCACATCAAGGGTTCAGAGTTCAGGAGGGCCCTCGTCGACACAGGAGCATCTTCGAATGTGATTACTCTCAAGACTCTCAAGACAGCCAAGGTTAGCCTATGCAAGATTGTACGACAGCCCACCACGATGACGGACTTGAAGGAAATCGACCAAAGCACATACGGGTATGTCAATCTGAATTTATCGGTAGGACCCGTTCAGTCAAGAGCAAAGTTTGAAGTCATAGAAAAGGATCCGGACTACCATATGATACTTGGGAGACCATGGCTTCACGACAACAAGGTTATTCCATCAACGTATCACCAGTGCCTGAAGACCATGCTAAATGAGAAAGTCATCCGCATTCCTGCATCATTATCTCCGTACGCACCAATATGCGGAGTGGAGCTGTTCGAGCCAAAAGATACCTCGCAGGGAAGATCAGACAAAGTCCTGTGCACCCCACTACCCACGTGGGCTTCAATCCAGGAAGAAGACCGACTTGTATCACTGAGGGCCAAGCACCACGACACGCCTTCTCTGACGAGGCGTCCATCTTTATCCAGTGAAGCTTCAACCCACGTTCACACCAAAAGGGAACGCACTTTTGAGGCGAAACGTGACCGAAAGGGGAAGACAATATACCTACGGCGCGCGTTAGCAATTAGCAGGAGAGACTGGCACCCAGTCTCTCCGCCCAATTGAATGCTGCAGGAACAACGAAATACAAGAGGAGGTATTGGATGCCCCGCGACAACTACAAGATGGAACCAATTCCACGACTGACGAGATCGAGACTGTACAACATCGGGAGTGAAGAATCTCCCAGGCCGGTCTCTATCAGTTCGACTCTGTCCATAGACAAACGTACGAGTCTTGTTCAATTACTCAAGGAGTACCAAGATGTGTTCGCCTGGACATACGAGGAAATGCCTGGCCTAGATGAAAAATTGGTCACCCATCACCTACATGTCATACCTGGATCCAAACCAATCAAGCAATCTCCGAGGCAATTCAGACATGAAGTAGAAGAACAAATCAAGGACGAAATTCAGAAGTTATTAGCTGCCAGCTTCATCAGACCTATTCATCATCCGACCTGGTTAGCTAATGTGGTCCCGGTAAAGAAGAAAAACGGACAGATTCGGTGCTGCGTGGATTTCAGAGACTTGAACAAGTGCTGCCCCAAGGACGACTTTCCTCTGCCTAACATCGACATGTTAGTAAACGCCACTAGCGGACACGACATGTTTTCCTTCATGGATGGTTACAGTGGCTACAATCAGATAAGGATGTATGAGCACGATGCAAGTAAGACAGCCTTCCGAACCCCTCTTGGCAATTTTTACTATACTGTTATGCCATTCGGTTTAAAGAACGCAGGCGCAACGTATCAACGTGTTATGACGGCAATCTTCCACGACATGATGCATAAACAAGTAGAAGACTATGTAGATGATATCGTGGTCAAGTCAAGGGCTCGAGCAGATCACACCAGCGTCTTACGGCAAGTGTTTGAGAGGTGTCGAGAATACAAATTGAAGATGAATCCTTTGAAGTGTGCTTTCGGCGTCTCTTCAGGTAAATTTCTGGGATTCCAAGTAACCGCAGAAGGGATCAAGGTAGACCCATCCAAGACTCAGGCTATCCTCACAATGCCGCCCCCACGAACTGTGAAGGAGCTCCAGAGTTTCATGGGCAAGGTAAACTACATTCGACATTTTATACATGGTCTAGCCCAACTTACCGCTTCATTCACCCCCTTATTAAAGAAAGGAGCCAGCTTCGTTTGGACCGCAACCCAGCAGGAAGCTTTTCGAAAGATTCAACGAATACTGTCATCTCCAGCCATCATGAAGTCTCATGCACAAGGGAAGCCGCTATATCTCTACACTGCCTTCAGTGACACCGCCGTAGGGGCTCTACTCGCTCAGGAAGACGACGAGGGAATCGAACGTCCCATATACTACTTCAGCCGAATATTGAGAGGCGCTGAACTCAGATACCCCAGAGCAGAAAAAGCATGTTTAGCCTTGATCCATTCCATTCAGAAGTTTAGGCATTACCTACTGTCCAATAGGGTGATACTTGTGTCTAAATCTGATCCTACAAAGTTTTTACTTTCAAACCGGTCCTGACTGGAAGGACAGGCAAATGGCTTCTCCAAATGTTAGAGCTGGACATAACGTGTGCTTCACCTAGAGCTATCAAGGGTCAAGCAGTTGCAGACTTACTGGCATCATTTTCTGGAGAAGGAACTACAGTGCTACATGAAGATCTCCCTGGAGAATTTCCAGACGTCTCTGTTTTGGAAGAAGAAGTGTGGATCTTGTATTTTGATGGCTTTGCTACCCCTAGCAGTAATACTGGAGGAGCGGGCGTGGTATTAGTATCTCCAACTGGGGAAGTATTCTCACACTCTTTCAAGCTGGACTTCGAATGTACTAACAACTCAGCAGAGTATGAAGCCTTCCTCATAGGGTCATCAATAGCCAAGCAAGCGGGAGTCACGCGTCTGGAAATAAGAGGTGACTCCAAGTTACTGGTGAATCAGATGAATGGGGTATACGCACTGAAGGAAGTAACGCTAGCTCCATATCGATCATAAGCACAAAGGTTACTGAACTATTTTGCTGATGCAACCATAACCCATGTCGGTCGCAGCAACAACAAACACGCCGATTGTCTAGCAACACTGGCTTCCAAATTGAAGTTCGAAGGTTTGGAAAAAACCCTGACAATAAAGAGGAGAACCATAGAATCGACATGGTTATCACAATACAAAGACACCAAGACCGACGATTGGCGAACTCCGATCATTCAAGAGCTCAACACTCACTCTCCCAAGGAAAGGTCAGTCTTAAAACCCTGCAGAACTTGTTCATGCTTCATAGTATGTTGTATTATCGGAACCCGGATGGTTCCCTGTCAAGATGTCTTGGGGATGACGAAGCACAACTACAGCTGAGTCATGTTCACAACGAAATTTGTGGACAATCACTGGTGGTAACGCTTTACCGACGACTTCAACTCTGGGCTATTGCGGCCGGAGATGGAGACTCAATCCAGACTACTTCAGAGGTCCTGCTCAAATTGCCAAGCACCGCCACATCAATTGGAAATTTTTAATGTGAACCACACTGGGGACTGGAGAGAGCCATACATTAGTTATCTCCATGACGAAACGACTCCTGCCAATCAAAAGGATGCTATCAAGATAAAACAGAAGGCCAAGCGGTTCGTATTGCACGAAGGGATCCTGTATCGCAAGAGCTTCAGAGGTGATCTACTACGATGCCTAGTCAAAGAAGTCCCAGTCATGCTGAAGGAGACACACGAAGGAGAACATCAAGGGAAGAGGAAACTGTTTCTCCAGATACACGAGAAATACTATTGGCCGACCATGGAGGATGACGCAGCCGCTTTTGTTCAAAGATGTCACAAATGCCAAATTCATGGGAACCTTGTTCATGCGCCTTCCACCCCTCTGCACTCGATAAGCAGTCCATGGCCATTTTACAGCTGGGAACTGGACATTATCGGGAAAATCAACCCTCCGTCATCAAAGCAACACGAGTACATCATAACTGCGACAGAATACTTCACCAAATGGGTAGAAGCCATTCCCCTGCGAGGGACTACATGAGCAACGATTGCGGCTTTCATTAAAGAACATATCATTTGTCGTTTTGGTGTGCCTAAGCATATCATCACTGATAATGGCACTCCCTTCGCCAATAAACGATTCTGAGTTACTTGAAGAGTATGGCATTAAACAGGTCTTCTCCACCATCTACTATCCTCAAGGGAACGGACAAGCTGAAAGTACCAACAAGACATTGATCCGGATCATCGGTCGAATAAGTACACGATAATCCTAGGGAATGGCATGACCCGATTACCAATGGCGCTATGGGCATACCGGACATCACCCAGAAGCTCCATTGGAGTTTCCCCATACTCACTTGTTTACGGAGCGGATGCAATTCTCCTAGCAGAGATCAAAATCCCATCAGCCAGGATTGCACGGCAACCGGATCCACTGGAACGAGGTCAAGCCTCTAACTCTAGAGTAGCGGAGTTAGACACTGGATTTCGAAGAAACAAAGCGAACGCACTCAGGTGTACAAGAATAGAATTTCCAGGGCATACAACAAAACTGTGAAATCACGTGTTTTCAAAGTGGGAGATTTGGTTTTGAAAACGGCCAAACACATCCAACAAGACATGTCCGCACCAAAGTTCTCACCGAAATGGGAAGGTCCTTACACAATCACCAAGGCTTACAACACTGGCTACTACAAAATTATTAAGGTGGACGGAGGCAAATTGGAAGCAGTCATCAATGGAAAGTGGCTCAAGGCCTATCATGCCTGACCACTACCTCGCTTCACAACAATACGCATTTATTTTCATTACATGTTTGAATCGTCAATTATATTCAGAGATGCATCAATGAAAAAACCCGTTTCACCAATCAAAACCAATGCAATTTATTCTGCAAAGACGTTCAATAAACTTTGACATAAAGGGAATACAGCTGAATACGACTTAGAAGAGGCCACCTAGAAGATTATAGTTCCTTGAGAGCATCATCTCCAGTCTAGATTGATATCTTTCTTTTTTTTTTCTCCAAGTCCTGTACAGCCCACTCTACCTCCTTTGATTCTGTAGCCAGAGCCTTCTTCTCTTCCAAGATAGCTTTCGCAGCAGGAACAACATTCACGAGGATGCCCGCTCGATCGACCTTGATGATATCAAGACGCTGCCGCAACCAGCCCACGTTGAACTCCATGGATTCGTAGGTAGATACCATATTCTCCCATTTTTCGAGGCTTGATTCAAAGAACGTTGCGAGATAGAAATATTCTCCATCTCAAAGCAATCATGGGAAGAAGGCGGTTTACCATGGTGACCGGAGCGGATGAACAAAGTCTTAGGACCACATTCCCGGTTGCGATATGGCCATACTTTCTCCATAACTTTGTGTACAAAGGCACAAACTCCTTCCGCACTAAGAATCCACCGACATCTCGGTAGGCTGGAGGATAAACATTTCATGCGAACATCGAATGAAAGACCCGCATTGGGGTATTCATAAGATGAGATACCCAGATCAGCATCTTCGAGGTCCACAGGGGTAGGCGTGTTTGATTTTGAAGGAAGGGGACTGTTTAAGTCGTCATCATCGATAACCGTCACACATGTTCTGGTAGGATATCTGCAAAAATGAGAGGATTATTCACCTGATCATTATAAAGAACAAGCAATTGTTCAGAAAAGGAAAAAGATACGAACCGGTATGATCTTCTTGACTCGGAGAAAACGAGCAGGGGATTCATCATGAAGCTCAGACGCAGGTCGTGCACGTTTAACGGAAGATCCTGGACGGTATGAAGAAGATGATCCACTGGTGTTCGACATGATAAGGAAACGGAGTTTCTGCGAGAAAGCCCTATTGTAAAATCGTAAAAGTGGTTCAAAATATCTACACCTGCATATATGAGGAAACCCTAAAACGGTTACGGCGCCCGATATATGGGATTCGACACCGACCAAGTCAGGCTTTCTTTTGAGCCCTAATCAAGAATAAGAAGAGCATATGGATACATGAGCGATTCAACCAGCAGTGTGTGAGCACCCACGCCCGGAATCCCAGTAGAAGAAGAATCTTATCCCCAACTCAAGCACCTAAGGGAGGAAGCCGGTCCATCAAGGCCCATGGTCACGCGCATATGGAGGATTGCCCACGATTGGTCAGAATCCCTCCAGGTAGAATTCCTTTATCTTGTCTTCTTATGCTTGTATATGTCACCATCTCATGCCTACCACACAATAGTGTAACCATTATGTGCTAGGCAGGGGACTTAATGTTGATGGTGGATTTTCATTTAAGGTTAAAATTATAAAAACCAAAAAATTATGCGCTAACATCTTGTAAAAGATAAAGCCATTAATAAGTGTTGAATACTTCTTCACTTTACTAATTCACCTAGAATGGAGCATGTGGCAACAATCCCATTCTGTGAATTAAATACACGAAATTCATCCAGGTTGGAGCATGTAGCAACAATCCCATATACCCTGTGAATTTATAGCATTATTAATTAATGCGTGAGCAGCCTTGTATTTCCTGTACTCATTATCAGTGCGGCATGACGACTGAGTGTTGCTCTCCACAGAGCAACACGAACCTCCAAGCATTATAATGAAAGCATGTACGAAATACCCGTATAGGCTGCAACTCTCGGTGTGTTATACTAGCCCGATTGAGCAACTCTCGGTGTGTTATACTAGCCCGATTGAGCATCCGGACTGTCCGTATCGATGCGGATATGATCTCGTTCATCCAACTTCACCAAAGATGATTGGATGGCCCAGATCAATTCCATAACCCCCAAGACAGTATGGAATATTCACTGCCGAACCAACGCGGACCCCGCATGGTCGGCCTCCCCAAAAGATTGGCATAGCTTGCCAAAACGTCCAAACCAGAGCGGTATGGACGGAAAACCCTAAGTTAGGGTTTGCGGCATATTAAATGTGTCGCAAAACAGTCTCAACCATCCATCTTTGCAGGTATAGATGGAGGGTGTAGATGTAGATTAAAAGGGCCCAGAGCATGTCAACACAATCACCGAGGGCCCGCCTACATACCCCGACCAATCGGTCGGGACCAACCATGGTTGGTCATCCCGATTCGTGCGCCCGAACAGAGCATGACGCACGGCCGTGAAACTCAAAATTAGGGTTTTAAACATCACGAGCGTCTATTTTCTCCGGCACGAATGAAGGGTTCGAGATTAGATTAAGCAGGTCCGGCCATACCAGCATGACCATCGTGGGCCCGTCTATCCCCTCACCTGATCGGCCAAAGCATATCATGCCTGGCTATCCCAAAACGCGCGTCCAAACTAGCCTGGTCACACTTCCCAAACTGCAAACTGATCTCGACCACTCAACTTCACCGGACGATTTGAGTGGCTTAAATCACGTTTTCATGGGACAGTCAGGTATAGGCGTGAACACCAGCCTACCACCTACACTTCAGACCGATCGGCCAAGACCGACCAAGAATTAGTTATCTTGGAACGCGCGCCTGAAGATGGCATGATGTGCGGCTCTTGCGGCACTAGTTTTCTATCACAAATTGATCTCGACCACTCAACTTCACCGGACGAATTGAGTGGCCCAGATCATACTTTCGTGAGGTAATGGGGTATATGCGCCTACACCGTCATGCCGTCTACACGCAGTACGATCGGCCTGGCCAAAATCGTATCCCATGCTTGGATTCGACCCGGTGAAGAGGATGCTTGCGCACCTCCTCTAAAACCCTAATTTCATCAACGGTCGCAGATGAGTGTCTCAAAGAGCATCTCGTCCGTCCAACTTCACCGGCTTGGTTATACAACCCCGGTCGAGTTAATTGGTCGATAAGGCGTCTTGGTGATCACCACCCGTCACTTTACCACACCATGATGCAAGTACTCGCATAAAATACACACGATACTTCACAAGTATCGACCTCCTAAATAACGGCGTTATTCAATTTAGCATTACATGCTACTTTCTCGTGGGTTCCACGATCCACACACTCGAGACATCAATCATGTCACAAACCGGGGATACATACCGGGGTATTGGTCTCGGCGGTTTACAACGTGCGCGCGTAATGCGCCATCACAAGAACGTGTCGGGGAAGTCATGGACGGTTAGTGATGATGGGAGAAGTGGGCAAGACTGGTCGTGTGACACTAACACACGACTCCACTACTCCATCACTCCACTTTTTCCACTTCCCACGAGATACGAAGGTTAGGCTAAAAGACTTGTATAAATAGGTTCTCCTCCCTATTTTCAAAACACAGAAAAAACAAGGAAACAAGTCCAGACAACAGAGGCAAGTGTTGATACAATCGTATTCAAACACCGGAACCGATAGCTTACACTCTGCAAGCCGCCCAGACTTTACGATACAAGTCATTCATAGCCAACACCTTCACATTCTCAACACCTTCTTCGCTTCCCTCCCTAAGATCAACCCCATCTCCTTCACTTTGTGACCGAAACAAGTCTGGAACGGCCATTTCTTGGTTTAGGCCGGACTTGCACAGATTGATCTCTCGAATCTACAAGCACTCACCGCGCAATGCATTTGTTTAAGGTTTAGACTCATTTCTCATCCACACACCCCAAATTACCAAAACTGGCAGAAATAGTTTTCACCCATAAACAACGGGGTAGAATTCGTCTCTCTTCTTTCTTAACTGACCCTCCCTAGAACTATCATCAATGCTCTGAGAAACTCATTCTTACTTCGCAGATGGTAATGATTCTCTAATAGCGGCATTTGAAATGTCCAAGCGAAGTGATCAAGTGCTTTTTTATATTTGTATTCTTGACGAAACTTGACTGTGTTGGATTGTCTGCGAGTTGGTCTTTGGCTAATGATAATCGATGTAGTCATGAGAGAATTAACTGGCTTATGATAAACGAAGAAACTCCTTTACTGCATCTCCCTTTTCTTCATGCGAAGTGAATTTGACTGCTGCACTTTGTGAACTTTCTTAATGAGTATTCTTAAGAGTTAAGGGCTGATCTTCGCTGAAACTTCTCATGAAATAAGCTTCGTCTTCGTCCTTTTACTTTGACAAATACTGGTGATCAATTCCAGCATTTCCTCTACGTCCGTTTTCTGTTTTGGATTGATGGTTGCGGTGAACTCATGGTCACAAAGTTCCGTACCATACTTCGTCTCCGGGTTTATATCCTTCTGATTGCCTCGAGTAGATTTTTGGTTTTCGCAAGTGACTTTCCTCCGAAGTTGAATTGCTGCGAGATTCATCCATTTAATTTAGTGAGTAGTCTATTAAGCTTTAAGAAAACATTGTCATTCAACAAATTAAATATATCAGCGAAATTCTAATGATTTTATTCTCGTAAGAGTTTGAAAGTTCATGAAATGGATTCTTAAAACAACATCCGTAAATCTGTACTTCGCAGATATTATTTTGAGAGAAAATTTTTAAAATTCCCAGATCTGAATTAAACATAATTTTTGAATATAAAACTAGAAAAAAGAAGAGATTTTGTCCTGTAGAATTATTTTTTGGTGTAACTTCGTTTGATTTCTTCGTGGTTGTTGATGTTCTCTCGGAATCCAAATCGGTTTATGTTGATGTTGTTTGTTGTTTAAAGATGATAACCTTTCACTGGATGTCCCAGTCTTCCCCAGAAGCTTTGGTATTTCACTGAGTTTGGTGATGAATTAGCTGTTGTGATTGAAACTAATTTGGATAATAAGATCAGGTAGGGTAAATTCTTCCTTTGATATTATCATGGAAATCATTAATCATTTCTTTTGTTATCATGTTACATTCCCATCTCCTGCTATCTTTCTTGACTTTGATTATCTCTTCTTTAACCGGTTTACTGATTTGCTCCATCATCTTTTTAATTTCAATAGTCCGTCGATCACTCAACAAATTCTTTTTCAATTACTTCAAAACTCTTTTCAATCACAATAACAATCTTCAACCTTGTTTTCAATCATTCCCCAACTCTTCAATCAATGAAATTTCAAGATAATCTTCTTTCAAATCTCTGTTTCTAGCGCCATTATGTAGTTGTAGGAATTCCTACAATACATCCCTCATAAGAATTCATAATATTCAACACATCTTTAAGATCAACAATCAACCTTTTTATTAATTGAGTTAGAAATTTTACAGGAAGGAAATGAAATCAAGAATATAATTGCAACTCTAGACTTTCTCTCTCCTCAAAACTTTCTCTCCACCCTCAAAAGATCTCTCATTTCTCTCTCATTCCTTTCTCTTTATATAGGTGTTTACATAGTGGATGACAGCCCACATACAGCTCAGATTTCCCCTATTTTAGGATCCCGTGCTACGTTCTCTCAGGCTCTCTTTATAATTTTGCAGGCTCTCTCTCTATAATTTCGCAAGCTCTGCTACATTCTCTCAAGCTAAGAAAATAATTAAATCTCGCACACTAATAAAATGTGTTGTGCGATATTTGGATCCTACACTTGATAATCTAGATATTGGTTGATCTTGTAATACCCGATATTTTTAGTTACCCTTTCGGGTCGGGTTTTACCCGACTTAGCTAACCTTGTTATATATTTGCGTTTTTGTTGAGTCACTTTGTTTGTCTTAGACTAGGTTGTGACACTTGAACTTAGATATTTAAAAATGATTCTTCTTATAGTTAGTAAAAAAAAAAACATTGTATGGATTAGTCACCTAATTATAATTTTGAGGAAAAATAAAAATTAGAAAAATTGAAGAGACTGTTAAATAATTAAATAAATAAAATGATAATTATTTTTGTATATCAAATAAAAAGGGAACAATTACAAATTTTTGGTTGGAAACCTAGCAACAAGCTGGGCTCCAACTCCTTTTCATTAATATAAATATAAAAATATAAACAAAATATTTAAGAAGTAAATTATAAATAGAAGATTTAATATTAATAATAATGTTAGTATAAGTTTTACTAGAAAGGGAGATAAATGTATTAGAGAAGTTAGAAAACTAAAAGTTAAGGAGACGAAGGAGATGAAGCTAATGTTCCTTTTAGAGGAGAAGGTTATGAAAATCAGTATAGGATCAATCTAATTGAGGTAGAATGTTAAATCTCCTTTCTCTTTGTCTTTCTTTGTTATACTTGATTTTAATTCTTATATTATTAGGATTTTGAAATTTATCTTCGTAATATTGTGCATCCGATTGATGATCAGCCTTTGAATATTGATAGATAACATGAATGTTTGAAATTAATCCACCATAAATTCACCGTTGAATGTTTGTTTGAATCTGGGTGATAGTTTTTGAATTTACGGAAAATTACATTTTGCTATGATTTTGGTGTGTTTTGGCAATCTAAATGATATGTAATCTTGACAAAAATTGTATCCATGTATGATATCTTTCATTGTGCTTTGGAATTTCTCAATTTCAAGTTATTATGAATTTCCCATGAATTGTTTGATAATAATATGTAATTTTCCCAGTTTTTAGGTTGTCATTATAAATTCAACATCTTTTGTTTGAAAGGTTGGTTTACTGTGAAATTTTTATATGTTGTATATTATTGATTCATGTATGTCATTGTAAAGTTCGAAGATGATCAGATAAAGTTATTACCATGGAACATATAATGTAATATGACTACAGTCAATTTGTTTGCATCAATGCTTGAAAGAAATTCATGTTGTTAAGCCATGGTTGCTTGTGTTGTTTGTGAAAATGATTTATTAAAGGAAATGAGTTCATGTTTTATCGTTATATGGAACATGTTTCATGCTAACGGCAGGTAATGATCCCCAAGAGTTAGATGGGTAATGATCCCCATGGGAACTTGTGTTTCCCGACCTTCGATGGCGGTTGTCTGTGCCAAGGTTTTCGTATCGTGAATGAAGCGGGTAATGATCCCCGAGAGCAGACGGGTAAGATCCACATAGGAAATTTTGTTCCTGACCATCGATGGAGGCTGTCTGTGCCGATAAACGATAGGTGGGTGTACGAACCAAGGTTTTCGTACCATGAACTCATGGTTTCTCTGTGACTATATTAATACGTGAATAGATGTGTTGAATCATTGATGAATGACTTTTTAACAATTATTTTGGTATTGTAAACTCATGGTTTGTTGGTGACAATATTAATTTGTGAATCGTGTGTTGAAATCTAGATTAAATGATTTGTTGGAAACATAATTGGTGCTATGAATTCATGTGTGAAATATAATTGTATGAATTGTTGAAAACATTATTGGTATTATGAACTCAAGTGTTGAAATCTAATTTGATAAGTTATCGACAAAAATATTGGTATTGTAAACTTATGATTGGACAAGTGAATTGGATGATATGGTGAAAATAATACTTGTCTGGTAATCTTGTTGGTTGAAAAATATATAACATTGATTAATCGAAATTATGTCGTATTCTCATGTTTTTCGATATTTGATTTGTTGATATTGTTATGCATGTTTTGAGATTGGGAATGCATTCTACTGAGCGGTCATATCACCCAATTGACATTCCTTGCTAATTTATTGAAGTTGGAAGTGGAACTAAGAAGTTAGCTTATTATTGATTGTATCGCATTCTTGTATTGCTTGAAATGTAATTTGAAATAATATGTTTGTTGAAAATGTTGTTAAAGATGATTAGTGAATTCAGATGTTTAAACTCATGTTAGAAAGTCTAAATTATGTTGCAATAAATAAATTAGAATAGTTACATGCATAAGCCTCTTTCCGACCCGCAACGCTTCGAGTTAGGATCTCCATATGGGTTTAACCCTGGTCCGGAACTCGGGGTGTTAAAGATCTAATCCTAACAAAGGAGTTTATTAGATTAAACGGAAGAATTGACTCAACTTAATATCTGATTTAAATCTTGATATTGAGAGAGTAGTTACTGAATCAGATTAGTCCTTTACTGTTTCGGAATACGATCCAAAGGAGTTAAGTGCAAGAAGTCTTCACAATTGGTGAATGCCTAACTCTCTCCACAAATCAGTGCTCTAGGCTATTTATACGTGCTAAAGATCAGGCCTAAAATTATGTGCAACCGCTTGCACATCCTACAGACAACCACATGTCCACAGGTAGCTTTCCTAACCGCCAATTTACTTTTCAACTCCACCTTTTGTGTTGTCTTGCAGATTTAAGCCACACTTGTCTTGAACGGTTAGGGAATGCCAAACTCAGTTATAAAGTCTTTTTATAATTGTCTTAACCAATTCCTTTGCTCTAGCATGCATGTAATGCACACACCACTTGTAACTGATAGCTTTGAGCCAACATCCAGCCAACATCGCGCTACACTCAACTTGGCCCGAGCCAATGTGCAGCCAACTTAGCGCTACATTTATCTCGGTCATGCACTTAACTCATTTGATGCCAACATCTGAGTAAGGTCATGCCAATCATGTCTTGATCTGCTGCTTGGATCAACTTCATACGTTAACTGTGTCACTTGCATTCTTTTTTCTGAGCAATGGCCAATAATGTTGCATTTGCATTGGACAGGCCTTGGCAAAGCCTTACGCCAATGCATAAGTCATATCATGAATTATATTGAATCCTTAATCAATTCCTTAAGCTGGGATAACTTTGGATTACGAACATGCAACACTATCGAATAATATTGCATGTGTCAAGTAGTCTTTCTTGTCTCGGCCATCTTGACGCTTCATCGTCGGACTATGAAGCTCCATTGTCCAAGCTACTGACTCTAATATTGCGCCATCTTGGTGCTTCACTGTTGGGAATGCTAACAAACCTCCCCCACTCAATCTGTTCAACGTCCTCGTTGAACGCAACAAAGCATACTCATTATACTTGTTATTTGGCCTTGTACGCTTATGAGCTTATCTCAGAAATCAACAAACTTGTTTGGCCTTTTCCCTTTCCAATACATTTTTCCTAGTACCATATGCCGTCACTTAGATTACTGCCTTGCCATTGATCCTACTAACTTTTATTGTTGTTGTCACGTTGGCCTACGCTCCACCTCCAACTACAATCGCATATCAACACCCAAAAGCAAACTGAAAATTCCTCTTGTCAATTCCCTGAATTAAGCTTGAATTTCAATTGAATCATTTGTGCCTAAGTGTACACAAGCAATGATTCTTCCCAACCGATCACAATGATCATTTTCATAGTCTTTCGCCTTCTTTTTCCGACGTTAGTTGCATCGCGCAACCTAACAGGACTTATGTAAGACTCGGTATTTTCTTCAATCATGTTGCGCGTGCGCCAAATCATGCCATGTCTTAAGGTATGCAAATTATGATTCCATACCTCTCTAGGTATGCTCCACAACCTCTATCCTTTGTTGCACTTTGCAAACACCAGCATTTTCACTAGATTTGGCCCAAATCATATTGCAAACTTCACCTTTTGGACTTGCATCATTCGTATGCCAAACAACCAACACCTTGATGTTCTTAATTGGCTTGCATTGTCGCATCACCATGATAGAAATGCATGATTCTGGTATAGTCATGACTTAGGATTACCCGGGACATCCCACCGTCACTTTGGACATGGTATCCTCTTCAGGTGCCTTTGAAACTAACATGCCTCATTGTTCTTTAGAACTGCTACGTTTTATGTAATGGAAAAACAACATGTTCCTCCATGCTGAAAAAGTGGAGGTCTAACAATCATACCCAATATTTCGCTTAGCTATCTGTATGGACAAACTCCAATATACTTTTAAGAGAATCAACTAGATAGTCAGACTCAATCTTAATAAGAAGTATATCAAAGAGTTATATCTCAATTTCTCGATTCAATATTACTCAAGCAATAGAAATTTGCGAGTCTAATTGAATAAAAGAGAAATCACTTGAACGGCACCAAAGACCAATGTTCAAGGATCAATCAATTTCAATCAACAACCAAAGGTTGGATTTCCCAATTGATCGATTCAACGCACAACCTGTGATATTTCAATTATATAACAAAATATAATGCGGAAAAGAAATAACACAGACACCAAAAGTTTTGTTAACGAGGAAACCGCAAATGCAGAAAAACCCCGGGACCTAGTCCAGATTGAACACACAATGTATTAAGCCACTACAGACACTAGCCTATTACAAACTAACTTCGGTCTGGACTGTAGTTGAACCCCAATCAATCTCACACTGATCCAAGGTACAGTTACGCTCCTTACGTCTCTGATCCCAGCAGGATAATACGCACTTGATTCCCATAGCTGATCTCACCCACAACTAAGAGTTGCTACGACCCAGACTTTAATAAACAAATCTGTATCACACAGAAAAGTCTACATGAATAGATAAATCTGTCTCCCACAGAAATACCTACGAGTTTTGTTCCGTCTTTTGATAAATCAAGGGGAACATGAACCAATTGATATACTGGACTTATATTCCCGAAGAACAGCCTAGAAATATCATTCACCTCACAATAATCTTAATCGACTAGCGAAACAAGATATTATGAAATCACAAACGATGAGACGAAGATGTTTGTGACTACTTTTCTATCTTGCCTATCGGAGAAATTAATCTCAAGCCAATCCTTACGATTGTACTCAAATACGATAGAAACAACAAGATCTGATCATGCAACTATATAGAAGATAGTTGGGTGTGGCTTCACAATCCCAATGAAGTCTTTCAGTCGTTAACCTACAGGGTCTCGATAGAAACCTAAGGTTAACGGAGAATTGACTCTAGCTTACAACTAGTATCACACAGGAGGTGTGGGGATTAGGTTTCCCAGTTGTTAGAGTTCTCATTTATATAGTCTTCAAATTAGGGTTTGCAATCTAAGTTACCTTGGTAGCAAAGCATTCAATATTCACCGTCTGATGAAAACCTGATTAGATTCAAGCTAATATATTTCAACCATAAGATCGAACTTAGCTTGTTATACACACATGAAATGTAACTTCATTTAGGTTTGAGTAACCGTACCTAAACGTGTACAAGTCGTTGGTTCAACGGTAGTTAACTATAGGTTAGCCATATGAGCACTTTCATATCAGACTTATTCTTCTTTACCACAACTAGTTCAAATGACTCAAATAAACTAGTTAGAGAGTTGTTCAATTGCTCAGATCTCATAAAAGTATACAAGACACAATCGAAACAAAAACAGTTTTGATTCACTCGAATCGATTCATGAACATTATAGTCATGGTTTGCAAAGATTGCATTCCTTAATATATAAATGTCTTAGTTCACGAATTAAATTGTTTTTAGAAAATAACCTACTTAAGTACGCATACTGGTACGCGGACCCGGATTAAGTTTGTTTTCAGTTCACAAACTCCAGCAGAAATTCACGGGATGTGAACTTCCGGCAGTGCGCGTACTTGGTACGCGGACTTTAGTTCCGGTTATCCTGAGTACCAAAGTACGCATACTTTGGTTCAAGGATATTGGACTTACACACATATGAGATGTCTCACAATGTTTATATCCAACCATGGTTATGTATTCTAAACTCTTATTTCAATCATTGAAACATTCTTAGAGGACGTTATATAGTTGTTGTTCACAAACTATTTTTCGTCAAAGCCATTTTCAAGTAATTGAAACTAATATGACTTTCGTCACTAGTAAAGATGAACTTGGCCAAAGCGAAAGCTTACCAACACATATTTCGAGAAATAGATAAGCGAGATAAACTCAACTCTAAATAGTACATGTGTATAATCATAGTCTATATAGCAATACGACTTTTGTCTCAAGATAGGAGATAAAGTAGACTTTTGAGTGATAGATAAGTTCAAGTCTCCACATACCTTTTTGTCGATGAAGTTCCACCAGTTCCTCGAGTAGTTATTCGTCTTTGAAGATGAATACCATGGACTCTAGTCTAGAGCTTAACTACACTTTCTATCCTAGTCCCAGACTTATCTATTGGTAGACTAGAAATCAAGACTTATAGTTTTGGCAACTAACCTTGAAAAACAAGCTTGAGATAGCAACACTTGCGAGTTCGACCGAGCAGTGCTCTAACACAAGCTATGAGTCAATCTTAACTCATTTCTCTTGATGGGCTTACTTCTATATTTTTACTGCAGTACTCCATGTCGTCGCCGCCAATATACTGTCGCATTTCAACATAACTCTCAACAACAAACTCGTCTATGCCACCAACTCTATTTTCTTATTTCACTTGCAGCGTCTTCCATCACATATTTTGGTTTAATATGCTATATAGCATCTGAAAAAGCGTGGGTCTAAAAACCACACCCAATATTTCGTTTAGGCAATCTGTATGGACTAACTCCAATATAATTCCAAAAGAATCAACTAGACAGTCAGACTCAATCAAGGAAAATATATCCAAGAGTTATATCTCTGTTTCTCAATGTAATATGCAAATCAAACAGATAGAAATCCGCAAGCCTGGTTATTATGAGAAATAACTTGAACGGTACCAAAGACCAATGTTCAAGTGTCAATCAATTTAAATCAACAAACAAAGGTTGGATTTACCAATTGATTGAACTACGCATAACTTGTGATATTTCAATTATATAAGCAAATACAATGCGAAAAAGAAATAACACAGATACAGAAGTTTTGTTAACGAGTAAACCGCAAATGCAGAAAAATCTCAGGACCTAGTCCAGATTTGAACACCACATTGTATTAAGCCGCTACAGACTCTAGCCTACTACAAGTTAACTTCGGACTGGAATGTAGTTGATCCCTAATCAATCTCACATTGATTAAGGTACAGTCGCGTTCCTTACGCCTATGAATCCCATCAAGACTCTACGTACTTGATTCCCTTAGCTGATCTCACCCACAACTAAGAGTTGCTACGACCCAAAGTCGAAGACTTGATAAACAAATTTGTCTCCCACATAAAAGTTTATTTGAATAGATAAATCTGTCTCCCATAGAAATAACTATGAAGTTTTGTTTCGTCTTTTGATAAATCAAGGTGAACATGAACCAATTGATAATTCGGTCTTATATTCCTGAAGAACAGCCTAGAAATATCAATCACCTCACAATAACTTAACTATATGGTAGTAGAACAAGTTATTGTGGAATCACAAAGAATGAGACGAAGAGTTTTGTGATTATTTTTTTTTATATCTTACCTATTAGAGATAAATCTCGAGAAAATCTTAGAGAAGATAGTACTCAATACGATAAAATAAGTAATATCAGAACACGCAACTAGAGAGAAAATAGTTAGGTCTGGCTTCAGAATCCCAATGAAGTCTTTAAGTCATTAACCTATAATGGTTTTAGGAAAATCCTAGGTGAAAGGAGAATCGACTCTAGTCTCAACTAGTATCACACATGAGGTGTGGAGAATAGGTTTCCCAGTTGCTAGAGTTCTCCCTTATATAGTCTTCAAATCAGGTTTTGATAACTTTCGAACAAAGCAATCAATATTCACCGTTAGATGAAACCTGATTTAAGATTCAAGCTAATATCTTTCCACCGTTAGATGATCTTAGCTTGTTACACACAAATGAAATACACCTTCATTTAGATATGGGTAATTGTACCTAAACGTATATATTGAGTTGGCTCAATAACAGCTAACCGAAGTTAGCCATATGAACACTTTTGTATTAACCATGTTCCTCTTAACACTTCTAGATCAATTGATAATCAAATGAATCTAATTGTGTTACTCATATAGTTGTTCAATTGTTTATATTCTCATAGAAGTATACAAGAAACAATCGAAGAAAAATCGGATTGATTCAAACGAATCAGTTTATGAACATTTTAGCCATGGTTTGCAAAGATTGCATTCCTTAATATAAAAATGTATTTGTTCATGAACAAACCGATTTTAGAACATCATCCACTTAGGTATGCATATGGGTACGCGTACTTAAGAAGCCGGACCAAGTTTGGGTTTCGCCAGTACGCGAATATATAAATGTATTCGCTAGTATACTAAGTTCATAGTTTGTGTGAGACAGCTATTCCTGTCTTCTAAGAATGTTTCAACGATTTAAATAGAGTTTAGAACAATTGGATTTAAACATAGTATGCGTACTTGCATATATGTAATCCATGTCCAGGAACCATGGTATGCATACCCGTATGCGCACTGGTTGGTTTGAGAAGTCCAGGAACTTGGTATGCGAACCGGTACGCGTACTGGCATAAGGTTCAGGTCCGGAAATTTCTGCTGAGTTTGGATGGTATGCGTACTAGTTCGCATACTGGCGAAACCCAAACTTAGTCGGACTACTTAGGTACGCGTACCCGTATGCATACCTAAGTGGATGATGTTCTAAAATCGGTTTGTTCATGAACTAATACATTTATATAATAAGGAATGCAATCTTTTGCAAACCGTGGCTATAATGTTCATGACTTGATTCGAGTGAATCAAAATCGATTTTGCTTCAATTGAATCTTGTATATTTTTATGAGAATACAAACAATTGAACAACTCTAGAACTAGTTTCATTGAGTCATTTGAACTAGTTATGGTTAAGATGAATAAGGTTGATATGAAAGTGTTCATATGGCTAACTTCGGTTAACTATTTGTAGGATCAGAATATCGCAACACCGACGCCCTTGCGAAATTCATAAACAACACATTGCGAAGACATCACAGACGAGTAATACAAATGACGCAACGGATGACGACATCCAGAACACGAGAAAGATATGAAGACCTAGCGAGATTTAGGATAACTTGCGAGGTATTATATTTGCACACTTGCGAGAATGTCGCAAGTCAGATCCGAAAATAAAGGACAACTTAGCTGTCATCCATTATGTAATGTCCTATATAAAGAGCTGAATAGGCTTATGAAGAGGGGGATCTTTTTAGAGAGTGGAGAGAAATTTTAGAGGAGAGAGAAAGTCTAGGGTAGCAATAACATTCTTGATTTCACTTCCTTCTTGTAAAATTTCTAACTCAAATAATAAAGAGATTGGTTATTGATCTTAAATATGTGTTAGATATTATGAATTCTTGTGAGGTGTGTATTGTAGGATTTCCTGCAATTACATATGGCGCTAGAAACAGGGACTGAAGATTAAAGATTGGAGGTTGTTGTTAAAATTGTTCAAATTAAGAAGATGATTGATAAATTGGTTAAAGTAGAGAAAATCAAAATCAAGGAACATAATAGAAAGTTGGAATGTAGTTTGATTACAAAAATAATGATTAATGAATTTCATGAAAATATCAGAGGGAGAATACATAAACGAGATTTTGAAGGAAAGGAAATCGTAACAACGGAGAAAGCGTCACCTATGAAAGAATGGGAAAAACAGAAGATTACATTCACAGCAGCAGAGATATCAAGAGAAAGTTTAAACCACACGTCTCCTTTGGTAATCACAGTAATCACACGGAAAGAAAAAGAAAAAGAAAAATCAGCAAAATTATGGAAGAATGGGCGGTAAACAGAACTCTAGTTGATACGGGGAGTTCGGCGAATATAATCTTTTACCATGCATACAGAGGAATGGGATACAAAGATGAAGAGATGTCTCCTTCAACTTATCATATTCATGGCTTTGGTGAATCTATAACAAAACCAAAAGGAGAAATAAAGGTGCGAATTTTGCTGGGAGATATTGAGACACAAACGGCATTATGCGTAGTGGATATGGAATCACCATACAACATGTTGTTGGGAAGGCCATGGATTCATGCAATTAAAGCCGTAGCATCAACATTACATCAATGCATTAAATTTCCTATGCCAAGTGGGATTGGTGAAATTAAAGGGGAAACCGATAAAGCGAAATTATGCTATCAAATTGAAGTAAAACAATATGAAGGACGTGCAAAGAAGCGAAAAGATCGCAGAAAATTGGCGAAGGAAGCAAAGAAAGAAGAGGAATTTAGAGCTTATTTGATAATAGCAGAGGAAGGAAAAGGGACACGTATCGAAATTTTGGAAGAAGGAACTGAGCTTGCGAAGGAGATAAAAGAACCTACACCTATGGGAGAACCTAAGGCCAGTTACACTACGGCAGAACCAACAAAGGAAGTGAATGTTGGGACCGAAGAAGAACCAAAAATACTAAAAATTGGGACCAAGATGGAAGCAGATGAAGAAGAAAAAACTATTGGTCTGTTGCGAGAATTTAAGGATATTTTCGCATGGAACATGGATGAGGTGCCGGGGATAGACCCATCTGTGGCATGCCACAGATTGGAAATTGACAAAAATGTAAGGCCATTCAAACAAAGAATCTTAAAAATCTCGACAACGTATCATCCTCAAATAGAAGAAGAGTTGCAGAAGATGCTTGATGCAGGGATTATAAGACAAGCAAAATATCCAGAGTGGATAGCAAATATGGTCGTAGTACCAAAGAAGAAGAAAGGGATAAGAATTTGTATAGATTTTACTGATTTAAATAAAGCTTGTCCGAAGGATAGTTTTCCATTACCGGATATTCCACAAATGGTCGAATCAGCAGCAGGACATGATAGAATATCTTCTCTAGACGGATATAAAGGGTACAATCAAATTCCTCTCGCTGAAGAAGATCAGAAGCATACTGCTTTTTTCGCTCCTAGAGGGTTATATTGTTACACAAAAATGCCATTTGGTTTGCGAAATGCTAGAGCAACATACCAAAGGATGGTAGAAAAGGTATTTGCGAAGTGGATACACAAAACATTGGAAGTATATGTAGATGATATGCTAATAAAAAGTAAAGAAGCAAAAAATCATGTCCAAGATCTGAGAGAAATTTTTGAGCAAATGAGACATTTTAACATCAAGGTAAATCCAGAAAAATGTATTTTTGGGGTGGCATCGGGAATTTTTTTAGGTTATATTGTATCCAAAGAAGGAATACAAGTTGATCCAGAGAAAGTACAAGCAGTTCGCGACATGCCAACACCGGCGATGGTAAAAGATGTACAAAAGTTAAATGGACTCTTAGCTTCGCTGGGAAGGTTCATTTCGCGATCATCAGATAAGTGTAAGCATTTCTTCAATATACTCAAAAAGGGGACGAAGTTTAGATGGACAGACGATTGCGAGAAAGCTTTTCAAGGAATAAAAGAACATCTGACGAACATATCTATTTTGCAAAAGGCAGAACCGGGAGAAGAATTATTAATCTATCTTGCGACAACTTCGCATGCATTAAGTGTTGTGTTATTGCGAGTAGATGCAGGAGTTGAAAAACCAATCTATTACATCAAAGCAAACATTCAATGCAGCAGAGAAAAATTATTCAAAGATTTAAAAACTAATTTTGGCATTAGTTTATGCAAAGATTTAAACTTCGAATATACTTTCGGCGCATGAAATAAGGGTGCTTGACAAAAATACCAATCGAGTCGGTAATGAAAAATTCAAAAAGATCGGCGAGTCGAGATGGAATGCACAGATAGGACATTTCAAAATCAAATATGAAATACTATCTTCACCAAAATCGCAAGTTGTTGCAGACTTCTTAGCAGAATTTCCTTTAGAAGATGATGAAGTAGTGGAAGAAATTATGGATATAGAAGAAGAACATGGGAATCCAAGAGATCTGTTAACAGAGACAAATAGATGAGAAATATTGGTGGATGGATCATCAAATGGGGAAGGTAATGGAGTTGGAATTGTTTTGATTTCGCCAGAGGGCAACAAAATGGCTTTTCCCTTCAGATTGGAGTTTGCCTCCACCAATAATGAGACAGAATATGAGGCTGTGATACATGCCCTGAAATTCGCAATAGAAATGAAGTTGGAAAATGTAAGAATTACCAGCGACTCGCAACTAGTCATTTGTCAAATAAAAGGGGAATACACTACAAATGAGTCATCCATGAAGAAATACAAAAAACTTGTTGGGGAATTATCAGCGAGAATCCCAAAAATTAAATGGAGACATATATCAAGAAAAGATAACGAGACTCATGAGATGCCTTTGCTTTTATCTCAAGTATGATGACGGACCCAGCTGCGAGATGCATAAAGATACAAACACTTTTATCACCATCAATCAATAAAGAAGAAGAAGAAGAGGTAGATGTAATGATAATAGAAGATGGAGAACAAATACCTAGCATTGAAGATTGGAGAGCAGAACTTCATGCATACCTGAAAAGAGGAGAAACACCAAGAAATAGATTGGAGGCGCACAAATTAAAAAGTCGTGCAACAAGTTATGAACTAAGGGATGGGATATTGTACCAGAGATCTTTTAATGGACCTTCACTCAGATGTTTAACACGAAAAGAAGGAGAAGAAGTACTAAAAATGTTACATAGTGGGGATGCTGGCAACACAGTGGTGGAAGATCTTTGGCATACAAAGCGAAGATGCAAGATTATTATTGGCCATTTATGCACGAGGATGCGAAGCAAATATCAAGGCGTTGCGAACACCGTCAAAGACACGGAAAGAAAATACATGCACCAGGAGCACCATTAACATCTTCAACAGTGTATGGCCTTTTGGAAAATGGGGTTTAGACATTGTGGGACCATTTTTACCAGGAACGGGGCAGAGAAGGTATTTGATTGTCGCTACAGACTATTTCACAAAATGGGCTTTGTAAAAAGCGTACAACATATTCGCGATAAAGATGTTTTTATATTCATATTTGAGAATATCATATGCAGATTTGGAATCCCCGCACAGTTGGTGTCCGACAATGGGAAACAATTTGAGGGACAAAATATAGAACTGTTACTTAATGCATTTAAGATAAAATGTGGAAAGTCAAATCCTTTGTACCTCAGGCCAATGGACAGGCAGAAGCAACAAATAAAACAATCACAGATATATTGAAGAAGAAATTAGAAGGACATAATAGAGCATGGTGTGAACAAGTGCATAATGAAGTGTGGGCTTACAATACAACCAAAGGCGAAGCTACGGAATGTCACCTTTACGTTTAACATATGGAGTTGAGGTCAGATGTACTACCAACGAAGTTATTATTCCAACAACAAAGAAAGAAGCTTGGGAGAAAAATCTTAGTGCGGGTAATATTTTAATCAAACTAGATGAATTAGAAGAAAAAAGAGAAAGAGCTCTACAGCATATGGAGAATTACCAACGAAGATTAGCCAGAGAATATAATAAACGTGTTAAGACACGCGAATTTCAACCAGGTGATTTGGTACTGAGAGAAACACCAGTATATCAGCGAGAAAGTGGTGGCAAGCTTGAGAAAAAAATGGGATGGACCTTATATCATTAAGGAGATAGTTGGAACAGGGGCATATAGATTGATGGATCCTGAGGGTAAAGATGTGGGCCACAGATTGGATAGACCATGGAATAGGTTATACTTGAAGAGATATTACCCGTAAAAGATTGTGGGAAAAGATTAGACTACGAAGTAATGTATGATTGAAGCGAAATGAATTTATATGAAAATTTTGCGAAAGAATCATTGCGAGATTGCACAGAATAAAGAAAGAACATGCGAAAATCTCGCACAGAAAATAACAAGAGATAATCAAAAATCAATGACATATCAGAAAGGGGCAAACCTGCTATGGCGTACACCCTAGTTCGCGAAATCAAAATTTTGCAAGAGGCAAATGTAAGACCTAAAGTACGTCATAAAAGGGGGTACCTGTTAACATGGCTCAGGGAAAAGGTTACACCGCCCCTGGAACTTGAGTCATGGAGAATTAGGGTCAATAAAGCCCATCCAGGAGAGGTACCTTGGATTTTCAATCTAAGCTTATGACTTAGGTTGGACGACCGAGGGTCTCTTCTAAGGAGTCAGCATATGACCAAGGCGCTGAGGTACACGGTTGAGCCAACAGTGCCTGGGGCATTTGAAGTGTCTCGGCCATTCTTGGAAAGTCTCGGCATATGCTGTACTCGGCCCGAAGAAAACTCCACTTAAGGTGCAGTCTCGTAACCATAAGCCCTATAGGAAAAAGGGATAAGAGGCTGCGAAAACAACTGGTTGTTGTTAAGACCGGATGTGGGGAGCTAGCCTTGTATGGCAGAAGTACGCCTCCTTGAAGGGGCAACCAGGGAGATGATAAGGGTGGCACCCTCCATTAGGGAGCTGATAAGTGTCTTAAGATGCAAATGTCATGAGGCTTTATTTTCGCAAGAAAATTTAGACTTGTCATATGAAAGTGTAAGGACGTCCTGCGATTTCGTCGCAAGACGGCAATGTCATGGGGCTTTATTTTCGCAAGGATTTTTAGGCCTGTCATATTGTCGCAACAAAACTATCCTGCAGAGGCAACAATACTAAAGAAATGATAAGGCAAGATCAAGGGGTCATTACATGAAAGTGTAAAGACGTCCTGCGATTTTTTCGCAATGACAAGGGGTGGCACAATAATACCTTTAACTAGGAAGGAAAAATAAGACCACATGATTCAATAAAAGATTTATAAAAACTAATTATCATTTATGCAGGTCATCCCTCACAAGAAAGATAATGAGAGGCAGTATGGGAATTGTTCAACAATGGACATTATCTTTCTCGCAAATAAACACAATAATAAAAAAAAAAAAAAAAGTAAGTGCACCTCAGAGAGGACTGAAATACATCATATGCAAGAAGTTGTGTAGGTGAAGAGGTTCAAAGAAATAAAATTACAAAATAAGTTCAACTCTCAACATCAACTTTTTCGCAATAAGGAGATAATGGACATCCTTCATTAATTTTTTCACTCTCGCTAGCTTTCTCAATCTCGCCAGCTTTCCCAGCTTCGCCAGTTCTTCCTTCATTTTGGTTTGTTTCAATTTCTCCTCCATCTGGATTATTATCAACACCTTCATCATTTGGAAGAATTTCTTTTTCATTTGCGAAATCTTCGCCACTTTCATAATAATAATCGCTGTCCGGAGTACCAGGGACTTCATCATCATCTACTTCCAAAGGCTCGATGGATACAGGGGAAAGAGATCTAGATAATAAAATTTCATTCACAATAACTTCAGCCCTAAGATGAACTTGTCGAAGAAGTGCCTTCTGATGATTCCTACTTTGGATATCTTTGGAGTAAGAGAGATAATCAAGTCTTCTTTATGCCCGATCGCGAGAACGAGCAAGAGAAGTAGCAAGTAATGCATTTTCTTTACGAATCTTGGCATAGTTAGATTCCAAAGTAGAAAGGGAGGAGCGAAGATCTTTCTCAGATTCTGCAAAAACAAAGAATAAAGAAAATCATATAGGCGAAAGATTTGCAAGGAAGAGGTAGTAAAAAGACTTAACAAAGGAAAAATGGTCGAGGCAGTCAAATTTCATGACTACCTTCCTTTTGCGATATAAGATATTGAGTTAAAGCCAGGCAACTGTTCTCCAAGTGATCCATGGCATTGTCAAACTTATCACCAACCAAGCCTTTCAACCGAGATCGTAAATTTCTTTCATTAGAAATAAGTAAGGTGTTTTGCTTCGCAAGAGAGGAATATGATTCTTCTAACTTGGAATATTGATCCTTGAGTTGACTTGTTTTTATGCTTAAAGCTATTCTACCTTGAATAAGTTTATCTCTCTCCATGAAAGATGATTCTCACTTTCTTTGAGTTTATTTCTCAATGGGCAGAGAGATCGTTCTTGATCATTGCATACTTTTTGGCAAATGCTAAGTTCTTGCGAAGAGATCGCCACCTTATTCAAAAGAACTCATTTCTCCTGAGATAGGGTTTGATTCTCATCTGATAAAGTTTCCAACTCCAGATTAGCTTTAGTCAAAAAGTAAGAGAGGCGAGACAATTCATTACTTAATAAATTTTTCTTTTGGACTAATTGAGCATTCTCCTTGGTAGGGTTATCTATTTGATCAACATAAAACGTATGAAGATTATCTAATTGGTTATATTGATCCATCCAAGTATCTCTATCCATGCGGGCTTCCTCGGCGACGGATTCAGATTGATATATCTCCATTTTTCGTTTCTGGTTTAGAGCTTAAAAGTGGAGTAGAAATTTTTTTTTTTAAAAAAAATAAAAAAAATTCACCTTTTAGTTCCTCATTCTTCTTGCGAAGATTATCACGATCCAGCGAAACGTTTTGAAGCTTTTGATTCTCAAGATGAAGAGTGTCACATTTCAAGGTCATAGCTTGGAGGTTACTTTTCAAAGCTTCAATTTCCTTCTCCAAAGATGTTTGCGAAACCATTCTATCAGAGTCAAAATATTTACTTACAACCTTGCAAACACCAAATTTGATAGGATCAGTGGAAGCTTTCTTGACATCATCGAGAAGAGCGGATAAAAACTTGAAAGCAATATCCATCCCTTCTAAATTTTCTTTAGTAAAAGGGAGAGATTCAGATGATGAAGCGATGATGGCAGAAGATGGGAGAGTTGAATCATCTTTCGCCATAGGTATGTCGTCGGAAGATGAGATTTGATGAGGATTAATAACTGGGGTTGAGGCAATGTTAAGAGAAGAGGCATGGACAGTAGAAGAAGAAAAGGTTTCATTCGCAACAGGGTTATTGTCAGGACTTTCATTTATAGAAAGATTAGTTACAGGGGATGAATCTGCAGTGACATTTTCGCAAATAAGAAGAGGGGATTCCGCCTGCGAAGATGTCGCAGGAGGTGTTTTTGAAAGTTTAAACAAAGGAAATGAAACAGATGTTTCAACATTTTTAGGATGGCGAGGTTTTTTGGGGGGCCTCTCGACATTGGCATCACCCTGCGAATTACAAATTATATAAGAAAGAGAGGCAACAATATTGTTATTAAAAGAATAAGTGTTTCTTAATACCTTGTTATTCGCAGGCTTCCTTTTGTTCACAACGAATTTTTGCTACGAACTCTTGGGAACATTAGGGTTCTGAATTGTAAACTTGGTGCTGGAAGTGTTTTTGCTGAAACAGAAACAGTATGGGAATTATATAAAGATGAACAACATCAAATAAAATAATTTCAGCAGAGAAAACAGTTTCAGCAAAATAAACAAATCTTGATGGCTCCATGGGAACAGTAGCAGAAAGATGAAGAGGATTTATGAAAATATGAACAGTGAAAAAGTTGCAGACGACAAAAAGAAGATTTACAGATGAAGAAGACGAAGTAAAAGAAAGAAGACATTTTTACGATGGATCTCTTCTTAAATAGACAAAAAATGATGACCGGTTAGCATTTAAAGTGCCGGTGAAAAAGGGAAAATTTAACAGGTGTAAATGGTTATGCTTAATTTACGGAATCTTGTCGGCAGAAAGGAATGGACAAATGCGGCATTTTGAAAAGATTAGTTCTCATGACATTCTCTCCTTCGCAGAGAAGACATGAGAAGAGGCAAGATGTAGGATCAGAATTTCGCAACAGCGACGCCCTTGCGAAATTCATAAACAACACATTGCGAAGACATCGCAGACGAGTAATACAAATGACGCAACGGATGACGACAGCCAGAACACGAGAAAGATATGAAGACCTAGCGAGATTTAGGATAACTTGCGAGGTATTATATTTGCACACTTGCGAGAATGTCGCAAGTCAGATCCGAAAATAAAGGACAACTTAGTTGTCATCCATTATGTAATGTCCTATATAAAGAGCTGAATAGGCTTATGAAGAGGGGGATCTTTTTAGAGAGTGGAGAGAAATTTTAGAGGAGAGAGAAAGTCTAGGGTAGCAATAACATTCTTGATTTCACTTCCTTCTTGTAAAATTTCTAACTCAAATAATAAAGAGATTGGTTATTGATCTTAAATATGTGTTAAATATTATGAATTCTTGTGAGGTGTGTATTGTAGGATTTCCTGCAATTACACTATTGTTGAGCCAGCAAGGTGTACACGTTTAGGTACGCTTACTCATATCTAAATGAAGGTACATTTCATTTGTGTGTAACAAGCTAAGTTCGATCTAACGGTTGAAATATATTATCTTGAGTCTAATTAGGTTTTCATCTAGTGTTGAATATTGAATGCTTTGTTACCAAGGTAACATTGATTGCAAACCCTGATTTGGAAACTATAAAAGGAGAACTCTAGCAACTGGGAAACCTAATCCCCACACCTCCTGTGTGATACTAGTTGCAACTAGAGTCGATTCTCCTTTAACCTTAGGTTTTTCATGAAACCCTGTAGGTTAACGACTTAAAGACTTCATTGGGATTGTGAAGCCAGACCCAACTATTTTCTCCGTAATTGCGTGATCTGATCTTGCAGCTTCTATCGTGATTGAGTACTATCTTCTTTAAGATTAGCTCGAGATTTATTCTCCGATAGTCAAGATAAAAATTAATCACAAACATCTTCGTCTCATCGTTTGTGATTCCTCAATATCTTGTTTTGCTACCATACGATTAAGATTATTGTGAGGTGATTGATATTTCTAGGCTGTTCTTCGGGAATGTAAGTCCGGTATTTCAATTGGTTCCTGTCCGCCTTGATTTATCAAAAGACGGAACAAAACTCATAGGTTTATCTATGGGAGACAGATTTATCTATACAATAAACTTTTCTGTGTGATACAGATTTGTTTATCAAGTCTTCGACTTTGGGTCGTAGCAACTCTTTGTTGTGGGCGAGATCAGCTAAGGGAATCAAGTGCGTAGAGTCCTGCTGGGATTCAGAGACGTAAGGAGCGCAACTGTACCTTGATCAGTATGAGATTGGTTAGGGCTCAACTACATTCCAGTCCGAAGTTAACTTGGAGTAGGCTAGTGTCTTTAGCGGCTTAATACAATATAATGTTCAAATTTGGACTAAGTCCCGGGGTTTTTCTGTGTTTGCGGTTTCCTCGTTAACAAAATTTCTGGTGTCTGTGTTATTTCTTTTCCGCGTTATATTTTGTATATAATAGAAATATCACAGGTTTTGCGTAGTTCAATCAATTAGAGAATCCAACATTTGGTTGTTGATTATATTAATTGACACTTGAACATTGGTCTTTGGTACTGTTCAAGTTGTTTCACATAATAATCAGGTCACAAATTTCTATCTGTTTGATTTGCTGATTACATTGTGAAACAGAGATACAACTCTTGGATATATTTCCATTGATTGAGTCTGACTGTCTATTTGGTTCTCTTGGAATTATACCGGAGTTTGTCCATACAGATTGCTAAGCAAAATATCGGGTGTGGTTGTTAGACCCCCGCTTTTTCAATTGGTATCAGAGCAGGCAAACACACTTAAGACCTCATAAGTATGTGTTTGTAGCGATCTGACTCTATGGACAATAGTGTTATCTCTGAAAATCGCATCACCAAAAACAAAAGTTCTGTTTCTATGGAATCTATTAAAGAGAAAGATTTTTCAATCTCAAATATAGATGAACCTAGTATTTCAACGGAACAGACTTGCACTGACAAGTGTCACCCTGATTACCTTTCAAATGTGTCTGACTCTGTTGATGAAAGTGAAGCAGCCAAAGAGAGTAAACTGATTCTAAATCTTGTTAGAGTCCAGGATGATAGAATCAATCGGTTGAAAAACAATGTCAATGTACTTATCGGTATAGTGAAAGATCGTGACTCTAAAGTAAAGTCTCCTAGCAAGGAAATCGCCAAAGTTTGCTCATCACGAACCTTACTCGAGGCGAACCTCAAAAAGGATGCTTTGGAAATTGAATATATTTTGAGTAAACTCTCTATTCAAGGATGTTCCAAAGAGTCTACTATACCAACTGCTTCTGTCTCAACTGTAAGAAATTCAGTTCCAGAAGTAAAATCGGAATCCCTTCCTATTGGAAAAGATGTGCTTGTGTCTTCCTCTAATCAAGGAATATCCACATCACATGGAAGGAAGAAATCTCCAAACGATGGTGTTAAGTATGTTCTCTCTACTCTGTGATCAGAAAGTGTGTCTCTTTTGTGAATCAAAAGGGCATGTTGAGCAAAAGAGAATGTCTAGGTTGAATAACAATTCCATTGTTCGACTTCAACACACCTTAGTGTTGATGGGTGAAAATTACTCCTGCAGAATTTGGTAATTTGGGGTGTGGATGAGGAATGAATCTAAACCTTCAACAAATGCACTGCGCGGTGAGTGCTTGTAGATTCGAGAGATCAATCTGTGCAAGTCCGGCCTAAACCAAGAAATGGCCGTTCCAGACTTGTTTCGGTCACAAAGTGAAGGAGATGGGGTTGATCTTAGGGAGGGAAGCGAAGAAGGAGTTGAGATTGTGAAAGTGTTGGCTTGCTTATGACTTGTGACAGAGAAAAGTGAGCAGGCTTACGGTTAATGTAAGGAGGCTCTGGATGTTGATTTTCTGTCTCGTCTGAACTTGTATTGTTCTCCGTTATTCCTTGTTTTTTTGTTGTTTTTGGAAATAGGGCGGAGACCCTATTTATACAAGTCATTGAGCCTCATTCACGTTTCTCGTGGGAAGTGGAGGTAGTGGAATGATGGAGTAATGGAGTTGTGTGTCGGTAACACACGACCCGGTCTTGCCCACTTTTCTGTTCATCTCTAACCGTCCATGACTTCCTAACACGTTCTTGTGATGGCGCGTTGCACGCTGTACGCTCTGTAAACCGCCAGACCAATACCCCGATATGCATCCCCGAGTTTGTGACATGATTGATGTCTGGAATGTGGATCGTGGATCCACGAAAGATAGCATGTAATCTTTTGGCCGAATAATGCGTTATTCAGAAAGTCGATACTTGTGAAGTACCGTGTGTATTTTATGCAGGTACTGCATTACGGTGCGGTACAGTGATGGGTAATGACTCCTCACTAACCAAATAACTCCTGACCAGGGTTGTATAACCAAGCTGGTGAGGTTGGACGGACGAGATGATGTTTGAGACACTCATCTGCGACCGTTGATGAAATTAGGGTTTTTAAAGAGGTGCGCAAGCATCACTCTTCAGCTTGGTCGAAACCAAGCATGGGAAGGATTTTGTAGAGGACCGACCATACATGCGTGTTGACGGCATGATGGTGTACACGCCCATGTCTCACCGTCTCATGAAGATGCAATCTAGGCCACTCAATTTGACCGTCAAAGAGGAGTGGTTGAGATCGATTTGCGGCAGAAATCCCTTGCCGCAAAGGAGTTGGAAACCGCATGACATCCCAAGTTTGGGCGTGCGTTCCAAGACGACCCATCTTGGTCGGTCTTGGTCGATCATACCAGCGTGTAGGTGGTAGGCTAGTGTTCACACCTATACCTGATTATCCCATGAAAACGTGATCTAAGCCACTCAAATCATCCGGTGAAGTTGAGCGGTCGAGATCAGTTTAGGATTTGGGAGATGTAACAGCGTGAGTTTGGTCGGGCGTTTTGGATTAGCCGGGCATGGTATGCCTTGGCCGACCGCAAGAGGAGGTAGATGGGCCCACGGCGGTCATGCTGGTATGACCGGCCTTGGTTAATCCAATCGTGACCCTCCATTCGTACCGGGAGAAGATGGACGCGCGTGATGACTTGAAACCCTAATTTTGGCTTTCAAAGCCGCGCGACCATGCTCTTTTGGGCGGATTTAATTTGTTGTAACCAACCATGGTTGGCTTTGACCGATTGGTCAAGTGTGTGGCGGTCACACGGTGATCGTGTCGACATGCTCCGGGCCCTTTGAGTCTAGATCTACACCCTCCATCTATGTCTGCGAAGATGGACGGTTGAGACCGTTTTGCGACACATGTAATATGCGCAAACCCTAATTTAGGGTTTTCCGTCCATAATGCTTGGTATGGATGGTTTCTTGGCAAGCGAAGGCCAATGGTCGACCATGCGGGGTCGGTTGTGTGTATTCCATACCCGCTTGGGGTGATGGAATTGATGCGTGGTCATCCAATCATGCTTGTGGAGTTGGATGACTGCGATCGATCATATTTGGCAGGCTAAGGCCGTGTTTATTCCATACCCTTGGGGGTGATGGAATTGATCTGTGTTCATCCAATCATGCTTGTGGAGTTGGATGATCACGATCGAATCATATCCGGAGACTCGATACGATCAAGTCCGGATGCTCAATCGGGCTAGTATAACACACCGAGAGGGGCTCAATCGGGCTAGTATAACACACCGAGAGGGCTCGGGCTAGTATAACACACCGAGAATCGGCACATGCGGGTATTTCGTACATGGATTCATTATAGTGCTTGGAGGTTCGTGTTTTACTCTGTAAGAGTAACACTCGGTCGTCATGCCACACCGATAATGGGTACAGAAATACAAGGCCGATATGAAATTCACAGGAAGGGATTGTTCTTTGCATGCTCCAACCTTTGGAGGAATTTCATGTATTCACGAGAATGGGATTGTTGCTACATGCTCCATTCTTGGCGAATTAAGTGAGGAGTATCCGTCACTTATAAACGGCTTTATCTTTTACAAGATGTCGGCGCATGATTTTTCCTGTTACTTACAAATTTAACCTTAAACGAAAATCCACCATCAACATTAAGTCCCCCGCCTAGCACATAATGGTTACACTATTGTGTGGTAGGCATGAGATGGTGACATACGAAATGGCCAAGCTAGAGTGAATACATATTTACTAGGATAGTTTCACATTGTCGGGCGTTTCCACGGAACTGGTTGGTCTTGATTAAGGATGCGAAGGAAGCGGACTTGATCCGGTGAAGTCGCTTTGGTTCCTCTTGTACATGTATGGGCTCGACCTCCTTCGGTGTTTGAGTCGGGGATAGGATTCTTTTTCTACTAGGATTAAGGCACGGGTGCTTGCACATTGCCGGTTGAATTGTTGTGTCCAGATGCTCTTCCGGTTCTTGATCGGGGCTCAAAAGAAATCCCGACTTGGTCGGCGTTGAATCCTCATATATCGGGCGCCGTAATCGTTTTAGGGTTTCCTCGGTATTTATGCGGGTGAAGAGATTTTTGATCCGTTTTTACAAGAGAGCTTCCTTGCAAAAACTCTATTTCCCATCATGTCTAACAACAAATGGATCATCTTCTTCATACCATCCAGGATTTCCCATTAGCGTGTACGACCCGCGTCGAGCTTCATGATCGGTCCCTCTGTTCGTGTTCTTCGAGTCAAGAAGATCATACCGGTTGTCTCTTCCTTCTTTTACAAACATTGTTTGTTCTTCATAGCGGTCAGGTGAATAATCCTTTCATTCTTGCAGAGATACCCTACCGGAACATGTGTGACGGTCATTGACGATGATGACTTAACCATTCCTCTCCCTTCAAACTCAAACACGCCTACCCCTGTGAACCTCGAAGACGCCGACACAGGTGTCTCATCTTATGAATATCCGAATGCGGGTCTTTCATTCGATGTTCGCATGAAATGATTATCCTCCAGCTACCGGGATGTCGGTGGATTCTTGGTGCGGAAGGAGTTTGTGGGTTTGTACACCAAGTTGTGGAGGAAGTACGGTCATATCGCAACCGGGAATGTGGTCCGACATTGCTCCTCCGCCTTGGTTACCGCGGTAAACTGCCTTCTTCCCATGATTGCGGAGATGGAGAGTATTTCTATCCGCAACGTTTGAATCAAATCTCGAAAAGTGGGAGAATATGGTATCTACACAGTGAATCCATGAAGTTCAACGTGGGCTGGTTGCGGCAACGTCTTGATATCATCAAGGTTGATCGAGTTGGTATCCTCGCAAATGTTGTTCATGCTACGAAAGCTATCTTGGAAGAGGAGAAAGCTGCGGTCGCAGTCGAGAAAGGTGGAGCAAGTCTGTGCGGGACTTGAAGAAGAGGACGGAGAGATATCGGGCTAGATGAGATGATGCTCTCAAGGAATTATAATCTTCTAGATGGCCTCTTCTAAGTTTGTACTCCCTTATTGTTAATGACGTTTATGTCAAGAGTTTTGAACATCTTTGCGGAATAAATTGCATTGGGTTTTGATTGGTGAAACAGGTTTTCATTGACACATCTCTGAATATAGTTGATGATCCAAACATGTAATGAAAATAAATGCCTGTATTGTTGACACAAGACGATAGTGGTCAGGTGTAATATGTCTTGAGCCACTTTCCATTGATGACTGCTTCAAACTTGCCTCCGTCTACCTTAATGATCTTGTAGTAGCCGGTCCTGTAAGCCTTGGTGACTTGCGTAGGGACCTTCCCATTTCGGTGAGAATTTTGGTGCAGACATGTCTTGTTGGATGTGTTTGGTCATTTTCAAAACCAAATCTCCCACCTTGAAAACGCGTGGTTTCACAATTTTGTTGTATGCCCTGAAATTCGATCCTGTACACCTGAGCGCGTTCTTCTGCTTTATTCCTTCTAAAATCCAGAGTGTCTAACTCTGCGATTCTAGAGTCAAAGATTTCGGCCTCGTTCCAGTGGATCCCGGTTGCTGCTGCAATCCTGGCTGATGGGATTCTGATCTCTGCTGGGAGAATTGCATCCGCTCCGTGAGACGAGTGAGTACGGTGAGACCCCAATGGAGCTTCAGGTGACGTACGGTATGCCCATAGTGCCATTGGTAACTGATCATGCCATTCCACTGGGATTGTCGTGTACTGTTCGACTGATGATCCGGATCAATGTCTTGTTAGTACTCTCAGCTTGCCCGTTCCCTTGAGGATAGTAGACGGTAGAGAAGACCTGTTTAATGTCGTACTCCTCAAGTAACTCCCGTACTTGCTTGTTGGCGAAGGGAGTGCCATTATCTGTGATGATATGCTTGGGCACGCCGAAACGACAAATGATGTATTCTTTAATGAAAGCCGCAATTGTTGCTCCTGTAGTTCCTCGTAGGGGAATGGCCTCTACCCATTTGGTGAAGTATTCCGTTGCGGTTATGATGTACTCGTGCTGCTTCGATGACGGTGGATTAATCTTCCCGATAATGTCCAGTCCCCTTGTAGAATGGCCATGGGCTGCTTATAGAATGCAGAGGGGTAGAAGGCGCATGAACAAGATTCCCATGAATTTGGCATGCGTGACAGCTTTGAACGAAAACGGCTGCATCATCCTCCATGGTCGGCCAATAGTATTTCTCGTGTATTTGGAGGAACAGTTTCCTCTTCCCTTGATGTTCTCCTTCGTGTGTCTGCTTCAGCATGACTGGGATTTCTCCTCCAGCCAGGCACCGTAGCATATCACCTCCGAAGCTCTTGCGGTATAAGATCCCTTCGTGGAATATGAACCGCTTGGCTCTCTGCTTCATCTTAATAGCGTTCTTTTCACCGGCAGGAATTATCCCATCACGGAGATAGCTAATGTAGGGCTCTCTCCAGTCTCCAGCGCGGTTCACGTTAAAAATCTCCAACTGGTGTGGTGGTGTCTGGCAATTCGAGCAGGACTTTTGAAGTAGTCTGGATTGAGCCTCCATCTCTCGGCCCGGTAATAACCCGAGCGTTGAAGTCGCCGTGCAGCGTTACCACCGATGATTGTCCACAAATTTCATTGTGAACACGATCCAGTTGTATTTGTGCTTCGTCGCCTCCCGGACATCTTGACGAGGGAGCCGTCGGATTCGATAATGTCTGATACCATGAAGCATGAAGAAGTTTTGCGGGGTTTTGAGACCGACCTTTCCTTGTGAGAGTGAGCTGTTGAGCTCTCGAATGATCGGAGTTCGCCAATCGTCGGTCTTGGTGTCTTTGTATTGTGATATCCATGTCGATTCTATGGTTCTCCTCTTTACCGTCAAAGTTTCTTCCGCCCCTTCGAACTTGACTTGGAAGCCAATGTTGCTAGGCAATCGGCGTGTTTGTTGTTGCTGCGACTAACATGGGTTATGGTTGCATCGGCAAAGTAGTTTAGTAACCTCTCGTGCTTCGATCGGTGCGGGGCCGGTGTTACTTCTTTCAATGCGTATACTCCGTTCATTTGATTCACCAAAGTAACTTGGAGTCACCTCTTATCTCCAGGCGTGTGACTCCTGCTTGTTTAGCTATTGAAAGCCTTATGAGGAAAGCTTCATATTCTGCAGAGTTGTTGGTGCATTCGAAGTCTAACTTGAAAGAATGTGAAAATACTTCTCCGGTTGGAGAGACTAACACCACGCCTGCTCCTCCAGTATTACTGCTAGGGGTAGCGGAGCCGTCAAAATACAAAAGCCACACTTCTTCTTCCAGAATAGAGATGTTCGGGAATTCTCGGGGAGTTCTTCATGTAGTCCCGTAGTACCTTCTCCTCGGGGAAATGCCGCGATGAAGTCTCGCAAATCGCTTGACCCTTGATAGCTCTAGGCGTGCGCACGTTATGTCTAGTTCGACATTTGGAGAAGCCATTTTCCCATCCTCCCCGTCAGGACCGGCTTTGAAAGCAAGAACTTTGCGGGGATCGATTTAGACACGAGTATCACCCCTATTGGATAGCGGTAATGCCTAAACTTCTGAATGGAATGGATTAAAGCTAAACACGCTTTTTCCGCTCTGGGATATCGGAGTTCAAAGCATCTCTCAATATTCTAACAAAAATAGTATATGGGACGTTCGATTCCCTCATCGTCTTCCTGAGCGAGTAAAGCCCCTACGGCGGCGTCATTGAAGGCGGTGTAGAGGACCAATGGTTTCCCTTGTACAGGGGATTTCATGACGGTTGGAGATGATAGTATTCGTTGGACTTTCCGAAAAGCTTCTGTTGGGTTGCGGTCCAAACAAAGTCGGCTCCTTCTTGACAAGGGGGTGAATGAGGCGGTAAGTTGAGCTAAACCAGGTATGAAACGTTGAATGTAGTTTACCTTGCCCATGAAACTCGGAGCTCTTTCACAGTTCGGGAGGCGGCATTGTGAGGATAGCTCCGAGTCTTGGGCGGGTCCACTTTTATTCCTTCGCGGTCACTTGGAATCCCGAGAAACTTACCGGAGGAGACACCGAAAGCGCATTTTAAAGGATTCATCTTTAACTTGTATTCCCGACACCTCTCAAATACTTGCCGTAAAACGTTGGTGTGATCAAACAGAGCCTTTGACTTGACCACAATATCATCCACATAGTCTTCTACTTGTTTATGCATCATGTCGTGGAAGATTGCCGTCATAGCGCGTTGGTATGTTGCGCATTCTTTAAACCGAATGGCATAACAAGATAGTAGAAATTGCCAAGAGGGGTTCGGAAAAGTCATCTTACTTGCATCATGCTCATACATCCTTATTTGATTGTAGCCCGTGTAGCCATCCATAAAGGAAAACATGCCGTGTCCGCTAGTGGCGTCTACTAACATGTCGATGTTAGGCGGGGAAAGTCGTCCTTGGGGCAGCACTTGTTCAAGTCTCTCGAAATCTACGCGGATCGAATCTGTCCGCTTTTCTTTTTACCGGGACCACATTGGCTAACCAGGTCGGATGATGAATGGGTCTGATGAAGCCCGGCTAGTAGCGGCTTCGAATCTCATTCTTGATTTGTTCTTCTACCTCATGTCCGAATTGCCTCGGAGATTGCTTGATTGGCTTGGATCCGGGCATGACGTGTAAGTGATGGGTGACCAATTTTTCATCTAGACCGGGCATTTCTTCGTATGTCCAGCGAACACATCTTGGTATTCCTTGAGTAGTTGAACAAGGCTCAAATGCGTTAAATGCGTGGATAGAGTCGAACCGATAGAGACCGGCCTGGGAGATTCATCAATCCCGATGTTAACAATCTCGAGCTCGTCAGTCGTGGAATTGGTTCCGTCTTGTAGCTGTCGCGGGGCGTCCAATACCTCCTCTTGTATTCCGTCGTCCTTGCAGCATCCAATTGGGCGGAGAAACTGGATGGTCTCTCCTGCTAATTGCTAACATCGGCGCCGGTATATTGTCTTCCCCTTCTGATCACGGCTTGCCTCGAAAGAGCGCTCCCTTTTGGCGTGAGGATGGGCTGAAGTTTCACCGGTTGGAGATGGACGTCTCGTCGGAGAGAGTGTGTCGTGGTGTTTGGCCCCAGCGATGTAAGTCGGTCTTCCTCTTGGATTGAAGCCCACGTGGGTAGTGGAGTGCATATGATTTTGTCGGACTTTCCCTGCGGAGTATCTTTTGACTCGAACAGATCCACTCCACATATTGGCGCGTACGGAGACAATGATGCGGGAATACGGACGACCTCCTCATTTAGCACGGTCTTCAGGCACTGGTGATACGTTGAAGGAATGACCTTGTTGTGGTGAAGCCACGGTCTCCCCAGTATCATGTGGTAATCCGGCTCCTTTTCTATGACTTCAAACTTTGCTCGTGACTGAACAGGTCCTACCGATAAATTCAAATTGACGTACCCGTATGTGCTGGTTTGATTCCCTTCGAAGTCCGTCATCGTGGTGGGCTGTCGTACAATCTTGCATGGGCTGACCTTGGCTGTCTTGAGAGTCTTGAGAGTAATTACGTTCGAAGATGCTCCTGTGTCGACGAGGGCCCTCCTAACTCGAACCCTTGATGTGTGCGGTAACATGTAGGGCTCGGTTGTGACCTTCCTCTGCCATCATGTCATCTTCTGTGAATGTAACATTGTTTATAGATGTTTCCGACGCAGTTGAGACTCCTGGACGGGAAGGAGCAAGGTGTGCGTCCAGAGCTATTTTATTGACTGCAGCAAACGTCTCTGCCCGTTGATCTTTTGAGAGGTGTAAGAGTTCACACAAGTCTTCCACTAGAGACACAGCTTCCTGATCTACTGGCCTCTGGTTCGTGGTAAAACTGTTGATCTGAGGGGAACTAGTCCCCAGTGTAAAGGTCTCTGGCACGCTCATTTCCGATGTCATCTTGATGAGGAGGTCAAGTATGCCGTTTACTGCTTCTTTGATCAGCTCCATGTTCCTCGTCGAGTCTCAAGTATCCGAGCCAACTCGCTCATAGTTGGGATCCCTCACATTGCGCCAAGCCGGATGCGCCGCTGGGAAGAGAGGCATCCTCATTGGAGGAACTTCGACCGGGGATTTGGATTTGTTGAGGAAGTCCTAAGACCAACCATCTCGAACTTAGCCAAACGGGATTGGGTATTGAAGAAATTGATTTCACAACCGAGAGATTAATCTCCCACCGTGGTCGCCAATTGTTGATGGGTGAAAATTACTCTGCAGAATTTGGTAATTTGGGGTGTGGATGAGGAATGAATCTAAACCTTCAACAAATGCACTTGCGCGGTGAGTGCTTGTAGATTCGAGAGATCAATACTGCAAGTCCGGCCTAAACCAAGAAATGGCGTTCAGGACTTGTTTCGGTCACAAAGTGAAGGAGATGGGGTTGATCTTAGGGAGGGAAGCGAAGAAGGTGTTGAGATTGTGAAAGTGTTGGCTTGCTTATGACTTGTGACAGAAAAGTGAGCAGGCTTACGGTTAATGTAAGGAGGCTCTGGATGTTGATTTTCTGTCTCGTCTGAACTTGTATTGTTCTCCGTTATTCCTTGTTTTTTGTTGTTTTTTTTGGAAATAGGGCGGAGACCCTATTTATACAAGTCATTGAGCCTCATTCACGTTTCTCGTGGGAAGTGGAGGTAGTGGAATGATGGAGTAATGGAGTTGTGTGTCGGTAACACACGACCAGTCTTGCCCACTTTTCCTGTTCATCTCTAACCGTCCATGACTTCCTAACACGTTCTTGTGATGGCGCGTTGCACGCCGCACGTGTAAACCGCCCGCAGACCAATACCCCATATGCATCCCCGGTTTGTGACATGATTGATGTCTGGAATGTGGATCGTGGATCCACGAAAGATAGCATGTAATCTTTGAATCAATAATGCGTTATTCGAAAGTCGATACTTGTGAAGTACCGTGTGTATTTTATGCGAGTGCATTACAGTGCGGATACGGTGATGGGTAATGACTCCTCACTAACCAAATAACTCCCCGACCGAGGTTGTATAACCAAGTGGTGAGGTTGGACGGACGAGATGATGTTTGAGACACTCATCTGCGACCGTTGATGAAATTAGGGTTTTTAAAGAGGTGCGCAAGCATCACTCTTGACTTGGTCGAAACCAAGCATGGGAAGGATTTTGTAGAGGATCGACCATACATGCGTGTTGACGGCATGATGGTGTACACGCCCATGTCTCACCGTCTCATGAAGATGCAATCTAGGCCACTCAATTTGACCGTCAAAGAGGAGTGGTTGAGATCGATTTGCGGCAGAAATCCCTTGCCGCAAAGGAGTTGGAAACCGCATGACATCCCAAGTTTGGGCGTGCGTTCCAAGACGACCCATCTTGGTCGGTCTTGGTCGATCATACCAGCGTGTAGGTGGTAGGCTAGTGTTCACACCTATACCTGATTATCCCATGAAAACGTGATCTAAGCCACTCAAATCATCCGGTGAAGTTGAGCGGTCGAGATCGGTTAGGATTTGGGAGATGTAACGGCGTGAGTTTGGTCGGGCGTTTTGGATTAGCCGGGCATGGTATGCCTTGGCCGACCGCAAGAGGAGGTAGATGGGCCCACGGCGGTCATGCTGGTATGACCGGCCTTGGTTAATCCAATCTGTGACCCTCCATTCGTATCTTAGGAGAAGATGGACGCGCGTGATGACTTGAAACCCTAATTTTGGCTTTCAAAGCCGCGCGACCATGCTCTTTTTTGGGCGGACGAATTTGTTGTAACCAACCATGGTTGGCTTTGACCGATTGGTCAAGTGTATGGCGGTCACACGGTGATCGTGTCGACATGCTCCGGGCCCTTTGAGTCTACATCTACACCCTCCATCTATGCCTGCGAAGATGGACGGTTGAGACCGTTTTGCGGCACATGTAATATGCCGCAAACCCTAATTTAGGGTTTTCCGTCCATAATGCTTGGTATGGATGGTTTCTTGGCAAGCGAAGGCCAATGGTCGACCATGCGGGGTTCGGTTGTGTGTATTCCATACCGCTTGGGGTGATGGAATTGATCTGTGGTCATCCAATCATGCTTGTGGAGTTGGATGATTCTGCGATCGATCATATTTGGCAAGCTAAGGCCGTGTGTATTCCATACCTTCTTGGGGGTGATGGAATTGATCTGTGGTCATCCAATCATGCTTGTGGAGTTGGATGATCGCGATCGAGATCATATCCGAGGCCGATACAGTCAAGTCCGGATGCTCAATCGGGCTAGTATAACACACCGAGAGGGGCTCAATCGGGCTAGTATAACACACCGAGAGGGCTCGGGCTAGTATAACACACCGAGAATCGGCCCGTACGGGTATTTCGTACATGGATTCATTATAGTGCTTGGAGGTTCGTGTTACTCGTAAGAGTAACACTCGGTCGTCATGCCACACCGATAATGGGTACAGGAAATACAAGGCGATATGAAATTCACGAGGAAGGGATTGTTGCTGCATGCTCCAACCTGGAGGAATTTCATGTATTCACAGAATGGGATTGTTGCTACATGCTCCATTCTTGGCGAATTAAGTGAGGAGTATCCGTCACTTATAAACGGCTTTATCTTTTACAAGATGTCAGCGCATGATTTTTCTGGTTACTTACAAATTTAACCTTAAACGAAAATCCACCATCAACAC